>CM070874.1:183670796-184870796 GCA_036365515.1 Torymus aiolomorphi
TGATAAGCATTTCCAATTTGCACAGCTTTTAGAAGGCACTCGAAATCTGCGTATATGGCGAATGGAACTTTTTCTTTATAATTAAAATTTTTAAACTGTAAAATTTTGTCTCTTGGTGTAGGCAAAGTTACTTTGTACTTGTTGAGTTGCATACAATCTTGTTCATGTAAGTTCAATTTAGAATCATTTCTGAAATAATGTAGACATCGATCACAAAAATATTTTCTACCATTACGTTTTGAAAGTTGTGTACATACTAAACGCGATAAATCTTTGATCCAAACATAGTGGAATATCGATAAATCATCTTCAAAGTTTTCCTCCTGTTTACTTTCCTCATCATCTACGTAATAGTTTTGTAGAAGAAGAAGGTTGATATGTGTTTCCTTCTTACATGATGTTATGTGAAGCGGCAAAATTTTAAAATTTCCACTAGACTTTTTTAAAATATAAACGTTAACCGAGATGTTATTTTGTTTTTCAAATTTCGGAATTTGTTTAGGACTCATAGGAAATTGTATTCCATTAAAATTCAATTCATTCTCATAGACTTTATATGATGATACTCGGTCAGAGTTATGTGTAGGGTGCAAAGCTGACAGTATTGCCCACTTGAAACATGCATCATCGAAATTCCGTACATTGATACATGCATGTTTCTTTTGTATTTGCGGAGGTAGACTGATGTATGACGAAAACTCTTTCTCTCCATCTCTCTCGCCCTCTCTCTCGCGCTCTCTCTCTCTCTTTCTCAGTATGATGTGACTCTAACTCAGTAAGTATATTTCGGCTATATCATGCTGAACTGTAAGCCCGGCTGGCCCGACACAAAACATGATGTATAGTTTTTATCTCGATTGTGCTTCTCGACTTTCATGCGTCAATAGGGTCGTATTTTACAACGTTGACCCATGCACGTATGTGCGCGTGCACGTTTGACGAATCGTCGTTCCTTTACACATCTGGAGTACGTGTATAGTGCCGCTATTCTTTTCGATGCCCACCCTTTTTAATAAGACGTGTATTTTGAATCTCAGTAATGTTTCGAAGAAAATGTGCTCACGGGGTGGACGCTGACGCAAACTTCGACGAGATGCTACACAGCATCGCGTGCTGTGCTGTTTGAAACGTGCCTTCTGGTACGAGTATCGTCTTACGCATGCGCTCTATCTTATCGTGCCTCGCCGCTGCCCGATTCAAATATTTTTGAAATAAGCGTTCCGAGTATCGGAGACAGCAAGAGTGGTAAAAACGAGCCTCCACTCTGAACAATCGAGCGTTTCTTTGTGCGCCCATGAGCGTTTCCCACGCGCCCGACACAACTCAACTTTCGAAGCCAGTGTATGTCTGCGCAAACGCCTCTTGTCGGTATCGCTCAATTTTACGATCCCTTGTAAAACATTCAACACGCACTCGCATATGCACTTGACGAGTGGTTTGTCGGGCGTGCGTTCGATCGCCGATCGGTGTTTCTTATCTTACAGTGAGACGTAGGGCATACCGAAAAGGTATCAAATTTCAACCGTTTCCTGTCAACGGCGTCCAAAACTTAATAGTATTTCATGGAATTTTCCGCGATAAATCGAAATATTGTTTTGGTTAACTGCATATAAAAACGATAAGAGTGAGGGCGCTGATGCAGGAAACCATCGAAATAATAGGCCCATAGAAGGAGGCAAGACGGAGAGCATTTCAGTGTTGCTCGGAGACGAGAGCAGAACAGTCGTGTCTTGCCACAGTCAAATATCAGAATATACACACAGCATTTTTATTAGTTTATTCTCGTTAAATTTGCTACCTCGAAAGGACATAAGATTACAATAAATTCTTAAAATTTGTTATTCTATTCATAATTAGTCATACGAGCCTTATAAATACAACGAGGGAGCTGGAATTCTTTCATTGTGCAACGAAATTTAAAGTGATTATTATGTCAGCGTTTGACTGTAAAAAACTTGTGAATATTATGCTAGAAGCATATGGGCTTTTAGCCTATAAAAAAGTAAATCCTGAAGAAATTACGAAGTGGATTAAACTAGGCAACCAGAATCTAAGAAACTTCAGGAGGCTTTCGCTTAAAAATGGAAACACTGTTGCAGAAAAACAAAGTTTTATATCCACAATTGGATTACTCAAAGGCATTCAAGGCAGATTCAAGCGTTTATTAAAGAGTGGTGCGGGTTTGCGTGAAACAAGAAGTGACAGAGTAAAATGGCAAAATGTGGAGTCTGCTTTCAATGATCGTATTAAATCCGGAGCGATTACCAACTTAAAAAATTTAGATATTACTAGATTTATGAAAGACTCTCAAGCATTATTTCAATCTCAAATGAAAAATATTTTGAAAAAAGAAGAGGCTCTCAAAGTGTATACTATCTTGTCAGCTGAATACATCATAATAAAAGCTGACAAAGAGATAGTAGAAATCAAGTATTTTAATACAAAGGCGGAGGCAATTTTACGAACAACTGATTTAAAGCAATGGTTTACTGAGAATGTTCAACAGCGCATTGAAAAAGATATGGAAGAATTTCAGGAGAAAGATTCCGGCTGGACACTTCGACAAATTCTTAATCTATCTGTACACATCAATAAATATAATCCAATGCGAGGAGGCTCATACATCAGTTTACCCCCGCAAATACAAAAGAAGCATGCATGTATCAATGTACAGAATTTCGATGATGCATGTTTCAAGTGGGCAATACTGTCAGCTTTGCACCCTGTACATCACTCTGACCGAGTATCATCATATAAAGTCTATGAGAATGAATTGAATTTTAATGGAATACAATTTCCCGTGAGCCCCAAACAAATTCCGAAATTTGAAAAACAAAATAACATCTCGGTTAACGTTTATATTTTAAAAATGTCTAGTGGAAATTTTAAAATTGTGCCGCTTCACATAACATCATGTAAGAAGGAAACACATATCAACCTTCTTCTTCTACAAAATTATTACGTAGATGATGAAGAAAGTAAAGAGGAGGAAAACATTGAAAATGATTCATCGATATTCCACTATGTTTGGATCAAAGATTTATCACGTTTAGTATCGACGCAACTTTCAAAACGGAGTCATAAGCAGTTTATTTGTGATCGGTGTCTACATTATTTCAGAAATGATTCTAAATTGAATTTGCATGAACAAGATTGTATGCAAATTAACAAGTACAAAGTAACTTTGCCTACACCAAGAGACAATATTTTAAAGTTTAAAAATTTTAATTATAAAGAAAAAGTGCCATTCATCATATACGCAGATTTTGAGTGCCTTCTAAAAGCTGTGGAAATTGGAAATGCTTATCAAGAACATGAAGCATTTAGTATTGGATATTATTTAAAGTGTAGTTATGATAACTCTCTATCTCACTACAGTAGCTATAGAGGAAAAGATCCTGCTAAATGGTTTGCAGAGCAGCTGCAAAGTCTAGCAGAACATTTTGAGACTATCTTCAAGTTCATAGTACCAATGGAAACATTAAATTTAAAACAAGAACAAGAATTTCGAAATACATCATTATGCCACATTTGCGAAAAAAAAACCTTTAGCAGAGAAGCGTGTACGAGATCATTGTCATCTGACTGGAAGGTATGATTAAAAGAAAATTAAATATGCTTCAAGCGAAAATTTTACATTTTTCTTATGTTCTTTTTTTCTTACGTTTTAGGTATCGAGGTGCTGCTCACGAAGATTGCAATTTACAGTATAAAGATTCACACAGTATTCCGGTGGTATTTCATAATTTAACTGGCTATGACTCACATTTTCTCATAAAGGATATTGCCAATAGCATTCCTGGACGAGTAGATCTTTTATCAGTGAATAAGGAACGCTTCATCTCATTCACCAAGCGCATTGAGGGAAATGATATTAACTTTAAATTCATAGATTCTTATCGATTCATGGCAGCATCCTTAGACAAATTGTCATCATATCTCGAAGAACTTAATCTTTTGTGGGAAGATTTCTCTCAAAATGCAGAATATGCACCATTTACTAAAGAAAAATTTGAATTACTTAAGCGAGAAGGAGTATTCCCTTATGATTATGTGGACTCAAAAGAAAAACTAGATGTTTCCGAGCTGCCATCAAAAGATGAATTCTACAGTAAATTAAATGACAATCCAATATCAGATAAAGATTATGAGCATGCGAAAAATATTTGGGCAGCATTCAACATATCGAATTTGGGTCAATATTCAGATTTATACTTAAAAACAGATGTTCTACTTTTGGTCGAAGTATTTGAAAATTTTCGCGACAGCTGTCTGAAAGCTTACGGCTTAGATCCAGCACATTATTACACAACACCAGGCTTAACTTGGGATGCTATGCTCAAGTATACGAAAATACAGCTAGAATTACTGACAGATATTGATCAAGTTATGTTCATTGAACGCGGTATTCGAGGTGGAGTGAGTCAATGTTCCAACCGTTATGCTCGAGCCAATAACAAATACATGGGCAATGATTATGAAGTAGATAAGGAGTCCAAATATCTCATGTACTTTGATGTAAATAATCTTTATGGCTGGGCTATGCAACAATATCTACCATATGGTGGTTTTGAATGGATTGATGATGTAGAACGAATAAATTTCAATATTCCGGATAATGCCCCAGTTGGCTACATACTTGAAGTGGACTTGGAATATCCAGAACATTTACACGATACACATAAAGATCTACCATTTTGTCCAGAGCACAAGAAACCACCAGGCTCCTCACAAGCTAAACTTCTCACAACTGTTGAGCAGAAATCTCGATACATTCTACACTATCGCAATTTGAAGCAAGCTCTAGAAAATGAATTAAAACTCAAAAAAGTTCATAGAATACTGAAATTTAATCAAAGACCCTGGCTCAAAGAATACATTGATCTAAACAGTAAAATGCGACAAGCAGCTAAAAATGATTTTGAAAAAAAATCTCTACAAATTAATGAATAATGCTGTTTTTGGAAAGACGATGGAAAATGTGCGAAAAAGAGTTAATGTTAAATTACTAACTAAATGGGAAGGTCGATATGGAGCAGAAGCTCGTATTGCACAGCCAGAATTTCATAGCAGTACTATCATCGATGAAAATCTTGTTATTGTAGAGTTAGCAAAAACTGAAGTGTATATTAACAAGCCAATCTACGTAGGACTGTGTGTACTTGATTTATCAAAGACTTTAGTATACGATTTTCACTACAAATATATGAAAACGAAATTTGAGGATCGTTGTAAACTGCTATATACTGACACTGACAGCTTAATATATGAAATAAGAAATGATGATATTTATGAAGTGATTAAGAGCGATATTGCAAATTTTGATACTTCGGACTATTCATCTAATAATGTATTTGGAATTCCACAAGCCAATAAGAAGGTTGTAGGATTAATGAAGGATGAGTGCAATGGTTGTATTATGACAGAATTCGTTGGACTACGTAGTAAAATGTATAGCATACGCGTCAATGGCCAAGACTACATGAAAAAAGCTAAAGGTGTAAAAAGTGGAGTTGTCAGCAAAACCATCAATTTCGACGACTATCTTCAGTGTTTACTAAATTTAACTACACAATACAGACAGCAGTGTATCATACAGTCTAAAGCTCATGTAGTGCGTACTGTGAAACAAACAAAATTAGCTCTAAGTCCACATGACAATAAGAGATATCTCATACCAAATGAAACAGATACTCTGCCGTGGGGGCATTATAAAATAGATGAAGATTGATTGTATGTGTGTGTGTGTGTGTGTGTGTGTGTGTGTGTGTGTGTGTGTGTGTGTGTGTGTGTGTGTGTGTGTGTGTGTGTGTGTTATGTGTGTGTGTGTGTGTGTGTGTGTGTGTGTGTGTGTGTGTGTGTGTCTGCGCTACTTTAAAATTTATGTAATCATAGTTTGTAAGTTTTTGCGTATTCATACTTGTATTTTTACTATGTAAGTTTTTTTTCTTCATAATAATCTGATCGATCGATTAAAATTTTTTACCAAAACAACTTTTATCATTTATCGACCTCACACTCTCCCAGTAAATTATCCAATCCTCTTTGTTTCCTTGAAAAAATAATAATAGTCGAGTTTCATTTTTGTTCACACACGCTCACGTATGACTAACACGATGAAACGAGTTGCTTGCAAGTCTATCCATGACTTTCTTGGAATAGCTATCGATATTTACGCGCTGATCGTGTTTCTCTCTTTTGTACAAAACTTATCAACGCGTACTCTCTCTCTCTCTTTCTTCTCTCTCTCGATCTCTCTTTCTCTCTCTCTCTCTCTCTCTCTCTCTCTCTCTCTCTCTCTCTCTCTCTCTCTCTCTCTCTCTCTCTATTATATATAAATAATAATAATAATAATAATAATAAAATATTGGGCAATAAATAAAGAAAAACTATCATTTTTTTTGGCATTTATATATTTATTTACTCTTTACACATCTGATTTGCTTATCCAACTATTGTGTGAATTGTCAAATCCTAACCATTTAACATAAATCTGATTTCCTCGCTTCTTAAGCACCTCCTCCACAAGGTAGACGTCTGGATAATTAATATATATATATATATATAGTATATATATAGTATATATAGTATATATAGTATATATATAGTATATATATATATATATAGTATATATATATATATATAGTATATATAGTATATATATATAGTATATATATATAGTATATATACTATATATATACTATATATACTATATATACTATATATATACTATATATATATATATATACTATATATATACTATATATACTATATATATACTATATATATATATATATACTATATATACTATATATACTATATATATACTATATATACTATATATATACTATATATATACTATATATATACTATATATACTATATATACTATATATACTATATATATACATATATATATATATATATATATATATATATAACCACGATTCGTCATTTTAGGCTTTCAGACCAATCGTAAAGGTCAAAATGGCGCTAACGCTAGTCGTTTTGACCATTGCAAAATAAGTAATGTGAAACTATTTCTCAATTCTCAATACTATCCTTACGGAAATCTCAATCTAAATATTGATCAAAATCAATATGCTTTATTATACGATATGTATATTAACTTTCAAAATGCGTATTACGGAAAAGAAATTGAACCTATGCTCAAGAAAGGAGACTATATACAGAGTGCTCCTTTAGTTGTCATTGACTGCTCAAAACAGAACGAGTCGCTGAAGCAGGCCCCAGTTGATGTTCGTCTTGAATTTGAAGCTAAAGAAAATTATCCAGCACATACATCAGCCTACTGCTTGATTTTACACGACCGTATTATCGAATATAATCCCATAAGTGGGGATATTAAGAAATTAGTCTAGAAATTTTGGAGCCAACTTTAAGAAGAGATTGTATTTAATGTATACTTTAATGCTAATATAATATGAAAACTTATACAACACTTGTAAAAAATTATGTTTAATAAACTTCATGAATATCATATATTACTGTTTTAATTTTTTACCCATAGATCTTTGGAAATCATCGAATAAAATTGCTAGCGCGAAGTATTCGCTTATAGCATGCGACGTATAAGCTTGTCCGCGCGACCGATGCGCACGCGGCATCACACGATGAGCGCGGTAAATATCTTACCAGCGACGATAGACTAATGCCCGCGAAAGTCAGCTCATCAATGCGGTAAATATACTTACACGCGGCGTATGCTAATGCCCGCGGAAATCAGCTAGCCACCGCGGTAATATGCTCATCCCCGCGGTCGTCCAGCTTGTCACCGCGTCGATTCAGCTCATCCCCGCGGTAAGGTGCTAGGCCCCGCGCGCGCGCCGCCGCCGCCGCCGCCGCCCGCCGCCCGCCGTCGGGAGTCGCTCGTAAATAAACATTTGACCGTTATACAAAAATGTGACAATAAAATACTAACAATTTTTATTCGATGACGTCATTACAAATAGAAGGGTAGAAGCTTCTCGAAAGTGGGTGGAGCCTCACCTCCCCGTCTCAACCTATCAGAACGCTACACAGGTCGGCCGGTGGCCGAGTGGTGGGGGGGGGCAGAACCGGCCTAGCTTATCTACTGCAATTTTTAAGATTTACTTTGGTCCAAAAATATCGTTAATGGGCCGAAAAGTCGGGGTTTTGCGCTTTCTCTTGCTTACTTTACGAGTTCCACGCGACGCGGTGGGCAATTTTTTTTTCTTACGTTTGGATCGCGAGGTACGAGCGGTCGCGCGTGCCTTTGTCGACTGACGCGGCCGTTTGATGCGGCTTGTAGTTTTATAGCCCGAACCCTTCATGATTTCTGTAATTTTCTCGGCAGCTTTTCTCTTGAGATGCCTCCTCGATTCTCCGACTCTCGATTTTATGGCCTCCTTGAAATTGACACCATTGCTTGCGACATCGTCTATGATTTTCATACCTGCGCGCAAGGTCTCTTTCCCGACCGCCTTAGCGCCACTCCTGACGTATGGAAGAATACGGCGAAAGAGACCCCCAGCCAAGAGCCGATGCCACGCCCTCTCTGAAAGGGTGCGCCAGCGAAAACGTTTCTCACACCACCCCGCCACCTATCTGCTCATCGTAGTATCTAGTGTAATGAGACATCTTAACGACTTCGTCTGAAATGGAGTGTCACGGTCAGCGTACCGTACTCGAATGGAATGCGCTGCCCGTACTGGTCTCTTATATCGATGATAATATTGTGAAAATTGTGATAGAGAAGCGGTATGTAGTGAGTGGGTGTGAAACGCTGCACAGCACTGCAGCCGTATTTGAATTTTGAGTTATCCAAGGAAACGATGCGCAAGAGGGCGGCCTGTGTGTCCCCCACTGTGTAGGGCTCACAAATATCTGTATAAACGTACAGTTGGTCAGGTATGGCACGAGAAAGCGAGGCTGGCCTCTCAGCTACAATTTCCCGCAGTGCGCCATGGTTAAAGGTTGTAAACAGAGTTTTTTTCCCGGGTTCGTCATCGAAGCCAAAAATGCGCATAATTTTGTCATTGAAATGAGTCGCATGTGGCTGTTGACAGTCGCACTTGCGTCTGATGGCATAATAGCCATTGCTCTCCTTTACGGGTTCAAGCATGTGATGCTTATAAGTGTCATTCGAGTTGTTTATGGCGTCTGCCAGCTGTTGGAGAGAGTCGTAAATGCCGACTGGAAAACGGCAGAATGTTTTCTCAGTCTGTTCGTTGTCGTCCACGCTGTACGAACTAAAAGTGTAAAAGGCGTCATTGTCTTGAAAATGCACGATACTACAGGGTACGTGAATTTCCACCAGTCCAACGTGCCACTCTCCGTGTAATTTGATCTCGTGAGGCAAGTGTGTGGTGAAACAGCTGGTCGTGTTATCGGAAAAGTAAGACATACTGCTGTTGCTAGGCAGTACCATGTAAAAATCTTCTTTCGGGTCCATACTTGCTCGCTGTTTTTCTACGAAATGCTCTCGAGTTGACTGACGTTCACCCAAGAATTAAATTTATCGGGATAGCCTAACCACTTGACGAGCGCTTGTTTGTTGGCGCCGCGACCTTTCGTGCGTACGATACGCTCGATTTTGAAGCTCTTATCGTCTGCCAGACGATCTTGCCCGACCAAAACGAGCTCTTCGTTGTAAAAGAATCCGTCGATTATTTCCCCGTTCAAGTCCGCCAATACGTACGTGTACAGTCCTTGTCGCGGTGATACGCGTATTATCTTGAAAATCTCCTCGCTGAAATTTTTTTCGTATCCTCGCTCGAAGGTGTTCTTTGAGCGACTGACACGGACGAGGTCACCTACGGCAAATTTACAGTGGGGCGCTGTGCGGCGGCACCGATAATTGGAGCGCGCACGTTTGTCCAAGTTTACGCGCGCGCGCGCAGCATTGTAAAGGTTGACCTCAGCGGGCCGCATTCGCGTGCCACTGTGCAGGGTGTGATTGTACGCGTACACAATTTTTTGCAGAACATCGATGTAGCGCTTGGTGTTCCGATGCGAGAAATATCTCCATATGCGCTCGCGCAGTGTTCTGTTGAGCCGCTCGACCACCGCTGCCTTGATATCCGGATTTTTAGCGACGCGAAAACCGATCTCCATGCGCTTGAGAAAATTTTGAAAAGCGGCACCAAGGAATTCCTTGCCACGATCGGACTGCACGCACAGGGGCACGCGCGGTTTCGCTCTGTCGGTAATTCGTTCAAAAGTGCTGGCAACATTGCGAGCTGTTTTATCTTTCAACGGTTCAACCCAGGCGAACTTGCCGAGTACATCGATGACCACGAGAATATAGCAGTACCCGTCGTTGTAATCCTTTATCGATGTTAGCTGAAGTAGATAGCACTCCCACACGTCATCGACGTTTGTTACATTGTACGACAGACGCGGAAATCTTCTTTTTATCGGGTGATGAAGTGTGTAGGCGTCTTGATTGCTTAGCCACGCGTAAATTTTTTTCTTCTCCTTTTTGGCATTTCACAGTGCCTGCATTGTCCCACTTTAAGCGCTCGGGAACCGCAGTTCTCCAGTGCCGAAGCAAGAGTCGCGCTTTGCGTGCGTGTACTTTGGGTATACCCTGGAGAAAGACGTCTTCCTCGCTGAGCGGTGTGAGAGTCTCTTCGATTTCGTCAACCTCGTGATTCGGCTCGGCGACACGCTCGTTGTCGCGGAAAAAAAGATAACGTCGTAAAATCTGCAGATAATTCAGACATTTTTCATAATCATCGCGTACCTCCTTTGAGCGTAAAACGTCATACATTTCACTGTCTAAGCGAGAAAAATTATCACCGCGCATTTGTAAACTTTTTTCCTCGACATCCACGGATGTGGCGGCGGCGGCGGCGGTGGCGGTGGCTCCGGATGCGGGTCTCGGTGGGCCAATCGAGCCTTCAGGCACAAGGATCATTTTACGTGCTCGTTCCATCTTAGTGCGTGTCACCCGATCCGAATATTTTCGATATTTTCGATTAAAATATTTTAAATCACACTGATTCACGTGGACGATCATCAGCCGGAAAAAAACTATGGCCCCGTACGGTCGTCGCGCCTCTTGTCGCGGCACATTACCACGGGGTAAGTATTTTTCCAAGAAAAATCTCGCACTACTCCGCGCACTCTGTCACGGCGATAAGAAACATCGCACTGCCATAACCCGAGCGGCTGACAAGCCACTTGTCAAGTGTATATGTGAGTGTGCATTAAACGTTTTACACGGCGTCATAAAATTATCCGATAGCGAGAAGAGACGCTTGAGCAAACATAAACACGCGCTGCGCAAGTTATCGCACTCAAGTAGAAACGAAGACGATTGGCGCACAAAGAAGCGAGTGATTATTCAGAACGGCGGGTCGTTTCTACCAATCTTATTAGCCCCACTCGTGAGTACTCTCATATCGAAAATATTCGGATCGGGTGACACGCACTAAGATGGAACGAGCACGTAAAATGATCCTTGTGCCTGAAGGCTCGATTGGCCCACCGAGACCCGCATCCGGAGCCACCGCCACCGCCGCCGCCGCCGCCACATCCGTGGATGTCGAGGAAAAAAGTTTACAAACGCGCGGTGATAATTTTTCTCGCTTAGACAGCGAAATGTATGACGTTTTACGCTCAAAGGAGGCGCGCGATGATTATGAAAAATGTCTGAATTATCTGCAGATTTTACGACGTTATCTTTTTTTCCGCGACAACGAGCGTGTCGCCGAGCCGAATCACGAGGTTGACGAAATCGAAGAGACTCTCACACCGCTCAGCGAGGAAGACGTCTTTCTCCAGGGTATACCCAAAGTACACGCACGCAAAGCGCGACTCTTGCTTCGGCACTGGAGGACTGCGGTTCCCGAGCGCTTAAAGTGGGACAATGCAGGCACTGTGAGCATCGATGGTCACCAGGTACCCCGCTCGGACATAAGCGAGTTACTCATCGACACGTTGAGCAAAAAGAACACGGGAGACGAAGCGCCTATCGGTCGCGTTGAGTTTGCAAAATTTCTCAAAACTAGCGAGACACCCGTTAATCTCATAGAAAATCCCAAAGTTTTGAAAATTGGGAAAATATTGACCGCACCAGAGAAAACGGCCAAACGGCGCCTGCCGCGTAGAGAGACTATAGCGGGTGTAGAAAATATAGCCCCGTCCCCAGTCTCATCCATTCTAACGCGCAGTAAAAAACAAGCCAAGAAAAAATGGCTACACTTTGATATGTAAACACGAAATGCCTTACGGAAAACAATACTACAATCTCGAGCATGAGGCTGGTTACGCAGGTGCGCGAAACCTCCTGCGCGTAAATGCCAAAAAGGAGAAGAAAAAAATTTACGCGTGGCTAAGCAATCAAGACGCCTACACACTTCATCACCCGATAAAAAGAAGATTTCCGCGTCTGTCGTACAATGTAACAAACGTCGATGACGTGTGGGAGTGCTATCTACTTCAGCTAACATCGATAAAGGATTACAACGACGGGTACTGCTATATTCTCGTGGTCATCGATGTACTCGGCAAGTTCGCCTGGGTTGAACCGTTGAAAGATAAAACAGCTCGCAATGTTGCCAGCACTTTTGAACGAATTACCGACAGAGCGAAACCGCGCGTGCCCCTGTGCGTGCAGTCCGATCGTGGCAAGGAATTCCTTGGTGCCGCTTTTCAAAATTTTCTCAAGCGCATGGAGATCGGTTTTCGCGTCGCTAAAAATCCGGATATCAAGGCAGCGGTGGTCGAGCGGCTCAACAGAACACTGCGCGAGCGCATATGGAGATATTTCTCGCATCGGAACACCAAGCGCTACATCGATGTTCTGCAAAAAATTGTGTACGCGTACAATCACACCCTGCACAGTGGCACGCGAATGCGGCCCGCTGAGGTCAACCTTTACAATGCTGCGCGCGCGCGCGTAAACTTGGACAAACGTGCGCGCTCCAATTATCGGTGCCGCCGCACAGCGCCCCACTGTAAATTTGCCGTAGGTGACCTCGTCCGTGTCAGTCGCTCAAAGAACACCTTCGAGCGAGGATACGAAAAAAATTTCAGCGAGGAGATTTTCAAGATAATACGCGTATCACCGCGACAAGGACTGTACACGTACGTATTGGCGGACTTGAACGGGGAAATAATCGACG
Source organism: Torymus aiolomorphi (assembly GCA_036365515.1). Lineage (NCBI taxonomy): Eukaryota > Metazoa > Arthropoda > Insecta > Hymenoptera > Torymidae > Torymus > Torymus aiolomorphi. Next base: position 183,683,911 of record CM070874.1, read on the forward strand.
GATTCTTTTACAACGAAGAGCTCGTTTTGGTCGGGCAAGATCGTCTGGCAGACGATAAGAGCTTCAAAATCGAGCGTATCGTACGCACGAAAGGTCGCGGCGCCAACAAACAAGCGCTCGTCAAGTGGTTAGGCTATCCCGATAAATTTAATTCTTGGGTGAACGTCAGTCAACTCGAGAGCATTTCGTAGAAAAACAGCGAGCAAGTATGGACCCGAAAGAAGATTTTTACATGGTACTGCCTAGCAACAGCAGTATGTCTTACTTTTCCGATAACACGACCAGCTGTTTCACCACACACTTGCCTCACGAGATCAAATTACACGGAGAGTGGCACGTTGGACTGGTGGAAATTCACGTACCCTGTAGTATCGTGCATTTTCAAACAATGACGCCTTTTACACTTTTAGTTCGTACAGCGTGGACGAGAACGAACAGACTGAGAAAAGATTCTGCCGTTTTCCAGTCGGCATTTACGACTCTCTCCAACAGCTGGCAGACGCCATAAACAACTCGAATGACACTTATAAGCATCACATGCTTGAACCCGTAAAGGAGAGCAATGGCTATTATGCCATCAGACGCAAGTGCGACTGTCAACAGCCACATGCGACTCATTTCAATGACAAAATTATGCGCATTTTTGGCTTCGATGACGAACCCGGGAAAAAACTCTGTTTACAACCTTTAACCATGGCGCACTGCGGGAAATTGTAGCTGAGAGGCCAGCCTCGCTTTCTCGTGCCATACCTGACCAACTGTACGTTTATACAGATATTTGTGAGCCCTACACAGTGGGGGACACACAGGCCGCCCTCTTGCGCATCGTTTCCTTGGATAACTCAAAATTCAAATACGGCTGCAGTGCTGTGCAGCGTTTCACACCCACTCACTACATACCGCTTCTCTATCACAATTTTCACAATATTATCATCGATATAAGAGACCAGTACGGGCAGCGCATTCCATTCGAGTACGGTACGCTGACCGTGACACTCCATTTCAGACGAAGTCGTTAAGATGTCTCATTACACTAGATACTACGATGAGCAGATAGGTGGCGGGGGTGGTGTGAGAAACGTTTTCGCTGGCGCACCCTTTCAGAGAGGGCGTGGCATCGGCTCTTGGCTGGGGGGTCTCTTTCGCCGTATTCTTCCATACGTCAGGAGTGGCGCTAAGGCGGTCGGGAAAGAGACCTTGCGCGCAGGTATGAAAATCATAGACGATGTCGCAAGCAATGGTGTCAATTTCAAGGAGGCCATAAAATCGAGAGTCGGAGAATCGAGGAGGCATCTCAAGAGAAAAGCTGCCGAGAAAATTACAGAAATCATGAAGGGTTCGGGCTATAAAACTACAAGCCGCATCAAACGGCCGCGTCAGTCGACAAAGACACGCGCGACCGCTCGTACCTCGCGATCCAAACGTAAGAAAAGAAAATTGCCCACCGCGTCGCGTGGAACTCGTAAAGTAAGCAAGAGAAAGCGCAAAACCCCGACTTTTCGGCCCATTAACGATATTTTTGGACCAAAGTAAATCTTAAAAATGGCTTTCTTGCACTCTCACTCGTCAGAGTGTATGTCGAGCGAACTCGACCTTTTCACCCTCCCCGCTACTCAAACCTCCATCGAAGGGAGCAGTTTTTTGAACTATAAGCCCGTCTCTTCGATCACCGATGAGAGCGATGCACCCATCGAATTCGTCGTACCCAGCGCCAGCGAGCATTACATCGACCTCGCGCACACTATGCTCTTCGTCAAGGCACAAATATTGCCCGTCGAGGAGCCCGACACAAATCTAAAAGTTGGCCCCGTAAACAACGTTTTACATTCAATGTTCAATCAAATTGATATTTTTCTCAATCAAAAGCTTGTGTCGCCGCCCAACAACGCGTACCCGTACAGAGCTTACATAGAGTCATTGCTGAGCTATTCCCCCGCGGCCAAAGAATCTCATCTCACAGCGAGCCTCTGGTACGATGATACACACGGCTGTATGGAGGGTGCACCGGAAAATCACGGAGTCGGAGCGAACAAAGGCCTCAATCACAGGCAATATTTTACGAAAGACGGAAAAGCATTCGATATGATTGGTCACCTGCACTGCGACTTGTTTAATCAGGATAAAATGCTCATCAATGGTGTCGAAATGAGAGTGCGACTGGTGCGTAGCAAGGATGCATTTTGCCTGATGGATTCCACAAACGACGGGCGCTTCGGAATAAAAATAAAAGAAGCTACTCTCATAGTTCGCCGTGTCAAAATAAATCCGGGTATTTTGATCGCACACGCCAATACACTGGTCAAAGCCACAGCCAAATATCCCATTACACGCGTCGAAGTGAAAACATTTACGCTTCACACTGGTATACTAGGTGATAGCATCGATAATGCGATTCTGGGCCAACTGCCGAAACGTATAATAATCGGTTTCGTCGATAACAGAGCGTTCAATGGAAATCGTGCGCTCAATCCATTCAACTTTCAACACTTTGACATAAATTATCTCTCGATATATATTGATGGGGTTCAAATACCGAGCAAACCATTACAGCCTCATTTTACAGGCACCGCTCCAGCTTTTATCGAGACATTCCAAACACTCTACACAGGCACCGGAATACATTTTCTCAACGAGGGCCTAGGCATAAACCGTTACAACTATTCAATGGGTCATTTTCTTACGGCATTCGATCTCACGCCCGATTTATCAGCGCACTGCCACTCTCATTGGAATCTCGTACGCTCAGGCAGTGTACGCATTGAAGTGGGCTTCGAGACGGCGCCAACAGTTACAATAAACTGCATTGTTTACGCAGAGTACGATAACGTTCTTGAAATCGACTCCACTCGACAAATTTTAACGGATTTCAGCGCCTAAGTGATAGAGCAGCAGCAGCAGAAGGCTCCCGCTTATCGCCAGCGACAGGTCCCTACATGACGCTGCGTGTTGGTGGCACTACTGCATGCGTAAAAAAGTGGGTGGGGGTACGTGCACTCTGACGCAGACTTGCACAGCTCTCACACATCAGTTCGCTTTTTCTCTTACACACGCACACACACGTACATGCGCTTCCTGCAATGGACTACGTAATAGATATTCAAGGCTTCCGCGATTCGGAAAAAAAGCTTCTACCCAAGGAAGTAGCTATCGTGTGCCTACAAAAAAAAATTTGTGATCATTGGATAGTGCAAGCACCGCATAGTTTTGACGATTTGCCAGAAGACATCAAAGAGACAAACACATTTCTCAGTGTCGAAGTTCACGGACTTCATTGGTTTGACGGCGAAGTAACTCTGCGCCAGCTACATCGGCATCTATACAACATTGCCAGAGTATCGCGTACAATTTACGTACGTGGCGAAGAGAAGGCCCGTTACATTGAGACGCTTTTCGGTCGTCGTGTCATCAATTTGGAAAATTTAAATCGCCATCGTTTAAAAAACTCTGCACAGCGTACCCGGACAGCGCACTTTGCGCCGCACATTCTGCTAAAATCTTTCCGTCAGAAAAAAACAGTTTTGTGCTCTTTACAAAGTTAATCAGTTCAACAAGTGGCTGCGTTCGGTACTTCCACCAGTCTGGAAAGCTCTCCCTAAAGAAAGAGTGACAAGTGACATGTTCCTTACGTCTGTTTACGAGTACCCGCGGCGAGATACAAATAGCGACGACTCTGATAGTAATGACATATACTACTCAGTCGTCAACGGATTCACATCTTCAGACTGAAAAAAATGAACACGTATGAAATAACACGAGCCATCAGAGAGCTCTCTGCTAATTCGATCGGCGTTTACGCGGCCGATCACATCCCAAGTCGCTTGAGCCATCCAGCGGCAATCGTTGCAAATCTCGACACATCAGACAAGCCCGGCTCTCACTGGGTGGCTTTTTACATAGACGACCATGCAAGAGGTACCTTTTTCGATAGCTATGGAGTACCACCATCTTCGCGACATCACCTCGCCCGTCTCAGAAGAAATTGCAAGTGGTTCAAGTGGAACAAGAAGAAGTTGCAAAGTTTCGATTCTAAAGTGTGCGGCGAATATTGTGTTATGTTTTTGCATTATATGTGTAGTGGTTTTACTTTACGAAAATTTTGCAGCATCTTTACGTCTGATACTCGCTCCAACGATAAAATAGCTGGTAAATTTTATAACATTATAACGGACAAAAAGTTTAAGAAAGTAGGGCGTGCGTACAATTTCCCGCGTGCTACTTCGCGAGGGCACGGCTCGTGCTCTCAGGCATGTAGGCCTATGACTAATTATTAAGCTCTAACTTTAAGATACATTTTGCATTGCTGTTTAAATTACTTTGGGCCTAGATTTGTAAGCTAATATATATTGCGTGTGTATGTGTGTATATTTTAACTTAATACTGAAAAAGAGCTGTTTGCTCTGTCATGAATCAGCTGCGATTCCTGTGCACTATTATGCATCCGTAATTAATTTTAAGCGTCGCTCGGCTAAACCATATGTATTCGAAGATTGTAAGTTTTTGTTTCTTTCCACATTTATGTATTCATAGTTTGTAAGTTTGATTGAATAAAAAAATTTTACCCAAATCACTTTTTTCATTTACAGACCTTTTTCATTTTTCCCACTCCTGAAAAACAGTTAAATTCATTTTCCTCCCGCGAGAGAGTATAGTATTAACATATACGGAGCGCTTGATGAATGTGTTTTTCCAAAAAAATGATGAGAATTTATTTAATTAAATAAAAACCGTACTGTCGGTAAGTATGAATCTGCAATTGGCCTACTTTGCAAACGAGCATAGCTAACGAAAATGCTAATAGAATCACTAAAAAAAAATTCCTGAATATAGTGTTTATGTGTACGGAGCGCTTGACGAATTTTTTTTCCGAATAAACGCTTGAATGTTGATTTAAAAAATTTTTAAATTCACGGTTTCACATGGCCTTAATAAAATAATTTAAATAAAGGCATATATTTTCTTTAATTAATATAAATATATTTACATTCACTGTATAATACACATATATTGTGTATTCTATACGCGTATATAGATTATATATACGTAGATATTATTTTTTTATATAAACCTAGATAACGCCCATATGTCTCCCATATTTATTTCTTTTTTTAATGTTTTTTTTACATGTGTACTATATGGAAAATAGTATGGCCCATATTTGGTACCTGCACGATGGCCACATGTAACCCACGTGTTACTTATATACATATGAACAAAATTTTTTGTGAAGATAATGTTTGAAAACTTATTTCCCACATAATGGAATCCCTAAGTAATATAATACTCATTTAATGAAAATTCTTAGTTGCATTTAATGAAAACCATCAAAAACTTTCCTTCCTTTCCAAACTTTTCTCCTTGTTATTCAGATATCCGGGTTGCAGCTCTTACAACACTTCGGGTTGTCGTCTATCTTATACGTTTGTATATCTATATCGATATCTTACTTAAGCTTGTGTGTATATATATATATATCTTTCGGAAACCGGTACTTTTGAGGATCTATGGTTGTCGTCTATCTTATACGTTTGTATATCTATATCGATATCTTACTTACGCTTGTGTGTATATATATATATAATATATATATATATATATATATATATATATATATATATATATATATACACATATATATATATATATATTTCGGAAACCGGTACTTTTGAGGATCTATAGTTTTTTTCTCCAGAGTTCGTATATGCCTGACTAAAGAAATAACTCCCTCTCTGCGTTGAAGGTATTAATATAAATCCTCAAAAGTACCGTTTCATACCGAAGGAATTTTGAGGATGTCCTCAAAAGTCCGAAAAATCCTCAAAGTATCGAATCCGTGCTGACATAGATCCTCAAAAGCTGCATTTGATATATATATATATATATAATATAAAAATATTTCGCCGCTGTCGCCGCCGCCGCCGCCGTGTCGTATAATCGGGCGTAAAGAGCCACTTTGCTCCCGTCGGGCATAAAGAGCCATTTTAGATTTAAGAGGGGCTATTCTCCCGCCGGGAGTAAAGATACGCTTTACTTCCGCCGATCGTAGAGACCCATTTTTACTTCCGCTGGGCGTAAAGAGCCATATTACTTCCGCTGGGCGTAAAGAGCCATATTACTTCCGCTGGGCGTAAAGAGACTTATTACTTCAGCCGGGTGTAAAGAACCATATTACTTCCGCCGGGGGCACTTTACTATTTTATAGTATAAGTAAAGCATGTCGACGTAGTCATAGAAAATATAATTTCGAAAATTAAAAATGAAACTTGAGAAAATCAGCTATCATTTGCCTTATTGCATAAGGATTGTGCACATATTTATCGTGCACAGATAGCATTGGTACAGATCTATATATATAGATATATACCAATGTTAAAATGTGCACAATTAATATGTGCACAATCAGTATGTGCATAAACAAGAACACGTCAAAAATTATTTGAAATTATTCATAACTCTTTAAAAATTATAAAATGAATGAAAAAAAAAACTTTTGATTTACTCATAAAATTAACCAAATATTTTAAAAATAATATAAATAATATAAATAATTAATTGAAATAAAAATTTTAATACAAAACTATGTTGTATTTAATGTATTTAATGTAAACTGTTATGAACATGAATGAAGAAATGAATGATATCTTAAAAAGAGATATAAAACATGAAATGAAACCGGATGGTAACTGTCTTTTCCACGCATTTGCAGAATTTGTATTCAATAATCAAGAGAAACATAGACAAATTCGATTGAAATTAGTAAATAAAATTATAAATGATTGGATAATTTATGAGTCTTTTATATTAGGTAACAGTTCTTACAACACAACAATTACTGATCCAAATTCTTACAAACTAAATATGTCTAAAAATGGTAGTTTTGGTGGAGAAGTTGAGATTGCCGCTTTTGTCAGTATTTACAATGTAAAAGTTACAGTATATCAAGGATATTATAATGCAAGGGAATTCGGTCCGTGCAATAGCAGAAATAAATTAGTTCTTTTATTATCTGGAAACTTGGATAGTGGACATTATGATGTTCTTGAAATCGAAAATACTTTTTTTCTTAAAGACTATCAAAATCAATATCGTCGGTTACATTATGCTAAAAATAAAGATGAAATTAACGTATGTAGAAAAAATCGGTATCTTAATGGTGATAAATTAGAGAAGAAACGAAAACATGATCGTATTTGTAATATCAATGAAGAAAGAGTAAACAGAAAGCGACAAAGTGATAGGATCATTACTATGAAAGAAGATAGAATAGAGAGCAAGAAAGAAAAGGATCGAATTATAAATATGAGTGAAGGAAGGATAGGAAATAAAAGACAAAATGATAGAGTTTTTAATATGATTGAGGAAAGGCTGCAGAATAAGAGGGAAAAAGATAGAGTTATGAACATGAGTGAAGGAAGGCTGGAAAATAAGAGGGAAAAAGATAGAGTTATGAACATGAGTGAAGGAAGGCTGGAAAATAAGAGGGAAAAAGATAGAGTTATGAACATGAGAGAAGGAAGGCTGGAAAATAAGAGGGAAAAAGATCGTGTCACGAACATGAGTGAAGGAAAGGTGGAAAATAAAAGGGAAAAAGATAGAATTACGAACATGAATGAAGAAAGGGTAGAGAACAAGAGAAAAAAGGATAGAGTAATTAATATGAATGAAGTAAGAGTAAATAATAAAAGACAAAACGATCGGGTTGTCAACATAAATGAAGGACGAATGAATAAGAAAAGATGTACAAATGTTGTAAGCAATTTGAATGAAAAACGGTTAGCTAAGAAACGTAAGCTTGATATTGCAAGTAATATGTCTTCAAATCGAATTTATAAGAGGAGAAAGATACAAAAAATTAGAAAGACGTGCCTTCCAAACTTAAATTATGTAGATTCAGGCAATATGGATTATGTATGCTCTAATTGTTCTGCAGTTTTTTGGGAAACAGAATTTTCAAAAAAAAGTTGTTGTCATAACGGAAAAGTTATTTTACCTCCTTTATCAGAGTATAACGAAGATTTGAAAGAACTTCTGTATGACAAAAAATTTAAAGAACTAATCCGTTATTACAATAATAAATACTCATTTGCGAGTTTCAATGCTACAGTAATTAACAATAAAAATAAAGGAGTTTATAATTTAAAAATCCAAGGCCAAGTTTGTCATACATCTCCGAAATCAGTTATCGTTGAACCTAATCAACATCCTCAAAATGGTCAAATTTACATTTATGATGAGTATACAGCAAATCAGTTAAGATTGAAAAATAACAAAGCATTATTAGAAGAACATTTCACAATATTAAATAGAATATTAAATGACAACCCATATGCAAAAAAATACCAGCATTTATATGAATTATCAAAAAATACTCAAATTCCTCAATACAAGTTATATTTTGTTCGAAATATAAAATTGAACCAAAATGTTTATAGTAAACCAAAAACTGCGGAATGTGCCGCTTTAATTATTTCACGAGAAGGAGAAATTCCATCATCTTTTGATTTGGGTATTTATCCAAGAAATCCGGATAACAGTACATCACATATTTTCATACCTAAGTTATCTCATCATTTGGATCCGATGGTATTTCCTATTTTATTTCCTTCAGGAGACTTAGGATGGAATCCCGATTTACATCAAAATTCAGAAAATAATAAAAGATTGACTGCTTTGCAATATTATTCAAACCGAATTGCTTATCGGCCAGGACCAATTTTCAATCCAATTTTATGTAGTGGACGATTGACTCAACAATACATGCATATATAGTCATAGAAAGTACAAGAATGGATTATTTTAGACAAAATCAAGGAAAATTAAGAGTTGCATGTTATCAAGGGTTATTAGATCATGTTGGAAAAAATGCTTCAAATAAATCAAAAAATTTCGAGAACAAAGAACGTTTGGGACATCTTTTTATTTTACCATCAACTCATATTGGTAGTCCTAGACATATGCATCAATTATATCAAGATGCAATGGCTATAAATAGAGCTGTTGGAAGACCTGATTTATTTATTACTGTAACGTGTAATCCAAATTGGCCGGAACTTAAAAGAGTACTATCAAACTTCCCTCAAGGAACCACATGTAATGATATTCCTAATTTAACAGCAAGATTATTTGATACTAAATTACGAGCAATTTTAGTAGATATTTTAAGTGGAAATATTTTTGGCGAAATACTGGCATATATTTACACAATTGAATTTCAAAAAAGAGGATTACCTCATGCTCATTTATTATTTGTCTTAAATTATGAAAACAAATTATTGAATCCACAAGACATTGATAAATATGTGAGTGCTGAAATTCCAAATGATGATAAAGAATTACAAGCATTAGTTATCAAACACATGTTGCATGGTCCCCATACAGAAAATTCCCTCTGTTATAACAAGGAGAAAGATGTTTGTTCGAAAAACTATCCAAAAGAATTGAGTGATTTTACACATTTTGACAAAAATGGATTTCCCCAATATAAACGAAGAAATAATTTAAATAGTTATACATACAATTCAAAAGTAAATGGTGAAACAGTGAAAGTAGATAATTCAATGGTAGTTCCTTACAATCCTACACTTTTGAAAAAATATCAATGTCATATAAATTGCGAAATATCTTATTCGGTCATGTCTATCAAATATCTTTATAAATATATTCATAAAGGGTTTGACAAAGCATATGTAAGTGTATCGAAAAAAAAATCTGATACAGATCAATGTGAAATATATGATGAAATTACTGACTATCTTAATGGGAGATATGTTAGTCCAATAGAAGCAGCATGGAGAATAGAAGAATTACCATTGTCAGGAAGGTCACACACAATTATTCGTTTAGCTATTCATACGGAAAATCAACAGTATATATATTTTGAAGAAAATAAAGAAGACGAAGTTTTAAATAAAAATAATAATACAACTCTAACGGCGTGGTTACAATTAAATTTAGAAGATGAAGAAGCGAGAAAAATTAAATATTCTAATATACCAAAGTATTATTTATTCAATTCATCAAAAAAAGTATGGCAAAAAAAAAAATATTTTCAAAATCTATTGGTAGAATGAATAGTGTCAGTCCTAAGGATATAGAACGATTCCATTTAAAGTTGATATTAAATCGTGTAAAAGGAGCAATATGTTTTGCAGATTTAAAAAAGTTCGAAAATGTATCCTACAAAACTTTTAAAGAAACAGTAATTGCAATGGGATTAGTAAAAAATGATAATGAAATTTTCAATATTTTTGAAGAAGCATGTTCCATTATGATGCCAAAAGAATTTAGAAAATTTTTTGCTTGGTTTCTTATTAATGATGATATTCCTTTTGCTTGTGAACTTTGGGAATCTTTCAAAAAATATTTTAGTGAAGATTTCAAAGATAATCAAGAGCATCGAGCATTAAGAGAAATTGATGAAATTTTAAAAGGTGAAAATTTGTCATGCTCTGAATTCGGATTACCAACATTTAATGATTTGACTTATGAACTATCGGCTCATGAAAAAAAAAAATAACTGATAAACACAAACAGTTATTTCAAGAACATAAAAATCAATTAAATAATGAACAAAATGATATTTTCAATTTCAAAATACAACTAATGATCGTATGATTTTTATTGATGGTCCCGGAGGTACTGGGAAAACATTTCTTTACAAAACATTAATTCATTATTATTTAGGAGAAGGACAAAAAGTTGTTTCTATGGCATGGACTGGAATTACTTCTATACTACTTCCGGAAGGAATGACAAGACACAGAACTTTTAAATTGCCATTAGATTTATCAAATATTGAAACAACATTTTTGAAATTAGATTCAGATAAAAGAAGGTTACGTGAATGTGATGTACTCATTTGGGATGAAGCATCAATGATTCCTAAAAAAGCATTAGAAGTTGTTGATAAAACTTTAAGAGATTGTTGCCAAGTCGATTCAATACCTTTTGCTGGAAAATTATTAATTTTAGGAGGAGATTTCAGGCAAATTTTGCCAGTATTGAAAAATGGATGTAGAATCACTATAATTAATGAATCTATCAAACGTTCTAATTTGTGGCCAAAATTTAAAATATTAAAATTAACTAAAAATATGAGATCCAATAAAATAAAATTTTCAAAATTCTTGTTAGAAATCGGTGACGGACAAGTATCGTCTTTATCAATATCTGAAAAATGGAAAGTCGACAATATATGTGAAAAAATTTATGGTTCCACTATAACTGACAAGGAAGATTTATCAGATAGGGCAATTTTATCTGGTCATAATCAAGATATTTATCACTTGAATAATGAAGTACTTAAAAGAATAGATTCAACAGAGAAAATTTATTATAGTATTGATTATGCTAAACCAAAAGGAGTAGATCAAAGTGATAAAGATGTTCAATTAAATTATTCAATAGAATATTTAAATTCTTTAAAATTTCCAGGGCTACCATTTCATAAATTAAATTAGTATTAAAACCCAATGCCATTGTTATGCTCATAAGGAACATTAGTATTCACGATGGATTGTGTAATGGTAAAAGATTAAAAATTTTAGAATTGCACAAGTACAATATAAAAGCCATGATAGTAACTGGTTACAACAAAGGGCAAATAGCGTACATACCTAAAATAACTTTAAATTCAGGAGAATCATCGTCTTTACCTTTTATATTATATCGAAAACAATTTCCTGTCGTCTTAGCCTTCGCGATAACTATTAACAAGTCACAAGGTCAAAGCTTCAATAAACTTGGAATATATTTTAGGCGGCCTTTATTCTCTCATGGCCAATTATATGTAGCTTTGTCAAGATGTACAAACCCAGAAAATTTATTTATTGAAAATGATTCGAATCATTCTGATGAAATTGAAAATATAGTATGGAAGGAAATTTTTGAATGATGTATAAAGATTATTTTGAAATATAAAATGAAGAGCTTTAAACTATAAACGAAGACACCAATTCGCAAGACGAGTTAGCCACGGCTACCGACATCAATTGCTTTTTTGCATAAACGACATCAATTGCTTTTTTGCATATACTACAACCGTTCAATATCTGTGGAACATTCCGACAACTAAGGCACGGCCGACAAAAATAACTTTTCAATTAATTGTTGTCATGTAACTATACTACTACCACTATTCGTTTATGTATAAGTGAATAAGTTCTATCATTGACAGAACTATAAATTAAAAGAATCGAACAATTATTAAAATTTTGATCATTTTTAATTTCTTCTTTTTAAAACGCTATGTTATACAATTTCAATATGAAAATGAATATTAGAACTCCATTAATATAAAACACATATAAAATGAATATCATTTACAGATACCAAAATGTCGAAACGCCCAAAATCAAATAGTACTAATGAAACACCAGGAAAAAAAATCAAAAATTTCATTTACGTACACACCATCTGATTTTTTGAAAAATAAAATTCATATTGGCGACAAAAATGTGTAAATTATTTTATTCTATTCTTAAAAAATTAATAAATTTAATATATTTTAAAATAATATTTATTAAATTTATATATTTTAAAAGTATGGTTATTGGATATATTGAAGCAGTAGAAAATCCCCGTACGATAATTTCTAAGGCTACTGGAAAATCATACGACATATTTAAATTTATTTTAAATAATAATGACGGATGCAAAATTCAATGTAATATATGGAATAAGGATATCGAAATATTTGAAGATAAAATCAACTATAATGAGGTCATTTTAATATAATTTCATAAAAATAATATAACAACTATTATTAATTAAAATTATTTCTAGATCGTTCTATTACAAACAGTAGTTGCCAAAGAAAGTTCTAATTTTAATAGCGGCAATATGCAATATGAATTCCACTTAAAAAATTATTCCAAAATTACTACGATAGCTAATCGCGATGTATCGGAAGACATTACATCCTTAATAATTAAAACTTTTGAAGAAGTGAAACAATCAAATGGACTTATTAGTAATATTTATTACATATGTATATATATATTAGAAATAAATTAAGAATTCAACATGTTTAATTAAAATTTCAGAAACTGAAGGATATTTAATGAGTGAATTTGCTATTTCGAATACAAATTTAAGTAAATTACTTGGTGCTAGCACAGATAAAACCCATAAATTAGAAATAGTTGTTATAAATGGCACTGGAGAACGAGACAAATTTACAGAAGGATCCAAATTAAGAATAACGGGGGAAATATATATATAGCAGGTAAAAAAACGTTTCAATTAATATCTTACATTATAGTAAACATTCATAGTGCAATTAATATATATTTATTATTTTACAGAAAACGGACACATCTATTTAGAAATTCAAAATTTAACCTATATTGAAATACTAAATGAAGAAAAATTATCGATGGCTGAATTAATATTGGGAGGAGAGATTTTGAAACGGGACTGAGAATAGCTAAACGAGAAAGGATGCCGGTTCAAATAAAATAAAGCTAAGTACTTCGTTATAATTAATTAAATTGGATTTATTAAATAACCTAAATTTTTATTACAGATTTTAAGTTACTACACAATCATACTTTTTATGATTCGTTATCAAATTAATTTAAGTAGTCTATACATATGGTCTTTCCCGAAATACATCATTTCATTATGACAAAATCATTATTCGAAAATCGACAAAAAAAATTTATTTTAAAATTCATATGAAGTGTTTTTTTAAAATAAACATCAAAATAAGATTATTTGGGAATTTGATAAATAAAATAGGACTACTTCATGGGTATTCTCAAATGACGGTTTTCACAAATTTTTCTACAATTTTTTTTTAATACAAGATCTCGAATAAAGTATTGTTCATGTAAAATACTGAATAAAAATATTTAGAAAAATATATTGAATGATGCAAAAATTATATTCGTCGATTATGAGGAAAAAGGATATTATACAACGGAAAAATATTCAGCATTAAGTAATATTATCTTTTCCAAATATTATTATTCAGTATTTTGTGTAAGTAATAATTTTTCCAAGAAAACTTCATGTAAGTATACACTTAAAAAAGTCCTAATTTGTAAATCGAATGTCCACATAACCCTATTTTTATGTTTAAAATACGCTTCCTTCATTAGAATTCTGAAATAATAATTTTTATTCCGTTGCCTTTCAAATTACACGCAAATTGCACATTAAGAAGGAAGTTAACTAATCTGTACGTTAAGAAAGAAGTTAATTTAACTGCTCGGAAAAAGAAAAGTAACATTAGTTGAAAAATAAAAAAAGGTTATTTTTCTTTGTTACCCTCTCTTTTTTGCCGTGCAAACAAGTCGATCCATTTTTTAACACACAGTCAAGTTGACTCCTTTCTGCACGTGCAGCAAAATTAACCTCCTTTGTACCTAGCATTATTTATTTCAATTATTTTCAAATTTATTTTATAGGCAATTAGGTATCCCCTAATCGTATTCCCAATTTAGTTATTTTATATGATTTCTATTCCTTTATATAATTCTCAAATTCATTGTATTCAGTAAAGAAGTAGGTTTATAGGTTAGTAGAAGAAATTTACGTATTCCCGATTTACTTATTTTGCCATCCATTTATATATAGATTCTCAAAATTCAAAGTGTTTAATAGGGGATTAGGCCTTTCTGTAATAAATTTTTTTTTAATAATTTATAATTAAATCTAATTACAGCGTAAATTAAAATTTATTACAGGATGGGATACCTCTACAAAAAAAACGCGCCTATCAATCTACCTCATGGGTGGTGTGGAAAAGATAGAAAAAAATATTAAAATGTTAGCACTTTTGAAAATTATATATAGATATATAAGAATAAGAAATAAAGTTTACTAATAAGTTTCTTTAAAATAATATACACTAACATTTTACTTTTCACTAATGCGACTTCTCAAATAAAATAATTTTTATTTTTTTATAATATAACTTTTTCAATAATCAGTGTTTAATTGGGGATTATGACTTTTGAAGATAAGATATAGATATATAAGAATAAGAAATTAGGTTTAGTGATAAGTTTCTTTAAAATTCTATAAAGTAAAAGTGGGGGGGTTGGCGCGCGAAGCGCGCAGGAGGGCGAAGCCCCCTAGTGTATATATATATATATATATTAGGCTAGTAAGTTTGAGGAGCTCAACCCCGGTCGGTCAGAGTGGCTAAAGAAATAATAACCCTCAGGTTACCGACTCTAGACAAATAGACTCTAGAAAACCCCTCAAACTTCCGCTCGGATGCTGAATATATAGATTGGAAGTTTGAGGAGGCTCCTCAAACTTCCCATAACCCCTCAAACTTCCAAGCGGGTGCTGAATATAATCCTCAAACTTCCAGAATTTCATATTTATATATATATATATATATATATATACTAGGGGGGTACCTCCCTACTCGCTCCGCTCGTCAACCCCCATTTAACAGTGATGAATGAGAAGAAAGAAGATTGGTTGATGAAACGAACAGTTTTCCACGTCACCCTGGGGGTACTGTTCATGAACGCGTTGGATTGTTATTTTAAGTGGCATCCTTCGCCAGTAGCCCTACATTACCACTGTTGCCTAAAATTTTATAATTATTAAATATATTTTTATATGATTTACATTATATTTGATTTTTATTTGAAATTTACGATAATATTTATCGAAAATTGTTGAATAGAAATTTATTAAAAATATATTGTTTTTATTTATATTATCTTTAATATATCCTTAATTGTTTTTGTAAGCTTTTTATAATTTGGAAACATATATATTTATTGTTCCTGTTATATGTATTTGTGCTTTTAAACATTATGTTGGATACATGAAAGAATGTAATATAATATAGTCTACTGGAGTAGATTTAAAAATTAATATAGTTAAATTTTCGTAAAATTTCAAATATTTCATATTAATATGTAATAATAATTTACTTAAGAATAATTTTTTTTATAGCTTATTTATGTATATATTTTTGTATATACTCTTATATTTTACTTTATATTTTACGTCTATTAAATTAAAAATCAATTTTTAAATTTCTTGTCTTTAACATATTCTGTAACCTTTTTGTAAGCTATTTATAATATGGAAACATATATTTTTATTGTTTCTGTTATATACATTTATACTTTTAAACATTTTATTGGATACGTGAAAGAAATAAATGTAAAATAATAGATTTAGAAATTAATATAGCTTAATCTTTCATATTCGTCTTGTTCATTTATGTTATTCTGTAACTGTTCATTTAATTCATCTAATTCTCTTGCGTGTTGTATACTACTCACTTCAATATATATATTTTGTACAGGATCCCATCTTAATGGACTGGGTCTTGAATCACCTTGTTCAGCCATCTTGTATTTTACTAAATAGTTAATTAGATTAAGTAAATTATTTTATATTTATTTAAAATTAAATTTGATTAATTATTTTCTGATATTTTTTTCATAAATTACTTTGATCAATTATATTTTGTTATTATTTTAACATTGTTTATTTATGTTATTATTTTATTTATATTCTATCAAATATATAGATATTTGTTATCTTATAGAGAAAATTAGTTATCTAATATTTCTTTCCAAACAATATTTGTTACTTCTGTTTTATTTTGAGATTCATTTTGTATATATATATTGTTTGGATTTTGACATCGTGAAAGTGCTACATACAATTGTCCATGGGAAAATAAATTTTTTTTTAAAAATATTCCTACACTGTTAAAACTTTGTCCTTGTGATTTATTAATAGTTATAGCAAATGCTAATACAATTGGAAATTGTTTTCTATATAAAATGAATGGTAACGATGATGACTCACAAGTACTTAATGTAATGCGTGGTATAAATACTTTATTTCCTTTATTTTCTCCAGTAATAATTTCAGCTTCAATGTTATATTTATATAAATTTGTTATTTTTAACCGTGTTCCATTACATAGTCCATCAACTATACTAAGATTACGAATTAATATAACAATTGCATTTTTTTTCAATTTAATTTCATGTGGAGGTAAACCTTCTCGTATATTATTTAACATTTCTATCGGAAAATTTAAATGTATATTTTCATCCGTTTGATCTACTCCTTTATGTGTTGCGTAATCTATACTATAATAAGTTATTGTTTTATGTTCAATTAAATTTAATATTTTATTATTTAATATATTTACTTCTTCATTATGTGAACTTAATATTACGTTTTTTGAAAAATGATAATTGTTATTAATATTTTTATATATTTCATGACAAACATCATTTATTTGCCATTTGAAATGATGCAAAATCATTATCTTGAGTACGGATATTGATTTTTAAATGGAAAATTTTAAACAAAGGCCAAAGATAAGAATTTTTTATACACTCTTCTACGATTGTATTTCTAAATCCATGTTTCACTACTGGTAAAATTTGTCTGAAATCTCCACCTAGTATAATCAATTTTCCTCCAAAGTTACAATCCGTAGAACATACATCTTTTAAAGTATTGTCTACTATTTCTAATGCTTTTTTAGGTATCATTGAAGCTTCGTCCCAAATAATGATATTTGCTTCTCTTAATCTTTTTTTATCAGAATCGTGTTTTAGAAATGCATTTTCAATATTGTTTAAATCTAATGGTAATTTAAATGTACGATGACTTGTCATTCCTTTAGGTAATAAAATAGAAGCTATTCCTGTCCATGCCATTGATAAAAACTTTTTTTTATAATAGTAAAATAGTAAATTAATATTTTATATAAAAATGTTTTCCCAGATCCACCTGGACCATCTATAAAATAAATTTTATGTTCACTATTTTTTATTTGCTCAAAAATAAATTTTTGGTCATCATTCAACTGAGCATATGAGCTGTTAAATTTTTGTTTACAATAGTTAATCATTTCTATGTCATTTTTATCTGATTCTTCTATATCAATCTTGTTTAGTTCAGGTAAACCAACATCTTTACATGATACATCTTCAGTACTTAAAATTTGATTTATGTGTGCCAGTGCTTTATCTTCTTTTTGTTCAATAAAATCTTCTGTGAAATATTTTTTATATTTTTCCCAAATAATATTTCCTTGAATATTTTCACATATAAGAAAATTTGCAAAAAATTTTCGTAATTGTACTGGGAGTATTATTTGACAGGCTTCTTCAAATATGTTAAAAATTTGTGTTTCGTGTTCTATTAAACCCATGGCGATAGCTGCTTCTCTATATGTGTTGTAAACAATTTTTTCATATGTACGTAAATCTTGGAATGATGTTGCACCTTTTACTCTATTTAGTATCAATTTTAAGAAAAAACGTTCACTATCTTTTGGTGATACAACATTTAATCGTCCGATTGTCACATGTTTTTTATTTCTTAATCTTTTTATCCATTTTTTATTTTTAAATTTATAGTAATTAGGTATGTTTGCATATTTAATTTTTTTGGCAAAATCATCTATTTTATTTAATTTAAACCATGCTGTTAACGTTGTTTCTAAATTATTTAATGATTCTTCAATATTATTTTCATCAAAAATTATTTTCTGTTGATTTTCTGTATGAACAGATAGTCTTTCTACTGTGTGATTTCTACCACATAATGGAAATTTTTGTAATCGCCATGCTGCCTCCATTGGACTTATATATCTTCCATCTATATATTTAGTTATTTCATCATAAACTTCTTCATTTCTTTCATTATTCGTTTGTATTTTACAACAAGCTCTATGTCCACCTTTATGAATATAATTGAATATATACTTAATACTTTGTACAGTAGCACAGTATTCGATATTTATATGACACTTATATTTTAATAAAAGAAAGCTATTATAAGGCACCACCATAGAGTTATTTACTGGAATAACTGTATTCGTATTTTTTAAATTATACATATGGTTATCCGAAGAATTATTTCTTCGTTTATATTCAGGATATTTATCTGGTTTAAGTATTGTATTATCTCTAAATAATTTTGGAAAGTTTTTTTTACAAATATTTTTATTTTTTTGTAAACAAGGAGATTTTTATCCATGTGGTCCATGTAACATATGTTTGATTACTAATTTTTGCAATTCTAAATTTTCTGAAGATGGTATTTCAGCTGAAATATATTTATCAATATCTTCTGGGTTAAATAATTTATAGTCTGGATGTAACGTTACTATTATATGAGCATGTGGTAAACCTCTTTTTTGAAATTCAATTGAATATATATAAGATATAACATTACCAAAAATATGGTTTTTTTCAATATCATTAAGTAACATTTTAAATTTTGCATAAAATAAACGTACTGTAATGTTTGGAATACCATTTACAGTTGTTCCATCTGGAAAGTTTTTTAAAATTGTTTTAAATTCTTTCCATTTAGGATTACATGTCATTGTTATGAATAAATCTGGTTTTCCTGTATTTCTCATTATTGCCATTGCATCTTGAAATATTGTTGCATATATCTTGGACTTCCGATATATGATGATGGTAATATGAATAAGTTTCCAATTCTTTCTTTTTCAAAATTTTTGGAAATATTTGATGCACTATGTTTTACATGATCTAATAAACCTTGATAACATTCAATTCTTAACTCTTTTTGATGATTTCTAAAATAATTCATTCTATTACTTTCGATCATTACATAAGCATGTATAAAAAATTGTTGTGTTAACTTTCCACCGTATAATAAAGGGCTAAAATTATTAACATCTGGTCTATATGATAATCTAAATAAATAATATTGAAGTACAGTAAGATCTTCACTATAGTTTTGTTTGTTAGTATCAATAACATTTTTATTATTATAAGTTTTTTCCATATTAACTTTTTGTTTTTTTTTATACCCAATACGCCAACCTAAATCTCCTAACGGAAACATTATTGGGAAAACCATCGGATCCACGTGATGCGACAATTTGTTTATATAAGTATGAGTAACTTCATTTTCTCCTACTTCTTTCGGATATATACAAATATCGTCGTAGTTATCTGGAATACCTGTGTTTGATACTATAATAGCGCCACATTCTGATGTTAATGGTTTATTATAAAGATGTTTAAGTTTATTATTTTTTCGAATTAAATATAATTTATAATTTGGAAGATTTTTTATATTGGATACATAATGTAAATGTTTATAATTTTTACTATATGGATTATTATTCATTATTTTAGTTACAATAATCATATGTTCATTACTTAATTTTTCGTTATTTTTTAACCTTTTCTGAATAGCAGTTTCGTTATCGTATATATATAATTGACCACATGATGCTTCTTTATTATTAGACGGTAATAAATTGTTAGGTGTTGTATGACATATTTGTCCTTGAATTTTTAAATTATATATTGCTTTCTCTTTGTTATGAACAACATTCGCATTGAATGTTGCGAAACAAAATAAATTATTATAATATCGGATTAAATGCCTAAATATTTTATCGTTTAATAATAAAAATTTTAATTTTTCGTCATATTTACTTAATGGTGGTAAACTAATAGTGCCGTTTGAACAACAGTTAAATTTTTTCACTTCTTCTTTCCAAAACATAGCTCCACAGTATTGGCATTTTAAATTCATTTGTTCAAATGTTGATGTAAGTATTAACTTTTTATCTCTTTAGTATAATTAATTGTTTTTATTATTTTTCTTTTTTTATACAACTATTTTCTTTTGAAATATTATTAATTAATTTTCTTTTAAGATTCTATTTATGATTTTTAATTTTATTAATTTCTTTTGTAATATTACTGTTATCATAATCTATAATATCATAGTGTCCAAAATCATATCTTCCACTATATAATAAAAATAATTTCAAAATATTAGAATTATTTCCAAATAAATGAACAACTTCTGTGTTATTAAAACTTATTTTAACAAATACATTATAAATTTCAACGAAACTTTTGATTTCTATATCTGTTCCATATATTGTATTTTTTGACATAAAGTTATAATAATCTGAACTATTAAATATATTTTCATAATTATCACTTCCAAGTATAAAAAATTAATACTCTTCCCAATTAGTAACAACATTTTGTACTACAACATGTCTAACTTTCATATGATATTTTTGATCATTATATAGAAAATGAGAAAAACATCGGAATAAACAATTTCCATCTCCAATAATTTTAACTAAATTTTCCATTATATGGTTATATATTTTTAAAATTTGAAGTAATATCTAATATTATTGAAACTATTAAACAAATTTAATAAACTATATGTACTTAAATTAAATTTATACCTTTTTCAAATTCTTATTTACTTTCCTCAAAATATATTACGAAACAGATAAATCAATTTCAGAGTAATATCTACAAGATTTTATATACGTATGTAAAGGAACGACACATACGCCAATACGATTTTAATATTCGACCAGTTTAGTGGTTATGTAGGGCTCTTGGCGAAGGATACCACTTTAAATAAAAATCCAACGTATCTATTAACAGTACCTCTAAGGTTATGTGGAAAACTGTTTTTTTTTATGATTAATTTCTTAAGTTTAATTTAATAAACAAATTTTGACTGTATTAAAAATTTGTTAATTAAATATTAACTTTTCTTCGTTAAATGTTATTATTTATTCCTTATTTAATTTCCTCTTTAATTCTTCCATTTCTTCTAAATATCGCCGATAACAAAAACTTTTTGTCCTTTGATAATGTCCATTTCTTCAGAACAATGATAACATTTTTAATAATATAAATATTCAGTACTACTGACTATAGATTTATAACCTTCATAAAGTTTACCCAAAGGTGTTATAAAAGTCTCCACAACTTTGATATTATTATAATTTTGCACGTGTAAATATAATACATTTTTGTGTTATTCTAAAATGTCCCCGATAACAAAAACTTTTTTCCTTTGATAGTGTCCATTTCTTTAGAACAATAACATATTATTATAAGAGTGGTTATATATGGCTATTGGCGAAGGATACCACTTAAAGTAACAATCCAACGCGTCAATGAATAGTACCTCTAGGGTGACGTGGAAAACTGTTCGACAATTCTTCTAATTAATTATATAATGATATATAACTTATTTAATTTCCTCTTTAAATATTCCTTATTACATGTTCGATATATCTTCCATTTCTTCTAAAATATCCCCGATAACAAAAACTTTTTGTCCTTTGATAATGTCCATTTCTTCAGAACAATGATAAAATTTTTAATAATATAAATATTCAGTGCTACTGACTATAGATTTATATCCTTATTAAAGATTAACCAAAGGAGTTATAGAAGTGTCTACAACTTTGATATTATTATAATTTTACACGTGTAAATATAATACATTATTGTGTTATTCTAAAATGTCCCCGATAAGAAAAACTTTTTATCCTTTGATAGTGTCCATTTCTTCAGAATAATAAGATATTATTATAAGAGTGGTTATATATGGCTATTGGCGAAAGATACCACTTAAAATAACAATCCAACGCGTCAATGAACAGTACCTCCAGGGTGACGTAGAAAACTGTTCGTCTCTTCAACCAATCTTTATAGTGAAATCAATTTAAAAAAATAAATAAATATCAATATTATTAAATAGAACTTACTATACTCGAAAATTCTTCTAATTAATTATATCACGATTTATAACTTATTTAATTTCCTCTTTAAATATTCCTTATTACATCTTCGATATATCTTCCATTTCTTCTAAAATATCCCCGATAACAAAAATTTTTTGTCCTTTGATAATGTCCATTTCTTCAGAATAATGATAAAATTTTTAATAATATAAATATTCAGTGCTACTGACTATAGATTTATATCCTGTTAAAAGTTTATCCAAACGAGTTATAGAAGTGTCCACAACTTTGATATTATTATAATTTTACACGTGTAAATATAATACATTATTGTGTTATTCTAAAATGTCCCCGATAAGAAAAACTTTTTATCCTTTGATAGTGTCCATTTCTTCAGAACAATGAGATATTATTATAAGAGTGGTTATATATGGCTATTGGCGAAAGATACACTTAAAATAACAATCCAACGCGTCAATGAACAGTACCTCCAGGGTGACGTGGAAAACTGTTCGTCTCTTCAACCAATCTTTATAGTTAAATCAATTTAAAAAATAAATATACAAATAAATAAATATCAATATTATTAAATAGAACTTACTATACTCGAAAATTCTTCTAATTAATTATATCATGATTTATAACTTATTTAATTTCCTCTTTAAATATTCCTTATTACATGTTCGATATATCTTCCATTTCTTCTAAAATATCCCCGATAACAAAAACTTTTTGTCCTTTGATAATGTCCATTTCTTCAGAACAATGATAAAATTTTTAATAATATAAATATTCAGTGCTACTGACTATAGATTTATATCCTTATTAAAGTTTATCCAAAGGAGTTATAGAAGTGTCCACAACTTTGATATTATTATAATTTTACACGTGTAAATATAATACATTATTGTGTTATTCTAAAATGTCCCCGATAAGAAAAACTTTTTATCCTTTGATAGTGTCCATTTCTTCAGAACAATGAGATATTATTATAAGAGTAGTTATATATGGCTATTGGCGAAGGATACCACTTAAAGTAACAATCCAACGCGTCAATGAATAGTACCTCTAGGGTGACGTGGAAAACTGTTAGATAATTCTTCTAATTAATTATATTATGATTTATAACTTATTTAATTTCCTCTTTAAATATTCCTTATTACATGTTCGATATATCTTTCATTTCTTCTAAAATATCCCCGATAACAAAAACTTTTTGTCCTTTGATAATGTCCATTTCTTCTGAACAATGATAAAATTTTTAATAATATAAATATTCAGTGCTACTGACTATATATCCTTATTAAAGTTTATCCAAAGGAGTTATAGAAGTGTCCACAACTTTGATATTATTATAATTTTACACGTGTAAATATAATACATTATTGTGTTATTCTAAAATGTCCCCGATAAGAAAAACTTTTTATCCTTTGATAGTGTCCATTTCTTTAGAACAATAAGATATTATTATAAGAGTGGTTATATATGGCTATTGGCGAAGGATACCACTTAAAGTAATAATCCAACGCGTCAATGAATAGTACCTCTAGGGTGACGTGGAAAACTGTTAGACAATTCTTCTGATTAATTATATCATGATTTATAACTTATTTAATTTCCTCTTTAAATATTCCTTATTACATGTTCGATATATCTTTCATTTCTTCTAAAATATCCCCGATAACAAAAACTTTTTGTCCTTTGATAATGTCCATTTCTTCAGAACAATGATAAAATTTTTAATAATATAAATATTCAGTGCTACTGACTATATATCCTTATTAAAGTTTATCCAAAGGAGTTATAGAAGTGTCCACAACTTTGATATTATTATAATTTTACACGTGTAAATATAATACATTATTGTGTTATTCTAAAATGTCCCCGATAAGAAAAATTTTTTATCCTTTGATAGTGTCCATTTCTTTAGAACAATAAGATATTATTATGAGAGTGGTTATATATGGCTATTGGCGAAAGATACCACTTAAAATAACAATCCAACGCGTTAATGAACAGTACCTCCAGGGTGACGTGGAAAACTGTTCGTCCCTTCAACCAGTCTTTATAGTTAAATCAATTTAAAAAAATTATTATACAAATAAATAAATATCAATATTGTTACATAGAACTTGCTATACTCGACAATTCTTCGAATTAATTATATCATGATTTATAACTTAAACAATTGAGGGGGGGGGCGCTGAGGGGGGACTGGGTGGGCGTGGGGGCGCGCAGGGACCTCTAACAATTTCTCTCAAAAAAACGTATAATCAGTCACATTTTTACGTTATTTTAAGGGGTGCGCTGGGGGGGGGGGCGATGAGTCGTAAACATTTTCTTACAACCATATAATATAGGAAGATATATATATATATATATATATATATATATATATATATATATATATATATATATATATATATGAAACAGGACTTATGTTGACATCGCGTGTTAATATTTATGTAAAATTAACACGTAAAAATTATGCGGACGTCCGCATAAGTACCGCAAAGTCAGCATAAGTCTCGCACCAGTTCAGAAAGTGTCTGCATAAGTCACGTTCCATATATATATATATATATATATATATATATATATATATATATATATATATATATATTACTTAATAATTTAAGTATAATAATTCAAATGTGTGTGTGTGTGTGTGTGTGTGTGTGTGTGTGTACGTGTGTGTGTTTACATGCGATACAGCTTGCTGGTTATTACTGGTAAGTTACAGAATATCATCAAGTATCAAGATGAATTGTCACAATACTTGATCTTATTTTATAAAAATGTGTGAATCGACAATATGTATTGCATATGTTTTTGGTTTTCTTTTAATGAAATAATAAAATAACTCGGATTTAGTCTGTTGTTACTGATAGAAACATAAGCCAAAATTCTACTAATTTCATCGCAAGAGAATAGGAAGTACTCTTACAGTTGTTATGTCGTATACGGTTACAACTCAGGTATCAGTAGGAAAGAGCACTAGAAATTTTATATGACTTTCAAACTTAATCTATCGCAGCTGCCCTTTCGTTACTTCTACTTATGTTGAAAACACAACATGTAAGCTAATCATATCAGAATGATTTTAACTTAGTACATATAAATTGTAAATAAATGAGAAAAAATATTTAAACACAATAAAAAAATTTTCTTTGATTTTATTTTAATTCACCACAATTGTAAACTTAGTAATCAATTTTCACTGATACCGGTACTTAAGATGCAGTACTGACAGTTTTAGTAGTAAAGAGATATACTTATAGCATTCGAAAATGCTCTTTCGTACTATCTATCATCCGAAGCATACATATATGACTTGACAATAGTCTACGATGCTCCTTATTTTCTTGTGATAAAACGAATTGGATGGTTTGGCTTATTTTTCTTAGATTCATTAATTTTAGCAGAAAAAGAATAAATATAATTTCCCCATTAGAAGAAAATAAAAAGCAGACATAACTTATGTCAATTCACACACTTTTATAGAATATCTTTAAGCATAAAAGAGCATTGCCATATTCAAGTCTGGTATTATAACAATTCATTCATGTCTTTTTTAATTTAAGACATATACGAAGAAGTAAACTGGTGTTTATAGTGTGTTTGTAGTGTGTAGTACATTGTGTTAGTAGATTAAAAACCATAATATTATATATTTTAGATGGACTTTTCCCTTACTGTAGGCTATATGAGTATATTTGAGTAGTATTGATTCAGATATTACTTTCAAATCATCAAACCATAAATTTAAATTAACCCATTAATGCGCAAATGCACATTATTGTGCACACATTTTCAAGTACACAATTCTATTAGAAAATCAAAGTTATTTTTGTCCAAAATCCTGTATAGGGGGTTTTCAAGGGTGCTCTTTCAGAATCTGCTACTTGTTTGAAGATGAAAAAGTAATTGAACAAGATATCAACCTAAGAAATTTTAACAATATGGAAAACAAGTGCAAAGTACTTCATGTATATACCAATACAAAAACAGACACCAACAGTGCAATAATTGAGGTAACATATGACATTTATAAACATATTAAAGACAACAAGAGCAGATTATTTATTGGTTATCAGAGTTGCAGAGTATTCGATATCATAAATTCTTATCCTTGCAATAAACGTTCAAGATTTGGGCATAACACTAAAAATTGCAGAAACGAAGCCACGTGTTCAAGGTGTAATGGTGATCACATAACCTCAAAGTGTATTAGTGAAATTGTGAAACATTTAAAACTAATTATGACACAAGTCATTGTGCAATCGACAGTGATTTATGCGAAATGTTAAAATCCAAACTTAAAAAATACATAGAAATGACTGATTACCCTACGCAACCTACCTTCCAAAGGTATTTCGGTAAGGTAGAACGCGCAATAAATCAACAATTGATAACACCAAGAAGAGTAAGAACAGCAAGCAGCGATTCGACAGGCTCACAGCGCTCATCCATTCCAGCGATCCCAGTGAAAACTAAAGCTACCACTGCAAACCTACATGGATAATAACTTTAATCTAATTGAGGACTTACAGAATGAAATAATTAACACTGACTAAAATTGCGATGATCTTAGTAAACTCAATAGATGCATGGGTTTTGAAAATGAAGTAATTTTAAACCTAAATATAAGGAGTTTAAATGTGAACTTTCATAAACTATTAGTATTCCTAAAAAGTCTAGTGATAAAGCCTTGCATTATTGTGTGCACTGAAACATGGAACCTGGAACATTACGAATATTTTAATATACCGGGATACAATATGTACTACAATAACAGTAAAATTAATATATCAGATGACTAATATATTCTAGTGATTTACGTAAGTAATTACATAACTGAGACGACAGAAGTATTAACTATAAATAACCTCAAAATAATTAACTCCAAAATTGCAATTGAAAATAATAAAAAAAATTATGATATCCGCCCTATATAGATCACACGACATTAGTAAAACGGAATTTCTATTAATACTCAAGAACTTGATAAATAATAAGAGCAAATATAAAAATAATCTCATAATAGGGGACTTTAACTTTGATATTTCTAATCATGAATCAATCAACCAAGAATTTTTGCATATTTTATTAGAGCATGGTTACTGCCCAGACTTTTGTAATATTACCAGACCATCTGATAGAAACAACAATTCAGGAACATGCATAGACAATATTTTTATTAAGCTAGATAAAATTAACTATAAAACTTTCATTGTTCTATCGATACTAACGGTCGTGCTGTCCAAGGAGTCAGGATGGTAAATGACAAGCCGTGTGTTTAGCTTAATGTCGACGTTTCGGACTCTTTTTTTATTGAGTCCCTTCTCAAGACTCTAATACAAAAATCATATATTTATAAACTTTTGATACAAAAATGATAGAAAAATTTACATACAAATTACACATAATTACTTACAAGAAACAATAGTCTAACAAATTTTTAGGTGGTCACAGCGATACCACCAGTCAATTGAAATTAAATTCGCAACATTTTGGCCTTTATATACCGTGGAGAATTACATATGTATTTGTTACATTAATACAAGAAGCCAATCATACATTGTATAAGGCGGTGCTTATTAGCTGTACAGAGAGAGAGAGTATTAGACAAATATATGTCAAGGAGGTGTCAAAGAGACGGGGAGGGCCCAAGATGACTGTGATTTTATATTTTGGGCGTGGCCATCTCTTTGTCTAACATACTCTCCTAATACCTTCTTTACACACAAAAGTTTTCAATTTTACAAACAAAAGTTTGGTTCAGCGATGGGAAATCCTATTAGCCCCATTCTAGCTGATATCGTAATGCAAGATTTGGAATCTTATGCATTAAATAAACTTTGTTTCGATAGTATATTTTATTTTCGTTACGTAGATGATATTTTGTTATGTGTGCCAAGAAACCTAATTAATTATACAGGAGACGTTTTTAATAGTTATGACAAAAACTTACAGTTTACGACTGAAACATCGTGTAATAATAAAATCAGTTTTTTAGATATCGAAGTTATAATAAAAAACAAAAAAATAATAACTAATTGGTATAGAAAACCAACGTTTTCGGGTAGATTTCTAAATTTTAACTCGCAACATCCTATTAAAAACAAAATAGCGATTATTTACTCACTTGTAGACAGAGCAATCAATCTTTCACACACATCATTCCATAATGTAAACCTAAAATTAATTAAGCAGTTTTTAACTATGAATGACTATCCTATAGAATTTATTAATAACTATATAAAAATAAGACTCAGAAGCATAAATTACGCCAATAAAACTATACCACAGTTGGAACAAAATAGATTTCACATAGTCATTCCATACGTGAATGAACTCAATTCAATTATTTTAAGATTTTTTAGAAAATATAACACACAGGTCATTAACAGCACTATAAATAAATTAAACTGCTTTATTAAATTAGATAAAGACGTGAGTACGAAAGAGGAAAAAACTAATGTTGTCTACCAAATAAAATGTAACGATTGTGATGCATCATATGTAGGTCAAACGGAAAGACGCTTAGGTATTAGAATTAACAAACATTTCAAAAAATGCGAAAATAATGATCGAGGGTCTGCTATTTATACTCATATGGAAGAAACGGAACATAAGTTCAATTTTGAAAAAGTGAAAATTTTACATAATGAACGTTTTTTGTTTAAACGAAAGTTAGCTGAGATGCTTTTCATACATGCGCAAAAACAATATATTAATAATCAACAAGACACAAAAACACTCAGGTTCGAATATAAATCTTTTATCAATAAAAATCATTTTCTACAACAGCAATATCCTACAAATACAATCACAGAAGATAGAAGGTATTAGGAGAGTATGTTAGACAAAGAGATGGCCACGCCCAAAATATAAAATCACAGTCATCTTGGGCCCTCCCCGTCTCTTTGACACCTCCTTGACATATATTTGTCTAATACTCTCTCTCTCTGTACAGCTAATAAGCACCGCCTTATACAATGTATGATTGGCTTCTTGTATTAATGTAACAAATACATATGTAATTCTCCACGGTATATAAAGGCCAAAATGTTGCGAATTTAATTTCAATTGACTGGTGGTATCGCTGTGACCACCTAAAAATTTGTTAGACTATTGTTTCTTGTAAGTAATTATGTGTAATTTGTATGTAAATTTTTCTATCATTTTTGTATCAAAAGTTTATAAATATATGATTTTTGTATTAGAGTCTTGAGAAGGGACTCAATAAAAAAAGAGTCCGAAACGTCGACATTAAGCTAAACACACGGCTTGTCATTTACCATCCTGACTCCTTGGACAGCACGACCGTTAGTATCGATAGAACAATGAAAGTTTTATAGTTAATTTTATCTAGCTTAATAAAAATATTGTCTATGCATGTTCCTGAATTGTTGTTTCTATCAGATGGTCTGGTAATATTACAAAAGTCTGGGCAGTAACCATGCTCTAATAAAATATGCAAAAATTCTTGGTTGATTGATTCATGATTAGAAATATCAAAGTTAAAGTCCCCTATTATGAGATTATTTTTATATTTGCTCTTATTATTTATCAAGTTCTTGAGTATTAATAGAAATTCCGTTTTACTAATGTCGTGTGATCTATATAGGGCGGATATCATAATTTTTTTTATTATTTTCAATTGCAATTTTGGAGTTAATTATTTTGAGGTTATTTATAGTTAATACTTCTGTCGTCTCAGTTATGTAATTACTTACGTAAATCACTAGAATATATTAGTCATCTGATATATTAATTTTACTGTTATTGTAGTACATATTGTATCCCGGTATATTAAAATATTCGTAATGTTCCAGGTTCCATGTTTCAGTGCACACAATAATGCAAGGCTTTATCACTAGACTTTTTAGGAATACTAATAGTTTATGAAAGTTCACATTTAAACTCCTTATATTTAGGTTTAAAATTACTTCATTTTCAAAACCCATGCATCTATTGAGTTTACTAAGATCATCGCAATTTTAGTCAGTGTTAATTATTTCATTCTGTAAGTCCTCAATTAGATTAAAGTTATTATCCATGTAGGTTTGCAGTGGTAGCTTTAGTTTTCACTGGGATCGCTGGAATGGATGAGCGCTGTGAGCCTGTCGAATCGCTGCTTGCTGTTCTTACTCTTCTTGGTGTTATCAATTGTTGATTTATTGCGCGTTCTACCTTACCGAAATACCTTTGGAAGGTAGGTTGCGTAGGGTAATCAGTCATTTCTATGTATTTTTTAAGTTTGGATTTTAACATTTCGCATAAATCACTGTCGATTGCACAATGACTTGTGTCATAATTAGTTTTAAATGTTTCACAATTTCACTAATACACTTTGAGGTTATGTGATCACCATTACACCTTGAACACGTGGCTTCGTTTCTGCAATTTTTAGTGTTATGCCCAAATCTTGAACGTTTATTGCAAGGATAAGAATTTATGATATCGAATACTCTGCAACTCTGATAACCAATAAATAATCTGCTCTTGTTGTCTTTAATATGTTTATAAATGTCATATGTTACCTCAATTATTGCACTGTTGGTGTCTGTTTTTGTATTGGTATATACATGAAGTACTTTGCACTTGTTTTCCATATTGTTAAAATTTCTTAGGTTGATATCTTGTTCAATTACTTTTTCATCTTCAAACAAGTAGCAGATTCTGAAAGAGCACCCTTGAAAACCCCCTATACAGGATTTTGGACAAAAATAACTTTGATTTTCTAATAGAATTGTGTACTTGAAAATGTGTGCACAATAATGTGCATTTGCGCATTAATGGGTTAATTTAAATTTATGGTTTGATGATTTGAAAGTAATATCTGAATCAATACTACTCAAATATACTCATATAGCCTACAGTAAGGGAAAAGTCCATCTAAAATATATAATATTATGGTTTTTAATCTACTAACACAATGTACTACACACTACAAACACACTATAAACACCAGTTTACTTCTTCGTATATGTCTTAAATTAAAAAAGACATGAATGAATTGTTATAATACCAGACTTGAATATGGCAATGCTCTTTTATGCTTAAAGATATTCTATAAAAGTGTGTGAATTGACATAAGTTATGTCTGCTTTTTATTTTCTTCTAATGGGGAAATTATATTTATTCTTTTTCTGCTAAAATTAATGAATCTAAGAAAAATAAGCCAAACCATCCAATTCGTTTTATCACAAGAAAATAAGGAGCATCGTAGACTATTGTCAAGTCATATATGTATGCTTCGGATGATAGATAGTACGAAAGAGCATTTTCGAATGCTATAAGTATATCTCTTTACTACTAAAACTGTCAGTACTGCATCTTAAGTACCGGTATCAGTGAAAATTGATTACTAAGTTTACAATTGTGGTGAATTAAAATAAAATCAAAGAAAATTTTTTTATTGTGTTTAAATATTTTTTCTCATTTATTTACAATTTATATGTACTAAGTTAAAATCATTCTGATATGATTAGCTTACATGTTGTGTTTTCAACATAAGTAGAAGTAACGAAAGGGCAGCTGCGATAGATTAAGTTTGAAAGTCATACAAAATTTCTAGTGCTCTTTCCTACTGATACCTGAGTTGTAACCGTATACGACATAACAACTGTAAGAGTACTTCCTATTCTCTTGCGATGAAATTAGTAGAATTTTGGCTTATGTTTCTATCAGTAACAACAGACTAAATCCGAGTTATTTTATTATTTCATTAAAAGAAAACCAAAAACATATGCAATACATATTGTCGATTCACACATTTTTATAAAATAAGATCAAGTATTGTGACAATTCATCTTGATACTTGATGATATTCTGTAACTTACCAGTAATAACCAGCAAGCTGTATCGCATGTAAACACACACACGTACACACACACACACACACACACACACACATTTGAATTATTATACTTAAATTATTAAGTAACATATATATATATATATATATATATATATATATTCCTATATTATATGGTTGTAAGAAAATGTTTACGACTCATCGCCCCCCCCCCCCAGCGCCCCCCTTAAAATAACGTAAAAATGTGACTGATTATACGTTTTTTTGAGAGAAATTGTTAGAGGTCCCTGCGCGCCCCTCGCCCCCCCAGTCCCCCCTCAGCCCCCCTCAATTGTTTAAGTTATAAATCATGATATAATTAATTCGAAGAATTGTCGAGTATAGCAAGTTCTATGTAACAATATTGATATTTATTTATTTGTATAATAATTTTTTTAAATTGATTTAACTATAAAGACTGGTTGAAGGGACGAACAGTTTTCCACGTCACCCTGGAGGTACTGTTCATTAACGCGTTGGATTGTTATTTTAAGTGGTATCTTTCGCCAATAGCCATATATAACCACTCTCATAATAATATCTTATTGTTCTAAAGAAATGGACACTATCAAAGGATAAAAAATTTTTCTTATCGGGGACATTTTAGAATAACACAATAATGTATTATATTTACACGTGTAAAATTATAATAATATCAAAGTTGTGGACACTTCTATAACTCCTTTGGATAAACTTTAATAAGGATATATAGTCAGTAGCACTGAATATTTATATTATTAAAAATTTTATCATTGTTCTGAAGAAATGGACATTATCAAAGGACAAAAAGTTTTTGTTATCGGGGATATTTTAGAAGAAATGAAAGATATATCGAACATGTAATAAGGAATATTTAAAGAGGAAATTAAATAAGTTATAAATCATGATATAATTAATCAGAAGAATTGTCTAACAGTTTTCCACGTCACCCTAGAGGTACTATTCATTGACGCGTTGGATTATTACTTTAAGTGGTATCCTTCGCCAATAGCCATATATAACCACTCTTATAATAATATCTTATTGTTCTAAAGAAATGGACACTATCAAAGGATAAAAAGTTTTTCTTATCGGGGACATTTTAGAATAACACAATAATGTATTATATTTACACGTGTAAAATTATAATAATATCAAAGTTGTGGACACTTCTATAACTCCTTTGGATAAACTTTAATAAGGATATATAGTCAGTAGCACTGAATATTTATATTATTAAAAATTTTATCATTGCTCAGAAGAAATGGACATTATCAAAGGACAAAAAGTTTTTGTTATCGGGGATATTTTAGAAGAAATGAAAGATATATCGAACATGTAATAAGGAATATTTAAAGAGGAAATTAAATAAGTTATAAATCATGATATAATTAATTAGAAGAATTATCTAACAGTTTTCCACGTTACCCTAGAGGTACTATTCATTGACGCGTTGGATTGTTACTTTAAGTGGTAGCCTTCGCCAATAGCCATATATAACTACTCTTATAATAATATCTCATTGTTCTGAAGAAATGGACACTATCAAAGGATAAAAAGTTTTTCTTATCGGGGACATTTTAGAATAACACAATAATGTATTATATTTACACGTGTAAAATTATAATAATATCAAAGTTGTGGACACTTCTATAACTCCTTTGGATAAACTTTAATAAGGATATAAATCTATAGTCAGTAGCACTGAATATTTATATTATTAAAAATTTTATCATTGTTCTGAAGAAATGGACAATATCAAAGGACAAAAAGTTTTTGTTATCGGGGATATTTTAGAAGAAATGGAAGATATATCGAACATGTAATAAGGAATATTTAAAGAGGAAATTAAATAAGTTATAAATCATGATATAATTAATTAGAAGAATTTTCGAGTATAGTAAGTTCTATTTAATAATATTGATATTTATTTATTTGTATATTTATTTTTTAAATTGATTTAACTATAAAGATTGGTTGAAGAGACGAACAGTTTTCCACGTCACCCTGGAGGTACTGTTCATTGACGCGTTGGATTGTTATTTTAAGTGTATCTTTCGCCAATAGCCATATATAACCACTCTTATAATAATATCTCATTGTTCTGAAGAAATGGACACTATCAAAGGATAAAAAATTTTTCTTATCGGGGACATTTTAGAATAACACAATAATGTATTATATTTACACGTGTAAAATTATAATAATATCAAAGTTGTGGACACTTCTATAACTCGTTTGGATAAACTTTTATAAGGATATAAATCTATAGTCAGTAGCACTGAATATTTATATTATTAAAAATTTTATCATTATTCTGAAGAAATGGACATTATCAAAGGACAAAAAATTTTTGTTATCGGGGATATTTTAGAAGAAATGGAAGATATATCGAAGATGTAATAAGGAATATTTAAAGAGGAAATTAAATAAGTTATAAATCGTGATATAATTAATTAGAAGAATTTTCGAGTATAGTAAGTTCTATTTAATAATATTGATATTTATTTATTTTTTTAAATTGATTTCACTATAAAGATTGGTTGAAGAGACGAACAGTTTTCTACGTCACCCTGGAGGTACTGTTCATTGACGCGTTGGATTGTTATTTTAAGTGGTATCTTTCGCCAATAGCCATATATAACCACTCTTATAATAATATCTTATTATTCTGAAGAAATGGACACTATCAAAGGATAAAAAGTTTTTCTTATCGGGGACATTTTAGAATAACACAATAATGTATTATATTTACACGTGTAAAATTATAATAATATCAAAGTTGTAGACACTTCTATAACTCCTTTGGTTAATCTTTAATAAGGATATAAATCTATAGTCAGTAGCACTGAATATTTATATTATTAAAAATTTTATCATTGTTCTGAAGAAATGGACATTATCAAAGGACAAAAAGTTTTTGTTATCGGGGATATTTTAGAAGAAATGGAAGATATATCGAACATGTAATAAGGAATATTTAAAGAGGAAATTAAATAAGTTATATATCATTATATAATTAATTAGAAGAATTGTCGAACAGTTTTCCACGTCACCCTAGAGGTACTATTCATTGACGCGTTGGATTGTTACTTTAAGTGGTATCCTTCGCCAATAGCCATATATAACCACTCTTATAATAATATCTTATTGTTCTAAAGAAATGGACACTATCAAAGGAAAAAAAGTTTTTGTTATCGGGGACATTTTAGAATAACACAAAAATGTATTATATTTACACGTGCAAAATTATAATAATATCAAAGTTGTGGAGACTTTTATAACACCTTTGGGTAAACTTTATGAAGGTTATAAATCTATAGTCAGTAGTACTGAATATTTATATTATTAAAAATGTTATCATTGTTCTGAAGAAATGGACATTATCAAAGGACAAAAAGTTTTTGTTATCGGCGATATTTAGAAGAAATGGAAGAATTAAAGAGGAAATTAAATAAGGAATAAATAATAACATTTAACGAAGAAAAGTTAATATTTAATTAACAAATTTTTAATACAGTCAAAATTTGTTTATTAAATTAAACTTAAGAAATTAATCATAAAAAAAAACAGTTTTCCACATAACCTTAGAGGTACTGTTAATAGATACGTTGGATTTTTATTTAAAGTGGTATCCTTCGCCAAGAGCCCTACATAACCACTAAACTGGTCGAATATTAAAATCGTATTGGCGTATGTGTCGTTCCTTTACATACGTATATAAAATCTTGTAGATATTACTCTGAAATTGATTTATCTGTTTCGTAATATATTTTGAGGAAAGTAAATAAGAATTTGAAAAAGGTATAAATTTAATTTAAGTACATATAGTTTATTAAATTTGTTTAATAGTTTCAATAATATTAGATATTACTTCAAATTTTAAAAATATATAACCATATAATGGAAAATTTAGTTAAAATTATTGGAGATGGAAATTGTTTATTCCGATGTTTTTCTCATTTTCTATATAATGATCAAAAATATCATATGAAAGTTAGACATGTTGTAGTACAAAATGTTGTTACTAATTGGGAAGAGTATTAATTTTTTATACTTGGAAGTGATAATTATGAAAATATATTTAATAGTTCAGATTATTATAACTTTATGTCAAAAAATACAATATATGGAACAGATATAGAAATCAAAAGTTTCGTTGAAATTTATAATGTATTTGTTAAAATAAGTTTTAATAACACAGAAGTTGTTCATTTATTTGGAAATAATTCTAATATTTTGAAATTATTTTTATTATATAGTGGAAGATATGATTTTGGACACTATGATATTATAGATTATGATAACAGTAATATTACAAAAGAAATTAATAAAATTAAAAATCATAAATAGAATCTTAAAAGAAAATTAATTAATAATATTTCAAAAGAAAATAGTTGTATAAAAAAAAGAAAAATAATAAAAACAATTAATTATACTAAAGAGATAAAAAGTTAATACTTACATCAACATTTGAACAAATGAATTTAAAATGCCAATACTGTGGAGCTATGTTTTGGAAAGAAGAAGTGAAAAAATTTAACTGTTGTTCAAACGGCACTATTAGTTTACCACCATTAAGTAAATATGACGAAAAATTAAAATTTTTATTATTAAACGATAAAATATTTAGGCATTTAATCCGATATTATAATAATTTATTTTGTTTCGCAACATTCAATGCGAATGTTGTTTATAACAAAGAGAAAGCAATATATAATTTAAAAATTCAAGGACAAATATGTCATACAACACCTAACAATTTATTACCGTCTAATAATAAAGAAGCATCATGTGGTCAATTATATATATACGATAACGAAACTGCTATTCAGAAAAGGTTAAAAAATAACGAAAAATTAAGTAATGAACATATGATTATCGTAACTAAAATAATGAATAATAATCCATATAGTAAAAATTATAAACATTTACATTATGTATCCAATATAAAAAATCTTCCAAATTATAAATTATATTTAATTCGAAAAAATAATAAACTTAAACATCTTTATAATAAACCATTAACATCAGAATGTGGCGCTATTATAGTATCAAACACAGGTATTCCAGATAACTACGACGATATTTGTATATATCCGAAAGAAGTAGGAGAAAATGAAGTTACTCATACTTATATAAACAAATTGTCGCATCACGTGGATCCGATGGTTTTCCCAATAATGTTTCCGTTAAGAGATTTAGGTTGGCGTATTGGGTATAAAAAAAAACAAAAAGTTAATATGGAAAAAACTTATAATAATAAAAATGTTATTGATACTAACAAACAAAACTATAGTGAAGATCTTACTGTACTTCAATATTATTTATTTAGATTATCATATAGACCAGATGTTAATAATTTTAGCCCTTTATTATACGGTGGAAAGTTAACACAACAATTTTTTATACATGCTTATGTAATGATCGAAAGTAATAGAATGAATTATTTTAGAAATCATCAAAAAGAGTTAAGAATTGAATGTTATCAAGGTTTATTAGATCATGTAAAACATAGTACATCAAATATTTCCAAAAATTTTGAAAAAGAAAGAATTGAAACTTATTCATATTACCATCATCATATATCGGAAGTCCAAGATATATGCAACAATATTTCAAGATGCAATGGCAATAATGAGAAATACAGGAAAACCAGATTTATTCATAACAATGACATGTAATCCTAAATGGAAAGAATTTAAAACAATTTTAAAAAACTTTCCAGATGGAACAACTGTAAATGGTATTCCAAACATTACAGTACGTTTATTTTATGCAAAATTTAAAATGTTACTTAATGATATTGAAAAAAACCATATTTTTGGTAATGTTATATCTTATATATATTCAATTGAATTTCAAAAAAGAGGTTTACCACATGCTCATATAATAGTAACGTTACATCCAGACTATAAATTATTTAACCCAGAAGATATTGATAAATATATTTCAGCTGAAATACCATCTTCAGAAAATTTAGAATTGCAAAAATTAGTAATCAAACATATGTTACATGGACCACATGGATAAAAATCTCCTTGTTTACAAAAAAATAAAAATATTTGTAAAAAAAACTTTCCAAAATTATTTAGAGATAATACAATACTTAAACCAGATAAATATCCTGAATATAAACGAAGAAATAATTCTTCGGATAACCATATGTATAATTTAAAAAATACGAATACAGTTATTCCAGTAAATAACTCTATGGTGGTGCCTTATAATAGCTTTCTTTTATTAAAATATAAGTGTCATATAAATATCGAATACTGTGCTACTGTACAAAGTATTAAGTATATATTCAATTATATTCATAAAGGTGGACATAGAGCTTGTTGTAAAATACAAACGAATAATGAAAGAAATGAAGAAGTTTATGATGAAATAACTAAATATATAGATGGAAGATATATAAGTCCAATGGAGGCAGCATGGCGATTACAAAAATTTCCATTATGTGGTAGAAATCACACAGTAGAAAGACTATCTGTTCATACAGAAAATCAACAGAAAATAATTTTTGATGAAAATAATATTGAAGAATCATTAAATAATTTAGAAACAACGTTAACAGCATGGTTTAAATTAAATAAAATAGATGATTTTGCCAAAAAAATTAAATATGCAAACATACCTAATTACTATAAATTTAAAAATAAAAAATGGATAAAAAGATTAAGAAATAAAAAACATGTGACAATCGGACGATTAAATGTTGTATCACCAAAAGATAGTGAACGTTTTTTCTTAAAATTGATACTAAATAGAGTAAAAGGTGCAACATCATTCCAAGATTTACGTACATATGAAAAAATTGTTTACAACACATATAGAGAAGCAGCTATCGCCATGGGTTTAATAGAACACGAAACACAAATTTTTAACATATTTGAAGAAGCCTGTCAAATAATACTCCCAGTACAATTACGAAAATTTTTTGCAAATTTTCTTATATGTGAAAATATTCAAGGAAATATTATTTGGGAAAAATATAAAAAATATTTCACAGAAGATTTTATTGAACAAAAAGAAGATAAAGCACTGGCACACATAAATCAAATTTTAAGTACTGAAGATGTATCATGTAAAGATGTTGGTTTACCTGAACTAAACAAGATTGATATAGAAGAATCAGATAAAAATGACATAGAAATGATTAACTATTGTAAACAAAAATTTAACAGCTCATATGCTCAGTTGAATGATGACCAAAAATTTATTTTTGAGCAAATAAAAAATAGTGAACATAAAATTTATTTTATAGATGGTCCAGGTGGATCTGGGAAAACATTTTTATATAAAATATTAATTTACTATTTTACTATTATAAAAAAAAAGTTTTTATCAATGGCATGGACAGGAATAGCTTCTATTTTATTACCTAAAGGAATGACAAGTCATCGTACATTTAAATTACCATTAGATTTAAACAATATTGAAAATGCATTTCTAAAACACGATTCTGATAAAAAAAGATTAAGAGAAGCAAATATCATTATTTGGGACGAAGCTTCAATGATACCTAAAAAAGCATTAGAAATAGTAGACAATACTTTAAAAGATGTATGTTCTACGGATTGTAACTTTGGAGGAAAATTGATTATACTAGGTGGAGATTTCAGACAAATTTTACCAGTAGTGAAACATGGATTTAGAAATACAATCGTAGAAGAGTGTATAAAATTTTCCATTTAAAAATCAATATCCGTACTCAAGATAATGATTTTGCATCATTTCTATTAGATATCGGAGAAGGAAAAATTGATGAATTTAAAATTCCAGACAAATGGCAAACAAATGATGTTTGTCATGAAATATATAAAAATATTAATAACAATTATCATTTTTCAAAAAACGTAATATTAAGTTCACATAATGAAGAAGTAAATATATTAAATAATAAAATATTAAATTTAATTGAACATAAAACAATAACTTATTATAGTATAGATTACGCAACACATAAAGGAGTAGATCAAACGGATGAAAATATACATTTAAATTTTCCGATAGAAATGTTAAATAATATACGAGAAGGTTTACCTCCACATGAAATTAAATTGAAAAAAAATGCAATTGTTATATTAATTCGTAATCTTAGTATAGTTGATGGACTATGTAATTCTCCACGGTATATAAAGGCCAAAATGTTGCGAATTTAATTTCAATTGACTGGTGGTATCGCTGTGACCACCTAAAAATTTGTTAGACTATTGTTTCTTGTAAGTAATTATGTGTAATTTGTATGTAAATTTTTCTATCATTTTTGTATCAAAAGTTTATAAATATATGATTTTTGTATTAGAGTCTTGAGAAGGGACTCAATAAAAAAAGAGTCCGAAACGTCGACATTAAGCTAAACACACGGCTTGTCATTTACCATCCTGACTCCTTGGACAGCACGACCGTTAGTATCGATAGAACAAAGAACTCTTGAAGCAGCTGTCGTTAGAATCATCATCTCAATCAATTTCGCAACGGTGGGTCTAAAGAAGAACGTTGCTGTGCTACATCTACAATCTGCGTGGCACTCTCACCGAGGAAACTACATTATGACTGAACACTCGGTGAATGTTTTACTTAATATTTTAAAGAAACGTAAAGATACAAATTTGATGAAAGTTATTGGAATTATGTCTAAGACTTTTGGTTTTTATGTTAGTACGTTATTTCATAAGTTGTCTACCTTAATGTATGAAGTTAGAAAATATAGGATACAGTGTAAATTTTTAATTAACTGCCGGTTCTACAATCTCATTCCAATACATATTCAAAATAATTTTAAAAATATTGATAAGATTCATATGTTTTCAAATTCTGGTTTCAAAAAACTAAAAATTAACTTACTGAAGGAGAAATTTAAAATTCTGAATTTGGAAATTTATGACATTAATATCCATATCCAACACAAAAAATTAGAAGTTGAGAGATTAAATAATAAATTAGTCACAGCGGGATATGATAATCTCATTTTGCCATTCGAATCATTTTATCTGGACAAACTGAAACTAATTACTAATGAGTATGAAAAAAATCATGACAAAAAATTGGAAACACTATACCAAAATAAGTATAATAAACCGTTGGTCAAAAATACATACATAATCGAAAATAAGAAAAAGAACACTTGTAATAACTTAGACACATCACAGGTAAACAGTAGTGAGAATAACACACAGTACAATGAACTTATGAACTTACAAAATAGATGGATCATTAACCTTTCTGACGTGACATTACCGCAATATGTAAGAAACGTATTAAGACTAGGCGAAAAGTTTAATTTTAACGAGAAGTTAGACAATAAGGTGATCTTGGAAATGATTAAAAATTTAGAGGTATATTTAAATAAATATAAAGATTTAAAACAGACTAACAAAATACGTTCCCATTTCCTGTCAATTATTAGTAAATTTCAGAATAGAGATCTTTCAAAAAATTCAACCTTTGAAAAACAGATTAGAATTGATATCAATTTAACAAAAACCTTTATAAAACAAAATAAAGATCTATTAATTACAAAAGCAGATAAAGGTAATGCAACGGTCATTATCAAGAAAACCGATTATTTAGAAAAAATGACTACTCTATTCAATGATAAAAAATACTATGAGAAAGTAAAAAGAAATCCGCTATCTACATTAGAAAGAAATACCAG
Organism: Torymus aiolomorphi; assembly: GCA_036365515.1. Taxonomy (NCBI): domain Eukaryota; kingdom Metazoa; phylum Arthropoda; class Insecta; order Hymenoptera; family Torymidae; genus Torymus; species Torymus aiolomorphi. Next base: position 183,725,929 of record CM070874.1, read on the forward strand.
ATTACACATTAATAAATTAAATGATAAGAATTTTTTGTTGAATGATACAACTATACCGCGCGTAGCACAAAAATGTAATATTTCTAAAGGTTATGGCCTTATCAAAATACACAAAGAAAATAATCCAGTGCGGCCGATCATTTCTGCTATAAACTCTCCTACCTACAATATTTCCAAGATTTTTGCTAACTTCTTATATAAACATCTTAAAAAACCGTCTTCACATGTCAGTAACAGCCTCGAATTAAAAAAGAAAATAGAAGTCATTACTATTCCCGATGGCTTTGAAATTATTAGTTTGGATGTGGTCAGTCTATTTACAAATGTACCCGAATATTTGATTTGTGTAGCTATTGAAAAACGTTGGACACAATTATATAATTATACAAATTTAACTTGCAGTGAATTTATAGGATCAATAAAGTTTATACTACAAAATAACTACTTTCAATTTAACGACCAATTTTACAAACAAAAGTTTGGTTCAGCGATGGGAAATCCTATTAGCCCCATTCTAGCTGATATCGTAATGCAAGATTTGGAATCTTATGCATTAAATAAACTTTGTTTCGATAATATATTTTATTTTCGTTATGTAGATGATATTTTGTTATGTGTGCCAAGAAACCTAATTAATTATACACGAGACGTTTTTAATAGTTATGACAAAAACTTACAGTTTACGACTGAAACATCGTGTAATAATAAAATCAGTTTTTTAGATATCGAAGTTATAATAAAAAACAAAAAAATAATAACTAATTGGTATAGAAAACCAACGTTTTCGGGTAGATTTCTAAATTTTAACTCGCAACATCCTATTAAAAACAAAATAGCGATTATTTACTCACTTGTAGACAGAGCAATCAATCTTTCACACACATCATTCCATAATGTAAACCTAAAATTAATTAAGCAGTTTTTAACTATGAATGACTATCCTATAGAATTTATTAATAACTATATAAAAATAAGACTCAGAAGCATAAATTACGCCAATAAAACTATACCACAGTTGGAACAAAATAGATTTCACATAGTCATTCCATACGTGAATGAACTCAATTCAATTATTTTAAGATTTTTTAGAAAATATAACACACAGGTCATTAACAGCACTATAAATAAATTAAACTGCTTTATTAAATTAGGTAAAGACGTGAGTACGAAAGAGGAAAAAACTAATGTTGTCTACCAAATAAAATGTAACGATTGTGATGCATCATATGTAGGTCAAACGGAAAGACGCTTAGGTATTAGAATTAACGAACATTTCAAAAAATGCGAAAATAATGATCGAGGGTCTGCTATTTATACTCATATGGAAGAAACGGAACATAAGTTCAATTTTGAAAAAGTGAAAATTTTACATAATGAACGTTTTTTGTTTAAACGAAAGTTAGCTGAGATGCTTTTCATACATGCGCAAAAACAATATATTAATAATCAACAAGACACAAAAACACTCAGGTTCGAATATAAATCTTTTATCAATAAAAATCATTTTCTACAACAGCAATATCCTACAAATACAATCACAGAAGATAGAAGGTATTAGGAGAGTATGTTAGACAAAGAGATGGCCACGCCCAAAATATAAAATCACAGTCATCTTGGGCCCTCCCCGTCTCTTTGACACCTCCTTGACATATATTTGTCTAATACTCTCTCTCTCTGTACAGCTAATAAGCACCGCCTTATACAATGTATGATTGGCTTCTTGTATTAATGTAACAAATACATATGTAATTCTCCACGGTATATAAAGGCCAAAATGTTGCGAATTTAATTTCAATTGACTGGTGGTATCGCTGTGACCACCTAAAAATTTGTTAGACTATTGTTTCTTGTAAGTAATTATGTGTAATTTGTATGTAAATTTTTCTATCATTTTTGTATCAAAAGTTTATAAATATAGGCCGAATCCATCTCAAATCAGATAGCCCGCGTATGCCTATTTCACCTATCATGTTGAAATAAAAATATTTATGTTCTACTCGAAAAAATATTTTACACGTGTTTTTTTATTTTTTTGTTTCATCAAAATTTCATACGTTCAGCGATACCGAAAAATTCCGAGAAAATTCTTTCATTGAGAAAAAAAATTTTCAATGTGATTTTCAGACTGCTATTGTTTCAGCAGTTTTTCAAGCTTTTAAACGTGTAACACATAATTTCACTCAGTTTTGAGCCCTCTTTAACGGCCTTAATGTCATTTTCAAAAAAAAATAAAAAATCCACGAGCTATGCACTTTTTACTGAAAAATTCATTTTTTAGAGAAGTGCCTTTTTCTCGAAAACCCCATGTTTTTTTTGCACAATTTTTGTTGTCGTGATAGAGGACGGCAATGCCTAGCTAGAAGTATTTGTGAGATTCGGTACTTTTTTCCTGGGATAGCGGTCACTAATGAGATAACACACAAACAAATTTTTCACGCTTAACGCTTATATATAGTCAATGATATTAGAGTCAATGTAAAGGTATTTATCTTTGTGCGTATGTAATATACATGTACGTGCGCCTACTTATAGGAGTATATGTACTAGTACATTTGTCCGCTAGATGGATATGGTTTGACTTAACATTTACAAAGAAAAGTTCGGTTTCTGCTACATATCACACATCTCGTCTTATTTAAAACCATCATCTTTTGGAAAATTATTACATATTTACACCTTATCAACTCAACTACGATGTCTCAATATTACTCAACAGAGAGAATCAAATGTGCAGACTTTTTAGACAAACACAAACAAATTATTTACAAATCTAGTTCCGTACGTTTAAAACAACTTGAGAATCTTGCTCATCCATTGAAGCACCTCTATCCTCATTTACCTTTGACACCTTCTACATATCTGTGTCAACATTGTTACAATCGTGCTTTAGAATTGGTGAGTAGTACTGACAATGAATTTATAACGGATAATGAAGTTACCGATAACGTAGTTGATAGAGATGAAGATTTTTTACCAAGTACTCCAGAACACATTGAAGAATTTAATAATGAAATAAGTACATCTTTCTTAGGTTCTGTATCGCCTCTTAAAAGAAAAAATCTTATACATGAAAAATCAATTGAAAATTACGTAACAAAGAAGAAAAAAAATACTTTCAACATTGTCTAATACCCTTGATGTGAAGTTGAACAATGTTTATGACGTTTCTATAACAGCAAATGAATCAACTGTATGCCATTGTACAGAATGGATACAAAATCTTGGTCTAGCCTTGCAAAAGTGTTCTACGGTATCAGAAAAAATAAAAATTCTGACTTTGCTACCTTCATCCTTTACAAAACATGAAATTTTATCTTTATTTCCAGAAATAACAATGTATATGATCAACAAATCGAGAAATCTTGTTAAAGAAAAAGGAATTTATTCAGAACCAGATGCATATTCAGGCCATCCGATTGATGAAAACATGGAAAAAATTGTTATGGAATATTATTTAAATGATGATTTTAATTGTTCAAGACAAAGTCCTAATAAATGTGACGTTGTTACAATTAAAGTTAACAATAAAAAAGAGAAAAAAGTTAAGCGTTTTCTTACTCGAAGTTTAAAAGAGACGTATAAAGTATTTAAAAATGATTATCCAGAATTGAGAATTGGAAAATCGAAATTTTATAGTTTGCGACCAAAGTATGTCTTACTTAGCCCCATCAAAGAAGTTTGTCTCTGTATCTATTGCGCAAATTATGATTTATTTCTTACGAGCTTAATTAATTTTAGAGGGAGTAACGTCACAGAGTTGGATGAAAGTCGGTCACAAATAATAAATGCAACAATGTGTTTTGAGCCATCTGATTTATGTTATTTACAAGAATGTAAACTATGTCCAGGGATTAAGGGAATTACGTTTCATGTTTTAAAACTGCAAGATGTAGAAGGCACAGAAGAAATTACATATGCTTTGTGGGATAATGGAAACCTGATTAAAAGACACTATCAATTTCTGCTTTTAAAGATGAACTTTCGGTTTGGACCATGAGGGTTAGTACTCACATGTATGTAAAAATATACAACGCAAAGCTATAAAAACAGAAAGAGAAAGTGCTAAAAAAGACTCACATCATTTAGTTCTTCAAATAGACTTCGCTGAAAACTGGGCTGTGATTCATAATAAAGCTGTTCAAGGAAATCATTGGGTTAATGATCAAATTTCTATTTTCACAGCAGTCTCTTATCAAGGGATTCGACACAAAGTTTCGCAGTTATAAGTGATGACCGAAAACATGATTCAACGTATGCTTTGCTAGCAGTACAAAAAATTATAAAATTCTTGAAAGAAAATTGTTGTGATTCAATTAAAAAAATTACCATCGTATCAGACGGCGCTGCGAGTCACTTTAAAAATCGCTTTCAATTCGATGAACTAAAACGAGCACCGTGTGATATAAAATGGTTGTTCTCTGCTACTGGGCACGGCAAAGGAGCTGTAGATGGTGTGGGTGGACTTATAAAGCATTATGCTACTTCGCATAATCTTCGAGAGCCCCTTGAAGAAGCTATTCAAAACGCAAATGATTTTGCAATACATGTTCAAAAATATACTGATGCTATTAAAATAATACATTTACAAGATGCTGAAATAGAACAATTCAGAAAAGAAAAAAATATTGATTGGCTTACAACTCCAAAGTATCCTGGAATTCAAAAAATTCATATATGGGTTAAAAAAACATGTGACGATAAAATACATTGTTTGACAGCAAAGACCGCTGATCGTCCGCTTACTGAATTAAGAACAATGAAGCAGAAAAACAAAGGTAGTAAAATAGGTATACAAATGAAAAAAAGGTATAAAAATAAAAAATCAAAAAGACGCAAATAACAAATAAATACATAGTTATGTGTACCTGTATATTACATACACACAAAGACAAATACCTTTACATTTACTCTAATATCATTGACTATATATAAGCATTAGGCGTGAAAAATTTGTTTGTTTGTTATCTCATTAGTGATCGCTATCCCAGGGAAAAAGTACCGAATCTCACAAATACGTCTAGCTAGGCATTACCGTCCTCTATCACGACAACAAAAATTGTGCAAAAAAAACATGGGGTTTTCGAGAAAAAGGCACTTCCCTAAAAAATGAATTTTTCAGTAAAAAGTGCATAGCTCGTGGATTTTTTATTTTTTTTGAAAATGACATTAAGGCCGTTAAAGAGGGCTCAAAACTGAGTGAAATTGTGTGTTACACGTTTAAAAGCTCGAAAAACTGCTGAAACAATAGCAGTCTGAAAATCACATTGAAAATTTTTTTTCTCAATGAAAGAATTTTCTCGGAATTTTTCGGCATGGCTGAACGCATGAAATTTTGATGAAACAAAAAAATAAAAAAACACGTGTAAAATATTTTTTCGAGTAGAACATAAATATTTTTATTTCAACATGATAGGTGAAATAGGCATACGCGGGCTGTCTGATTTGAGATGGATTCGGCCTATATGATTTTTGTATTAGAGTCTTGAGAAGGGACTCAATAAAAAAAGAGTCCGAAACGTCGACATTAAGCTAAACACACGGCTTGTCATTTACCATCCTGACTCCTTGGACAGCACGACCGTTAGTATCGATAGAACAAAGAACTCTTGAAGCAGCTGTCGTTAGAATCATCATCTCAATCTATAAAACTTTCATTTTCAAAATTCCGCTTAATGATCATTTTCCGATTTTCATGTCTATAAATAAGATCAGAGCCACAAAAGATGTTTATGCAATGAATCGTATAAATTATAACAAACTTAGGACTGAAGCTAAATTAATTAACTGATCAGAATTATCGTTAATTAATGAGCCAAATTTAGCACTAAATAACCTAGTTAGTAAAATAAAAATATGTCTAAGTAAAGCTGAATATTCTAAAACAGATTATAAAAAGAATAGACTGTATCCATGAAAAAATTGGATAACCTCTGCTATAATTAAATCTTGCGTAACCAAAGAGAAACTTTACAAATTATGGAAAAAAGATCCAAATAATCCAAAGAAAAGAGAGAATTATAGAAAGTTTAACTTAATATTAAAGAAAATTATAAATAAAGCCAAAGGGTCATTTGACAAAGAGCAAATACAGGCAAAGCTGGAAAACCCAAAGAGTTTGTGAAACGTATTAAATCAAAAACTTGGAAAAAATAGCAAAAGAAACAAAAACATTAACTATATAATTGATAATAGCGTTAAAATTACAGATTCAACAAATGTGGCGGAACACATGAACAAATTATTGCAAAAATTTTTGAAAAAATTATTTACAATAGAATTACTAACTTTATCAATGCATGCGATCTGCTAACAAAAAATCAATATGGTTTCTGGAAAAATAGAAGTACTAAAGATGCACTATTTCAATTATCCAATATGATATACAATGATCTTGACACTAGCACTCCTATTGCTATAACTTTCCTAGACCTAGCTAAAGCATTTGAAACTGTACATCATCAAATGCTACTTGATAAGTTGTATAATTTGTAACGATGTGGATTTTATCCCGCTTCTGCACGTTCACTGACTCGCCCTGAGGACTTTATTCACGCATTCACTACCAGACTAACACAACTCCACGAAAATCGTATACGCCGATGAAAGCAAATTTAATTTGAAAGGGGCGCCAGGTCACGACGACGACGCGTACTTCACCTCCTCCTGCCCGGCTGTTCTTGGACTCTCAAATCTCGGGCGTGAATCCGACAAACGACGACCTGGGGCGCGGTCGAAATCCTTGGCGACACTGACGGTAACGATAACTTTCGACGCGACGAAGGCTGTTGCAACATACAAGACAAACACAAGAAAAGGAAAATAATAGAATAACGAAGGATTCAAGTTAAATCTGATTCGAGGTTTATTAACGGTGGTTCTCCTAACTTGGTGGAAATTACAATCCACGGGACCAAATGGCCGCGCACTGGCCCATGCGCACTGCAAAACTTCGCGCACACGCGAGAGAGATAGCACACTTGGCTCCACGCACGGAGCCGCCGCTCGCTAAATTGACACAAAGTAAATGATATATTTCAGGTCGGGGGGTGGAAAGTAAGGTGCCGCCCGACGATAGCAAATCCAGTCCTTACCGTCTCTTTTGACGGTGGGCGGGCGTGAGTCTCTCTCTCTCTCTCTCTCTCACTCACTCACTCGTATACGCGCGGCTCTCGGCATCGTGCAGCGCACATGCTGGCTGCTAGGCTTGGCTTCTCTCTCTCTCTCTCTCTCTCTCTCTCTCTCTCCCTCTCTCGCTCTAATGCCGTAACACTCTCTCTCGCTCTCTCACTCTAGCACGCATGTACGCCCCTCTCTGTCTCGCCGAATACAGCGCACAGGCTGCCGCTGGCCTTTCTCTCTCTCCTGCACACACAAGCGCCGCTGCGCTATCTGTCTCTCTCTCTCTCTCTCACATATACCCGGGCGGCTGCTGTGCGCGTAGGCTGCTGCGCCGTCTTGCGCTCTCTCTCTCTCTCTCTCTCACTCACTCGCAAGCGCCGCTGCGCTGTCTCTCTCAACTCCATATCTCGCATACGGCCGACGTGCAGTGCGCAGCCTGCCACGCGCCGCGTCTCTCTGTCTCACTCAGACCAGCGCCGCTGCGCTGTCACTCTCTTTCTCTCAATCTCGCGTGCTCGCATGGCTGCCGGCCTCGTGGCCGTCGCGCAGCCCTCTTCACCGCGTCTTGCAGTTGCACGTCGCGGGTGTCAGTGTTGTTGGCGATGTGGTGTGTGTGTGCATATCTGTGGCGGTGTTATCGTGGGACCTCGTCGCCGGCCGGAATCTTCTACGCTGGTGGCTGCTGATTTCGGGCGCCACATGGAGGCCGAGCACATCTGTGCGCGCTTACACCCCGCACAGTCTTAATGTCCGTGTGCGTCATCTGTGAGCCGCGCGAGCAGGTGGCTCGGCGTTCATCACGCCTCGTCTTCTTCACTACCTCTCTCAAGTCTCCTGCTCTTCTTCGTCGGTTCGAACTCCAAGGCGGTGGCTGTGTGCCTGCTGGTGCGTCGTCTGCTGGCTTTCTCGTGTACCTCGGCAGATAGAAACATCGAAACACCTGATTAGCTGTGTGTGTGTGTGTGTGTGTGTGTGTGTGTGTGTGTGTGTGTGTGTGTGTGTGTGTCTCTGTGTGTGTGTGTGTGTGTGCGCGCGCGTGTGTGTGCGGTGCGTGCGTGCGTGCGTGCGTGCGTACACGCGCGCTCGCGTCTCAATAGCTCAGTGTCTGGGCAGGAGGTCGCCTCCCGACAGTAGCTTTTTTGACCTAAATGCTTTCCTTTTCCTTTACTTAATGAAATGCGGAGATCGCATCACATTACAAATTATGGAATAAGAGGAAGTGCTTATAATCTGTTAAAAAGTTACCTCACAAATAGACAGCAAAGAGTGAAATTAAACAACCAAACCAGCCAATTTGAAACAGTAACAACGGGAGTTCCACAGGGTATTATACTTAGACCGTTACTATTTATACTGCACATCAACGACTTATTATTAGACATGCCGGAAGACACAATCGTATCGTATGCAGATGATACTGCTGTTATCTCAACAGCTAAAACATGGCATGAAGTGGAGTTAAAAATGAATGACTTTTTACGAAAAATATCTAAATGGTTAGCTCTGAATAAATTCTCGTTAAGCACTGACAAAACAGTGTATATGGAATTTGGTAATCAATGCGATAGTACTCCGAAAAATTTAAACATCAATATAAATAGTATAAAACTCAAAAGAGTAGAAAGTACCAAATATCTAGGTATAATCTTTGACAGTAACATGAGATGGAACGAACACATTGGTTACGTGTACAACAAAACTAAATATCTCATTTTTATTTTCTATAAACTAACGAAGATTATGTCAATAGACTGCTTACGTATGGTATATTACGCCTTTTCCCACAGTATCATTTCCTACGATATGATAGCCTGGGGAGGTGCGTATTTGAACAGTATCAATTTGCTCAAAAGACTACAAATCAGATTACTAAAAATAGTTAATAAAAACAAATTTACCACTGATAAAAATACAATGTACTTAGATAAAATTTTCGCGTATGAATCACTAGCTTATCATTACAATGAATTGCAGTTAATATATCTTACCTCCAATAAAACTACAAGAAATAAAAGTATTCAGATTCCTAAAAGACTCAAAACCATTAGCATTAAAAACGTTTCATTAGAGCAATCATGATATTCACTCGTTTACCTAATGAATTAAAAACCATTACAAGCATACGTGGGCGGTTCAATAAGTCCGTGACTTTGAAATGAAAACACTATACAAAAATTCCAATTTATTTTTCAACATAACATTCCCCTTTTAACCGTAAACATTTATTATAGCGGTACTCAAGCTTATTTATGCCCTCTAAAAAGTAATTTTTATCAAACTCCTCACAATACTCATTTGTCGCAGCAATAATCTCTTCGTTCGAAGAAAGTCTTTTACCTCTAAGCCAAGCTTTCATGTTAGGAAACAAAAAATAATCGGAAGGGAACAAATCTGGGGAATAAAGTGGATGAGGAAGTATTTCGTAGCGTAAACTAAATAATTGGGCCGTTGCAATGGCACTCGTATGAGCTGGTGCATTGTCGTGGTGGAAAAGTACTTTTTTTTCGCCAGATGGGGCCGCTTTTCCTTCAGTATGGTATCAAAGCAATCTAATAATGTGGTATAATACCCTCCTGTAATAGTTTTTCCCTTCTGGAGGTAATCAATTAATATTATACCACGTGAGTCCCAAAAAATTGTGGCCATGACCTTACCGGCTGATGGAACCGTTTTCACTTTTTTCGGTGCAGATTCCCCAGGCCCAGTCCACACTTTCGACTGATTTTTTGTTTCTGGCGTATAATAATGAATCCACGTTTCAGCAAACATTGCTCAGACGCAATCACACGAGCCCGCTTGTAGCTGTGAGCAAACGCGGCACCTATCTTGCAAACAGCTTCCTCATGCCCAAACATTCATGTAAAATGTACCATGCGCACCCTACTGAAATGTTTACAGTCTCACTAATCTCACGCACTTTAAATCAACGATCGTTGAGTATAATGTCGTGGATTTTATCGATCATTTTTTGAGAAGTCACCTCTTTTGGACGGCCAGGACGCACTTGTGCTAATACGGCCGCAACGAAATTCAGTGAACCACTTATGAACCATGCCATGCGATGGAGCAGACTCCTTATAATATTTTGCGAGCTTTTCTTCAGTTTCCTTGATTGACTTTCCTCGTAGAAAATGATGTTTAATAAGCACGCGAAACTGGCTTTTTTCCACCCTTTTATTTTAACAATGAAACACTAAATTTAAATGACTGTAAAAAATTTTCTGACCAACGTACTGACTTGAAACTTTGTATACGCAATGATATTAGATGTTATTCTCTTAGAGTAGTAACATATTTACGATAACAGCACCATCTTTAGAGAGGTCACGGACTTACTGAACAGCCCACGTATATAGTAAAAAAAGGAAACTAAAGAAATGGGTAAAAGAAAACATATAGAAATAAAAACAACCTAGCTATGTTAATACTGAAAAGTTTATCACACTGTTATATTATATTTTGTTACAAAACATATATTTCTATCTAGAATTTTAGCTTAAGTTAGCTTTAAGAATACCGGACCAGCGAACAGGAAAACATTTTCCTTTGTTGGATTATACATCTTGTATAATATAAATATGTACATCTCAATTGTACGTACTCAGGTTAAATAAATAAATAAGTACTAACGAAAAAGACTTTTACTTCTTCGAGCCAATACGAGGGTCATTTGACAAGTACCTAGCCTCACCGCCAGATGGTGCCACTATCGCACCAGAAATACACTACAGTGCAGTATCTTCCTGTAAACGGTTACAGACGAAATTTCAGCCGGATCGGAGTTGTAGTTTATTTTTGAGAGCGTGTGAAAGCAAATGTGTCCGTTGATTTTTGAAAAAATGGAGAAAGAACAATATCGGTCGGTGATTCGATTCTTGTTTTTGGAAGGGAAATCGCGCAGTGAAATTAAAGAACGCTTGGATGCAGTGTATGGGGATGCTTCTCCTTCGATGGCGACCGTTAAATTTTGGTATAACGAGTTTCAACGTGGTCGTACGTCGGTTTTTGATGATCCACGCCCAGGTGCTCCGAAAACAGCCACTACGGAGGAGAACGTGACAAAAATACACGATATCGTTTTGTCAGACCGCCGATTAAAGGTGCACGAGGTAGCTGCGATAGTAGGCATCTCAGAAGAACGCGTGTGGCATATCCTACATGAGATTTTAGGCATGAGGAAGCTGTCAGCAAGGTGGGTGCCGCGTTTGCTGACTGCAGACAACAAGCGCATCCGTGTGACCAGTTCAGAGCAGTGTTTGGAGCTGTTTAATCGCAATCCAAAAGAGTTTTTGCGTCGTTACGTGACCGTCGACGAAACATGGATTCACTACTACACTCCAGAGACCAAGGAGCAGTCAAAACAGTGGACCTTACCCGGTGAACCTGCTCCGAAGAAGGCGAAGACGGTCCCGTCGGCCGGAAAGGTGATGGCCACTGTTTTCTGGGATTCTCAAGGTGTGATTTTTATTGACTATCTGGAGAAGGGCAAAACGGTCACAGGACAGTACTACGCCGAACTATTGAGCCGATTTGACGCCGTGTTAGAAGAAAAACGGCCCCATTTGTCTAAAAAGAAAGTGCTTTTCCACCACGATAATGCACCGGCTCACACTTCTGCACTCGCCACGGCTAAATTGGTCGAATTACGCTACGAACTGCTGCCCCATCCACCGTATTCTCCAGATTTGGCTCCGTGCGACTTTTTTTAGTTTCCGAACCTAAAAAATTCGCTCGCCGGGAAGAGATTCCACTCCAATAACGAAATAATCGCCGCCACGGAGGCCTATTTTGCAAACCAAGAGAAAACGTTTTTTTCAACGGGGTTAAAAAAATTGGAACACCGCTGGACCAAGTGTATTCATTAAAAGGAGACTACATTGAAAAATAAATTTTATTTTTTGTAAAATTTTGGTGTTTTCATTTGTAGGCTAGGTACTTATCAAATGACCCTCGTATATCCCACATAGCACGTTACATTTTTGAAACGTTTTTGAAACGTTTCTTTAGGAACCAACAAACGTTTACCTAAAAATGTAGAAACGTAACAGAAACGTTTCAGAAACGTAGAAATGTCCTAAATCTGAAAAAATTTTTATGAAAATCGTAAACGTGTTTAAATCGTCTCAGAAACGTTTTTGAAACAGAACACAAAGGTTTGTACAAAGCTTTGAAAACTTCTCTGAAACGTAAATAATCGATTCGACAAAAAACTTACTGGACTATTATCAGGTTGGTTGTTGGTTCTTGCCGGGGCGTTTTCCCTATGCTTGTTAGGGGAACTGCGATCACTCTTGCGGTACGTGCCTGTCCTCTTGGGACGGCTGCTGCTTGTTGGCGGCGGACCCAAGGGTCGTTCCCTGCTTTAGTTAAGTTTTGCGAGCTTTTCATCTAGTAGTTGGCTAATCAGCTGACCGAACCTTTGACCCGACTGCTCCGCCATCGCGGCTAGGCTCCGCTTGCTATCGCTCGTCGCGGATTTTCCGCCTGTGTCTTGCGGGGGCGCACCACTCGCCATAGCCGCCAGACTACTCTTGCCACGCTGCGGTTGCGTTTTCGCGGACTTTGGCCCCTTATAGGCTACGTCTGGTAACAGACTATCGTCCGGATTCGGGGGAGATCTGTAGTTCCTCTCCGCCTTTCGAAGCGCTTCCCCTTCTCGTCCAAGCTCTATGAGATTGTCTATGTCTGTAACTTTCTCCCGCGGCATTAAGCGCTGCAGACTGGAAAGCATATTTCTATATATATGCTCGAGTTGCCTTTCATCATCCCAAGGCTCCTCGAACTTGCTTAAAATCATAAGGAGGCATACAATATAGTCCCTTGCAGGCTCATCTTTGCCTTGGGTGTGTGCTTGTGCTTCGCTAACCAGCCGTTGCTGAAATCGCTTGTCGACCTCGTAGCAGCGACGCGCGGCGACGCAGAAATCTTCCCAAGCTCGCCAATTTTTGCGAGCTTAGCGGCACCAATGCCTTGCCACGCCAGACGTCAGCTCGGACATAGCGTTCTGCAGATCTTCGTCTGTTATCCGCGCGAGCGAACGGCATTCAATAACCCTCTCGAGGAATTCCTCGATGCTACTGCCTTTCTCGCCGGTGAACTCCAATTTCTACTGCTACACTGTTCTGCCAACGTCCATATTTATGGATTTATGGACGGCTGTACTCGCCGTTGTCGTTGTGTTCATATTTGTTCTGCGGTTGTTGTTAGCGCTGTCGCGCCGGCGTTGTCCTCTTGTATCTCGGTGAGTGATATGTCCATTTGGTTCAATAGCGTGTGACTATGGTCTAGTGGCGTTGGCGCGAGACGTCTTTGCGTGTAGTGTGTGCGTCTCGTAGTTTCACGCCTTTCTGTCAGCTCGTCATATGTACGTGCGTCGAACGGCAGAGTTTGTACCAGAGTTTACAGTTGTCCGTTTCTTCTGTTGAACGTTTCTGCTCCGTCTTCTGTTTCTTCCGTTCGCGTGAAATCTTTCGCCGTATAGTCGCCTCTCAATCGCCTATATAACCTATCCGCTCTTACAAACTGTGTACCGCTTTTCAGGAGTTCTAATTTTTCGAGCGCATTGTCGAGCGGCTCACCTGACAGTTTCATTGTCCAGCCTTGGATTTCTACCCCCATGGTATCTTCGAAGGTATCGTCGTCTAAAAGTGACATGTTGTTGACCTGGAAATCGCTAATGCGCTTCGCGGAGGAATTCGGGTTTTAAAGTTTTAATTTTCAAACTTACTGCCTTTGGTGTTTTTAAGTTTAATTTGGCTAATCGCTGGTCAATTCTCTTTTATCTTTAAGGAGGATGAAAGTTTTAATGTTTCCTTATTTAATTCGGAAAGGCGAACAAAAAATAAAAAGCAAGAAAGAGAAGAAAAAGAAAAAAAATTTGCCTCTTCCAGTTCTATTTGTTTTCTTGTTTATTAATTTAACAACAAGAAAAATTGAATTGACAAAAGGCAATTTGTTGCAAAACCAAAAAGAAATAAATTCAAATAATTTATAACACTTATGTATGTGGTCGTTTGCGCTTTGTCTAAATGCGTCGCATTCAGATTTGCGCTTGCAATATACGCATTCGATAAATTCTGTGAATTTATTTTGCGTGAATCGCGGTAAATAAATTCTAAGAATATTTTATTAGATAATTTAAATTGTTTTATCTCTTTCTTATATAAAAGAATTTGTTGTTAAATTATGTAGAATCATATAAGGCCGAATCCATCTCAAATCAGGTGGCCCGCGTATGCCTATATCACCGATCATTTTGGGATAAAAGTATTTATGTTCTTGTCCAAAAATTATTTAACCCGTATATTTTTATTTTTTTGTTGCAACAAAATTTCATGCGTTCAGCAATGTCGCAAAATTCCGAAAAAATCCTTACTTAGAAATAAATTTTTTCAATGTAATTTTCAAACAGCTACTGATTCACCAGTTTTTTAAGCTTTTTGGCGTGCAACACATAATTCCACTCAGGTTTGAGCCTTCTTTCATGGTCTGTATGTTATTTAAAAAAAAAAAAATAAAAAATACCCGAGTTATGCACTTTTTACTGAAAAATGCAGTTTTTAAAAAAATGCGTTTTTCTCGAAAAAACCGATTTTTTTTTTCAATTTTCTTTTCTCATGATAGAGGACGTAAATAGCAATCTAAGCGTGTTTGTGAGGTTCACGGGGTTTTCGCTGGAATAGTGATCACTAATGAGATAACACACAAACAAATTTTTCACGCTTAGCGCTTACATATAGTGATATAACAATGGTATAACAGTTAATATAAAGATGTTTATCTATGTGCGTATATAAGTAATATACAGGTATGCTCATATGTATGTATTTTTTTTTATTTATGTCTTTTAGAATTTTTATTTTTATAACTACCTTTCTTTTTCGGCTTCGTTATTCTTACTTCAGTAAGGGGACGATCAGCGGGTTTTACTCTCAAACAATGTACTTTATCATTGCACGTTTCTTTAATCCATAAATGCGTTTTGCAAATTCCAGGATACTTAGGAGTAGCAAGCCAATCAACATTTTTTACTTCTCTAAACTCTTCTATGTCAACGTCTTGTAAATGTATTATTTTAATTTCTTCAGTTATTTTTGAACGTACTCTACAACATCGTTAGCATTATGAATGGATTTTTCATGAGGCTCTCGAAGATTATGCGAAGTAGCATAATGCTTTATAAGTCCACCCACACCATCTACAGCTCCTTTACCGTGCCCAGTAGCAGAGAACAACCATTTTATATCAAATCGTGCTCGTTTTAATTCATATAATTGAAAGCGATATTTAAAGTGGCTAGCGGCACCGGCTGATATAATGGTAATTTTCAATCTCTTATCAAGGAGATTCGACACAAAGTTTCGCAGTCACAAGTGATGACCGCAAACATGATTCAGCGTATGCTTTGCTAGCAGTAAAAACAATTATAAGCTACTTGAAAGCCAATTGTTGTGATTCAATAAAAAAAATTACCATTGTATCAGACGGCCCCACTAGCCACTTTAAAAATCACTTTCAATTATATGAATTAAAACGAGCACCATTTGATATAAAATGCTACTGCTACTGGGCACGGTAAAGGAGCTGTAGATAGTGTGGGTGGACTTATAAATCATTATGCTACTTCGCATAATCTTCGAGAGCCCCATGAAAAAGTCATTCAAAATGTCAACGATTTTGTAGAGCACGTTAAAAAATATAGAGATTTATGGATGAAAGAAACGCGCAATGATAAAGTACATTGTTTGAGAGCAAATCCCGCTGATCGTCCCCTTACTGAAGTAAGAATAACGAAGCCGAAAAAGAAAGGTAGTTATAAAAATAAAAAATCTAAAAGACATAAATAAAAATACATACATATGAGCATACCTGTATATTACTTATATACGCACAAAGATAAACATCTTTATATTAATTGTTATATCATTGTTATATCACTATATATAAGCGCTAAGCTTGAAAAATTTGTTTGTGTGTTATCTCATTAGTGATCGCTATCCCAGCGAAAAATCTGTGAATCTCACAAACACGCCTAGATAGCTATTTACGTCCACTATCATGAGAAAAGAAAATTGAGAAAAAATAGGCTTTTTCGAGAAAAACGCATTTTTCAGTAAAAAGTGCATAACTCGGGTATTTTTTATTTTTTCTGAAAATAACATACAGACCGCGAAAGAAGGCTCACCTGAGTGGAATTATGTGTTGCACGCTAAAAAGCTTAAAAAACTGGTGAAGCAGTAGCTGTTTGAAAATTACATTGAGAAAATTTATTTCTAAGTAAGGATTACCTCGGAACTTTGCGACATTGCTGAACGCATGAAAGGCTATAGCGGGACAAGATGGTCAAAATTGCACTCACCTGGATTTTTTTTTGGGATTGACCATTCGAAAGTACATTATTGAAAACCTCTCTAGCCAAATTTTCAGCTTCCTAGGTGATGATTTGAGTCTCCTAACCTAAAAAAAACGTGTTTTTTCGAAAAAAATTTTTTCCGCTCGATCCTTTCTTTAAAAAAATCTGAAAAAAATCACAGACATGTGTTTTTGAGTAAGAGAACAGCCTGATTTTTTTCAGATTTAAAAAAAAAAATTGAGTTCAGGAAAAATGTTTTAATTTTTCAATGATTTTTTAGGTTATGTAGGTAATTTTGGGCTAACTTGTAAATAATGTTTTTTTGTGTATTTTTTCCCGTTCTTTCAAACGGTGGTGTCCGAATTAGCGTCCGAAAACCGCAGAAGTACTTCAATACACTATTTTTGTATATCACGAGCAAAACTCTCGTGATTCGCGCTCTGACACGGTACTTCTTTCCAAAAGAACGAACGAGTCTTCTTTTAATAACAGGCGAAACACGGTGGAGCGAAACCAAAAGCGGTTGCAGAATTCCGTAACGAACTATAAGATGACCGTCGCGGCTCGCCGCGGTCCGCTAGTCATCACGTCGATGCAGCTCAGATTCTGCATCGACGCGCTATCTCGCGTTCGCGCGCATGAGTTACTTCAACTACGGCTTATACTCGACGTCGGTACGGCAGGCCGTGACACCCCCCACCCAGATGTCACTTATCTCCTGATATGGGACTCTGCAATTCAATCCGGCGTCGCTAATACCTGAAAAGGGCTAAGGTTCTAGAAGTACTCAAGCGAATGCGACTTTTATAGAAAAATAAAAAAAAATTTTATTCAAAGAATAATAACAGAAAAAACAATCGGCGCCGCTTCATCACCCGAAATTTTGCTGATGTTTGCTGATGATAATAAAACGGGTTGAGTGGGTCGTGATTCGCGGCTCCAGGGCAGGTAGCTGGATTGCCGACGTTGAGGTGCCCGCAAAAGAAGCACCGTCTCGGTTGTCGTGGTTCTCCGGGCAGACGCCGGCCAGAAGAAAGGGACCTCGGGGCCCGGTAGATCCCGCAGGAGCGGGTGCCCGTTCTTGAGGGCGACCCCTCGAGGGCCTTCTCCTAGACTTACTCCTCTGGCGGCTCTTCGGTCTGCCCGGACGGGACTCCTTTACGGATACAGTTGTCGCACCAGGGGTAGGCCTCCTCCTACCCCTGGCTACTTCTTCCTCGTCTACCCTGGCCCTCGCGAGTTCGGCCTGGACCCGGGCCATCTCCTTTTCTTTGACCTCGCGAAGGCGTCGAGCTTTCTCCAAGGCTTCGCGACTTCCGCGAGCCTCGCGAGCCCTACTCTCGTTTCGCTGTCGGCGAAACTCGACTGCCGCCGCGAGCTCTTCTTTGCGGTCCAGGATCAGGTTAAACCACTTTTCGGAGTGGACCCTCACCCCTTCATAATCGTGGAAGTTATCCCACTCCTTCATGATGGCCTCTTCCTTTTCTCTAGCCAACTGGGATAGCTCTCGAGATACTACCAACTTGGCTTCGAGTTTCATCCAAGCGACCGACATCGGGGAGCGACCTGACAACTCACACGACTCGCTATTCTCCGCAGGCTCCTCTACCTGCGGAGTATCGTGGGCGAGGCTATCCTCACTGGCCCAACTCTTCCGTTTTTCCGACTCCACAGGCTCCACCACCTGTGAAACCGACGACTCCTCTTCAATCTCGCTACTCTGGCTAAGTACCAGAGTAGCAACGTCTGTCTCGGTCTTTGGCCGACGCAGGATCGACCGTGTTGGTGGTGAAACTACTGGCTCCCCTGCCGGTAGTTCCTCTATAGTTAAGGAGGATCCCTCCGCGACTCCTCCTAAAATGGCAGGTATTCCGGCACCTGGTATTATCCGGCCAGGTGGTGGAGGCATCAGCTGCACCTGTGCCAACAGCTGACCAGTTCGAAGAGCTGCTGCTGGTTCAGTTGTCCAAGACTCATCCTGTGGAGAGGGGAGAAGATAGCGTTTATCCTCGGGAACCGTAGTTCGGATTCACGCGTGTTCTCCGAGGGGACGTCGAGATGGGGTCGCAGGTCAGTACGCGATACCGTGAACCTTTTGGTCGGCCACGAGGTCGTTTTGGGGGCTCGCTCGTAACAGGAACGGGGTTGGTCGGTGCAGGAGAAGTTTCGCCTAGCCTTCTTGTGACTCTCGCAGTCTTTCTCGGCCTACCTCTCCCGCGAGCTTGCGTTGTCATGCCAACCTCGTCCTGATTTTGCCAAGCGCCCGCTGGCGGCTGTCTTCTTGCAAGTGGCGGGTCGCTCTTCGCCATTTCTTCTTCTTCCCTCGGTGGTTGGGCGACGTCATCCTCTCCTTCAGTTATATCGCGCTCGTGTGTTTCCTCGTTATCCTCGGTCTCTTTTCCAGCGAAGTATGGCTTCAAGTGTTCTGCATGGACCAGGTCTTCAACATCTCCTTCCTTTCTTCTCCAAAATCTCGTAAGGGCCAACGTATTTCGGTGCCAACTTCACCATCACTCCTTGAGCTGCCGAGGATAACACGCGATTCTTCTTCCACACGCGATCTCCGACCTCGAACTTCGGTTCTCTCCGCCTGGCATCATATATCTCAGCATGCCTCTCTTGTTCTTCTCTTGAACGGTGACCAGCATCATCTAGCATATTGCTGAGATTTTTCATCCTTTCTAAACAGACGTCTTCGTCCTCTTGAACAGCAGTCTCTTCTACTACCTGATCTTGCTCCCTCCTCTTAGTCCTGGGAGGCACTGGCTCTCTGTCATAATTTAACAAGGCTGGCGACTTACCAGTGGTGCTATGGGGTGCATTATTTAGCGCGAACACTAGTTCAGGTAGCTTCTCATCCCAAGTATTATGGTTTCCCTCCACAAATGCCATAAATCTGGTCTTAAGGGTTCTATTAACTCTTTCCACCGGATTCGCTTGAGGGTGGTAAGGTGGAGTATGAGAGTGATGAACCCCTATCTCGTCTAGATATTGGTCCATTATCCTGTTTTTAAATTCGGTTCCGTTATCGGAAAGGAAGACCTCGGATGCGCCATATCGTAATACTATCCTATTCTTCAACTCTTTTCGGATAATCTTACCGTTGGCTTTCCGGATAGGAAAGACTCTACCCATCGAGTGAATAAATCCTGGAAGACCAAGATATACTCAAATCCGGCCTTGCTTCGGATAAAAGGATCCGTTACATCCGCCGCGACGACTTTCCAAGGCTTATGAATAACTCGCCGCCTCATCAAACCGAGGGGTGGCCTTTGTTCTACCTTGCACTGCTGGCATATCAAACATGTTCTGACATGTTCCTTTACTGTCTTGTAGTATCTCGGCCAGTAATAATATCGGGATACTCTCGCGAAGGTCTTCTCCCTTCCGAGATGTCCAGCAGTAGGGTCGCCGTGACACTCCAAGAGAACTTTCTTCCTTTCCTCCTCAGGAACTACCAGTTTCCATGCATCGTCATCTACGCCTAAATCCTCCTCGATATCTTGATTTGGACGATACATGTATAGCTGGCCGCCTAATACTTTCCACCTAGGATAAGTATTAGGTTCTTCTAATACCTTTTTCTGCCAGCCGAGGTACCACTCGTCTTTCGTGGTTACTGCCCATGAGACGGCGTCTACGACTAGTTGTTCTTCGTCCTCGTCATCTTCATACATTCTCGATAATGCATCCGGCACGCAGTTGAGACTCCCTTTGCGATGCTCAACTTCAAAGTTGTGCATCTGCAGCCTAAGCGACCATCTTGCTAGTCTATCTGTCGGGCTACGCAGTGACCGAATCCAACGCAGGCTGCTATGGTCGGTCACTACGAGGAAATTATATCCCACTACGTATGCCCGAAACTTCTCGATAGCCCATAACACCGCAAGACACTCTCTTTCTGTTACTGAGTAATTTCGCTCAGCTTTAGAGAGTGAGCGACTCGCAAACTCCAAGACTCGCTCCTGGCCGTCTATCACCTGGAACAATACGGCCCCCAAACCAGAGTCACTTGCGTCAGTTTGTATGACAAAGCGCGAAGCGAAATCCGGACGGTGTAGGACCGGAGCTGAGGCTATGAGTGCCTTGATGTGGTTGAAGGCTTGTTGTTGTTCCTCTTCCCACACGTACCTGAAGTTTTTCTTCGTTAGGCGTGTGAGAGGGTCGACGATCGTGGCAAAATCGGGAAGAAACTTCCGATACCACGATGCCATACCGAGGAATCGCCTTAACTGTTTTAGGTTCTTAGGCGCAGGGTATTATTGCATAACCGGAGCTATCTTATCTGGGTCTGGTCTAAACCCATCTCGGTTAACGAGAACACCAAGATATTTTACCTCAGATCTACCAAATACGCTCTTCTCTCGGTTGATCGTGAGGCCTGCCTCATTGATTCTTGCCAATACGCGTTCTAACATCGCTAGATGCTCTTCAAAAGTCTCTGTTACGATGATGATGTCATCTAAATAAGAGAACGCGTATGGCTCTAGTTCGGGCCCTATGACTCTGTCAATCATGCGCTGAAAGGTGGCTCCTGCGTTCGACAATCCGTATGGCATTCTTTTAAATTGAAATAACCTCAGACCGGGTATTGAGAATGCCGTAATCTCCCGCGATTCTTCTTTCAAAGGGATTTGATGGTATGCGCTGCTCAGATCTAAGGTTGATATATAACGGGCGGCTTGGAGCTTCCGTAGGATCTGATCCATATTTGGCAGCGGATACACATCTCCCTTTGCGGCGGCATTCACCTTTCTCATGTCGATCACCATACGATGTTTATTGCCAGCTTTCGGCACCATGAAAGCAGGACTGGCCCAGGGGCTCGACGAAGGCTCGATCAATCCGGCTGCAAGCATCTCTCGAACTTGTTGATGCATTTCCTCTTCCAATTTTCTGGAAATCGGGTATTGTTTCTGCCGGATTGGTCGAGTTTTGCCAACGTCTATCTCGTGCTCGGCATAATTAGTGCAGCCAAGTGGAGCGTCTGCTGCTGGTAGTACTCTTGTTAAAAGAGCTTGTAAGCGCTGGTGTTCTTCCAGCGTAATATCGGCGAGACCCGCTGAAGAAGCTTTCATCGTGTCGATGGAGGCGATCCTGATCTGTGTTGGATCATTTGGATCTGACGTAGAGATACAGGCTAATTCCAGTCCTACACTCTGACCGGATTTTCCCACTATCAGCCTGTTCTCTACGGGGTCGTGCGTTGTCTCAAATGCGCGGACGAAATTGGAACCGACATAACAGTCAACTTCCAGTTCTGGTATTATTGAAACCAGTATGTCTCGTTTGACTCCGCCCAACTCGAACGGGAGTTCCACATGTCCCGTTACGCGGAGCAGGTTGTTACCAGCACCTCTGGCGCCTGCTCCCATAGCTGGCCGGAACGTACGTCCGCATTCGATAGCTAGTTGCAGTCCTAACGATCCCATCACCGTTCTTGAGGCTCCAGTATCGTATAGTGCCCGAATGCGGAACCCTCCGATCCCCACCTGTACCCACCAACGCAGCTCGTCGGGTTGTACAGGAATTTGATTGGAGCTAGGTTCTAGCTCCTTCATGGAGTTGTTCCGTTGTCCGACTTTCTCTTTGTCTGGACATTGTTCAGCCTTGACCTGACTGGCAGCTGCCACCAGGTCGGTTGGTATCTCGTCCTTCTTCCTCGACTCTTTCTGGGCCTCTAGAGTAGTCTCGGCGGATTTAGACCCATTCAATCTCGCCGGTTCTCGTTTCCCGAACAGTCGGGGCAAAACGAGCGATGGTAACCTATTTTGCCACAGCCCCAACACGTTATGGGTCCGGCCGATTTATCGCTCTTACGCTCGGGTCCTCCGCCGGTATCGCTCTTCTTACCGTCACCGGTTAATGTTCGGTTCTCTTTCTCTTTCCCTCTAGGGGTGTTCGCCGGTGACGGTTTGTGTTTTTTGTGGCGATTTTCACCTTTCTTCCTTGGGTTGTGGCCGGATGTACGAGCGTTTTCTTTGCTGCGTAACTCGTTCAGTCCGACCTCTAACCTCGATATAGCGCTCAGTATCGACTCATCCGCCAAGGTTTCTTTGCCTGCGAGGCCATTGTACTCTCCAGAGTTCACTCCGGAGATTTTTGGCTTCGCAGGTTTCACACTCCTTGACTTATAGGCTGCTTCAGGCAACATAGTCAATTCCGGAGGCGGTGGAGGGCGGAAGGTTTTCTCCATATCGAGAGTTAGTTCGGCTTCCCTCGCCATCTCTTGTAACTCGTCGATATCTTTGAAGTCGGCTCTCCTCACTAACCTTTGGAGTCCCGGCCTCAAGTTTCGATGGAGCATGTCAAGTTGCGTTTCTAAGTTCGGTATCGGCTCCATTTCTCTTATAATAACCAGGAGGCAGGTTATGTAATCTCTCGCGAGTTCATCTTCTCCCTGTGTCCTGGCGGTTGCTTCCATCAATAAGCGTTGTTGGTAACCTCTTCCGGTTCCGTACCAACGCCGAGCTGCCGAACAGAAGTCTGACCATGTGTTCCACTTGTGTTTTTCTACCTGGAACCACATGGCTGCCACGCCTTTTAGTAGTTCCGGCAAGGCCTGGAATACCTCTGCTTCGGACAAGCTAGTCGATCCGCGGCACGCTTCTACTTTCTCCAGGAAAGCTTCTATGCTCTGGCCTCTATCGCCAGAGAACGACACGTTGCACTTCCTCACTGTGAGCCCGACGTCTACAATGGGGAAGGTTCGCCTTCTTAACCGCTGGTTTTTAAATTCAGTGTCTGTAGATGATCGTCTACTTCTTTTGCTGTCAAACATTGGCACCAATTTCCGATGGCTTCCTCTATATTCTGCGCCATTTTGATTCTTGTTTCGCTTGTAGTCTTCTTTACACGCGCTTGAATGTGTATTTTAGAGTGTAGTTGTGTGTGCGGTTTCTATTTAAGGGATCGTTCCCTAAGGCGCACCTCTTAATTTACAAATCAATAAATAAATATATAAAAATAATTTATAATATATTATAGTTCTACCTAATCTCCACACTCTGAATTTCACTTCGAGTTGCAGAGGGTTAGATACCAGTCGCTCGGTTTCAAAACGCCCTGGCTGGTTTTCTTTTTAATTTGCCAGTAATTGGTGCTTCGATCCCGATTTAGCACGAATTACTGGTTTGTCACTGTTTTTCAGCTGTTTTACAATTTTTACTGTGTAAAAAAAATTAAATGCCAGCCAGATCACCGCGGGTTCGAATCTACTCCTCAGTTCGATTCTTTGTCTCTGGTTCGAATCCCCTGAGGGTATTGTCTATACTAGCCTTCACTAGGCTAGCAACTGGTATCGATTGAACGCTCGTCACAAATTTAGTCGAGTGTTCAGTCCCCTGATGCTTCTCCTCACAAATTTTTATTATTGTTTAAACAAATTATGATTATTGTTTAAACAAACAAAAGTTTCGCTCGCAATTTAATTTCGCCTAGGCGCACCGTATCTGACTATTTGACACGATAATCTATAAAAAAAATAGCAACTTTGTAACCTACAGCAATTTATCTTGATTTTTCTCAAAAATCTTCGAACTTCTACCCCCAGAGGGTTTGCTGTAGGTTGGTTGTTGTACTTTAGTCACTTCCTAACTAAATATCTAAAAAAAAATCGGAAAAACGCAAAAAGAAATTTTTGGGATTCGAACTTTGCTCGAAGTCAAAATTTCGCGATATTCCCAAGCACACACACGTTTAGGGCGCCAGTTGTCACGTGGTGGATTTTCGGGCTAAGGCACGTTTCACCTGCGTACCTTAGCGGTTCAATTCCATATCTCTCGGTTCAACTCCCGGAGATGTAATAGCCAGATTATGCAACGGACGCTACAACGTCGTACAATGTTCACCTAATCTGGTTACTTACCGTGCAACACGCAAGTCGAAGACTTGCGCTTTGTTTCTCACCAGGAGCCTGATTCTAAATTTGTCTCGACGTCGAGACACACCAAATCCGGAGCTGTAGACCAATCAGGGAGCTCCTTTAAAAGGAAAAGCAGTTGTCTCGAGGCCGAGGCACATTTAGAATCAGGCCCCAGTGACTCGAACTCTCCTCTCGTTCACTGGTTCGTGTGCCGGCTGCTCAGATGAAACGATACGTTTTCTCTTACGTAACGACCGCGGAGGTGGCGGGGAACGGGGAATGACTAGGTCGCGAAATAATAACTCGAGAGGTTAAATGTTAATAATAAAAGACTATTGTTTATTAAATAAAAGAAGTTGTGGTGTGATAATGGATCAGAAATATAAAAGAAATGAATTTAGGTTTGCGTATTCCCCATCTAAACGGTGCGCCAGCACGTTACCTCTGACATCAGCTGCCTCGGAGACTGACGTCACGCTCGCGGTAATTTACGCCGCGCACGTGAGGTATAATACGCCTCACGTGTGCGGTAGTCTACGCGCGCGCTCACCGAGTAAAACGACGAAGTGTGAGAGCAGTCACGATCGCCGCGCGACGCACACACGTATAAGTGTGAGAGAGAGGGCAGACGGCGGGTTTACACGTGTGAGCACCTGTTGTGCGCACTCACCGGCTTTGAAAAAGCCGGTGGTTTGACCTCGCGTTTAACCTTGATGAAGTGCGAGCCCGATGCCTACACTCTCTCCTCGCACTTGCTCTCACCGCACGAGAACGCCTACTCGAAGCCGATGTCCAGGTTCGACGAGCCTGGACAAGCGGTTACGCGGAGCTAATACGCGGCGCGGAAGAATGCGTGCACGCTTACCTTTTACCCAATCTAGCAACGGCTCAAGTAGTTGATCGGTCTCGGACGTGTCTGGTCTTACTTCCTGAGTGGTATAAAAATCTTGATGCTGCGGTGGAGCGGACACGAAAAGTGCTATTACTTCCTCCAGACACTAAGTGGTTTGAGTGCGGCAGGTGATACTAGCCTGTCGCACTTGAACTTTGCACTTTAACGCGCGAAAACCGCAGAAGTACTTCAATACACTATTTTTGTATATCACGAGCAAAACTCTCGTGATTCGCGCTCTGACACGGTACTTCTTTTCAAAAGAACGAACGAGTCTTCTTTTAATAACAGGCGAAACAAGATGGAGCGAAACCAAAAGCGGTTGCAGAATACCGTAGCGAACTATAAGATGGCCGTCGCGGCTCGCCGCGGTCCGCTAGTCATCACGTCGATGCAGCTCAGATTCTGCATCGACGCGCCATCTCTCGTTGGCGCGCATGAGTTACTTCAACTACGGCTTATACTCGACGTCGATACGGCAGGCCGTGACAAAGTTCTATTTGACAAAATTACATGAGTAATAATTTTTAATATTGAATTATAATAATATTTTTAATCCTCGTCACTATCTTCGTCTATTACAGGACCAATATCTGAAGTAGTAAATAAGTCGGAAAGAACTTTCGCTGGTTTAATCATTTTTGGCTTATATCTTGCATTACTGAGATAATATATGACTGCAGCAATGTGAGAACAGGATCCTACAGTTCGCAATCCATTGGCACAGTCACACGCATGGCGTAGGATACCGCTGTATCCAATTGAGTTAGGTTTGTATTCGATGTAGCATTTGTAAGTCTTATTGTTAATATGCCTGGACCTTATTAATACTTTAATGATAATTGGTTTGATCTTAATATATTCCAAATTGATATTGTTACTATCATCCATTAACTCAGCCAAATAACATACGGCTTGACCTAATTGATGGGTACCTGAAAAAAATATTTTGAGATCTCATTCAGTCATCTCCGGAAAGTCAATGATTTCTTGGGATGTTAGCTTGATCGTAGTAGTGGGCCATCTGGACCATCTGGTTGTCCCAGCTTCTAATGCTAAAGTATTTTCACTTTGATTAGAATTTAACATTCTTTCGATGATTATACCTTGTAAGCCACCGTCATCTCTATCGCTATTCAAACGCTTACCAAAAAGGTTGTTGAGAAAATATGCAATTCTACAATATGCACCAGCTTTTAGTAAAAGTTTATTATCTAATTGCTGGTGAAGAAGCTTATACTTTTTACCAAGAATACCATAAACAGCTTCTACAACCCATCTCCATTTCGTAACGTAACGAGATTCATTCGATTCAGTGGTACTCAAGTTGGGTCTATTTCCCTTTAAGGCAGGCATGAGAATCTTAAAGCCAAGACTTTTTAAATAAGGTATCACATCCCTAAAATCTCTATCTACAACGCAAACATCACCTTGTCTCATGATAGTTCTTATACCATCTGGATCATCCATTACTTTCTTCATGATGCTTGCATCATTTTCTGTGGCTAAAAACGGACCAGGGATATCAACAACGAATCCGTCTGTGGTGCAAATAGTGAATGGCTTGGCCAAAGGATATTTCTTCTGACCTGAATATGACTTTCTTTGGTATTCATTATTTTTACTTTTTTGGTGATGTAAGTAAGTTCCATCAAAAACCAAAACAAGCTCGTTCTCTAATTTAAACAGTTTTTTTACATAAATGGAAGTATGATCACGTATGAGATCCTCCCTTTCAACACTTTTTACTCCAAAATATTTGGGTAGGACATCTTTTTCAAATGAATTAATTACTGATTCACAAAAATCTGAAACTTTTATTTCGTTTTCTATTGCGAAAATAGACGAAATAAAATTATTCGACGATCCAGTTCGTAATTTAAATAAACATATAACCAGGGCTTGTGTAACGTCTCTAGAATCTGATGGTCTCATGGAAACTAATCATTTTCTCAGCTCTTACAATTGATCAGTCGAAAGACTAGTGAAAGAGAATAATTGTTTTTCGCTAAGCTCTGATGATTTTATTTTGTCTAAAAATGTTTCCGAGGCTAAACCTGAATTTTTTTTTTTAAATAAACATATTTTATCTGCAGTTAAAAAACTCGTGTTACTATATATCTTTATTACTTTCAGGTCATCATCAAAAAATTGTTTTTTTATTAAATGCTCGGTACAAACTCGATTGCCATTTGGAATAAAGATTTGCATTTCTTTGAAACATTGCAGTCTTGCAGTCAATGGTACACATGTCAAGTTATTTTTGTTTCTACAAACGTAACATGCTGTATGAGAAATCATAGTTCTTTTGCGGGGCAACTCGGGGGAAGGTTTTTTTTCTACAGTGGGTTTAATACTACCTCAACAACGCTCCCTGAACTCTGAGAGCTGGGTATTTCCAAGCTTGACTGCGAACTCATTGGCTGACTTTGATCACTGGTTGAAGGTTCTACTTTTCGTGTCCCAAAAAAAACAAGTCTTCTACATTTATCGCAAAGTTTAAACCCAATGTCAACATTATCTACATTTAACTGATCACAAACTGCTTCGACTTCACTAGCTGAATTAATGATCTTAATCTGAGCTGATATTTTACTGAGATTTCGCTTGAAGCAGTTGCAACATTGATCAGTATCATCAAATTCATCCATGTTCGATGTAAAAACTAAAATGGAGAATATTAAAATATATTATGGGATCATGAATATAATTACAAAAAATATCGGTGATCTTTAAACAGTTACTTGTGTAATAATCAATCTTTTTTAAAGCTATGCCATTATGTAATTATCACAAAATTAATGAATTTGATTATTATTTTATATTAAAATGATTTTTTTCACCAAGAAATATAATGCACTTAAAACTATTTTGATAATAATTAATGAGTGGTAAAAAATTAAATATTTCTTGGAATGTGGACTGTATTCTGTTTTTTGTTAGGTATTGTCGGAAATTGAGATGACGATCTATTCTGATTGACTCGAAAGTACAAGTATAGATATAA
Organism: Torymus aiolomorphi; assembly: GCA_036365515.1. Lineage (NCBI taxonomy): Eukaryota > Metazoa > Arthropoda > Insecta > Hymenoptera > Torymidae > Torymus > Torymus aiolomorphi. The sequence continues at coordinate 183,754,163 of CM070874.1, forward strand.
ATAATTTAAGCAAAACGAAACCTTTATAAAGAGAGGGTTCTCTATTAAGAGAGAGCTTTTAAATACACTTCTTTTAACGCACACCTTTGTAAGAATGAGATTATCTATATATAAATACCTTTTTGGCAACTTGCTTGCGGAAAGCTAAGCAACATCTAGTGATCCCTGCTGAAAACGACCTATTGAAACCAATTTATTCCTCATTCAATTTTGGTAACACTAAATGGTTATCAATACGGGTTAAGAATTAATCGGTTTTAATGTCAAATTAATTGGGATAGGGTTAAATATAAATTTTCCGTATTAATTTCAATCGGGTATTATTGGTTTTAATTGTAAATGTGCTTAATCGGTTTTAATAGGAATATTTTTTATTCGGATCGAATCGGATTGAATTGGATAGTTAAGTGTATATTTTTATATTGGTTTTAATATGACATTTTCATATTAATTTCAATCGGATGTTATTGGTTTCAATTGTAAATTGGTTCAATCGTGCTTAATCGGTTTTAATAGAAACGTTTTTAATTGTATTTAATCGGATTGAATTGGGTAGTTAAGTGTATTTTTTTATATTGGTTTTAACATGACATTTTCATATTAATTTTAATCGGAATTAATTGGTTTCAATTATAACGGTAACGGTACTGAATATACAAGTTTCAGAAGTTGATAATGCATATATCTCTGTAGGTAAATGGTTAGCGTGCCCGACTGCTGTGCTGAGGACCCAGGTTGAAATCTCGATGTCACCGAATATTTTTTTATTTCTTTATTTCATTTATTCTTGTCTTAAATTATTATTTCCTTAATAAAATTTAATTTTAAATAATTAATAAATGTTTAAAATATAAATAAACATTGTTATTCATTTTTTTTTGTTAATACAATAAAATCCGATTAAAACCGATTAAAACTACAATTTTCTGGTCATAATCGGTTTTTATTGTGATCAATCGGTGCAATTGTTAGCAATCGGGAAATTGCGGATCAAGATTCCCGATTCATGCCGATTAATTTTTTATGAATTGGTTTGAATAGGTCGTTTTCAGCAGGGATTACAATCCCATACAATCACTAAAAAAAGAGATATGTTCTTAATTATTTATAATATTGTTTAAAACCTGGACCATCATTATTATCCATTTCCTTTAATATTAACTACTATTAAAATACTATTACAATACTACTAACATGTTGTGAAATTATATAGTGCAATATTTCATTATATGTAGGCTAGGCTTAAAACTGTTCATGACAATGCTTGATAGCAAGTTCTTATAAATAAAATATATGTTTTCAATGAAAAGATTTGATCTTTTTTTATTAGTTAATAAAAAATTCATTGGATTTGCAATATATTCCAAGAAACTAAAAGTTAATTAAATCTATACAATATTGTACTTAATCATCAATTAAGTTACCAAATATGTTGCACAATGGGTGCATTTCTCAATTTAATAAAAACCTCTACTCATTGGAAAAACCCATTTTATTTATGAGAAGATGATATTAAGTATAGTGATACGAATTCTTAAATCCTACATCTAATATTTTTAAAAACTTTCCAGACAAAAAAAGCTCGATTTATGACTGCATTACACAATGTTATTTCACAACGCATTAAAAAAAATTAGTGAACTGTTCAAGATTTGTTTGGGTTATACAACATGGTAAATGAGATAAAATTAAAAAAAAAATTTTGATCGCTTTACCTAGACAGCATTAAAAGTTTACAGAAATGAAATATTTAATAATCTCGATGCTAGTAGATTTCATATATTTTGATAATCACCAATTTCTATCAATAGTATGTTCGTGTACTTATCAAATTCAATTTTGCAATAAACAGTGGTTTACAGAGTGGTTTTCCAAAACATACTTCAAAAATGTATAACCTGGCAATTAAATATTTAGTTTGTGTAATGGTGCAAAATAACCGATACTTTCCTTTGATGAAATTAAATAAGAAAAAAAAAGAATAGTAATATTCTTCATACATATATTCGGAAAAAACTTACAACATACAAAACATATGCAAAAACTAGCTGACTTTGCAACAAAAGTTGTACTTAAATGTTTGAAAAAAAATTAATAAGTTTTCGACTATCCTTTTAAATAGACTTGCAACTAGCAAGAAATTGTGATGTACTTTTTTAGTAGCAAGTATTTAAAAAAGTATTGTTCTTCATTTTAGATAAACAATATACTCACTCAAACTCATTTCAATAGGCCCGTTACACTTAAAAAAATATAAGGACCAGATACGGAAATACCATGGGTTAGTATATCTATATATATGAGGAACAGTGCTTATTCCCGCTGTTCCTCGTATATATAGATATACTAACCCATGTTGTTTCTGTTCGTTTCACAAGTGAACAGACCATTCCGGTCGTTTCTCCTGTCTAATTAACAAAATAAATTAGTTAAAATAGACAATTTGAGTTAAATAGAATGAAGAAAAGTAACCTTTTTTTATTTTATTTTATTATATTTTAACACAATTTATATATAAAATAAATTATTAAACTGCGTATGTTGTCGGGTTCTTAATTTTAACTGGAAGAGTATTTGGTTTAACTTAAAATTCCAATGGTTATTGTATTAAAATTTATTGAAGACTTAATACTTCAATAGAATAGAAAAAAAAAGAAAAGTTTGTTTTATTCAATTAAATTTTGTGACCCGAATTACTCTGTAATAGTCTATCCGTTCTTGCTATTAGTTCTAAATTATTTTGTTTGTTTTAATCTAATATTTTGACTTCGTATCTATTTAATATAGTACGTTTTTCAATCTTATACGCTAGTAGGTAATAAGGTAAATGTTCCTAATTTTTCAACCTGACTTAATGCAGGGGGTTGCAAAAAGTCGCGTTCGATTTTTAAAGTTTAAGCTAGCTGCCTACTAGGTGACTATACAGCACTCGCGTTATTCGCTGTCGGGGTACAATACCCTGGTGAAAAAAATCATATGAGAACGCAGATGAGGGCGCATATGACTACGCATATGAGGTCTCATATAAGATCTTATATGATTCTCATATGAGATATCACATGAGTACTCATATAAGATCACATCTGGTTTCTCATATGAGTTCTCACATGAGAAATCACATGAGTTATCGTACCAAAGGTTCATATAAGTTCTCATATGAGAACTCACATGAGTTCGCATATGAGTTCTCGTATGAATTTTGATTTTATCGTTAATTTATATCTACCATATGAGTTATCGTTTCATTTGATATTTTCATTCAGCATTATTTCAAATCAATCAATATAAAAAACAATATTTTTATAGCATCAACTGTGTGTGTGTGTGTGTGTGTTTGTGTGTGTGTTTGTTTGTTTGTGTCTGTGTGCGTGTAAAGAAAATAACATCTATTTTTGTGTTAATAATGTAACTAATTTATAAAAATTTCTTCAATTTATTTAATACTTACACTTTAGTGATACAATAAATAGAATGTAATATATGTACAGTAAATAAAATATTTATCGAATTACATATAATTAATTGCGTCGGAGTATCATATAATAGATAACGTGGTCTTTAATAATTATATAAATTAGACAATTCCGCTATATAACAATTTTCGTAGACTTTAATTAATAAAAACGCAAATTTGAACAATTTTACTTGTTTCTACTACTATTGTTTCATTTCCAATATTATGAACTAAAGTTATATTATTACATATTGAAGTTGATGTATTAACAATATTACAGAGAGTGATTTCCTTCTTATTTACTTTGTCTTCCAAAAAATAATGAATACGGATTAATGTTTTATCTGAAAGTAAGGCGAAACTATTATCACTTCGCTTATTCGGTCTTTTCGATGATGTGAAAAGGCAACTATCTTTAACAGCTTTTTCGTATACCAAGGTTGAAGAAGAGACCTCAAAATTATGTAAAATATTTTTATCTACGAGAGGTCCATTTCCTAAATATGTTACTCTTGATAATGTACTACTTTTTTTTTATTCTCTTACTTGTTAATTCTTCGCAATAATCTATTACTAAAGATGAAGCATAAGGATACATATTTTTCTGCAAAATGTTCAAGCTGTGCTGTATGTTTATATAACGTACGCTTGTAAATTAACGCCTTTAGCGCAGTGGATAGCTTGAAGTGTGTCGTGATTAGCGGATTCAAATAGATACCCTGTTGAAAATATCCATGTGGATTTTACACTGATTTCCACATGGAATCCATATGGAATCCATATGGAATCTATACGGATTCCATATGGATTCCATGTCGATTCCATGTGGAAATCAGTCCCAAATCGTCCTGTGGACTTCCACATGGAATTCCATATAGATTTCCTTATGAATTTTTCTACAAACATTTGTAAAACAAAATCCGTATGGATTTCCATGTAGATTTCCATGGGGAAATCCAGGTAAAAACGACATGATCCATATAGATTTCCACATGGATTTCCATATGGTAATTTTAATGTTTATAAAAATGTTTATTTATAAAATTGTTATATTTTTTTTACTAGGATACATATTTTTGACAACAAGTACTGTAGAATCTTTTCGAAGAATTACATAAAAGGAAATTATAGTTTATAATTTTTTATGCTTTACTGATATGGTAAAAAACGTATCCCTAGTAAAAAAATTTTAAAATTTTATAAATAAACATTTTTATTAACATTTAAATTACCACATGGAAATCCATATGGAAATCTACATGGATCATATCGTTTTTACCTGGATTTCTCCATGGAAAACTACATGGAAATCCATACGGATTTTGTTTTACAAATGTTTGTAGAAAAATTCATATAGAAATCTATATGGAATTCCATGTGGAAATCCACAGGACGATTTGGGACTGATTTCCACATGGAATCCACGTGGAATCCATATGGAATCCGTATAGATTCCATATGGATTCCATATGGATTCCATGTGGAAATCAATGTAAAATCCACATGGATATTTTCAACAGGGTACGTAGAATGACAAAAAAGCGGCCCCCACTTTTTAATACTTTCTGTAATATGCAGAAGTTGATGTATGTTGTAGGTCAATCCTCTTTAGAAAAATATGTTCCTGTTAAAAATACAAACTTGTGTAACTTCTCATCATTTTTGTTCAATTCATGTATAGATATATTGGAAGTCAACAATCCATATAAGCTTTCTACGAATAAAATCCAATATGCCACGAGATTTTTATTTAAAGTGGTTCGAAATAGTGGTACACTGTAATAAAGAGTGAAATTTTCCCACTTTTTAGCCTTACAATTTGAAATATCATTGAAGGATCTAGTTGATCGACTTATTTGATGAGGAACTTTTATTTGTAAAAGTGTTTCGTTTAATTCATCAATAATTGGCACCATTAAGAGGTTCAAAAAACATTTAGTTACTTATTTTGCTACACCAGCCAGGCAACAATGCATATAATCGGGTACAAACTCTTTTACAATATTAAAGTGTGGTAAATTGATGAGAGGTGAAGTACACAGCACTCCATATACAGCTCTGTCATATTCTTCATTCGTAATTTGTGTTATAAATTCAATCATGTTTTTATGGTTTCTTTTTTGTGGATAAGAATCAAGAATGGGATACCGCATACTATGTGCATAATACTCGCCTTCGTGTAAACACCAATCGCAGGCATACTTTCCATTAAATAATTTAACTTCTTGCATTGGAGCACGGGCAACACATTCAACACACACAACTAAAGCATATACTTTAATTAAACGTTCTTCATTATTAATTATACATTTAATACCTTCTGTTGACAATCGAGTTATCATTTTTGTAAATGGTTGTAAAAAAGCCGACGTTTCAGGCTTATTTTTACCGAACCACATACCGCAAGTTATTATTCTCTTCAATCTTGTTGGAATAGAAATCTCATTTATGTGCAAATATATGGGCCATGCAGAGTAATTTGAGCTTTCGAATCAGGTGCACCATCAGTATTAAAAATAGCCGTAACGTAATTATTACCATCATCAGTTGGTACATTTTTTCTAAATTTTCTGTAACATTCACCATCAAATATATCTCTTAAAATTCCATCATATTTTCTATCTTTTACGATATATTCATAATCCCTTATGTTTTTTTCTAATAACAATTTGATAGTATCCGTTGGATCATTTAGTATGAAAATATTTGAAGATGATGGTCCGTCAACAATGATTATTTCAGTACAAATTTCGCGAGTTACGGAAATCTTAAAATTCCATCACATTTCCTATCTTTTACGATATATTCATAATCCCTTATGTTTTCTTCTAATAAAAATTTGATAGTATCCGTTGGATCAATTAGTCTCAAAATATTTGAAGATGATGGTCCCTCAAAATGGTTATTTCAGTATAAATTTCGCAAGTTACGGAAGTCTTAAAATTAATTATTTCTCCAATATAATTACCACAGACGGGGAAAATTCCATGAAATTCTAAATTATTTTTTGAGTTTAAAATATTGTCTAATACCCACCTTGTATCGGGTAATATCGATTGTAAAAATATTCTATTAATAAGTTGTAAGGTTTCGGACAATTCCCTTAAAGATCTTTTACGTTTTAAACTTTGCTTAATTACCATTAAAAATATTTCTCCTCGTGATATATTAACGGGAATTTCAATGCTGCTCAAAAAATCTTCATTTGATATAAAATCTTCTAAACTTCGTGGGCGATTTATATCATTAATATTATCATTCTCATCATCTCTTAAATCTTTATACAATTCTTCATCCCACTACTCCGAAAACCCACAAATGACTATATCTAGCAAAGTAGGGAATTTAAAAAGATACATTCACCTTTCTTATAATCTTTTCTTAAAGAAATTATGAGCTTATAATTCAAATATAAGTTGTTCGTGATTCAGTTGACTAACTCTCATACATATATGATCAATTAGGTTGATATTACATTAAACAAAATTCGTATGATATACATAATTACACTAAACAAAAGCGTACTAAGCACACATACGTAGTAGGAAATTCTAATAAAATTTTCTATATTATTAGAATCTATTTAATTTATAATTTTGATATTGATACTAAACCGTTTATTTATAGAATATCAAATAAAAATACAGTAATAATACATTAATTTTCGAATTGCCTTCAAACTTGTTAGTTTATAGAAAATGTAAGTTCTCAGCGTTGTCTAAAAATTTTACGTTAGTTCCCAAAATTATAGCTAAATCGATAAAACTATTCGTAAAAGAAATGTTCAGATTATGTTCAAGGACCTTTAAGGTCCCGCTAATTCCAAAATGTGTAGAAAATGTCTATTTTATAGTGATTATTGAAATTTAATTACAACAACAAAAATTTGCCCATGGTGGGTAAAATAACATGCATATAAAGACAAAAAAAGCTTTTTACATTATACCACAAGACAACTCAATGAAGAATTGGGTAAGATAAATTCACCCTTTTAAATAGAAAATTGTAAGCTTATACAAAAATCAGTAAAATTCAAGCATTGTTGTAAATTGTTTCTATATTATAAATTAATTTTTAAAATAAAAATATACAGATATTTTAAAAAACATCGAAAATTTACCTGATCTTGGGTTTCATTAAAAAGAATATTTATTAATTGTCCACTCTTTCTTGTTGCCATTCATCAACATCAACTGCTACATTCATTCGCATATCATTGTCATTTTATATCACAACTAGTGGAATAATATCTTCCATAACATCGTCTGCGTGAACTACTATTGTTTCTGGATCTTCCTGCATTTTCATAATATTTTCTGACATGCACAATTCATTACAATTTTCTATACTTGGAAGAATTTCATTTACATTTTCATCAGGTGATGGTTCATTATGAATAAAATTTACATCATTAGCATTGTCTGCATTATCTTCGAAATCTGATGCTTTCTACATACAAAAAAAATGAATATTAGAAGTTGCATACTATAAAGATTGTTAGTTAGGTATCAAGAAAAATAAGAAATGGTTACAAATTTACATTTTCATCACGTAGGGGTTCATTTTGAATAGTAACAGCTACTTCGATATTCACATTCAGAGTTACAGCTTTGGCATTGTCCACGTGCCTCTCAAAATCTGCATTCTATATGAAAACGTAAATATTAAAAATATTAAATTACACATCTTACCTAAGTGATGATAAGAAGAAAAATATAGGTGTGCAGAATAATTACTAGTGATAAAACTGATAAACAACTTGACTATAAAAGTTGACATTTAGATACTATATATTCGAAATTCAGTAGTATATATTCAAAAATCAAATTATGTAATAAATATTTCTGATTTTTTCTACATGCATTTTATTCAATTACTGGCTATTTTTACCTACTATGCAAAATTGCAGTGTTAACTGTCATAGTTTAGGAAAAAAATGCCAAAACATTCAGCGCAGTATAGGGTTTTACTGTAGTTACTTAGTATGGTAAAAATAACAAGTAGAAAATTTGTATTATTTTTCTCTTAGACTGTGATGATTGTTACGGATTTAAAATTTCACATATCAGTTCAACATAACCTATAATAATATACAAATATCTGTGAATATTTCAATAAATTTATATGACATTATATACAAAAAAATTATGAGTAGTTATTGCAACACTATGGTGAGACCCCAAACAATGACTCATCGGCGCCAGCCGAGGTCAATGCTTGTCGGGGCCTCGTCATAGTGCTGCGTTAGCAAAAGTTTGTGCGTATGCGCGGCGCACACACACGCGTGTGTGTGTACGCGTGCGCGCGTGTGTGTGTGCACGCGTGTGTTTGTGCATATGCGCGACGCATACGTGTGTGTGAGACAGAGAAAGAGAGAGAGACAGAGAGAGAGAGAGAGAGAGAGAGAGAGAGAGAGAGATTTTATAACTTTTGTGTTGTGCATATGGGCGACGTACACTGTGTGTGAGTGTGTGTGTACGTAGGCGTGTATGTGTGTGTGCGTGTGCGTGTGTGCGTGCGTGTGTGCCACTTAATTTAATTAAAATATAATTCATAAAATTAATTTTTATTTTTAATTAAGAAACATAAAACAGAATATAATTTTATACGTTTGATTAAAATTTATAAATGTAAATTAAAACTCAATCTCTTTGAAAATATAATAATTTGTATTCAAGAGGACCAAGGACAGGTGAAGGTAAAATAAGAGCATGGTAAGTACAATTAAATTTTTCTATTTATTGTCAGATAATTTAACATTTAATACATCAACAATTTTTGGCATATGTAACGATACAAACTGATACAATCGTCGGTAACATCAGACTTAGATAGAGACCCTAATTTTTCCTCTTTACACTGGTTTTCTACGCTAGTGATTATATCGTTTATTACATCATTGTCACAACTAAATGCACAACAACTTTAACAATATCAGGTGTATAAAGTTGTATTTGTGCTTCGTGCATGAGGCTACTTTTATTTGTGAGGAGTTCCATAATCTCGCAGGTAACACGTCTCACACTATTCGCATAGAACTTAAATATTTGAGACGTGTGTCGATACACTTTACAATAAATTCTTGAAGACAGTCAAAAGTTACTTTTTTAATTATTAAGCTATGGCGAAATCGTTTGATTCGACCAACGCCAGGCCTTCTGTCTTCTTCAATTTCGATTGCTTTATCCTGATGACTTGTGGTGGATTTCAAGGCCCAACCATTGCCGTAAATTTTCTGATCCTTTAAGCCATTATCTAGTCGACGAAAATATTTATCAATATCGTCGAAACAAGTTTTAAATTCATCCCAACCGTCGCATGAAAACGCAATGCCTTCAAAATTATTTGACACTAGTCGAACCACAGGTTTGTAGCACTCGTCGTCGAACTTGTCGACAATCTCGTCGTATTCCAAGCCGACAATTATCTTCTTCGTAAACGATTTATTCAAAGCGTATAATGTACAAAAGACTTGATGTGAGGGATGTACAGCTCGTGGTATGTCTGCCATGACGATTCGCGTACCTCTACGAGCAGAAAGCGACTGATGCGAAAGGCTCTGGAGCGATCCCTTAACTACAACTATTCAAATGACGCGAGAAGTTAAAAAGTGCAAGCATTTAAGAAGTAAAGCATGTGCCGATCAAGACTAAACAATTACACATCTGTAGATGAAGCGGTTAAATTAAAACTACGATTTTATAAAACTTGATAACACGTGTTGTATCGTCTTACATCAAACCATTTTTCCAAATTTCCATCAGCATTTTTATAGCGTACATAGCGTTTAACTACGTTATCATTTTTCTCCAAGTTGGCAGAAAAATTATCGAGAAACTTCTTGAAACCTAAACCATGACTCATATAATATTACATAAAAACATAATACAATAGTGACCACATACATCTGACTCGTCATTTTGAAGCTGAATGGCGTTCCAACGAAATGTTTTACAATTTATTCGCAAGCGGTTTATGTGATCGGGTATAATACGCGGTAATCCAAAACTATTAAAGTATAGACCGTTAGAAGATCTATCGACGTAGAACGCAACCCAATACATACCAGACTTGGTATGGTCGTCAGTATTAACGATGAACGCCGTCGGTTTGATCCACACCCGTGGGATTTGATCGGCTGGGAATACACCTACAGTATGCGACTGGATTGGTGAAAGGATCTTCAATATTTGAAGGATGTCCATTATGAAGATCGATTAAATTTTTATTTAGATAACTAGGGTGTGAAGATAAGTAGCCTTTCCAACAATAAGCGTGATTTAATGCACATCGATATTTATGACTCGAAAATTTTAAAGCGTGATGCATACAATATACATTAGATGATAACTTATCGAATGGAGGACAATCGACATCATACTCCAAATTGATGATTTCGTTCGTTATAATTTTATGAAGCATCAACCACTTTTCGCTGCCTCTAACATAAATTTTTCGAGCACTTTTTGATAAATCTTGCAGAGTTTTATGAAACACTTTCAAATCAACCTAACCATCCACGTAATTAATGCCGTGACAATGCTGAGTTAACTAATTATTTTGTCTTCTAATTTCAGCGCTCAAATCATCTACACAAGCCGTGGGAGCCACTAACCAATGACCGTGAAAATCACCATTAAGAGCAACAACAGCGATTTCCTTTGGTGCATTGTTATTGTCAGTATCTTTGAGAAACTGAATATCTATAACAAAATCCATCGTTTTCATTTAGTTTGCAATGGCGATCACGACTCGAAACGTACTGGCTACCAAGATGCAAATCTTCCACTTTTATGTAGTACAACAGCGCTATCTGTACTTCGTTATTCTAACCACTAAAGTCTACAATAGCTTAACGTGATGCGTCTACTTCCAAAATATTATCGTACTCAACATAGACAATACAAATTCCAATAAGTGCATTCATTATCCGATAGATCGGGAGTTAAATCGAACGCGAAAAGACAATAGCGATTAGGATACGATTCACGCGAGATTTGGTTACCCTCGTTAAGAAAATGTACACCAGTTCCAGAAAATAATGTATGATAAACGTCAATGTATAATTTGCTAGCTCCGAAATTAGGTTGCAGTGGTTTAGAAGGTATTTGTATGCCGTCAACTTATAAGCATAGAAAATTTATATTAAAATGGTCAAAGTTAAATGGATTTAGAGCTCGATCGCCATTGAAAGCCTTATTGTTAACAAATCCGATTATAATTCGTTTTGGCCGTTGACCTAATATTATATTATCCAAAGTTTCACCGTGAATACCTCCATGCATTGTTACAGCTTTAACCTCAACCCTCGTAAGAAGATATTTGGCAGTTGTTTTTGAAAGTGATTGGGTGTGAGCACCCGGACTAATTGTTACGCGTCTGACTAAGAGATTGACTTTGTCGATATGTGCAGAGTAGGATCCATAAGACAAAAACTATCGCGGGACCTTACTAATCGCACTCTTACCTCGACACCGTTTATTAATAATTTTTCTTGATTGAACACGTCGTAGTGAAGATGGCCAATCATGTCAACTGATTTTATTGCCGACAGTAATTTGCGATGTTGCAGAAGGCCTGCATTTGCATCTTGATTGTCGTCTATTTTTCCAGCAGTATCGTTGTACCACAGCACACTCGTCAAATGCGAATTTTTTGCAGCAGATTCATAATTTAAAACAGTTTCAAGGTACGCTCTGTAAGCGTACCTGTTTGTAGGCGGTGATACAGGTTTTTGATTAAAAAATACATCCACTTGATTAAATAAAGAATGTATAAAATTATTGACGGGACCGACTTTGGGCACCTGGGCTGTAGCGGATTGTCGTACGTAAACCATAGTTTGTAGACTTACACGCAGACTAAGCATCGTGTGAGCAAGATCAATATATTCTTCACCATTGCCCCGTAACACAAATTCTATAGATGAGTCATCAGTTAAAGACTATATTGGTTGATATTGTATCCAGAGTGTACTCTCTATCGTTGTTTGAGTAGGAGGAATTTCAAACAGAAACAACTCCGTCTTGAGACCGTTGCACGAATGGATGTGTAAAAATTCCCTCTTATCCATTTGCAACGAGCTCCGCTCCTCCGTTGTGAAATCACCGCGTCATGGTAGGTTAGCTTCGCACGGCGAAAAGTCGCCGAGTCATAGGGGTCGTTTAGGTTAGTAATTAACTCGCGCGCGGGCGCACATGGCCTGCTTCGCGCAGGCGCAGGCGCGCCACAACCTCGACGCGCGCAGCAACTCGCGCAGAAACGACCATACCGCCGCCATAGCCGCGCGCGCAGCTTTGCGCGGGATAATTAGCGTATATAAATCCGGCACTCTCCAGTGTGAGACAGACCTTTACCGACCGTTCTCCAGTCATCATCCTCCCTAATTAACCGCTTGGCACTGTGCACACACAGGCTAATTCGTCCAAACACTCCGTTTCCAATATTTCCTTGCGGCAGCATTTCCAAGTGCGACGATCGATCCGTTTCCGACGTCGATCATTGCCTTAGAACGTCCAGAGCACACGTCTATCCTCTCCGCCACGAACTATCCGGTACCTAGACGAGCTTACGCCAGTGATCCACGAACTATACGATGAACCTAGACTGACCGACTCTCTCCGGAATTGCCGCTGACTCTAACGTCGTGCACACACGTCGCTAGAATCAGAGGGACTCCTGGAATACGAACACCAGATATAACGTGCACACACGTGTACCTGGGAGATCCTAAACTATTCGGAACAGGAACGTTGAAGAACTAGCGCTCATTCATTCTCTACGATCGTGCACACACGGAGTAGGTCAGGATAGTTCCGGAACGGTGCAGCTTCACTGGTGATCGTGCACACACGGCACCAAGGGTAACGCGAAACTATCCAGACACGTAATCTCCAGGAACACCGGAACACAAGGTGTCCCTACCGCCGTGCACACACGGAGTAGGAACATACGAGTTCCCCGGGGTTAACTCACCCAGAGCTCGTGGACACACGTCTCTAGGAGAGTGACACCGTTCGTAGACAGCGGAACACCGGAACCAGCCGCGTCTCTGCCATCGTGCACACACGGGGCAGGAACGAACTGGCTCCTGGATGAATCCTCGCCTTGGCTTCGTGCACACACGTGTCTAGGCGAGTAACTGACCCGTTCCTAGACGCCGGAACACGGAACACCCTCGCTACTGACGTACTCCGAAGGTCGATGTGCTTCATAATAAAGTCTTTCAAACGTTTTATTCATTGTTAGAGATTATTTTGTCTATTTTCTTCTTAACCTTTGGTTTCTATTCCTTCTTCTTTTTCTTCTTTTTTATTTGTCCTCGCTTTGATTTTTTATCTTTGTTGTCTCGTTTTCTGATAGCATTCTTGATACGCGAAAAAAATTTTTCAAAAGTTATCTTGCTAACCATGCAGCAAGCTGTCATCATCGCGACTGATCTTTCGTCAGACGGCATTTCCTCGGCGAGCATGCGAGAGAAAGCATATCGCACTAAAACTGGATCGGCTTGATGACGGTCACTGTTCGAGTCAGCATAAGCTAGATCATGCTGTCAGCAGGCCTCATCCAACGGATTGATTCCAACGTCGCCACGTTCCGCAATATTTGTAATGCGGTACATGCATTTCAAACGGTAATAAATCAACGAGTGCATCTAGAACGCTGTTTTTCTCCTGTTGTTCTTCTTGAGAATTTATTAGCGCAGCTCGAATGTCTTGCTCATTCCACGCCATGACAGTATTTTAGAGTGTGGTGGTGAGTCCTTCTTTTTTTCAGCTGACTTCTTTTTTCTTCTTTTTTCGGGTTGTGATGAATTTGTTTCATCAGCGACACTGTCGCCGCTACTCTGAACTCTCAAAATAGGAACGGAAGATGGTGTAGTAAAAGCACTGTTTTCTGAAGGCTCACTGGTCGATGAGGGTCTGGTAACGTCGTTACAAACACGCTTGTTATCTATAAACTCTCGAGGCACCAGCTCGCAAGCATCTCACGAGCTGTTTGGCTTTCGTTTTCTACTTTTTCGGGACGGTATAGATAATGTTTGCGTCAATGAGCTCGTCGGCCCCCCTTCTCCTCCTCCTCCTCCTCCTCCTCCTCCTGCTCATTATCGTCTACCGTATTAGATTCGCTAACTCTGTCATTCTTTTGTTCTTTTTTTTATACTTATCTCCTGCTTCGGTTCCTTTAAAGTGAAGATATCGCTGTAAAACTTAACGGTAGAGAGTCGACTTTTCACGCTCGTCTTTGTATGTTAGCGTGTTTAATATTTCGTTCATTTCAGCATCGAGTCTACTCGTCACCGATCCCGGTGTTTGCGCAGACTTTATCTTATCTTTTCCAAGCGTGGTCTGCAAACGTTCAAGGCTCTCTTGCGGAAGGAGAATCATCTTTCTCGCGTGTTCCATCTTTATTTATTCACGAGATTAGTAAGAAGCGTGCCAATCAGAGGTGCCAGCAGAGCGGGAAAAAAACCACCACGTTGTTAGTACAACGTGGCGGTTCGCGGTTCGCGGCCGCTCGCGAGTCCGCGAGCCTTGTGGTGGGACTAGTTCCGCGACAAAACAGCTCTTTTGTCGGCGCAACGGTGGCCAATGATATAATGTTTTTTCTTCGCTGTAAAGTGATATCCGGTGACGCTAGCTTTCGCAGAACTTTTGCGTGCTTACGCAGCCGACCCTTGTGACCTTTACTTAGCGGAACGTTACCTATCAATACGTTTAAAGTGCAGTCACAAATACGACGAACCAATTTTGCATCAGATTTCTGTAAAACTGCTTTTCGCTGTTTTTTAATGTTTTTTCTTCGCTGTAAAGTGATATCCGGTGACGCTAGCTTTCGCAGAACTTTTGCGTGCTTACGCAGCCGACCCTTGTGACCTTTACTTAGCGGAACGTTACCTATCAATACGTTTAAAGTGCAGTCACAAATACGACGAACCAATTTTGCATCAGATTTCTGTAAAACTGCTTTTCGCTGTTCTTTGTTAAAATGATACAATGCCGCCAAAACGGTAGCATCTTCTCGACCAGAAGGATAACGCGCTTTTGTGGTCATTACAACGACATGATTGGAACTTGATTTTGACTGTTTGTCAGTTGTCTTCGTGGTACGTAAACGTACTGGTACTCATCATCGGGGAAAATACACGTTCTAAATCGACAGTTGTCCAATGTGGTTTGCTTCAGATCCAACAAGAGGTAACCAAAAGCTTGCGATGTTGCGTCCCTGTAGGCTTCTTCTAAAAATCGAGGATTTTCAGGATATATTTGTCTAGCAAAATGACGTATCTGGGCACGATCTCGCAAATTCCTAAAGATTACAATGTACTGAGCGTTCAAAGATATGTCGTGCTGGCCTTTACCATGATGGAAGATGTTTTGAGTGATAAAAATCACGCTCAAGTTGTTGTGGTGACTGCCTTTCGTAAAGAGATTCACTATGGCTCCTCCAGAGGACGATTCGCGCATGAGGTTGTCGATGATGATCAACTTAGATTTCGGATCGTTAAGCCAATTGGTGTTTTGCGGTAGATCTTCACAGAATTTCAACGTCTTTACCCAGATCTCGGTATCCCGATTGCCATTCACCGCAATAAAGAATAATACGTTCGAAACGAGTGTCGCTCAAGCGGTCAATGTATTTCAGAAATTTTTTAACAAATACTGTTTTCCGCAACCGGTGGATCCACTCAACGTACAAGTCCACGGATGTTTCCAGCGCGTGTCCATAATTCACACTGACTGGGCACTCTGAAACACTTCTCCCGAAGAGCTCGTAATCGCGTCCGGTGCCTCCGCACGCGGCCGCTCGCGAGTCCGCGAGCCTTGTGGTGGGACTAGTTCCGCGACAAAACAGCTCTTTTGTCGGCGCAACGGTGGCCAATGAGCTCTTAGCCGTTGTGCCTCCCACGGCCGCTAAATCAGCTTGTTGGGGCGCACCAGCAGCCAATGAGCTGTCTTCTGGTGCGCCGCCGCTACTAATCACAACGATGGAGACACAGCGATAGCCAATGAGCGGTTTTTACAACGTGGCGTCACCGATCACGAGTGCGCTCCTTGCGTTGCTACACCAGCGCCACTAGGTTTCCAGGGTGTGGTTCTCTGATGCGTCAGTCGTAGACAGACCGCGAATGTAGCCGTATGGATAACTTTTACTTAACGCGACGAATTTTCTCTTTCCGTACACGGTTTTACACGTCTTTGTTTCATTTTGCGTTATTACCTCGTGGAATGCTGTTCGTCGAATAGCAAAATTATATAGCAATATCTCACTATCCGGTAAAGTGATCATCTCGCGAAGAATGTCAAAATTTATTTGTAGACTATTGGAGTAATTTAGCCTTATGTCTTTTACTTTACACACGTACTCTTCATTTCCGTCCGATTTTTTAAATTTGTACGCGTATTCGTCATTGACTGGTATAATTCCGGTAACGTCTATTTCTGGGCCGCTAAGTAACTCTGTCAATCTTTCTGGTTTAGTAATGACTTCTGTCTGTGTCATGTTTTCCCGTTGACAAAATTTGCCCCATACAGACTTTAGGCATAGTTTTGCGACTGATGTTATCGGCGTTGTAGTGTATCGTGTCTTTATTTAAACTAATACCTTCATTGACCTCCAATTCTTTTACTTATTCGTTTTTATCTTGTTCGGTCAGACAGCCAGGTGAAAACCCAGATGCCATAGTTTTTTGCGCGAAAAACTCGTTGATATATTCGGCAAATACTCTACTTTTGCGTTCTTCTTGATTATATTGCGTCATCTCGTATTGCCAGATCTCGTAAACGCGTTGAATTGTATATCCCAGTTTGACAGCCTCTTTAACCTCCTCAGACACCCACGTTCCCCGTAAAATTCGATCGTTCGGGTCTTGATGCGGGCAATCTTCTTGGATCATCTGTTCACAACACGTGCGACATAGAGGAAATATTAGTTTACCGTGCATTCTTACCGGTGATAAAGGGTGGTACAGGTTTTGCGGTGGAAGCACGTCACACATTAGTAAACCGTTCATTCGAGAGATGTCTTTGTATGTTCCTAAGAACTGATGACAATCTTCTTCGCCGACGTAAATGTTGGGATGACCAACGGGAAATTTACCTTCATTACAGATATACGGGTACAACGAGCATACATCGACGTACTTTATTTTTTCTTCACCTTTGCAATCGAACATTTTAACAGTGTTACCTATTTGTCCACCGAAAAAAGCATCTCGCGCATCCAAAGGTTTTCGTTTCACGTTATCGACGTTTTCTTGAACAAAGGGCTGAAGCTGATCATCTTGGGAGAGTTCAGTGTTAAACTCGCATTCCCATTTCTCAATTAATTTATAATTGTCTGACCTTGTCTTATCGTTAGTAGCTACTATTCTTTCCTATCTAACGTCCATTGAATCACCACTCGTCAAAACTGTATCTCTATTAATCCTGAAACAGCGAGGACATCCGTGCCAAAAACAACCGTGAAATTGAAGTATTATGCCTCTGTGATTTTCGTTGGGCCGCGGTTGACTGTAGCCATCTACAATCAGACCTTCGGGTAATCTTCTCTCTCTCGAATGTCCTGCATGTTCGATGAAGCGATGAAATATACGTTTTTCCATCCAGCACAGCCAGTAGACCTCTTTTTGTGACTGATTGTCGCACCATCTGTAACCGCGAGGTGGAACGATACCTATTTGATTCTTTTTTAAGAATTTTTTGCGAAACACACGCATACAAGTCGAAGCTATAGTTGTGCATTCGACAAATGGATCCACACCAAATTTCGTAAAAGTTTTTCGAAAGGCTAAGCAAGTTAATCTTAAAATTGTTACGTCCTGTTTACAATACTTCACAATTTCGTTTTGAAAATTGAACTCACAACCGCTCGTTGATTGCTCGTTATACCACTCCAGAAAGCGTTCTCTTTCCTTGATGTTCATACTGTCTGGTGAGTACACGTCCAAAGGAGGGAGTGGTCCCTCGTACGATTGATTTTCAGGTGTATTAAACAAATGTGGAAAAGCACCTTTTTCGATTTCATGTAACCCGTAGGCTTTTGGTAAACTACTTAACGGCATGTGAAAATAATTTAGACTGTCTATAAATTCTACATTCCCAATCTCCATTAAGATAATCTTTGATCCGTTCCTTATGACGGTTGGATCAACGCGTATACCTCTGTATTGTTCGACAATGTATTTGAATATAAATTGGGCGTCAAATCCTTGTGCGTTGTGAACGATACAAACTATTTTTTTTAATTGTTGTCTCGGAGCTAAAGCAAGATCAATCAACTGCTTCGCTGGTTCATCTTTAAACACGTATTCACGAACTCCGCAATGATTGCATCTAATAGAAACGTCATTGATCTCAAGACAATGAGTACACGTTTGATGCACAATGCACAAATTTGGAACATGGATTTTTTTTCTTCGTCACCTACCACGGGCATGGTCTGTTGAGTCTCAAAATCGTAGAATAGGAATAAAACATCTCTCACTGTTTCGTTCAATTTAATAGGTTGAATGTAACACACATGACCAAGCGGTAATCTTAATTTGCATGTGTTACAATACGACACACCACACTCGGGTTTTACGCTTCGGCGATTTTTTCGAGAACAATTTTGAAGCCCTTTTGACATAATTTTATTTTATCACACACTATTACACACTATTATTCTTATTATACGATACTCTCTTTAAATTATTTTCAAAACAATCTTCACTGAAAAAGGTCCTACAGCACAAGGTACACTTTCTAATATTTCCGAATGCAGCGCACGGCGGCGACATCATACATTTAGAACACTTATTTGTGCAACGATGGTCTTCGACATGTCAATAACTTTTATTACACGGTATGCAGTAACCACTGGTTCCACTAGCACCAACCAAAGAGTATCTCCCATTATAATGGTCAAAATGCCCTGCTCGGCTTTTGGAAAATAAACTGCATATATTTGTTTGGACACTAAAAAAAGTGAGTTTCGTCCCGCCACTTTCTTCCGAACCCCTTCCCGTACTGACCTAACCTCAAAAAAGTCGTGTTTTTATATAATAATTTTTATTTTTGAAATGTACAATAAAAAAAATCTGAAAAAATTCTGAGTAATACCTGAAGTAATAGTGAATACACAAGAATTTTTGTGGACATTTTGAAAGTCATCTTGAAGGTCAAAACAATTCTAAAAGAATTGAAATCGTTATTATTTAAAAACAAAGATACATACATCTGATTTTTTTGTTTTAAGTTGTTTATGTCTATATCTATGTGTTGTGTCTATCAGGCTTGCGCCCATTGCGCTGTACCTCTTGGCTTTAACTTTTTCTAATTTCCGCTGCTCTGAAGCCTTCTGTCCATCCGCTCTGTAACTTGGCAGATGGACTGAAGGTTCTGTTCTCTTAAAGTTTCAGGCTGAAGGAAGCATTCCCCCCACATCCCCCGCCTAGTACCCATAAAGGCCGGGCACCGGCAGAGGAGATGGAAGGTTGACTCCTCCGGCCCTCCACACCATCTGCAGTTTCCCTCGTTTAAAATTGTGCGTTTGTAGAGATAGTATCTGACCCACCAGTGGCCCGTGAGCCAGCCCACTACCCTTCTTAGCCTAGGCTTACTCAGCCTGCCTATGTCTTGAAGCCATTGTTCTGGCGGGGAGTCACTTAAGATTCTTTTGGCTTGCCTTAAACCTGGCGACTCCCCCCATTTCTTGAGTATTTCCTCCCTCATTAAGAGTGAGGTTCTTCTCTTAATTTCACTCGGCGGAACGCCTACCGAGCACTGAGTCGCTCTGACCCGGCGAGCGCCTCTTCCCGCCAGGCGATCCGCCTTCTCGTTTCCACGGATCCCCACATGCCCCGGCACCCAAATCAGGGTGACCGCGTTATTGCGGGCCAGGGCCGTGAGGATCTATGCAATGTAATACTTCCTTGGAGTAAATGCTGGTGCAGCTGAGGGCCATCAGTGCAGCTTCTCTGTCTGAGCAGATGGTGATGGGGCAACCCCAGTTGTCTCTAGTTAGTTGCACTGCAGCCCACTCCGCTATGGCTCTTACTTCTGCCTGGAACACCGATGCGTGAGAGTCAAGTGTGTACACCAGCTCCGTAGAGCTGCCTTGCTCCCAGGCACCCGCTCCCACGCCATTCTCATTTTTGGAGCCATCTGTGAACCACACTACGCCCGATTGGGTGTAGAGTGGGTACCGTTGGCCCATTCTTCTCTGTCGGAGATGTGAACTTTGTAGGGTTTCCGGAATATAATCCTTCGCCCTATTTTGTCACACCCCGATGCTTCGATATCAGGGGGTAAGACCTGACCAAGTTCTTGGTCAAGCCCTCCCCCTGTCCCAATGATATCTCTAATGCGCCAACAATTCTTGCTTGCTTCGTCTTTGATAAAAGCTTGCAGTGGTGGTATTCCTAGTATTAGTTCAAGGGCTGCAAGTGGCGTAGTGCTCGGAGAGCCCGTTATGCCCCCTATTACCAGTCTTTGTACTTTGTCTAGAGAGCTCTGGTGAGTTTTTAGTGAGCATTTCTGCCACCATACCAGCGCTCCGTACGTTAATCTGGGCCTGATGATAGCTTCATACATCCACCTTACGTTGTCTGGTGACAGACCCCAGGTGTTACTAAAAGCTCTTCTGCAGGCCCAGAAGGTATTGGTAGCTTTCTCGCATATATACTTTATGTGTTTTCCCCAATTAAGTTTAGAATCTAACGTCACTTCCAGATACTTAGCTTCATTTACCAGTTTCAGGGGTTTGCCACCCAGATGCACTCCCCCGATAGGTTTGACCTTGTATCTGGTAGTGAACAATATCATGTTAACTTTATCTGGATTCACTAACAGCCTGATGGACTCACACCAAGCTTGCACTATGCCTAACGCATGTTGCATTAGTCCTGCAAGTACGTGTTTGTCGTCGGCTTTAACTAGTATAAGGATGTCGTCCGCATAGGCTTGGGCAAAGAAGCCTGCCTCATTCAGTAGTCTGATGAGTTCATCAATCACCAAGCACCACATCGTAGGAGACAGCACTCCTCCTTGCGGACAGCCCTTTCCTACTTTTCTTTCTTCTGAGTGCGAGCCCCAGTGGGCCTTCACTCTTCTGCAGCTAAGCATGCGCCAAAGCCATCTGCTAACCGTGTTGGGTACCAGATGGTCCTCGGCGCCCTTCACAATGCTTTCCTTCGTGGTATGGTTAAAGGCACCGTCCACGTCAAGTAGACTAGCCAAAACTGATCCTGTGTTCTTCATCCCCTTTTTCACGAAACTCACCGCCTCAGCCAGAGCGGTATCCACCGATTTACCTGTCTGATATGCGTGCTGTCTATCGTGCAGGTGATGAGCTGTTAGAGGTTCTTCTCTAATGTATCTGTCCACCAGTCTCTTCATTGTCTTGAGGACAAAGGATGTCAGACTGATAGGTCTATAGTCTTTCGGCTTTGAGTGCTGTGCGATGCTAGGTTTTGGCATGAATACCACTTTGGCCACTTGCCAACATTCTGGTATGTACCCAAACGCTAGGCAAGCTCAAAAAAGTTTTACTAAGATGGGGGCGAGTAGATCGAGCCCTTTCTCTAGCAGCGCCAGGAAGATACCATCTGTTCCCGGTGCCTTAAAGGGGTCGAAAGTACTCACCGCCCATCTTACTCGGTCCTCGGCGCAGATTCGTCGCGCTAGCTCCCAATCTGCACCGCTGGCCCTTAGCTCATGCTGTTCCATCGCGACTGTATCATGCTGGGGAAAGTGCGTGTTCAAGAGGCAGTCAAGTGCCGACCTCTCATCTTCCGCCCATTCCCCCGTGCCAAGTCTTATTAGATTTGGCCCTTGCGTTTTCGGTTGTCTTAGTAGTTTGAACAATCTTGCTGTATCAGAGACACTGCTCATGTTCTCGCAAAAATTCTTCCAGCCGTTGCTTTTGGCTCTTTCGATTTCCTTTTTGTACTTTCTTTGAGCGTCCCTAAAAGCTTCTCTATCGGCTGAATTGTTCGTTTTCTTAGACCTATTATAAAGTCTTCTAGTCTTTTTCTTCAACGTCTTCAGTGTGGGATTTCACCAAGGTACTCCCTTTTGCACTGGCTTCGTACGTAATCTGCAGTTGTTTTCGAAAGCACTAACGATGATGTTCTTTAGAACCTCACTGCAGTGATCGAGTTCCATCTGATTGCTATATCTACCCGGGAACGACTGGAGCTTTGCCCCCAGTTCTTCAATGTAGGTGGCCCAGTCTGTCTTCCTCGGGTTTCTGTAGAGTCTAGATTCTGTGCTGCGACCTTTAATTTCGAAAACTATGTGGTTGTGATCCGACATAGAGATCTCGTCCGAGACCCTCCAGCCCGTAATCGCATTCCCCATGTCCCTCGAAGCCAAGGTGATGTCAATGACCTCCTCCCTATTATGATTTTGGAAAGTAGGCTTATAGCCTCTGTAGAGGAAGTCAAGGTTGGTAGTGTGAGGAACTGCAGGAGCTTCTCTCCCCTGTTGTTCATGTCCGAGCTGCCCCACGCCAGATGGTGTGCGTTAGCATCGCACCCCAACAACAGATCCCACCCCTTATCCTCACAGAATTTAATTAGTTCTGTGATCTCCGCCGTAGGGCAGAGGTCGCGTAAGCAGTACTTGGGTATGGCTTCCACTCTTAGGCCTTTAACCAAGAGGCAGGCTCTAGAGTTGTCCACCCTCCCACATATCAGCTGATCGCACCCTCTCAGGCCAGTAATCTTTGTTTTATATAACCAAGGCTCTTGAACGAGCGATATGCATGTGTGCATCCTTGCTATGCACTGGCTAGTACCGCCGAGGCGCTTTTGCAGTGATGCAAGTTTATTTGCGTGAAGATTACCTTAGGAGCTGCCATCTTGTCACAGATCCGTTAGGTTATCCTCCTTGGGGGTCGTGGGCCTTTCTTTGTTATCGGAAGGCCCGCCGTCCCTGTCCTGCCTTTCTTCCTTGTCGGAGGCAGGGGTATCCACTTCCATGTTGTCGGTGGTACCCCCGTCCTTTACCTCTTCTTTATCCTTCCATACCAGGCAGTGCGCTCTGAAGCCACCACAGTATGGCAGGAAGTCGATGCGTTTTAGCGCCTCGACTTCCGTTGATTCCATGGTAACGCGCACCGCCGTTTCTACTCCTAAGTCGCTTTTCTTTTCGGGGACCTCCCTGGAGCCCTTGACCTGCTAGGTATCGACCTTCAGGCCTGGGTTCTGCCGGAACAGCCTTTTCAGGACCGTCCCTGCATCGTGCTTACCAGGGACATATATTGTGACCCTGGACAGCTTTGGGAGGTCCCCCCCATCTCTACCGCCTTAAGGCTAGCACCCGCCCAGGGTACACAGCCTCCTACTTTATCCTTCAGCCACTTCGCGTCCTCCTGCGTTCTGCAGTGGAACACACGTGCTCCCCTCCAGAACCAGTTGTTCAAGAAGGACGGGAAGTAGCTATCCTCTGGTGCCTCGTCCATGGCGTTTTCCACGGACGCTAGCACCAGCTTGCCTTGCTCTTCGCTGAGGCGGACCTCCGGATAGGATTGCGGAATAACCGCTATCCTAAGAGGAGTGGCGACCGATTCACTATAGGTCGGACGCCCCGCCTCAGTTGATCTTTTCTTGATCTCTCTTGGGGTGGAGCTATCCGAGTCGCGGTTCCTTTTGGCAGGGATCAGCTTGACACCGTCCCCCGACCCACCAGACCCGCCGATCCCGATCAGCCCCTTTTCAGAGAGACTTTTTTCACTTGGGACGGATCCACTGAGAGCCGATGAGCCAGCGGCAGGGATCAGCGATCCACTATCTCCCTTCCGTTTGGCCAACAGCCTCTGTCTCTCCGCCCCGCAGGGTTTCTTTCCTTTATTCTTTTTCTTTTTCTTGATCACAGTCCCCTCAGTATCGCGGACCTTTTGGCCCACGTCCTGCGGGGTGCTGTTCCCACTTTTACATGTGCTAGCAGTGCCGCGGTTCGTAGGAACCACGTCCTGCTGTAAATTCACTAAGAAGAAGCTAGGGAGCTCAACATTTGTAGGCGCTTTTGAAACTACTTCCTCTATTTTTTCCATTTTCATGTGGTTTTTGAGAGCGGATGTATTTGTGTTAGTGGTCGGGTAGTACTTTGACTCTCAGATTACCCTTATCCGAAGACGAAGGCGCAGTTTCTCCCCCCCCCCCCCCACCGGTGGTCTCGATAGAGCCTCCCTCCCTGGATAGCATGGCCCTATCTGGTCTCCAACCGGCACTACTACCCAGAAAGAGATTATGCACCAGCTGGTGGATCAGCCAGGAGTTGGGCGGTTACTCCTTCCCGGGCTCCTGTACTATTTGGCGGCCTGGGAGCGCCGAACAACCCAGTTTTTAAATTGTACCCTCCAGTAAGAGGAGAGATGTCTCTTGCCAGACATCTCAGATCGGGGAAATGAGAGCCTCCATAATCTATCCCGCATTGTGTGTGTGTGGTGTATAGGTGTGTCACTAGTGTCTATTGCATGTGGGTGAGTGGAGTGTTTCCTGACGGGCACTGCCGCATTCGCCTCGTCAGGGGATTGCTCTTCGTTACTGCTCGAGCCGTACAGACTTTCTCGTTCCCCACTCCTCTGTGCGAGGGCTGGGGTCCGAGACGTGCCCGGCCCGGGAGTCCAGCACCGGACGTTCCTCACGGAGAGCGGCACTTTCCTCCTGCCATACTTCACTTCCATACTCAGAACCAAGGGAGAGCTCTTTTTACGGGGAACCCACATTCATACTGAGAGCCCTTTTTAGGGGGCTCCCATTCACGCTGCATGCATACCCATCCGCGGGAGAGCCCTTTTTACGGGGAACCCTTGCACCTGCTTGTGGAGAGCCCGTTTTATGGGGATCCGTCAATCATACTCCATTCACGCCTCAGGACGGGCACGCATCGTTCGCACTCTTGCCGTAAGGCCCCCCCACCGGCCCAGGTCAGATAACTAACCGGGCACACGGCAAGGTGGCAATCCTTCGAGGGGGTTATTTTAAGTTACTTATTCCACTTTTTTCTAAACACTTCAATAGTTTTTTGAACGATTTTAATGGTGCGCCATCTTGAAAAACGCGAAAAATCCTATTTTTTAGGTTATTTTCGCATTTTTTCATGTATAACTCGAGAAAGATGTTCTTAAAATTCATGAAAAAATTGCGGTATATAGAAGACTCATATATACATGTCCTTGAATTTTTTCAGATTTTTTAAAGGTCATCTTCAGTGTTAAAAAAATTTCTAAATTGTTATTACAACCGAGAAATCATACATTACCGCTTAAAATAATGTTTTTGAGGTTATTTTGATCCGTATCTCAAGTAAAATGCTCTAACACTTTCTAAAAAATATTCGATAAACAAAAGACATATAAGTTTAGGCACTCAAATTTTTTCACATTTTTCTGGATCACGATTTACGGCTAAAAAATTTCAAAGTACTCGAACGATCAGGGAATTTCATATTAAGAATAAGAATAGGACATATATATGGGTCGTTCTCGGGGGAATCGAGAGTTCAAAATTTTGTTTCTTCCGTAAACACCTAAATGGCTTCGTAACCATCCCATAAGTTACCCGGAATTTTTCCAGATTTTTTTCATTCATAGTTTTTGAGTGACAAAGGGTCAAACTTGGTCATTTTAGCTTTTTTTGCAATTTTTGCCTTTTTTTCAATGCTTTATAGCTCCTTATTAATGTTTCAATTTTAACATTGGCACACCATTTCATTATTCACCCTTTCGCTTCCTCGAATAAGAAAAATACATCTTTTCTTACTCGCCCACCCGAAAGTACGTACTTTCGGCCCGCATCTCCGGGCCGAAAGAGAAACTTTCGCATCCTATTTTAGACCAACCGCGCGCTCTGATTGGCTGCCGAAATTTCATGACCCGCGGCGCTTCAGTGCCCGCGCGCATGCCCGAGGAAAGATGTTTGTGCGGTGTGAAGGTTAGACACGTACGAAATAAACAGAGGAAAGTGCACGGGTGACGAGAAAAAAGTTAGTTGAAATAAAAAGTGGTTTTGTTTGATCGTGGTTATTGTTTTTTAAACGTATGGACGGGAGCGTCCGAGAAAAATATGTTTGTGCGGTGTGAAGCTTAGACACGTACGAAATAGACAGAGGAAAGTGCACGTGTGACGAGAAAAAAGAGTTAATTGAAATAAAAAGTGGTGTTGTCTTTTTTTAATGAATGTGTTTCTGATGCCCGCCCCGACCAGCAAAACCTCGGCTTCGTCTCGGTCTTGCAAATGTCGGGCGGGCATCAGACCATCTGTACAATAGCGAAAGTAGCAGACGCCCAAAAAATCAGCTCTCTACGCCGGGCCGAAAGAAAAAACAGTCGGTAATATCGACCGAGCTACCCAAAGCGGCCGACAGAGGCACTACTATCACCACAGCTAGCAGATGACAACGCAATTTTATCAATTATTTAACAATTACAGAACGTACTTTCGGCCGGGGAGTAAGAAAAATAGTATACAATACTTGGACCGGAAATTGGATGCCCTGGCCGTGCGTTATGACGCCCTCGGCTTCGCCTCGGGCGTCATACCATGCACGGCCCGGAAATCCAATTTCCGGCCCACGTAATATACTATTTCTGATAAAGTGCAGTAATATTATGTGTAAATATGTAAAATAGTTTGGTAGAGATCTTGATTATTTTTAAGTATAAAAGAAGTTTATTGTATCTCATTGTAATGAAAAACATTTTCTGCGCATCAAGATACATATTTCCTTACCAAACCATTTTATCAGAAAAGATGGATTTTTCTTATTGGAGGATGCGAATGGGTGAATAATGAAATGGATTGCCTATGTTAAAATGCAAACATTAATACGTATTCAATGAATTAAAAAATGTGCACTCATGTAAATTTGACGGAGAACCTGCTGGAAGAAAAAAGGCTTTGTACATCGTGTTTTTAAAAATAAAGAAGCCTTTGTACCAAGTTCTATGATAATTAGCCATCTGGACACTTTGCTCCCCCCTTTACCAAGTAAGGTAAGATTTTATCCATCTAATTAAGTAATTATTATATATCCATTAAATTAACAGACTATAAACAATATTAATAAAGTAAATTTTGGTAGAGACGACTGACAGTGAAGTTGTTGATGAGTATAATTTATTGATATTACTGGTCGCACTGTCCATTAATTTTTGAGGAAAGGGGTGAAATAAACAACACTCAAGTGTGTACTTTTTTCGCCGACGTTTCGATCACTTCACTATGATCCTCATCAGAACTAAAGTTTATTAAATAAATTAAGTAAAAACTAAAAAAAAAATACATACAAGAGATTTTTTAAACAAGATAAACACTTACGCAATAAAGAGTTCAACAAAAACCATTTTCAAGAGTTTCAAATACGTTGTATAGGCCGCACGACTTGCTGCCAGTCAAGTGGTCGAAATTGTAAGCTGTCATATATTATATAGTGGAAAATTGGAAAAGTATTAGTGAGAGTTACAATCGTCAGTATCGTGTATATGTATATGAACAGAGTATAGTTTTGTGGAAAGTGGGAGAGACTGGTAGTAGAGTGCGTTGCTAGGGCGAAGGGTGTTACTGTGAGCTCCTTTGCACATCTTTTGGATAAAATCGAGGATGTACTATTATTGTATAAGGAATTTTTCATTAAATATAAAAGATCTGTATTCACTTTTTAAGTTGATTGTGTCAGTCTTGACGTTCATACTGTTTTTTTGTACTGTGATATGTAACATTTCAGATAATAATCTTTTACTTAAATTACTTTCATTGTCTAAAATTTTTACCTTGTCGAAGTTTATTGAATGGTTACTGTTACTGATATGGTTGAACATCGCTGATTTGTTTCAACATCGCTGATTTGTTTCTTTTATGCCGGCAGTTGGCTTCGTGTTCTTTTACTCTTGTATTTAAGGGGATAAACCTAGTTTTATAGTTTTATATTTCAATTTTGTATTTAAGTTGGATAAACCAACTTGGATAAGTTGGAACGTATCAAGAATCAACGTCACCCCGCACCGCGCGCACAGGTTTGCTCGAATGGTGCCCCCACTCTTGTAGTCAGAGCGCGTGTTTATACGGGACTGACACACACACATAGCTTCGTGCCGTCTGTGAGCGTGCACACAGAGCGGCGCTCGTCTGTGAGCGTGCACACAGAGCGGCGCTCGTCTGTTTGTTCCCCCACCGCTCCAGCGTCGTCTGAACGCGCGGCCGTACACCTAAAATTCCATACTTTCAACTACAATATCTTAAAAACGGTGAAGTTAGAATCTCTGAACTTGTAATATGATATTCTAATTATTGATCTTAATAACATATTAGTTTTTCAGACAAACGCTAAATGTATCTTTGAAGTTATAGACTGAATCGATTTTTCGCGCGTGCGCGTCCTATAAGGCGCCGTGTTAAAATGTTCAACTTTGCCGTTTAATATCTCAATAACGGTGAAGCTAGGCTCTTTTTTCTGAGGATATGATATAGACGATGATGTCACGTACATGTGACGAAAGTTTTAAAGACTTCCCAAATAAACTCAAAATCGGATGAACCCCCTTAAACTACGTGAAGTTTGGCCAACGTACGTGGCATCGCATGTTTTACAATCGATTTTATAAATTACATTGGTTTTCTCAGTATGTTTACATTTATTTTTACCTAATCTTATTAAACAATTAAACTTATTAATGGTTTTGTAAACTGGTGTAATGTATAATTTACGTAAAGCTTTGCGCAGTTCGTTATCTATTTGTTTCGTAAAAGGTAAAATTATACGTTTTAATCTATTGGTGTTAAGTCTAAGAGTATTTTTATTGTTGTTATTATATAAATGTTTTTTAATGTGTTTTTCTATGAAATCTGGAGGGCATTGGTTGCTAATAAGAAATTGTTTAATAAGTTTTATGTTTTGTTGGTGAAATTTTTCATCAGCTAGTTTCGTTGATCTATCAACAAGATTACAAATTACGCCTATTTTTATGGCTATTGGATGATGTGAATTTTAGTTTAGAAATCTGCCTGAAAAAGTAGGTTTTCTGTGCCAGTCTAAGCTAATTGTATTATCATTATTTTTAATTATTGACAAGTCTAGGAAGCTAATTCTATTATTAGTTGATTTTTCTATAGTAAATTGTAAGTAGTTACTGTAGCTATTAAATATTTTTTGTGTATAATCTATTTTTTAGACATATCTAAAATAAAAAAGGACCTGGAATTCAAGTTTATGTAGAGCGTAATTTTCTAAATCTTGCATGACTATATCAACTAGGATAGGGCTGATGGGATTTCCCATAGCTCATCCAAAAATTTGTTTATAATATCTATTGTTGAATTGGAAAAAATTATTATTAAGTATAAAGTTTGTGGCGTTTATGAATTCATAACAAGTTAAATTAATTTTGTTAAATAACTGTGGCCCACGTTTTTCAATGGTATTTTCAATGTATTTTCAATGTATTTTTTTAAAAATTTTGACTTAATTTATTTAATAAACTTTAGCTCTGATGAGGATCATAGTGAAGCGATCGAAACGTCGGTGAAAAAATTACACACTTGAGTGTTGTTTATTTCACCACTTTCCTCAAAAATTAATGGATAGTGCGACCAGGAATATCAATAAATTAATATTAATAAAGCATTCTTCCGCTAAGTCTTTCGTATGCCTATTTAAATTTATTATTTTAAGTAATTGATTGATGTAGATATTTTTTTTTCTTATGTAGTTTAATAGTAATTGCTAATCTAGAAGCTTTATAGTTACTTTAAATTAGTAAAAGATATTACCATGAATTTTCTTGTGATGGTCCGACTAAGGATATATTTTATTACAAGAGCCAAATGTGCATTTTAATCAGTTACTTAGCCATATATCATGGTTGCTTGATTTTTTCTCTTTATAGAGCTTTTGGTCTGTTCTAGAATAGTGGCAGGTACTTTTGTTATGAAAAAGGTACTCTTATGAATTTTTTGGTTATCGATCGAAGTCTTATTTTTGCATATTTCAAGTTTTAAAATAGCTTTAGCATAATTCAAATTGGATCCAATGGGTTTGAGAATAGTTTATTTGAAAAATTTTGAACATTTTCTAAAAAATGGTGTATATTGTCCTTATATGAAAAATGTACCCCTGAGGAGCTACAAAGCATTGATAAAAGGCAAAAATTGCAAAAAAAGCTAAAATGAACAAGTTTGACCCTTTGCCACTCAAAAACTATGAATGAAAAATATCTGAAAAAATTCAGGGTAACTTATGAGATGGTTACGAAATTATTTAGGTCGTTACGGAAGAAAAAAAAATTTTGATCTCTCGATTGCCCCGAGAACGACCGATATATGTGTCCTATTCTTATTCTTAAAATGAACTTCCCTGATCGTTCGAGCACTTTGAAATTTTTTTAGCCGTAAATCGTGATCCAGAAAAATGTGAAAAAATTTGAGTGCATAAACTTATATGTCTTTTGTTTATCGAATATTTTTTAGAAAGTGTTAGAGCATTTTACTTGAGTTACGGATCAAAATAACCTCGAAAACATTATTTTAAGCGGTAATGTATGATTTCTCGGTTGTAATAACAATTTAGAAATTTTTTTAGCACTGAAAATAACCTTAAAAAAATCTGAAAAAATTCAAGTGCATGTACATATGAATCTTCTATATACCGAAATTTTTTCATGAATTTTAAGAACATCTTTCTCGAGTTATACATGAAAAAATGCGAAAATAACCTAAAAAATAGGGTTTTTCACGTTTTTCAAGATGGCGCACCATTAAAATCGTTCAAAAAGTGTTTAGAAAAAAGTGGAATAAGTAACTGTAAAACAACAAAATCAGATGCATGTATTTTTGTTTTTAAATAATAACGATTTTAATTTTTTTAGAATTTTTTTACCTTCAAAATGACCTTAGGAGTGTCCACAAAAATTCGTGTGTATTTGGTATTACTTCAGGTATTACTCAGAATTTTTTCAGATTTTTTCTATTGCACATTTCAGAAATAAAAATTATTATGTAAAAACACGACTTTTTTGAGGTTAGGTCAGTACGGGAAGGGGTTCGGAAGAATGTGGTAGGGCGAAACTCACTTTTTTTAGTGTCCAAAAAAATATATGCAGTTTATTTTGCAAAAGCCGAGCAAGGGCATTTTGGCCATTATAATGGGAGATACCCTTTAGAATAGGTTGGTAGTGATTGGAATGTTCGTAGTACATAATTCGTAAAATGGTAGTAACGCACCCGTGTGTATCCATAATAAAGCGTGTGCCATTGTAGAGAGACGGATAACCGCGGGCAAAATTTCTAAAAGAGTACACCACTAGAACTGGTAGCGCTTGTAGCATAAAAGATTTGAAAACGATGAATTTCTTCCAGACCACAACCTCTCATTGGAACCTGAAGATTTGCCAAGTTTAAAAGCTCCTCGGCTGCTCTCTTTTGAACGGGTCCATTGTTTCGTCGAATATGGTTCCAATATTCGTGCAATCGTCCCATTCGTATTTGACCTCTGACGACATAAGCATAGGCGGTAACCAAGCTTCGTGGCAAACAAAGATTATCGTCATTTTTAATAGATAAGATGGACATTTTCTTGATATTTTCTTGAGTTAGTTGTTTGCGACCACGTCCTGCTACACCTCTCACAATTGCACAGCTGATTGACAATCTATCACTTATATCAAAATTATTTGCACTTTGAATCGCACTTGATAGCAGCAACCAAAGGTCTTCTACATTGAAATTACTAATCGATCTCAATGAAAGCCATAAAGGACCATGATTGAAGCTTTCACTATTTATCGTTACTCCTATAAAGTCATTAGTCTTCTCGCGGCTACAGAGTTGTTCATATAAATCCTTTAGACACCCTTCGAGCCACATATAAATGTTCGCGTTTGCCGGTGGATCAGCTAGTCTTCCTCGTATCTCCCGTCCTTGATAAAGACAACGGTGATAGCGTCGTGTTATTTCGCTTTCCACGATAAAACACGGTCTCGATCCTTCACCATGCTGTAAGTAATTAGCTGTAAAATAATTATTTTCATTTTTATTTTTTATTTTTGAAAATTATTCAAAATATTATACACCCTTACTTTCGTCATTTCTCTCTTCAGATGTATCAGTTCTACTACTACTGCTACTGGTACTACTACTGCTACTAGTACTGCTGCTAGTACATGGAAAAAGCTATGGTATTCTTTTTACACCACAAGGTGGTCTTGAAAATTCACCACAGTATTGTGGCATAAAGAAATAACGTCGTGGAATAAAAATATTGCCATATTGGTGTATATTTTACGCCACAAAGCTGAGGTGACTACCAAACCCGTCCGTGGCGTGAAATCACCACCACACTGAGACTTGCTCACTCGCAAAAGTATAGTGGGGCTAGATAGACTCGTGCGTGGTGTGGAATCCCCCCATGGCGGGACTTGCTCACTCTCACAATGTTGTGGGGCTTGATAGATTCGTGCGTGGTGTGGAATCTCCCCCACGGTGGGACTTGCTCACTCTCACAACGTTGTGGGGCTCGATAGACTCGCTTGCTCTCGCGAATTTGTCGAGGTTGCACAAATAAGTTTGAGTTTTGGCAAAAAGAATGTTTTCTTTTACAAATATACTTTTCTTATTAGTAAAAACTACATATTACGTTTTTCAATTATTAAAATATCATGCGGGGGGAAGAGAACATTTCTTAAAATTATTTTTTACAAAAAGCTTTCAAAAGCCTTTTCTTAAAAATCTTTTTTATAGTCCCACCCGCTGACATAACTTATTTCAAAAACCTTTCTGGAAATATTATTAAAATGTTTTCTTTTTTTCATGAAACATTTCAGAAATTTTCAGGAAATCTTTTATTAAATTTTTTAGCATATGTATGTTATATTACGTTTCATAACGTTTTCTCATAAAATCTAATTTTTAAATTTGGTATTTTTGTAAGTCGAGACATTTTACATAAAAAAATACTATAGTCCACATTATGTTTATACAATAAAACTAGTTAAATAATATAAATATAAAAACGTATTCAATGTTATAAACCATATTTTAAAGAGAACAAATTTCAATTCCAATGAATATCGTAGACTTGAAACTTATGAAAAAGAAAGTAGACATATTGACCTTTTTGAATTTCAGGTTGAGTCAAAAAGTGTACAAAAATAAGTTATGGGAGTTGCACAAATATCACAGTGGTACAATTTCGTCACCCCAAGTTGGAGTTTTGGCAAAAAATGTTTTTTCACAAGTATCATTCTATTTTATCATTTATTTATATTATATTTATTCAATATATACTATTCTACAGCAAAACTGTTAATCATCAATCCAGTTTGAGTTTTGGCAAAAAAATATTTTTTAACAAGTATCATTCTTTTTTATCATTTATTTATATTATATTTATTCAATATATATTGTTCTATAGCAAAACTGTTATTCATCAATTTCAAGAAGTAAATACCACGAAAAAACCGCAGCCAATTCATTGGCAAGATGCTTCCTCAAACTAATTTATCGATTCCATTTTTTTAATTTAAAAAACAAAAGTATATTTTTCACAACAAAACTCTATTCATAAATAAAACTGTTTTCTTTGTGGATCTTTATTGTTTGATAAACAATTTGACTGAATATAAAAAATATATTTTTTGTTTTTTCATTTATGTATCCTATACAAACAATTAATTATTGTTATAAAAAATTTTAAAGAAATACATTAGTTTAAGAAAGAAAAGTATGTATTGGCAATAATCTAATAAATATTTGTTTTGAAACAGGTATTTAACTACTATCTTGCTCGACTTAGTGGTTTAAAGTTAATCCATCATTGTAACAATCATACAAATATAATAACTAAGTTATACTTCTTAACAAAAGACAACGAATCGTTTTGAAATTTAACAGAGAGGTAGTTTTTTCATATTTAAGAATCGATATTTTTATGAAATATTTTTATGAAATTTTTACGAAATTCATATTTTGAAAGTCAATTATTATTGTTGCCCTAGTACACGTTGCTGCGGGACTCAATCTGAAATTACTTTCTCAGGGATATGCCCTAGTACACAATAATTATTTTATTTATATATGATATACAAATTAAATAGAACTATTGTATATTTTGCTCTAAAACTTTATATTTGTGTTTTGGGGCTAATTTGGAATGAGTAAAAAAATTTTGACCAATATAACTTCTTGAAATTTTAACACAATGTTATACTCGATAAGTGTAATAAGTGGTAAAAATTTTGAGTCAACCAATCGAATATTCTTTTTAAAAATGTAAATATAAGAAATTTATAAAAAAATTTTAACCTCAAATATCTTTGGTCACAACGGTCAGATTTTTTTCGGCAAAGAACTGAATCCTTAGATATGAAAAAGTTAATTCTTTGCCAAATTTCAAAACGATTCATTGACTTTTACTCCTGATATCGTTAACGAAAGAAAACGCACTTGTTTTCAAAAATAATTTTTTTCTCGGAAACAAATCAACATAACCTCTTGAAATTTTAACATAATTTTGTACTCGATTAGTGTAATAAGTGGTACAAATTTTGAATCAATCAATCGAATATTCTTTTTAAAAATGCAAATATAAGAATTTATAAGAAAATTTTAACCTCAAATATCTTTGGTCACAACGGTCAGATTTTTTTCGGCAAAGAACTGAATCCTTAGATATGAAAAAGTTAATTCTTTGCCAAATTTCAAAACGATTCATTGACTTTTACTCCTGATATCGTTAACGAAAGAAAACGCACTTGTTTTCAAAAATAATTTTTTTCTCGGAAACAAATCAACATAACCTCTTGAAATTTTAACATAATTTTGTACTCGATTAGTGTAATAAGTGGTACAAATTTTGAATCAATCAATCGAATATTCTTTTTAAAAATGCAAATATAAGAATTTATAAGAAAATTTTAACCTCAAATATCTTTGGTCACAACGGTCAAATTTTTTTGGGCAAAGAAGTGACTCCTTAGAAATAAAAAAGCTAATTCTCTGCCAACTTTCAAAACGATTCATTGACTTTACTCCTGTTATCGTAAAGGAAAGAAAACGCACTTGTTTTCAAAAATAATTTTTTCTCAGAAACAAATCAATATAACCTCTTGAAATTTTAACACAATGTTGTACTCGATAAGTGTAATAAGTGGTAATTACACTTATCGAGTAAAAAATTATGTTAAAATTTCAAGAGGTTATGTTGATTTGTTTCTGACAAAAAATTAATTTTTGAAAACAAGTGCGTTTTCTTTCGTTAACGATAAGGTCGATGCACCGGTTTTGGCCACCGCACCGTTTGTGTCCACTGTCACAATTATTTCGTTTTATTTAAATCGTGTTGGTTGCAGTGCGCTCGGCTCGTAAAAATTCAACTTCACTGCGGATTTGTTTTTCTTGGTGCTGCATTAAAAAGGTGGTTGAAAATATTTTTCACACAGAAAACATTCATTTTCGGCAAGAAGCGGGTTGAGGCTATAATTTCTAAGCTATCGTCGTAAGTGTATGGAGTAAGTAAAATATTCACATATAATGCTGTTTACAGCTCTTTGAATAAAACTTTATACATATAACCTCAAAATGAGATAAGGAATTGATATTTATGCAAATACATGTGTTAATATTTCCTTTATTAAAAAAATTAGTGGTGGCCAATAGTGGAACAAAAGTTGATCCACTCTCCACTTTTGGCCATCATAAATTTTGTTGTGGCCAAAACTAGTGATATATAGTGTACCAATTTTGGCCATATAAATATTTTATTACTTTCAATTCAAAATTTTATAGTAAAATAGCTTCATAAAATGTAAAGAATAATAAGAAATATTTGTTTTATGACAGTTTAGAATGTCAAAAGCAAAAGTACAAGACTTTAAGAGAAATAAGTCAAAGAGAAATAATAATAAAGAAAATATAAAGCGAAGAAAATTTTTTACTTATTCGCCAAGTAAATTAAGGAATGTCTTGCAAGATAATAAAAATGGAATGCCAGTTTTAAAAGCTAGTCAATTACATCAAGTACCAAGGACTACATTAAGACACAAGCTTCAAGGAGATTCACCAGTTAATTGTTGTCGTGTAGGACCAGAGTCAATTTTAGGTTCACA
Organism: Torymus aiolomorphi; assembly: GCA_036365515.1. Lineage (NCBI taxonomy): Eukaryota > Metazoa > Arthropoda > Insecta > Hymenoptera > Torymidae > Torymus > Torymus aiolomorphi. The sequence continues at coordinate 183,790,701 of CM070874.1, forward strand.
AAATGAACAGATATTAGTGAATTGGATACTAGAATTAAGTCGTACCGGCTTTCCAATAAGCAAAGATGTTTTAAATCATTCTGTGAAAAAGTTGGTGGAAATGAAAAAAATAAAAACACCGTTTGCCAACAATATGCCTGAACGTAAATGGTCTTATGGATTTTTAAAACGACACCCTGCACTGTCTGTTAAGAAGGCAGAATATTTGAGTAAAGTTAGAGCATCTGTAACAGAAACATTAAACAAATAATTTAATTTATTTTATTTGTTTATCATATGGTAGAGAGAATCGTGCCAGTTTAATATAATAAATACTGTAACGGGCTAAAAGCTGTCCTCGGTGCGCTATATCTCAACGTGGACTTGCCGATGAACGGCGCAGCAATTGACAGGCGCGAGCACTTACTCGTGCCAACCCTCGACGATTAGCAGCCCGTCAGCTCCGTGCTGTTGTTCGCCGTCGGCTGCTTTCAGCGGCAGCCGCGCCTTTTCGACCCGTTGCAACGCGCGACTTCGTCGTCGCGCTCTCTCTCGAGCGTGCTGCCCCCAGCTGCTCAGTTATCACGTGAGTACTACGTACTCGCGACCGCGGAGGCCTGCGGTATTCTTCACCGTGCCACCGAATAGGGAATCGAAAGTAGGATGCGTGAAATAATACGCGAACAAGTAAAGGCAAAGAATTATCTTTATTGCCCCTGGAGGTTGTTCACTATTTACACGCGCGGCGCGTACTCTAGGTACGCGCAAAAACGGCTCGCGTCGGCCGATCGCCGCGCACGATCGGCACTCACGCGCGCGTCGGCGGCCTCGCTCGCTCGCGCGTCTCCGCTTCCTGGATGCTCGTCGTCCGCGGGGGAAGCGCGCGCTCGCCTGGCCAGGATTTACCTCCTCAGTTGCAGCGAGAAGGCGTGGTTGAACGCGCTCGGCGGTGCCTGCTGCAGCGCGTCGCTGTGTCTCTCTCTCTCGCTCTCCTTCTTCGCTGCTACGGGCCCCGCCTTTCTCCCCCTCTCTCTCTCTCTCTCTCTCGCTCCTGCGAGTATCGGCCGCGATGCTCTCTCTCTCTCTCTCTCTCTCTCTCTCTCTCTCTCTCTCTCTCTCTCTCTCTCTCTCTCTCTCTCTCTCTCTCTCTCTCTCTCTCTCTCTCTCTCTCTCTCTCTCTCTCTCTCTCTCTCTCTCTCTCTCTCTCTCTCTCTCGCTCCTCTCTCTCTCTCTCTCTCTTTCTCTCTCTCTCTCTCTCTCTCTCTTTCTCTCTCTCTCTCCAAGTCGTCGCGCACGGGGGACGAACAGTTGCCTCAGCTACGGCAGAAGCGATACTGCCGGGCTCTGTCTCTCGCTCTCCTTCCCCCTCGCGCAAGGTTATCGCGAGTTTTCATTTCGGGGCTCATTGTGTGTGGTAGTTGCGCTCGGTACTTTTTGCACAGCTACACGTGAGAGAAACTACACACACACACACACACGCAAGCCCCCGGAGTCATACGAGGACAAGCCCGACTCTACTTGCGAATCCTCATGCCGCAATTGTGGGCCTTGCCTTCTCCAAGGCCGCGGTATGTTTATGTTTTCGGTCAGCTACCTGTGTGTATACCGTGCGTCGGAGATCGGCTCGATCCGAGCTCCGTGTTCGCGCACATACGCACACACAGACGCGCCTGCCGTTACAATATATAAAATGATTAAATATATATATTTACACTCAAGCGCGCGCACACACTCACACGCTTACACACGCACGCTTTTACGATTTCATTAATTTTATTTATTAATTGTATTAAATGGGCAAGATACTCATTACAATAAAATATTACACTAGTTTTATTTAAAACAGTTATTGAGGGCATGTCGAATAAGAATAAGAAACTTTACCGGCCACCACGTGGTTTAATTAAAAAATTAATTTGTAAACATTTGTTTGATATAATCTCGACTTCAGGCCTTCGATTTGTGCGGAGATAATTTTCAGAAATTTTGTGAATCATTTTTGTTATAGTATCTGTGAGATATTTGGGTTGAAAAATCTGACGACTTTTTTGGATAATTGTAATTATTTAACATACACTCAATAAAAGGCAAACGAAAAATTTATTAATATATCATGATATGATATTTATCTATATAATAAATATTATAGATTCTATTAAGTCTAGAAAAAAAATGAAAACAAGTCGATGTTTTTTTACAAATATTCTTCTTATCATGGTTATATTAATGAATTAAACATTATTAGAATTATTATTTTATTTTACGTTTTTATAATAATCCTATTTACATTATATCACTTCTTTTAATCAAACTTACTATTTGACTTTAGATATCATTTTAATGTTTAAACTATTTTATTTTTTTCAAGAAAGTTCTTATTTGTTTAAACGTTTCGCCCATATGACTAAAAATAAAATAGCAATACTTACAAGCCCTTTTTAATAATATATTTTCTGTATCCTGAATGCGAAATTAAACTTTTTATTTGAAGAGTATATAATAAAATGTATAGTTATATCAATTTAAACAATTGTATAAACACCAACAATATGTAATCAGTTTAGTAACTAGCGTGTAGTGAAAACAAAGAAACACTACAAACTGACCACTGTCGAATAAAAATGTCTTTTGTTTACTCGAGAATTATCTCGAATGCAAAGTTTATTTTTAACTTACCAATATTTTTATAAATGTCGTCATGAAAAAAATATTCGTAGAAGCGTGATGACATTGAAAATTGTAATGTAAATTTAATATAATTATAATTATATTGCATATTTCGGTAAGAATGAAACCTTCGTTGATAAAAAAAAACTTAAATTTTCATGACATCAACAATACAAGTATCAATACGGAAAATGAAATATTATCCTAATATAATGTAAAAAAAGATGAATTTTTAATAGAATTTTACCCAGAAAAATTCTTTGTTTATAAATAATTTCATCATTAATTTCATAATAAAAAAAAATAGTCGATAAAAATTTTCTTGCAAATTTTCATTTAATGTATTAAATGAAATTATTATTAGTAGTCAATTTTAGTAAAATATGATTTGAAATAAGCATCTCAAAATTAAAAATCAAAAAGAATGTTGTGATCAATTTTTTTTAATCACTAAAAGATAAATAACTAAAGTAGGGGTAGCTCACCCCTTCTATGTGTTTTTTTAAACCTCGAAACAGGTCAACTATAATTTTTAATTTTCTTTACAACATGGCATTTTTTAATCAAATATGGCTCGTCAAAACTTTGTTATTTTAAAAACACGGTGAAAAAAATTATATTTACCCCCATAAAAATAGGGGGTGCAACCCCTTATCATTAAAACTGTGTCTAAATACTTGTCTTTTTATAAGAAACAAATAGGTGTTGGTTTCATTAAAAAATTCCGATTCCATCTCGAGGTATTAAAAAAACTGTTTTTGGGGGTGAATTTTAAGGGTGGTTTTCACCCCCAGATGTCTTTCTCCACAGATAAAAAAAATACGTGTCAAATATTTTTCGATACTCTAACCAGTTGCAAAGTTTCATGAAAATCGGAGGCAGACACTAACAAAAAGGTGATTAATTAAATTAGGGGTAATTCACCCCGTCAACGTGTTTTTATTTTTAAATCTCGAAACAGGTCAACTATAATTTTTAATTTTCTTTATAGCATGGCAATTTTCAATCAAATTTAGATCATTAAAATATTTTTATATAAAAAATACAAGGGAAAATATAATATTTACCCTTATAAAAAATAGGGGATGCAACCCCCCCAGCATTAAAACTGTGCCGAAAAACTCAACTTTTCATAAGAAAGAAATAGGTGTTGGTTTCATTAAAAAATTCCGATTCCATCTTGAGATATTAAAAAAAAAAGTTTTTTGGGGGTGAATTTTAAGGGCGGTTTTCAGCCCTTAGATATGTTTTTCCACAAATAAAAAAAAATAAGTGTCGAATATTTTTTGACACTCTACTCATATGCGAAGTTTCACGAAAATCGGAGGCGGACACGAAGTATCCTTTCCTTGTCAGAAATGGGTGCGTGGCCACTATATATAGGTATACCTACCTTAGCCATATCCAACTGCGGGAAAAAATGCGAAAAGAGTTCTGTAAGGCAATGTAACCTCACAATGTATCTCTTTTCGCAGTTTTTTTCACGCAGTTGGCACTAGCTATTTTTTTTTTGTTTTTTGTGGGCAATGAATTTTTTTTTTGTAAAATATAAAATTGTATAATAATAGTTGCTTTTTTATGATAAAAAGTAGAAAGAGTAAAAATAACTAGGGGAGCTGCACCCCCCCAGCGTGCCTTCGGCACGCCATCATCCCCGCCCCAACACACACCTGCTCCTCGCTTCGCTCGTCGCGAATTTTGAAGCGATTAAGTCAATTTTTACTCCTGCAATGGTTAGACATACCAAACTCATTTTTTTCATTTTTCTATGTTTACGTTTTTATTAATAACAAAAGAACCGTGATAGCTAGAAAAATAATTTTTTTTAGAAAATATATTTAAATTCGCTTTCGAATGCCACCCATCCGATTCAGATACATAGAGCCGTTTTCGAGAAATTTCGATTTGAAAAAAAGGTTAAAAAAATTTTAATCTCAAATATCTCAGAAATTTATGAACCGATCATGTAGCCCAAAGAACTTAGCCGAGATCTATCCAAAATCTACCTCTATAAGAAATTACAAAGCGATTAATACAGGTTTACTTCGTAAAACGTGCGACATAGAGAGCACATTTTTTCCATTTTTTAATTTTTTTTCTTAAAAACTAACCAACAGAATGGATTAAAATTTTCGCAGATTATAGCAATTTATATTCTGCATTATCGTGAATTTTCTCCAAAAAATTGACCGTTTAGTTTAGGAGTTATTAGCTTTTTAAAAAAAAAACACGTTTTTGTTAATGACAAGAGAACCGTGATAGCTAGATAATTTTTTTTTAATTATAGGTTTTTTTATGCTCTTTAGAATGCGACCCATCTGATTCAAAAATTTAAATCCGATCATTAAAAAAAATCAATAATAAATTTTTCGAAAATCAAAAATTTGAAATAAAACAAAAATGAATCAGTAAGTCATCAAAAATTATTTTCTTCCCGAATTCGGAATAAAAAAAAAACAAAAAAAAATAAGAACCTGATGGTTAAAATCGACCGCGTAGATCCGGAGATAAAGCGGTATACATACATACACATACACACACACACACACACACACACACACACACACACACACACACATCCATAGAGACATTTTCTAAAATCATGTGAAACAAACTTCTAACACCTCTAATGATGTGTATAGAGAGTTTTAACGAAGTTGAAAATTTTACTATTACAAAGCTTCCTCTAGGAGGAAGCAATAGCTGCTCATGGACTCACGGGTGTTCCTAACTACATATACCTATACAATCTCAATTACAAAAAAATACTTGTGCACATATGCATATATGAGGCGTTTCACGTCAACTGTCCCCGCGCGCGCCGCTGGAGCCCCACATCGTGCTATTTCTAACTCACGTTTATGATACTAAAATATACTTAAAAAAATTGTTTAATAAGCGTTTTCGACGTATTTTTTCCTCAGCTTTCCAATTGCCTAAGCAGTTTTTCCGAAATTTTCAATTTTCACCTTCAAAAAGTACATAACATGTTATATCTCAAAAAGTGTATTTTTAATAGTTTTTTTGACCCTCTAGATCGAAAGCTGAGCATTTTTTACGTAGGAAAGGATGTTTTCCAAAGAGTGCCCGAGATGTTTTTTGCGAGAAATACAATGCAAAAGAGTTTTTGAAGATGAAAATGGAAAATTTTGAAAACTACCAACATCATTAGAAAGCTGAGGAAAAAATACGTCGAAAACGCATATCAAACAATTTTTGTAAGTACTTTTTAGTATCATAAACATGAGTTAGAAATAGCAGGTTTTGGGGCTCGCGCGCCGTGCGCTGGGACAGTTGACGTAAAACGCCTCATATATACACTAATACCGCGAAAAGGAGAAAAACAGAAGGAGAATGCTCAATACTGATGCATTCGGCAGCGGCAATCTGGCTTAGCCCTGCGACCTGCGTGCATGAATACTTATGCTGCAGCAGTCGTAACGGCTACGCTAGGTACCTCGGCTCACGGTCGTACATACTTTCTGTACTATTTATCTTTTATATTATTTAACTAGCAACTGATAAGAATTTTTCCATCGGTCTTACAGTCTTACAAATTAAATTAAAATAATTAATATTGATGGCAGTCAGATTGCCCTTGTTTATAATCACCTCCGCAGAATCTGAAATAAAAACTTAATTAAAACCTGGAAAAAACTTTGTTAGTAAAGATTTTTTCCAGGTTTTAATTAAGTTTTTATTTCAGATTCTGCGGGGGCCGTGATTATAAACAAGGATAATCTAACTGCCATCAATATTAATTATTTTAATTTAATTTGTAAGACTGTAAGACCGATGGAAAAATTCTTATCAGTTGATAGTAAATTGCAGTCGACATAAGTAATATTTTTAATGATTATTTAACTAGATTTATTATATAAGGATAATGTGAATTTTAGTATTTCTTTATGTAAAATTTCTCGACTTACAAAAATACCAAATTTAAAAATTAGTTTTGAAATTCATTGTAACTGTACGCGTATTGAATCGGTACCAAATAATATAAAAAAAATATAGTTAATTTTTCCATCGGTCTTACAGTCTTACAAATTAAATTAAAATAATTAATATTTATGGCAGTCAGATTGCCCTTGTTTATAATCACCCCCGCAGAATCTGAAATAAAAACTTAATTAAAACCTGGAAAAAAACTTTGTTAGCAAAGGACGATCTGACTGCCCACCACCACCACATTGTCCGACGTTTCGAGCCTGCTCCGGCTCCTCCTCAGGGACTGAAATAAAACCCGCGGTACACCTCCTTATATACCATGCACCCATACCCCTTTCTTTTCTCTTACCCCACCACCCTCCACATTCCCCTCTCGAACTTGCCATTCTCACTTAAATTAATAAAGAATGATAAATGTTATCTAATTTACTTGACTCTATCATTAAATTTACATTATTCCGATTTCTTAGAATGTGAATACTTTCAAGGCTTTCCCTCTTATATTTATTCTTAATCCCCTGTTCCAAAATATCCACACTCCCAAAATCGAAAGAATGCAAACTATTTAAACAATGTTCTTTCAAACCCGATGTACAACTTGAGCTGCGTAAACTATATTGATGTTCATATATTCTCTTTTTCAAATATCTACCCGTTTGACCAATATAACAACCATTACAATCCCTACAATTAATTTTATAAACAACTCCCGATTTCAAACATTTATCATCCTTGTCTTTACAATTACTAAATAACCTTTCTAAATTATTATCATTTCTAAAGAAAACTTGAATATTATGTTTACTAAAAACCCTTCTAATCCTTTCCGACAAACCTCTAACATATGGTAAACTAAAATATGCATTCTTTCCATTTCTATTCCTTGTTTGATTATCTACCCGCTGCTTCAATCCACCATTATAAATTTCCCACACTCTCTCATCAATCATTTTATCAATAAATTTTACGGGATAACTATTTTTAATAAATGTTTCTCTAACTAAATTTAAATTCTTTTTCCTAAAATCTTTATGTGACAATTTAATCGCTCTGTCAATGACACCTTTGATCGCACCTGTCTTGTTTCCGAATTGGTGGTGAGAATCAAAATTTAAAAATCTACCTGACCATGTAGGTTTTCTATACCAATCTAATTTCACTCTATTATTATTACCTCTAATGACTCTAATATCTAAAAACTCAATTGATAATCTTTCTCAACTTCTTTTGTGAATTTAATTCTATCATGGATAGAATTAAACACATCCACCATTTCATCCACAAAACATTCTGGTACAACTGCAAAAATGTCATCAACATATCTTTTAAAAATAATTGGCTGAAAAACCAACTTAGACAAAGCAATACTTTCCAATTTTTCCATTACTAAATTGGCTATAACAGGTGACAAAGGTGATCCCATTGGACAACCATATCTTTGTTCATATAGACTATTATCAAAAGAAAAAATTGTGTTTTTAAAAACCAAATTAAGTGCCTTTATAAATTCATCTTTTGTTAAACTAGTATGTACTTTAATTTCAGACCATTTATCTTGTATAATATCATTCAACAACTCTAAAGGTATATTTGTAAACAAAGATACTACGTCCAATGAAACCATCCTATGATCATTCGGAATAATAATATCTTTCATTATACCATAAAAACTCCAACTATCTTTAATATATGAATTTGTTTTACCCACTATCTTGAACAATATATTAGACAAAAATCTAGCAAGTCTATACGTCGGGAAATTTATCGATGATATTATTATTCTATATGTCAACTGTTCTTTGTGAATCTTAGGAAGCCCATAACATTTAGCTACAGTGCCATTTTCACATTTTAAATATTTAAACATACTATCTTTAATATAAGCTTTTGTTTTCCAATGCATCAATAATTCTTTCAATTTATCTTGTAGTCTATTGATATGTGGATTCCTAATTTTCACATAAGTGGTATCATCCTCCAACATAAGTTGAATTTTATTAATATAATCCCTTTTATCTGAAACTACAGTTACATTTCCTTTATCTGCTTTTTGGAAGATCATATTCGGATTCTCTCTCAAGAATTTCTTCGTTATTTTTAATTCATGGAATAAATTACTGTTCAAATAATTATCAAATCTATGTTCTCTTTTAAAATTATCAACAACTTTAACTAAAGAACTCCTACATTCTTTTTAAACTCCAGATTAAAACTACTCATACTACTTTCTACCTCAGCGATGATATTCTTGATCGGAAGAGATTTACTTGAATATGATATTCCAAATTTAGCACCCTTTGACATGATATTTACCACTTCTTCTGGTATTACTTTGTCAGTTAAATTTCTAAACCAATCCTTATTAACATTGTTAGTTTGATTGACCTGAGAGTGTTTTCTATCCTTTAAATATTCAAATTTTCTTTTTAATTTACTCCTATGGTTATATTTTACTTTTTCAAAGTGCCTCTTTTGACCACGAAAAAATTCTTGCAAATCATTCTGTTCTATTTTATTATATAAATATCTTTCAAGCTCTAATAAATATTTATTCAAACGATTAATTTCAAAATTCAGATCTCTAATTTCTAATTGGAAAAAAAAATTTGATGATAAGGGTTTTTATCGGGATTACAATAAAAGAGTTTCTTATGATCTACGGAAAAATATTTTCTTTTTCAAAAATAAATTACTTAACTTAGAAATTAGAGATCTGAATTTTGAAATTAATCGTTTGAATAAATATTTATTAGAGCTTGAAAGATATTTATATAATAAAATAGAACAGAATGATTTGCAAGAATTTTTTCGTGGTCAAAAGAGGCACTTTGAAAAAGTAAAATATAACCATAGGAGTAAATTAAAAAGAAAATTTGAATATTTAAAGGATAGAAAACACTCTCAGGTCAATCAAACTAACAATGTTAATAAGGATTGGTTTAGAAATTTAACTGACAAAGTAATACCAGAAGAAGTGGTAAATATCATGTCAAAGGGTGCTAAATTTGGAATATCATATTCAAGTAAATCTCTTCCGATCAAGAATATCATCGCTGAGGTAGAAAGTAGTATGAGTAGTTTTAATCTGGAGTTTAAAAAAGAATGTAGGAGTTCTTTAGTTAAAGTTGTTGATAATTTTAAAAGAGAACATAGATTTGATAATTATTTGAACAGTAATTTATTCCATGAATTAAAAATAACGAAGAAATTCTTGAGAGAGAATCCGAATATGATCTTCCAAAAAGCAGATAAAGGAAATGTAACTGTAGTTTCAGATAAAAGGGATTATATTAATAAAATTCAACTTATGTTGGAGGATGATACCACTTATGTGAAAATTAGGAATCCACATATCAATAGACTACAAGATAAATTGAAAGAATTATTGATGCATTGGAAAACAAAAGCTTATATTAAAGATAGTATGTTTAAATATTTAAAATGTGAAAATGGCACTGTAGCTAAATGTTATGGGCTTCCTAAGATTCACAAAGAACAGTTGACATATAGAATAATAATATCATCGATAAATTTCCCGACGTATAGACTTGCTAGATTTTTGTCTAATATATTGTTCAAGATAGTGGGTAAAACAAATTCATATATTAAAGATAGTTGGAGTTTTTATGGTATAATGAAAGATATTATTATTCCGAATGATCATAGGATGGTTTCATTGGACGTAGTATCTTTGTTTACAAATATACCTTTAGAGTTGTTGAATGATATTATACAAGATAAATGGTCTGAAATTAAAGTACATACTAGTTTAACAAAAGATGAATTTATAAAGGCACTTAATTTGGTTTTTAAAAACACAATTTTTTCTTTTGATAATAGTCTATATGAACAAAGATATGGTTGTCCAATGGGATCACCTTTGTCACCTGTTATAGCCAATTTAGTAATGGAAAAATTGGAAAGTATTGCTTTGTCTAAGTTGGTTTTTCAGCCAATTATTTTTAAAAGATATGTTGATGACATTTTTGCAGTTGTACCAGAATGTTTTGTGGATGAAATGGTGGATGTGTTTAATTCTATCCATGATAGAATTAAATTCACAAAAGAAGTTGAGAAAGATTATCAATTGAGTTTTTAGATATTAGAGTCATTAGAGGTAATAATAATAGAGTGAAATTAGATTGGTATAGAAAACCTACATGGTCAGGTAGATTTTTAAATTTTGATTCTCACCACCAATTCGGAAACAAGACAGGTGCGATCAAAGGTGTCATTGACAGAGCGATTAAATTGTCACATAAAGATTTTAGGAAAAAGAATTTAAATTTAGTTAGAGAAACATTTATTAAAAATAGTTATCCCGTAAAATTTATTGATAAAATGATTGATGAGAGAGTGTGGGAAATTTATAATGGTGGATTGAAGCAGCGGGTAGATAATCAAACAAGGAATAGAAATGGAAAGAATGCATATTTTAGTTTACCATATGTTAGAGGTTTGTCGGAAAGGATTAGAAGGGTTTTTAGTAAACATAATATTCAAGTTTTCTTTAGAAATGATAATAATTTAGAAAGGTTATTTAGTAATTGTAAAGACAAGGATGATAAATGTTTGAAATCGGGAGTTGTTTATAAAATTAATTGTAGGGATTGTAATGGTTGTTATATTGGTCAAACGGGTAGATATTTGAAAAAGAGAATATATGAACATCAATATAGTTTACGCAGCTCAAGTTGTACATCGGGTTTGAAAGAACATTGTTTAAATAGTTTGCATTCTTTCGATTTTGGGAGTGTGGATATTTTGGAACAGGGGATTAAGAATAAATATAAGAGGGAAAGCCTTGAAAGTATTCACATTCTAAGAAATCGGAATAATGTAAATTTAATGATAGAGTCAAGTAAATTAGATAACATTTATCATTCTTTATTAATTTAAGTGAGAATGGCAAGTTCGAGAGGGGAATGTGGAGGGTGGTGGGGTAAGAGAAAAGAAAGGGGTATGGGTGCATGGTATATAAGGAGGTGTACCGCGGGTTTTATTTCAGTCCCTGAGGAGGAGCCGGAGCAGGCTCGAAACGTCGGACAATGTGGTGGTGGTGGGCAGTCAGATCGTCCTTTGCTAACAAAGTTTTTTTCCAGGTTTTAATTAAGTTTTTATTTCAGATTCTGCGGGGGTGATTATAAACAAGGGCAATCTGACTGCCATAAATATTAATTATTTTAATTTAATTTGTAAGACTGTAAGACCGATGGAAAAATTCTTATCAGTTGATATTAAATTGCAGTCGACATAAGTAATATTTTTAATGATAAAACTAAGGTCTATTAAAGGTGGGGTAAAATGTTTTTTAGAGATATATATGGGATTTATGGGAAGGTGGTGAAAGATTATTGCTCAAAATGGGTAAAAATGGTTTTAAGGATTGTAATTTTAAAGGAGCAACTCACTTTTCTTCTAAGGTGTAAAAAATCAAATATTTTTCCTAAACATATTGGAAAAAAATTTGATGATAAGGGTTTTTATCGGGATTACAATAAAAGAGTTTCTTATGATCTACGGAAAAATATTTTCTTTTTCAAAAATAAATTACTTAACTTAGAAATTAGAGATCTGAATTTTGAAATTAATCGTTTGAATAAATATTTATTAGAGCTTGAAAGATATTTATATAATAAAATAGAACAGAATGATTTGCAAGAATTTTTTCGTGGTCAAAAGAGGCACTTTGAAAAAGTAAAATATAACCATAGGAGTAAATTAAAAGAAAATTTGAATATTTAAAGGATAGAAAACACTCTCAGGTCAATCAAACTAACAATGTTAATAAGGATTGGTTTAGAAATTTAACTGACAAAGTAATACCAGAAGAAGTGGTAAATATCATGTCAAAGGGTGCTAAATTTGGAATATCATATTCAAGTAAATCTCTTCCGATCAAGAATATCATCGCTGAGGTAGAAAGTAGTATGAGTAGTTTTAATCTGGAGTTTAAAAAAGAATGTAGGAGTTCTTTAGTTAAAGTTGTTGATAATTTTAAAAGAGAACATAGATTTGATAATTATTTGAACAGTAATTTATTCCATGAATTAAAAATAACGAAGAAATTCTTGAGAGAGAATCCGAATATGATCTTCCAAAAAGCAGATAAAGGAAATGTAACTGTAGTTTCAGATAAAAGGGATTATATTAATAAAATTCAACTTATGTTGGAGGATGATACCACTTATGTGAAAATTAGGAATCCACATATCAATAGACTACAAGATAAATTGAAAGAATTATTGATGCATTGGAAAACAAAAGCTTATATTAAAGATAGTATGTTTAAATATTTAAAATGTGAAAATGGCACTGTAGCTAAATGTTATGGGCTTCCTAAGATTCACAAAGAACAGTTGACATATAGAATAATAATATCATCGATAAATTTCCCGACGTATAGACTTGCTAGATTTTTGTCTAATATATTGTTCAAGATAGTGGGTAAAACAAATTCATATATTAAAGATAGTTGGAGTTTTTATGGTATAATGAAAGATATTATTATTCCGAATGATCATAGGATGGTTTCATTGGACGTAGTATCTTTGTTTACAAATATACCTTTAGAGTTGTTGAATGATATTATACAAGATAAATGGTCTGAAATTAAAGTACATACTAGTTTAACAAAAGATGAATTTATAAAGGCACTTAATTTGGTTTTTAAAAACACAATTTTTTCTTTTGATAATAGTCTATATGAACAAAGATATGGTTGTCCAATGGGATCACCTTTGTCACCTGTTATAGCCAATTTAGTAATGGAAAAATTGGAAAGTATTGCTTTGTCTAAGTTGGTTTTTCAGCCAATTATTTTTAAAAGATATGTTGATGACATTTTTGCAGTTGTACCAGAATGTTTTGTGGATGAAATGGTGGATGTGTTTAATTCTATCCATGATAGAATTAAATTCACAAAAGAAGTTGAGAAAGATTATCAATTGAGTTTTTAGATATTAGAGTCATTAGAGGTAATAATAATAGAGTGAAATTAGATTGGTATAGAAAACCTACATGGTCAGGTAGATTTTTAAATTTTGATTCTCACCACCAATTCGGAAACAAGACAGGTGCGATCAAAGGTGTCATTGACAGAGCGATTAAATTGTCACATAAAGATTTTAGGAAAAAGAATTTAAATTTAGTTAGAGAAACATTTATTAAAAATAGTTATCCCGTAAAATTTATTGATAAAATGATTGATGAGAGAGTGTGGGAAATTTATAATGGTGGATTGAAGCAGCGGGTAGATAATCAAACAAGGAATAGAAATGGAAAGAATGCATATTTTAGTTTACCATATGTTAGAGGTTTGTCGGAAAGGATTAGAAGGGTTTTTAGTAAACATAATATTCAAGTTTTCTTTAGAAATGATAATAATTTAGAAAGGTTATTTAGTAATTGTAAAGACAAGGATGATAAATGTTTGAAATCGGGAGTTGTTTATAAAATTAATTGTAGGGATTGTAATGGTTGTTATATTGGTCAAACGGGTAGATATTTGAAAAAGAGAATATATGAACATCAATATAGTTTACGCAGCTCAAGTTGTACATCGGGTTTGAAAGAACATTGTTTAAATAGTTTGCATTCTTTCGATTTTGGGAGTGTGGATATTTTGGAACAGGGGATTAAGAATAAATATAAGAGGGAAAGCCTTGAAAGTATTCACATTCTAAGAAATCGGAATAATGTAAATTTAATGATAGAGTCAAGTAAATTAGATAACATTTATCATTCTTTATTAATTTAAGTGAGAATGGCAAGTTCGAGAGGGGAATGTGGAGGGTGGTGGGGTAAGAGAAAAGAAAGGGGTATGGGTGCATGGTATATAAGGAGGTGTACCGCGGGTTTTATTTCAGTCCCTGAGGAGGAGCCGGAGCAGGCTCGAAACGTCGGACAATGTGGTGGTGGTGGGCAGTCAGATCGTCCTTTGCTAACAAAGTTTTTTTCCAGGTTTTAATTAAGTTTTTATTTCAGATTCTGCGGGGGTGATTATAAACAAGGGCAATCTGACTGCCATAAATATTAATTATTTTAATTTAATTTGTAAGACTGTAAGACCGATGGAAAAATTCTTATCAGTTGATATTAAATTGCAGTCGACATAAGTAATATTTTTAATGAAAAAAAAATATAGTTAACTTTGTTAATTTAAAAAGTGACAAACTCATTCCTACGTTTGAATTTATAAAAGGTTATGAAACGTAATATAACCTAAATATGCTAAACAAAATTTAATAAAAGATTTCCTGAATTTTTCTGAAATATTTCATGAAAAAAAACATTTTAATAATATTTTCAGAAAGGTTTTTGAAATAAGTTATGTCCACGATAGGAACTATAAAAAAGGTTTTTAAGAAAAGGCTTATTTAATATGTAGTTTTTACTAATAAGAAAAAGATATTTGTAAAAAAAAAACATTCTTTTTGACAAAACTCAAACTTATTTGTGCAACTCCGACAACTTCGCGAGAGCGAACGAATTTCAGTGTGATGGCAATTTCACACCACGCACGAGTCTGTCAAGCTCCACAACATTGTGAGAGTGAGCAAATCCCATCGTGGGGGAGATTCCACACCACGCGCGAGTCTATCTAGCCCCACTATACTTTTGCGAGTGAGCAAGTCTCAGTGTGGTGGTGATTTCACACCACGGACGGGCTTGGTAGTCACCACAGCTTTGTGGCGTAAAATATACACCAAAATGGGAATATTTTTATTCCACGAAGTTATTTCTTTACACCGCAAAAATGTGGGGAATTTTTAAGACGCTTGTGGTGTAAAACGAATACCATAGCTTTTTTCGTGTAGAGTCAGAATCATATCCTTCCTGGACATGTTGCGTAATCGTTAAAATAGATGAATCAACTTCTGTAACTTTAAAGTATTGAGATCTATCATAATGTATACATGTATCGATGTACGTGACATTTTCTCATTAATCAGCTAAATTCCGCAGTGTCGTACGATTAAATAAAAGAGAAAAACAATTTCAACTTTCTTCTCTCGACACTTTCCTCGAGAACATTTTTTTTTATATTTAATTTAATAGTCAAAATAATGTGGATGGGATCAGACGTGGCAAAGACGAACGGTCAACCAGCTGTCAGTCGCGAATATTGTCTTGTCGCGTGAACATCTCCGTCGCAAAGTATCATGTATGTATTGTGCGGATTCTGAAGTGCGTCGTGTGTCTCTCTTGTGTCCCATACAAATGTTGTGTGCGCGAAAGTTATGTAGATAGTGGTTCAATGCAGAAATTCGTGTATACAGTTCCACGAGAGTATCGCGGAAGTGTGATCTATGATGAAGTAGTCTCATAAGATGTCTATGAGCTAACGGTTTTTTCCTTTTTTCAAGCCGTGCGTGCGTGATTAGATACTGTGCGTGGGTGTTGCCCGCTCACTGCACAGTACAGAGAGGCTATACACAAAAGTTATAAAATACATCATAAAAAAATCCATAGACACCCCATAAGACCATATATTCATGAATCATGTACTATAAGCTTCCAAAATCCGATAAAATATCGAAAACTCCACAAAAACCCCATGAATCTGAAAATTTTTTTATATAGGTACACTTGCCATGGTGCAGAGAGGTTATACGAAAAGATATAAAATACACCATAAAAACCCCATGGACACCTCATAAGACGATATATTCATGAATCGTGTATCATATATCTCTCTCTCTGTCTCTCTCCCTCTCTTTCTCATACACACACACGTGTGCGTCGCATTCTCTCTCTCTCTGCCTCTCTTTCTCTCTCTCTCACACATACACGCACACGCACACGCGCACGCACGCACGCACGCACGCACCCAAGCACACGCGCACACACGCGTATGCATCGCGCTTATCCCCGCCCTATGCGTCATCATGCATTCTTGACCTTAACCCCAGCTGGCGCCTGTGGTTGAGGTCAGGTTTGTCGTGACGGCCCATAGCGCGGGATATACTGCTTTCGTAATTACTGGATATCAACGTTGAATTATCAGACAAAGGATATGCTAGAAGTAAAGGCATATTTATTTGAATGATAGTGGCTTCAATTTCTCTCGTGACGATTTTTTGACAAAAGTAACTCTGCTTGTAAATTTCTTGGCAATCTTGAGCTGATAGTTTGATTAAAGATCCAATTAGCCTCCATGGCAAAGCGGCGATTTCCGAATGGTTATTACCATTGATGATAAAAAGTCTTTGGAATAGGGAGAATTCGATGGGGTTTAGGATAGGAATTTTGAGTGTGTAAATAACGAGGTCATGGATACATACGATTGAACCTTGAACGAAGCGAAAATCTAACAGATTATACTACTACTCCATGGATGCCAATCTGCTGAGAATTATCTAACAGCGATCCACTGTGTCAGTAACCACACCACCTAAGAGGAAAGTACTGACAGAGATCGTCATTTCAATGTCAGGGACTGCCTCAGCCTAGGGATCAGCAAAGCGCATGAACAGCAGATCAGTCCCTATTCTGGGGCACAAGCGAGGAGAGTTGAGCACCTAAAAACCACATATGACTAATAAATAGATGACTCAAAAAAACATACCATACAAAAGAAAAGTCTGCAGCAATGGCTGTTGTTCACTCACTGTACCAGCTTTCTGTAACAACTAGAGGAGAAGAACTGGTGGAGAACTTAAACCGTTGTTTCACTGAAGACGCTGAAAACACAAGCAGAAGCTTAACTGTACACATAGTCACTAGTGTAAGAGCCAAACAAGGAAAGTTGAGCACCTAAAAACCACATATAATTAATAAATAGATGACTCAGACAACATTTCCATACCCAAGAAACAGTCTGCAGCAGTGCTCGTTGTTTACTCTACTCTCACTGCCACAGATGCCTGCAACAAGCGAAAGTACCGTCAGCTCAACCATAAGAGAGGTCAGGAACGAGAAAATGCTTACTAACTCTGCTCTCGCCGCTGACACACTGCCTTCCCATCTCCGACGAATCATCGACAATCGACGAATTCGATGAAAGGGCGAACACGATTCACCAGGGCGACATACTACAGCAGCCACAGTCATCGCTGGGGACGCCGGGAGCCAGACGATTCGATTGTTGACAACACACACCATGGACACATGTGCGCCATGGCTGACGGCACGCCGCACTACTCAGCAGTAGCAGAAAGCGTGCGCGATCATATATATAGATATATATTATACCTCGCGGTCGCACGATTCGCATGTGTTTTTCCGCTGTTCTTGGTGCGCGAACGTAGCCTAGCCAAGGCACGGTAGTATACATAGGTCCGGAAAGTGTGTACGACCATGAGCCGAGGTACCTAGTGTAACCGTTACGACTGCTGCAGTATAAGTATTCATGCACGCAGGTCACAGGGCTAAGCCAGATTGCCGTTGCCGAATGCATCCGTATTGAGCATTCTCCTTCTGTTTTTCTCCTTTTCGCGGTATTAGTGTATATATATGCATATGTACGCAAGTATTTTTTCGTAATTGAGATTGTATAGGTATATGTAGTTAGGAACACCCGTGAGTCCGTGAGCAACTAGTTTTTTATTATTATTATATATTTAATTTTTATTTTTTTTTATTATAAATATCGGAAGTGTTGCAATTTTCGCTTTTATAAAAATACAAGGTTCTCCTGAGTATTGCGGTCAAGCCTATTATGTGAAAACGAAGTTTTTACATAGGGAGGGGGCGGGCGACGAGCGAAGCGAGGAGCAGGTGTGTGTGTGGGGGCGGAGCCCCGCTAGTTTATATAGATTTGAATAAATAATTAATGGTCCTGGTAGCTTTCTTGGATGTGGAGGGAGCTTTTAACTTCACAACCACGGAATGCATTTGCTAGGGTGCAAGGGCGCATGGTGTATCCAGTGGCATTGAGAGATGGATACGAGTACTGCTGCGATGGCGAAGAATCGTTGCAGGGTGGGAGACCAGAGAGGCGAAAGAATGCGTGAGTAAGGGATGTCCGCAAGGGCGGGTCCTTTCTCCGATCTACTGGGCTCTGGCCCTGGGCAAACTCTTACGAAGGTTAAATGAGGCGGGTATTTATACTCAAACCTATGTGGATGATCTGCTGTTGTTGGTCACAGCAGATGACGAAACGGTATCGGTGGAGCTTATGCGGCAAACTCTTTCAATAGTGGAAGATTGATGCCGGGAGGTTGGACTCGCTGTTAACCCTGCAAAAGCGGTGCTAGTCAACTTCACGAGTAGGTATAAAGTAAAGCCGCTAGGAGAAATTCGGTTATTTGGGGAGAGCTTGTCTATCTCAAAACAGGCGAAGTATTTGGGAGTCATTTTTGACTCGAAACTGAATTGGGCGGAGTACCTGGGAGCGGTTAAAAGGAGGTTCTTAGCCTCCTACTGGGGATGTAGGAGTGTCTTTGGCTTCACGTGGGCCCTCAGGCCGCACATGATCCTGTGGCTCTTTACCGCTGTGCTGCGCCCCAGGTTGCTTCATGGGGCTACAGCTTGGGCAACCAGATGTGAGTGAAAGGGAGGCACTAGGGTTCTGGACTCGATCCAGAAGCTGATGCTCAGAGGCATTACCGGAGCGCGTGCTTCAGTACCCCGGAGTGACAAGGAGAGACTGCTTGGCATTCCGCCTTTGAGACTGGTGGTCAAAGTGGAGGCCTGCAGAGCAGAAACACGACCTAAGTGACCTGAGAAGATGGCAACATTGGGATGGGGAGCTGGTGGATGTCGTGGAAAAGGATCTGATAACTTTCGATAGGGATAGGACACCAAAAAGTTTGCCTTTGGAGGAACTTTGAGATGACCATTCCTGTAAGGATAGACTGTGTAGAGGATGCCCGAAACCGGGAGGACCTGGTCTGGTACACGGATGGCTCTAAGAGTGAGGTAGATACTGGAGCGGCGGCATGGCTAAAGGGAAGCACGACTGAGCTTGTCCTTTGGCTGGACTCGAATGTCACCATTTTCCAGGCAGGGGTAAGAGCAATAAGGGAATGCGCAGAAACCATGACCTCGGACGGATTAAAGGGGAAGCGGATCACCATCTGCTCGGATAGCCAAGCGGCACTTCGGGCGGTGGGGGCTGCGGAGTTTCGCTCGGAAGAGGCGTGGGGCTGCAGGGTAGCATTAGATAGGCTATCCTCCGTGAACAGGGTTACGCTGTATTGGGTACCAGGGCACGCGGGAGTAATCGGCAAGGAAAAGGCGGATCGACTGGCAAAATAGGGCGCGACTCGATGCCGGGCGCTGTACCGCAGGGTATCAATGGCAGAGAGCGTGTTGAAAGGGGCGCTTGACAGTTGGACAACTGCGAAGGTGGTAGAGGAGTGGCAGCGCTTGACGAACTGCAGACAGGCGAGGCACTACTTGGGGGAAGAAACTCCAACCGCTTGGTGTAAGAGATCCTAAGTCTCCCCAGGAGGAGCATCAAAGCAGCGGTAGAATGGTTGTCAGGCAACTGTGAGGTCGGACACCACCTATATAGGTTAGGTCTTGTGAATACGGATCGGTGCAGGAAATGTGGGGAAGAGGAGGAGACCTCAGATCACCTTCTATATCGCTACCCAGTGATGGTAGTAATCAGACTGAGGATTTGGAGACTCTTTTTCCTGAAACCACACGATCTTAGGAAACTTGATCTAGCATCGATATGCAAAGCGATCGGCAAAGGTGGGTAGTGGGTAATAAACCAGGGGTAAAGCACAATGGACCTCGGCCTTAGTGCTAGGAAGGCAAGTCCCCGAAAGGGACCGCTGACCGTCCCCACTACTATGACTATGAACAAATAATTTCCTGACTAATTATACTATTTATAACTGAGTGCGTAAAACCCGACTTTAGATGCCTGTTTAGCGTGCGTAAAGTACCCCCTTCTTCACTAGTGCGTAAAGTGTTTACTTTACGCACTCGGTGTGTGAAGTAGTGCGTGATGTACTATTTTCAGGCTTTAATCCAGGCTGGCCCCTTTAAATCCGCACATACGTCATGCCTATGCGTGACTCATGCTCGGGTGCTACCGCACGATGCAATAATGGACTGCTCAGGCACGAATCGGTGTGGTAGCGGATTTATGTCACACGTGCTATAAAGTAGTATATCTACTATTATAACATTCGAATGATCATATTGATTTTATACAGTATTTTGTAACCTGTAACATAGGAGTAAACTCGATCATTCCTTTGGGTAATCACTGCCCTCGCTCGGGTCAGTGAACTCACCCGCGGGAATAATCTCCGACTTTACTTCCTTGTACATAATGTACTATTATAGCACGTGTGACATAAATTCGCCGTCTTCTTATTTTATTTATATATGTATAAATAATTATTAAAATAATAGTTGAAAGTTGTGTTGGGAAGGGTGAGGGTGGTGGGCGGGGAGAGGAGGCGAGGTGGCGCAGCCCACCCCGCCTTGAAAAAAATTAATAAAAAATTATTTAAATAATAAAATTTCCTTATATGTAAAGAATATTATTATTATTATTATTATTAAATCTAGAATGTTTAATACACATTCAAAAATTATAAAATAAGATTCTTTGCATTTTGTTTTTTCATTTTTAACAAGAAATATTTGTATATTTTATTTCATCAATGAGAAAGACTTTTATACTACTCTAACTACAAAATCATAACTTTGATATGATTTTTCGGGGCTCGTGGTATAAAATACCGTTTGAGACTAATACATATAAGTACATTATGAAAAACGTCACATAAGGTAATCTACTTCCGTACCCATGTCGAATAGTACTATTTAATTGTATGAAAAGATATTTTAATTAATAAACAAAAAATTGAACACAAAATATAACAATGAAATTAATACAGTTTAAATTTGATTATTTAAAAAGCGTGCAATTTGCTATCCGATAGCAGATGAAACTACCCTATAATGTAGAGAAGCATTATTATCATCGTATCGTAATGTACTATTACACTGAGATTATTTCTTCAAATTATAAACTCTGTTTTACGAGCGCCAGTGCGGATAATTATGCAATCTATACTGAGAGGAATGGTTGTTACTTTTAATTATAAACCGACTTTTACGCGTGCGAGCGCGGGTAATCATGCAATTTACACTGAAGGGGATGCTTTCAATTATAAACCAAGTTTTACAGGGGCAGGTACTGATAATTATACGATCTATACTGAGAGGGATGGCTATTTCTTTAAATTATTAACCAAGTTTTAGACGCCACATTGGGGATAATAATTATGCGATCCACACTGACAAGGAAGGTATCCCAAGTGTAAGTCGCCGATTTGGATGATATTACAATATGTAAAATAAGAGACACGTATTTTTTTTACATGCTGATAGACGCTTTAAGAGGGTGAAATCTACCCCTAAAGTTCACCCTCAAAAACAGTTTTGTTCTAATATTTCAAAAACAAATAAAGCTAGCTTAATGAAACCGACACCAAAATTTGAAGAATAAAAAGGGCTCCAAAATAGCATCACTTTCAATTTTAAGGGTAGCAACTCCTATTCTTTTCAAGAAAACTAAGCTTTCTTCATCAGTTTTCGGCTATAAAAATTACAATAAATTATATATCTCCTTAAAAATCATTTCATATAAAAGAATATTAAAATACTGTTACGTGTGAGAGGGTTCTGTTTCTCGTGGTCAGTCCGGGTGATAAGCCCAGAAAGGTGCACAATGAAATAAATTAGGCGGAATAGATATGTTAATTACTGTTATATTTATTATACGAATAACTCTTATCACGAGAGAGAGAGAACTATAGTCAGTTATCGCGACGCGGTAGATTGGTTGCAGGGATGAACTCAGAGGCTCGGCGAATGTGGTCGTCAGTCGTCTCGGCAGGTCGACGTAGTGGCTGGGTTGATGGATCGTGACTTCCTCTCGTATAGCGTTGGTCGTAGCCTCGGTCTCTCTCTCTTTAGCTAGCCTTTCGGGCGGCGTCCTAGCCTCGGTCTCTCTCTTTAGCTAGCCCCCGCCCCGTAACGATTTTATAGTAAAATTTGGCGTAGCCCCCTCTTTCCTCAATCACGCATAAGTGGGGTTACTGTCGAAGAGTCTTCGAACTTCTGCTTAGCTACCGAGTCCCTCTGTCAGCGTTTTTCATCCCCGGGCGAGTCGCCGTGATTATTTCGCGCCTCGCCTATATTGCTGAGTTGGTGCTATCGCCGCTTCGTTCTTATGCTTCACCTATGTGTGCGAAGCTACCACTCGTAACACGTCTGAGGGCCGTGACATCATCCCCCTGGATGATGCAAAAGTATGCCTCGTAGTAGAAAAAAAAATTCATGAATCCCCGCGTAGCGTCTTAGGTTGAAGGTGTGCTTAGTTGATGTTCTGATGCTAGATTGTTTATTTTGCGTAGGTTGACCTAAAAAGCGGTTGGGAGCGTTTACAAAAAATTTTCTGGCTAGTGTATATGTGTTTTTGCTACAATTTTTTGTGATGTGTTGTGATATGTTTGTGTAGGTGTTCTATTTTACAATTCTACCTATTGGCTATCTCTCTCTCTCTTCTTATTACAAAATTTATAAATTATAATTTATGTTTCATTGTTTTATTGAGTTTGTGACGCTCTGGCGACGTTAGTTGGTGCGGCGTCGTCTATGTAATGGACTGCGTGCTGCGGAATCCCCGTTGCTTCTCTAGGAGGCGCGGGCAGTCTTCGATGGCTAGGGTGTCTAGCCGTGATACGTTGAAAATGCGTCCTTCTGCTACGCCGTAGTGATACGACGCTTCGACTTGTCTATCCGGGGTTGACCTCTGATTTTCTGAAAACATTCTTTTTCTAATTAGTAGTAGGTGCCCCCCCTTTGGCCACAGATTCCAAATTATTGCGCCTATAATCGCGAGGGAGATTATCGAACCCCCTGAATATGAGATGCCTTGCTGAAGTGTCGCGAGTTGGTCGGTAATTGACCGATACTGCTCGAGATTTCGGGCTTGATGTATTATTTCTCGTAACCCTTGACCTGCTTCGAGTACATGTGCAGGTGTGTTTATTTTTATTGATGAACTCGCGGATTGGCTCATTACGTGATTGAGTACTGATTGTTCGTTAATAGTTGCATTGCTCAGAATGTCCGCGATATTTAATATGGTCTCCTCATACGTTGTGGTCTCGAAATTTGTTCTTATCTCGCGGGTTGCGGTCAGTCTTACGGAGTTGGAGCGCGCTGTCCAACTTGGGGGTAGCTCGAGTAGCCCTACGCCGCGTATCGTAATTGTCTTGTCCGCGGATTTCGCGTAAGTTATCGTGACTCTATCAGTTTCTCCTATAGAAAATACCCACGTATTAGCTGAGCTGGTCCGTGTCCAGTATGTAACGTCTAATTTAACTAATCTTATATCGCACGCGGAGAGTTCTCGAAGCGTTTGGTTTGCGGCTAATCTAATCTCGCACGCTGCTTCGTTGTCGATTGTCCGGTCCGGCTCTGTCCCCTGGCATATATATAATTTATTGAGCTTCTTACATTTGTTTAAGAGCTCTGGCTGAATATTTATATAAGTGTCCTTCTTTTGGCTGATGGCGAAGAGCCGAGAGCTCGGCCAGATGTACGCATACGCTGTTAAATCGTTTGCTGTGAGCTGAGGCATGGGCAGTGGCGACGCTTTGTATAACTCGTACGTCACGAAGCCCGTTAATGGCACAGCTATATGGTATATAAGCTGTGATCCGTATAACAATATTGATACTGTTGATACTCTAACGAGATCGGCAATAGTGCCGTTGGTCCTTGAGATCGGGAAGGATGCCTCCATTACTGTTTTGCTATCAAGTCAGCCGTTCCCTGGATTTGAGCCGGATCTATGAATCGAGGGTGTATGGAGCCTTTTGCTGCAAACAAGACTGCGTCCATCAGGGTTTGTATGTCTATTTCATACTGTAGCACTTGTTCTTCTAATATTTGCAGTGCTGTAAGGAAAATTGTTTCCCTTTGCTCCTTGATCTGTTGTTGATTTAGCAGCCGAATGTTAGTTTCTATTTCCGATGTTTTCTGATGCAGGGCACCGAACTCTCTGTAAATGATCTCGGTTTGGTTTATTAATAGCTTCGACAAATGCACTGTTTTTCCTTCCGTTTGCTCGATCAACGCCTTGATTTCTTTTTCCGATGCTTCGTCGAGAGTTCCAAACAGAAATTTACTGACCTTCCCTACGATCCAGACCCACGCTCGTCGCCTGCGGTTATTAACTCGTTTCCCGTGCTCTTGAAGCAATTCCAGTACCCTCTCCGTGTCCTGGTTGCTGCTCATAATTTGTTTATACATACTTTTCAATTGTTGTTGGTGCTGACAGTTATTGCTGGATAACTTACAATATTGCGTTAATACTCTCCAGTTATCTAGCAGCTTTTCTCCTTGCTGAGTAAAGGGTTCTAGGTTTACCCGTTGTATAATTTTCCAGGTAATACTCGAGGTTGTTAATAAGCCAAGTTTTTCGGAAAGTACACCGGGGCTTTTTTCAGTTGGGCGCATTTGCGCATCTGTGATTCCGTCGATACCGGTTAGCCTGAAAGCATACATTCGTTTGCTAATCTTTGTTTTCTTTTTTTTCTTTTTTTTTCATTTAATATATTAAGTATCCTAGCATTACGTGTAGAAAAAACCCTAAGGCCCGGATACCGGCTAACTTTTGAAGGAAAAGTTTCAATTATGTTTGGATTTATTATTTTTTTTTTTATTCTTTTTTTCTCAATTCAATGCCCTTTCCTCTATGAGAAAAAATGTGCGAGGTTGTCTTACTTTACGATAATGTACACTAGATGTATAATTACACATTCCGATAACATTATGCTTATAGTATTCGTAACTAAACATTTATTTGGCAATTTAATACGTCGTTATAGTCCCTACATTATTTACTTATTTACTTATTACTTATTTACTTATTTACTTATTTACTAGAGATGATACAGAAGCTGTGATACTTTTTATCCGCCTTACTTTGCCCCAGTACTTCGATCTGGTAGCTTTCAGAGTAGTATGATGTTTATAATAGATTTACAAGATAACCTAAAAAATACTTTCCCATCTTTTTTGTTTGTTAAAGGTTTTTGTCTAAACTTGGTTAGATTTATTTTTTTATATATATAATATAATAGTTACTAATTTTTTGTTGTTTGGTTATTTATTGAAATTAATTCGGAAATGCGTCTTCATATCTTGTTGTAAGTGGTTTTATTAAACGAGAAGCTATTTGATGCCTTGGATATTGTTCCGATATTTTATTAATTTATTGCTACAACTTAATTATTTAATTATTTAATTTCTAACTGAGGTAACATTATGAATTGAAATTATTATTTACATTTTATAGCTATGGAAAATGAATAGTTTGAGTCGATTCAATAAGTATTTAACAGTAATGAAAGTATATTGGTTTAGCTATTCCCTTTGGATTTTGGAGATTTCTGTCAAATACCGTTACTCAAGCTTTCTTTTATGCAAGATACCAGAAGAGTTACTTAAAATTTTTGTATAAACTCATTTTTATACTACTGATAATTAAAACTATATTTTAAATAATTCCATTTGCAAAAAGGAGTTAACATTATTTATTATGAATACCCGATGGAGATTTTTTTTTTTTTTTTTTAAATGTACATAAATGATGAGTAATTTCTATTCTAGAGATATAAACTAATGTTATTGCTTGTAAAAAAATTGGGACGCTGTGGAAGTTTTAAAACCTCGAAGATAATGTTTTGAGTAAAACGCATTAAAAAAATAAACATAGCTAATGCTTTACTTTATTAATACTAATCATATATGAATGTTTTCTGACTTGTAAGAACTTAAAGAATTAATTTCCGCGATAAAAATTTATTCCTTTTTCATTACCCAAAACGAGGTAGAATATTAATTATTAAAAATATGTTAATTACATGGTTTTTCTTTTTAGGAAGGATATGAGTCGTGATTGTATCAATGTTTCGTATCCCTCCTTTACATTTGTTAATTATTTTATTATCTATCCCAGTGCAATAAATAATGTCGCCTGTAATATACTTCCAGTGTGACAGTCGGGTGTGTACTCGTGCCACTGTTAAAGCATGGTGTGCGCGTGTGTGCGTGAACCTCGATAGGCAAAATCGGTGTGAGCGAAACATGCATGTGTGCATCCGCGTCAATGCTAGCTGGAGCACGGCGTATTCGACTGTACGTGTGTGAGTGAACTCCGATAGGCCAAATCGGTGTGAGCGAAACATGCATGTGTGCGTCCGTGCCAATGCTCGCTTATAATAGTTCTATTCTGCATAGTATTTTAGGACGTGTTCTTGTTTATGCACATACTGATTGTGCACATATTAATTGTGCACACTTTAACATTGGTATATATCTATATATATAGATCTGTACCAATGCTATCTGTGCACAATAAATATGTGCACAATCCTTATGTGCACAAACAAGAACATGCCGTATTTTATGATCATTTGCAATCTACCCCCTTTACTCTAATTCTTTAACAGGTATTTAAATTGCATAACAGTTAAGTATTTTTTTTCTTTTTTTTTTTAATTTAACCAGAGTAATACATTGCATTACATTACAAACGTAATTCAGCAGAGAAAAAGAATTTCCTGTTCGATGATCCGGCAAAAACTAAACTTAAAACTAAAACTAAATCTAGTACAGACTCTTCAAATTTAGTCAACATTCTCATAGATACATATGAATATATGTATCTATGAGAATGTTGACTAAATACATAACATATAATAGTTTAACGTTCCTTTTCTTTGAATATGGCAATTATTCTTATATATTTTCTCTAATCGATTAAAAGATGATTTCTTATCTATATCTAAGTTTTTTTTTGTTCATTTGGAAGTCTATTAAAAATCTTTATAGCTTTAATTTGACCATTTTTGTTACTTACAATCTTGAGCATTTTTTTTTTGCAATGCCTTTCAGTTCCTACTTTACAGTAATGTTCATTCATTTAATATTAAATATTTAATATTTTTTATTAAATTTAAACGCACCAAACAATATTTACACATTTAAATTTATTATATATATATTTTTTCTTTAAAATGTGTTTCCTATTAATTCTTTTGCTATAGAATTCCTATCGAGTTGCTATCTATCTATCGACTCTAGTCTTATGCTATAGTTTTTTTTTTTATTATTGTTTGACATGTGTCGTTAACTGTACTCTATGATTATTCACGTTTTTTTGTTTACAATATTACTTTGCTTCTATAAAGGTTTTTTTTTCTCTTTTCTTGTTAAGTAATGATATATTAACTTAATATTTTTTATGCGAACTTGGCCCTTTTTGTAACATATCATTCAATATAAATTTGCGATAACTTAATGACAAATCGGTAGCTGTTTTTTTCCTATCGTGTGTTGATCTTCTAGTGTGCGAGAGGAAGTTTCGTCTTCGCGCAGACGGCTCATCTTGCACTGCGCTAATGTGCTATTTTATGACTTTTTCTTTTCACGTTTTAGGAAAGCATTTCGTTTAGTTTCGTTGAATCTACTTCGCCTGTGACTCTTATTATTCCATGCTACCACATTTATTATATCTTTTACTTTTTATATTCGTCAGTTCATTTAGTATTCATCTTTAATTGAAATACTGCTATTTATTGTCGAGTACGATTTAAAAAATGGCTCAAAAGTCCTTTTTTGTTGGTGGAGAGTGCCAGGAGTTTGTCTGCTTTCACACCGGGAGGAGTCTGACCGAGGCACGTAATTTCATCCATTCTCCTCGTGGCCCACACGCACCTTGTTTTGTACATGTTGTAAGTGATTGCAATTTGATTTATATTGGTTCTTTTTTTTTGTTTCAGTTTTCTGACGTTTTGCCTCTAGCTGCCGTGGAGTCTGCCAATAACCAGCTTGCCGCTCTAGTGCGTGCACCAGGCGTCGAGTTCTCTGCGTTGCGATTGCGGCGAACTCGCACGGCCGGTGTATTTATTGTAGATTATTTTTTTTGTAAAAGTTTGATAGGAGTAATTTTTTTTCTCTTTTTTTTCAGTGTGATTCGGCAGGTCTTCCTCTCTCTCTTGCCGGCCCAGAGAATTGGATATCCGATTCCATCGAGAATATCGTGTCCGAGCGCTCCGCACCAGTTTATTTGATGAATTTTGAAAGAGCTGTGGGGGCCTTGCCTTCGGTGTTGCGCGATGTTCCGTACCATATCGACCCAGCCCGGAATCCATTAATAGATGTGTCTTCGGGGATTAATGTACCTACTTATTATTTGTCCGGCAATCGTTCCTTCTCAGAGGTACACCCTGAAGATGGCTATCTGGACTCGTGCAATGTCGTGTACTGGGGCGAGGAAGGCGCCGTCATGATTTGGCTATTCATCCATCCTGATTCGTCGTGGGCCCTGGCGACAGCTTTAAGAGACGTTATACGAGACTTGCGGACCGCTGGGACGATGCGTCGGCGTGGCTAGATGGTTGCGGCTATCCGTTGCACCATAAAAATATTATGGTGACTCCGGAGTTTCTACAGACGGCAGGTATCCCATACCAGGTGGTGAGCCAGCCACCCGGTACCTTAGTTTACGTGCGTAATGGAGTATACCACCAGGTCATAAACACTGGTATTCTCCTGGCTGAGGCCGTAAACGTGGGCAGTTCGTGCTGGAACGCCGTCCCGTACCAGCCGGGTTGCGGCTGCCCTGGAGCCGCCATCCAGCCGATTGTTCGAAACGGAACCTCTGGTGAGGTAATCCGCTCTCGCTCGTTTCCGTTTCATCAGTGTCCTGTGGATGGCTACCTCAATGTGGGGCCCACTGCCGCGGCGGCGCGATTACATACCCGTAGCCACTTGGCGGTTCCTGGGCCCGAACTCATCCGTCACGCTTGCCGACAGTGTTCGGCTGTGTACGTAGGTGAGGCTTCCCTTGCACGGCACGTGTTGGTACAGCATCCTGATGGTCAGGATGGGACGGTACGTAGCTTGTGCGAGATATGCAATGAAACGGTGAGGGCTAAATATGTTCCCAAGCATCGGCGCAAGTGTCGAGGTTCACAGGTGACCTGTGATGGGTGCCAACGACAATTTCACCCCGGTGGCATTGGGTCGCATAGGGTTTGGTGTTCCGGCGTGCAGCGGGCACGAGAAAAATGTCCCTCGTAGAACGGTTAATGTGCTTCCAGCGGTGTGGTCACGTTCTCCACGGTTCTACGCCTTTGAGCCGTGTCAGCATTGTTACCGTGTCCGGCGACTTCTCCCACCGCTGGGGCTGTCTATGCGCTGTTGCCGTCGTATGATACGCGCATTTCCATAGTATAAAAAGGCTGGGTGCATCGTGATTGGGTCAGTATTCGTTACAACTGATATCACGCGCATCATGGTTCTCACCGGTCGCCTGGAGGTTTCTGGTCTGGGGGCCAGTCGTCAGTACGAGATTGGGACTCCACAGCTTGTCTTCCCGTTGCGTCCGTTGACGGAGGTCGTTGACGCTTGGTCTCCACGGGCTCCCCTTCCTGGTGCTAGTATGGGAAACATGGGCTCTAATGTTCAGGTGAGGAAACCCTTTTTCTCTCTTCTACGAGTGCTTTCTTGAATATGTACATATATATATATAATTATCACTTAACCCCTTTATGGAGCCCATCTCTGTATATTAGTACCTACGCCCAGAGTTCCCGTATACAAGTGACTAAAGAAATAATCCCTCTCTGGGTATAGAAACTCTAGATCGGGCTCCATAAACGCCGTATAAGAATATTTTATGGGACCCAGGCTCCATAAAAGAAAACGGGCTCTATAAATATGCTCATGTGTATAAAAGGGCTCCATAAATCTGGTAAAAGATATATATATATATATATATATATATATATATATATATATATATATATATTGTGAACTGTGTTTCTCATTTTTACTCCTGTCCTTTTTCTCTAGTTCCGTGGCTTTCGGGGGAGGTTTGCCCGAGGCCGTGGTGTTGCAATGGTGCGTGGTCATAGCCGTGTGCCACCAGCGGCAGCAGCCACTTCTGGGTTGTCAAGGGGCGGCCCTGCTTCACTCTGGGATGTGCCTCCGACTCCTTGTCGTGATCGAGGTCGAAGGGCCTTTAACAGTTATTCGTGTTGCCGATCACCTTCACCTAATCCACAAGGCAATCTGACCAGTCAACGGAGGGAAGAGGCGAGGTCCGCCTCGCCTTCGAGTCGTCGTGGCATGGTTGGCTCCTTTCGGGGGCGCGTTCGGACGTCCAGCTGGTTCAACATCCCCTCTGGGCTGCCGACCTTGGCTGAGCGTGAAGCCAACATCACCGCCCGGGTTAAGCAGGCTGCTCAGCGTGCTGCCACGCGCCGTTCGGTGCAACGTCAGATGTTTGGGCCTGAGGACTTCGTGGGGCCGATCCGCCCTCTGACGGCGGTTGGTCGTTGTCGCCCCCATCTCCCCCTGTGCCGGACACCTGTCAACGGACTCGGCAGGTAGCTCGTCGTGGGATGGGTGCCCGCCTCCTACACGGAATTGATATGCGGGCTTCCCCTTATACTCCAGCCGACGCTCCTCGAGACTTTAGTGACGCGCAGCCACGTGACGGCGATGGCGTCAGTAACTAAGGTATTTGTGGCCTCTTATTTCGTAAAAGTACTCTTTTGTTAACCTATACAGGGTGATTCTGAAACAATACAACATTTATATACCAACGTGATCAGCGTGAAAAACTGAGTCAAGATCACTTGGTCCCGACAATTTTCGGGCAAGTTTTCCACACCTCTCTTAAGCACAGTGGAATTTCCCGCATAGCGTCGGCCCTGGCAGAGCGGCGGCTCGAGCCGAGCGGCGGCCGCCGCGGCAAAGAGTGGGGGGCAACCGTTGGTACGGTGTACGTCTACGGAAGCGGGAGGTAAGGGAGAAGCGGAGCCATCGAGGAGCGCAACGATTTAGTCCGCAGTAAAAATCGTTGTGAAATCGACTTGTCACAGAAATGACTGCATATTGGTTATAAGGTAAATCGAGGTCGCAAAAACCGATTTTGAAATTTGCAGATTCCTAGGTCCAAGGGTTCTATCTGAAAACAGCGTTTGAAAGTTTTATTTACTTATATCTCGAGAACCGCTTAGTCTACAACAAAATGGCTTACACCAAACGAAAGAGCGCAAAATTTTGAATCAGAAACGATTTTTTACTCGATTCCGATGAGTGTAAAGTTCCGAGATAATTAATCGAAAAGAAATGAACATGCCCCCGACTTTCCTCCCGCCCTGCGGTATGCTTCCCGTGTCTCTCGCTCCCACAGCGTTTATTTCTTTTCGCTTAATTATCTCGGAACTTTGCACTCGACGGAATCGAGTTCAAAATCGTTTTCGATGCAAAATTTTAAGCTCTTTTGTTTGATGCAAGCCATTTTATTGTTGACTATAGTCAAATAAAACTTACGAACGTTGGTTTCGTATAGAAGCTCTGGGAAACTGAGAGAGCTGCAAATTTCAAAATCTGTTTTTGTCGACTTCGATTTACCTTATAAACAGAATTCAGCCATTTCTGTGACAAGTCGATTTCAGTACTGGACTCATTTTCGAGACAGCTGGTGAGGAAAGCTTTCGTTTGATCGGCCAAAAGCTAGTGAAACTATAAACGCATCATAGTTGATATCTCTTGTTGATAAATACAGAGCGAGTCATGTATTTCCTTTCTTAAAAAACATGGGCCCGATGTTGTGCAACATTTGAAAATTGATTTAGATTGGTCATAAAGAATAGGCGTGAAGATTTGCTATACTCGTTACATTTGAATTTTTATATTGAATTTCTATACTTTAGGTATTTTAAACTAAATAAATAAATTAACATAAAATATGAAAATAATTTTTCGTTTAAAAAAATTATCTGATTATCCTATCATTTTACGTATTCAGAATTAAAGCATGATAAAATACTTTTATTTTATACTTTGATTTTGTCATTAGTCTTTACAAAAAACGAGAAATCGACGGCACTGCTATTTTAGAGCGTT
Source organism: Torymus aiolomorphi (assembly GCA_036365515.1). Taxonomy (NCBI): domain Eukaryota; kingdom Metazoa; phylum Arthropoda; class Insecta; order Hymenoptera; family Torymidae; genus Torymus; species Torymus aiolomorphi. Next base: position 183,823,215 of record CM070874.1, read on the forward strand.
ACATGAAAAGTTCTTTAGTTTAAATCATGTTAACCATGGAATTTCTTGATGAAACCCCGGGAAGCGTTCGTTTCGTTTCGTCACCAGTTCAACTTTTATTTTCAGACTCGTAAACAGCTGTACAGCCATGCAGCGACAAGCTCACTCGAAAAATTACGGACGATGCCGCCTTGCAGTATTACGACAAAAGTTCTTGCGCTAAAATGAATTTCTCATCCTCGCAAACGCGTTATCCTTCTAATCACCAATGGATCATTCAATAAAAAAACGATAAAACAGTTACACGACCGTTGTCAAAATTTATGCAAAGGATTTTCTGGCTTAAAATATTATTTTAACCCCACGATGAGCTCAGGTGGCTGGTAACACAATACCCTTTTAAACACAAGCGTTTTTCTATTAGAAATCAAGAAATCGCGTACACAGGCACCTCGTATCCTTACGTAAAGAGTTCTCATGCTTAAATAAATCTATCGGCTTCACTAAAACATCTAGAGCAGCACAACACTCTACCCTATGATGCCCAAGAGTATTGTTTGTTTTAAAAATTGCAAAATTAGAGATGCTGCCGCTTCGCAGCCTTACATTAAAAGTTCTCGCGCTTTGAACATTAAAAGTTCATACAAAAAAGCAGATTTATCTACCTATAATCTTCAATAAACTGTAACGTAAATAGATAATCAGAATGTGAATTGAAAGGAAAACTTCTATTAATGGTAACAAAAATCGTATTTCTAGCTAACGAGGTTCATGCGCGACTCCCAAATTAAAGCAGTGTTAAATCAAGAGGTTGTCTAAAATATGTAAGAGCAATAGCTGTAATGTAATTAAGCCATTTCAAATAATATAAATAGGTAATCTGTTATAAAAAAAGTCTATTTAACATAACTAAACAAACATTTTTTAACAAAATGTCGATATTTCAGGAACAGATTTCATCAGTACAAACAATTATTGATAAAACACAGGGATCTTTTTTCATTAACTACCAATTTCATTTTTCAAGATAAGATTTTGTTTCTTAATTTATTTCATTGTTACTTGCCGAAGAAAAATTTCATAATTATCCAAAACCTTCAAAGTTAAAGCAAATTTAAAAAATACATTTCTTTTACCATTTTCACGAATTTATGAACAACCACGGCCATGGTTATAAAATTCTGAATAATAAATGATTTTGTATTTTTCCCCCGACGAGACCCAAAAACATTCATTACGGGGGTCAGAGACCTTTAAAATGACGAAAAATCGATTTTTTTATTACATATTTCACTAAAAAACACTTGTACAATATGTCCCAAATTGTTTTAAAGCATTATCCATTTTTCTTTTCAGAATATACACGAAACATTGATAAAGCTTTCTATTTGCTTTTTGTGTAAATTACATTTATAGCACTGCGTGAATTAAGTCGGCAGTTATGTCACGCATATCCGTGCGATAAGTAATCCATTATTTCACCGTGTTTATCGCACTCGCTACGCTCGGGCCCTAACTTCACGCCGTGTCATAATGGGCCACTTATCGCACTTGTATCGTAATGTACTATTTTCCCCTTGTATAGATAATATTGATTTGTACTATTTTTTTTTGTTCAATTTTCTTTTTTTAATATATTTAAAATTTTCATTCTACATATGTATACCGCGTAACCAAATTATCCTGACATTGGATTTTCTCCCTGGAAAATTGTGAAAAGGTTGGAAAAGCGATGAGTCTAAGGGTTTTGGCGACCGAGGAACACAATGGTGCAGTCAAAATTGACGTAGCACAAAAACCAAAAAGATAGCAAAATTATTTTTTTCGAAAAATATTTAAGGTTTGGTTTTTATGTACATTTATCGAAGTTCATTAAGTTTAAAGACCATACCGCATTTGACCGACCTCAATATCGATATATTAAGTTAAAAAATTGACAATATATTGCTAGTATATTGGAAATATATTGGGTAGCATATGGGAACTATATTGCCAAACCTATTGGCGATATGTGTGAGATACCTGTTTGGCACAATAATTGCAATATATTGGAAATAGGTATTGCAATATAGTGCCAGTATACTTCCCATATCTATTGCCAATACATTACCAATGTAGATCCAATAGTTTTGATTTCTACGCAGGTATGGCTGAAAGTATAAAGGATTCCGTACGGAAAGCGTTGGATTCGAATTTTTCGCACAACATTGACTGAAATTCACCTAAATTTAATACTAAGTTTCCCGTAAGTAGAGCGTATTTATCACTCCTTTCCCAAACTTAGGTGAAACTTAACATTAACTTTGTATGAAGTTTTACGTAATTTAAACATAAGATTTCAATTTGGTTTTCCAAACTTTCAAAGACATGAACTGAGGCAAAGTGAATATAAACATATGAAGTATTTCATAAGGCGAGTGTCAGATTCGTATTTTTACACGAACATGGGCGGGAACTAATTTGAAGTTCATACTAAGTTTTCCATCGATGGTTGTGACAAGCTTTTTCTAAAGTATGGTTGAAAGTATGGCTTAAAGTATGGCTGAAAGTGTGGCTTGAAGTATGGATGAAAGTATGGCTTAAAGTATGGTTGAAAATATGGCTTAAAGTATGGCTTAACGTATGGCTTAAAGTATAGCTGAAAGAATAGCTGAAAGTATGGCTTAAAGTATGGCTGAAGGTATGGCGTACAGTATGGATGAAAGTATGGCTTAAAGTATGGCTGAAAGTTATCGTTTAGACTCCGTAAGGAGATCGTAGTATTCGAATTATTTTCACAACCTTGACTGTAATTCACCTAAATATTGTATTAAGATTCTCGTGAGTAGAACGTATTTATCATTATTTTCCCAAACTTTACAGAAACATAACATTAACCTTGTATGATGTTTTGCGTAATTTAATCATAAGATTTCAATTCGGTTTCCAAACTTTAAAAGAGTTGAACTGAGCCAAAGTTAATATCAACATATGAAGTATTTCCTAAGGCGAGTGTAAGATTCCTATTTTTACACGAACATTGACGGAAACTAATCTGAAGTTCATATTAAGTTTCCTATCGATGGTCGTGACAAGCTTTTTCTAAAGTATGGCTTAAAGTATGGCTTACAGTATGGATGAAAGTATGGCTTAAAGTATGGCTTAAAGTATGGCTTACAGTATGGATGAAAGTATGGCTTAAAGTATGGCTTAAAGTATGGCTGAAAGTATGGCTTAAAGTATGGCTGCAAGTAAGGCTTAAAGTATGTCTGAAAGTATGGCTTACAGTATGGATGGAAGTATGGCTTAAAATATGGCTTAAAGTATGGCTGAAAGTATGGCTTAAAGTATGGCTTAAAGTATGGCTGAAAGTTATCGTTTAGATTCCGTAAGGAGATCGTAGTATTCGAATTATTTCCACAACCTTGACTGAAATTCACCTAAATTTTGTATTAAATTTCCTAGATTTTGTATTAAGTTTCCCGTGAGTAGAACGTATTTGATAGTTCTTTTCCCAAACTTTACCGAAACTTAACATTAACCTTGTATGATGTTTTACGTAATTTAATCATAAGATTTCTATTCGGTTTTCCAAACTTTAAAAGAGATGAACTGAGCCAAAGTTCATATAAAAATATGAAGTATTTCCTAAGGCGAGTGTAAGATTCCTATTTTTACACGAACATTGACAGAAACTAATCTAAAGATCATATTAAGTTTTCTGTCGATGGTTGTGACAAGCTTTTTCTAAAGTATGGCTGAAAGTATGGCTTAAAGTGTGGCTGAAAGTATGGCTTGAAGTATGGATGAAAGTATGGTTTAAAGTTTGGCATAAAGTATGGCTTAAAGTATGGCTTAACGTATGGCTTAAAGTAGGGCTTACAGTATGGCTGAAAGTTAACGTTCAGATTTCGTAAGGAGATCGTAGGATTCGAATTATTTCCACAACCTTGACTGAAATTTACCTAAATTTTTTGTATTAAGTTTCCCGTGAGTAGAACGTATTTATCATTATTTTCCCAAACTTTACCGAAACATAACATTAACCTTGTATGATGTTTTACGTAATTTAATCGTAAGATTCCAATTCGGTTTCCCAAACTTTAAAAGAGTTGAACTGAGCCAAAGTTAATATAAACATATGAAGTATTTCCTAAGGCGAGTGTAAGATACCTATTTTTACACGAATATTGACGGAAACTAATCTGAAGTTCATATTAAGTTTCCTGTCGATGGTCGTGACAAGCTTTTTCTAAGGTATGGCTCAAAGTATGGCTTAAAGTATGGCTCAAAGTATGGCTTAAAGTATGGCTGAAAGTATGGCTTAAAGTATGGCTTACAGTATGGATGAAAGTATGGCTTAAAGTGTGGCTGAAAGTATGGCTTGAAGTATGGATGAAAGTATGGCTTAAAGTATGACTCAAAGTATGGCTTAAAGTATGGCTGAAAGTATGGCTTAAAGTATGGCTTAAAGTATGGCTGAAAGTTATCGTTTAGATTCCGTAAGGAGATCGTAGGATCCGAATTATTTCCACAGCCTTGACTGAAATTCACCTAAATTTTGTAATTAGTTTCTCGTGAGTAGAACGTATTTATCATTATTTTCTCAAATTTACCGAAATTTAACATTCACCTTGTATGATGTTTTACGTAAATTAATCTTATGATTTCAATTCCGTTTCACAAAGTTTAAAAGAGATGAACTGAGGCAAAATGAATATAACATATGAAGTATTTTATAAGGTGAGTGTATGATTCGTATTTTTACACGAACATGGGCGGAAACTAATCTGAAGTTCATATTAAGTTTTTCGTCGATGGTTGTGACAAGCTCTTTCTAAAGTATGGCTGAAAGTATGGCTTAAAGTATGGCTGAAAGTAGGGCTTAAAGTATGGCTGAAAGTATGGCTTAAAGTATGACTTAAAGTATGGCTCAAAGTATGGCTGAAAGTTAACTTTTATATTCCGTAAGGAGATCGTAGAATTCGAATTATCTCCACAACGTTGACTGAAATTCACCTAAATTTTGTATTAAGTTTCCCGTAAGTAGAAAGTATTTGAAAGTTCTTTTCCCAAACTTTACCGAAACTTAATGTTAAGTTTCACCAAAGTTTGGGAAAAGAATGATAAACGATCTACTTACTCGAAACTTAATACAAAGTTTAGGTGAATTTCAGTCAAGGTTGTGGAAAAAATTCGAATCCTACGTTCTCCTTACGGAATCCAAACGCTAACGTTCAGCCATACTTTAAGCCATACTTTGATTCATACTTTGAGCCATACTTTAAGCCATACTTTAAGCGATACTTTCATCCATACTTCAAGCCATAGTTTCAGCCATACTTTAAGCCATACTTTCAGCCATACTTTAGAAAAATATTGTCACAACCATCGACAAAAAACTTAATATGAACTTCAGATTAGTTTCCGGCAATGTTCGTGTAAAAATAGGAATCTTACACTCGCCTTACGAAATACTTCATATGTTTATATTAACTTTGGCACAGTTCATCTCTTTTAAAGTTTGGAAAACGGAATTGACATCTTATGATTAACTTACGTAGAACATCATTCAAAGTTAATGTTAAGTTTCGGTAAAGTTTGGGAAAAGAAAGATCAAATACGTTCTACTCACGGGAAACTTAATACAAAATTTAGGTGAATTTCAGTCAATGTTGTGGAAATAATTCGAAACCTACGAACTGCTTACGGAATCTAAACGTAAACTTTCAGCCATACTTTAAGCCATACTTTAAGCCATACTTTCAGCCATAGTTTAAGCAATACTTTAAGCCATTCTTTAGGCCATACTTTCAGCTATACTTTCAGCCATACTTTAAGCCATACTTTCATCCATACATTAAGCCATACTTTAAGCCATACGTTAAGCCATACTTTCATCCATACTTCAAGCCATACTTTTGGCCATACTTTCAGCCATAGCTTAAGCCATACCTTCAGCCATACTTTAGAAAAAGCTTGTCACAACCACCGACAGGAAACTTAATATGAACTTCAGATTAGTTTCCGTCAATGTTCGTGTAAAAATAGGTATCTTACACTTGCCTTAGGGAATACTTCATATATTTATATAAACTTTGGCTCATTTCATCTCTTTTAATGTTCGGAAAACCCAATTGTAATCTTACGATTAAATTACGTAAAACATCATACAAGGTTAATGTTAAATTTCAGTAAAGTTTGGAAAAAGAACTATCAAATACGTTCTACTCACGGGAAACTTAATACAAAAAATTTAAGTGAATTTCAGTCAAGGTTGTGGAAATAATTCGAATCCTACGATCTCCTTACGGAATCTAAACGATAACTTTCGGCCATACTTTAAGCCATACTTTCATCCATACTGTAAGCCATACTTTAAGCCATACTTTAAGCCATACTTTAAGCCATACTTTAAGCCATACTTTCATCCATACTTCAAGCCATAGTTTCAGCCATACTTTAAGCCATACTTTCAGCCATACTTTAGAAAAAGATTGTCACAACCATCGACAAAAAACTTAATATGAACTTCAGATTATTTTCCGCCCATGTTCGTGTAAAAATACGAATCTGACACTCGTATTATGAAATACTTCATATGTTTATATTCACTTTGCCTCAGTTCATCTCTTTGAAAGTTTGGAAAACCAAATTGAAATCTTATGATTAAGTTACGTAAAACTTCATACAAAGTTAATGTTAAGTTTCACCTAAGTTTGGGAAAAGAGTGATAAATACGCCCTACCGAGTGACAATCCACCAACGCACCACTTTTAAAAGGTTGTAATTAACGATTGAATTTAAATATCGATACCGGGTGGGCGGCATTTTAAGTTTTTTGAGCTGGTCTATCGTTTGGTCGCATCTATTCTGCGATAGCATTAGTATTAACGAAGTTATGCAATTTTTTTCCCGGAGAAAATGTTTTTTCGAACTTTATTTATGCATTTTCGGAAAGAACAGAAAAAAAGTTTTGGGAATAGGCGTTTTTGGTATAAATTCGGTAAATGCTTTAATTTTAAATAAATGTACAAAATCATTAATATTTCGATGCAGACAGAAACAAATGTGGATGAGGCTTCAAACGTTCGGTAGGTTTGGAATAGAGGAATGTAATGAAATGCGCAACTTCTCGCCGTGTCAGAAAGAAGAGGTTACTTGTTCTGTTTACATAACGATCTTATGTTCGTCGCTCAGAGATGTCGCCAATATGTTCGCTCGATTCGCCAGTGCGCGGCGCCCAGCATAGCGCAGAGGCAGGCAACAATTCAATATCGTCCAACTGTCATGCCGTATGCCTCGACGCACAATAACGTTCGATGTAACAGCCCGTTGTAAGTTTGGTGGTGTACCCTGTCGTTTTTACGTCTAGGTGTCGTAGCACATCCAATGGGGTGTCTAGATGTTCGGAGTGACCGAAGATGGAGTCTAGGTCGTGCGCTCCGTAGTTTCTTACGTCTAGGTGCCGTAGTATATCAAATGCAGGATCTAGGTGTTTGGGGTGGCCGATGATGAAGTCTAGGTCATGCGCTCCGTAGGTTTTTTACGTCGAGGTGTCGTAGCGCATCCAATGAGAGATCTAGATGTTCAGGGTGGCCGATGACGGAGTCTAGGTGTCACAGCACATCCAATGGGGTGTCTAGATTTTCGGAGTGATCGATGATGGAGTCTAGGTCGTGCGCTCCGTAGTTTTTTACGTCTAGGTGTCATAGTGCATCAAATGGGGGGTCTAGGTGTTCGGAGTGACCGATGATGGAGCCTAGGTCGTACGCTCCGTAGTTTTTTACGTCTAGGTGCCGTAGTGCATCAAATGGGGGTCTAGGTGTTTGGGGTGGCCAATGATGGAGTCTAGGTCGTGCGGACCGTAGCGTTTTTACGTCGACGTATCGTAGTGCATCAAATGGGGGTCTAGGTGTTTGGGGTGGCCAATGATGGAGTCTAGGTCGTGCGGACCGTAGCGTTTTTACGTCGACGTGTCGTAGCGCATCCAAAGAGAGATCTAGATGTTCGCGCTAGCCGATGATTGAGTCTATGTGGTGCGCTTCGTATTCTTTTACGTCTAGGTGTCATAGCATATCCAATGGGGGCTTTAGGTGTTCGGGGTCGCCGATAACGGAGTCTAGGTGGTGCGCTCCGTAGTTTTTTACGTCTAGGTGTCGTAGCGTATCAAATGGAGGGTCTAGATGTTTGGGGTGGCCGATGATCGAGTCTAGTTCGTGCGCTCCGTAGTTTATTACGTCGAGGTGTCATAGCTCATCCAATGGGAGGTCTAGACGTTCAGGGTGGCCGGTGATGGAGTTTAGATGGTGCGCTCCGTAGTTTTTTACATCGAGGTGTCATAGCGCATCCAATGAGAGATCTAGATGTTCGGGGTGGCCGATCATGGAGTCTAGGTAGTGCGCTCCGTAGTTTTTTACGTCTAGCTGTCGCAAAGCATGCAAAGGAGGGTTTACGTGCAATATTTAATCTTTATCTAATAAATATCTAATTTTTAAATATTCTATTCGAATATTTACTGGAAATCTCAGCCGTAATCTCAGCTGGAACACTATCTGTAATTTGTTCAAAAACAGTAGGTACAGCTGGAATTCCAGCTGGTATACCAGCTAGGTATTCTCAACCGGGAGCGCATTCTCAACGGATATTCCCCTCTAGCTGCTCGATTCCTCATGGTAATCTAGCCCATTGAAATTAATGTAACTGAATATAAATGAGTAGTTTAAGCTATTCATTGTTCGTATGCTTAAAAGACATCTCAAAGAGCGAAACCAAATACAGTAGATTGTCAATTTTCATTAAAAATATTGACGTTTAATTAGTTTGCTATTGCATCAAAGAGAATTGTTTTTGCGTAACAGTACTTACTGCACTCTTAAAAATTGTGTGCCTATTTAACACAAAGTTTATGTAAAATATGAATGTTCCTATTTAACACAAAAATTTGTGTAAATGATGTACACAATCATTGTGTAAGAATTCGACACAAGAATTTGTGTAAAATCGCTGCTTTACAAACAAACTTGTGTAAATTGCCGTTTTACACAAAAATTTGTTGGAGAGGACAGGGAGATCGTTTAATTCCCGTGCACGCCGATTTTGGTCCCTTTTCTGGCGATTCTGAGAGACGCTGCTAATCGGGCCGTCCGGTGTGCTAATGACGCTTCAATATAAGTTATTGTCTAGTAGAAATTTATCTATACGAAATGGCCAAGAAGTTAGAAAATAGCTAGTAAAACTGGCTAATAAATGACTATGATGAAACGCTTTTTCTCCTATTTTTTGCCTATTTCTTAGATTGAGGTAAAAATAAAATATTCGTATTTGATTTACTTACTAATTTTATCTTTGATAAAAGAGCATTAAAATGCATTGGATGGCTTTTCAAAATATAAATAAATAACATGAACTAATAAGTCGTTTATTGTACTCATTCTATGAATAATTCAGCAAAACTCTTATTTCTCCATCTGATTCTGTCCCTCTCACTCCTTCTCATAGCAGCAAGCCTTCTAGTAGCCATTTTCAGTATATAAAAACTGATCAGTTTTAATATCTTTAAAATACTTAAGAACAAGGTTGTGCTTGTCTTCGAAAAACTAAATTCTATTTTCAATCTATTAAATAGACAAATAATGGGAGAAAAAGTATTTCATCGAGAGGTAGAGAGTGGACAACAGAAATTCCTATTTTATAATGGCCAATTTCTAATATAAATGGTCGGATATTGGTTATAAAATGTTTTGGACTTCCACCAGGGTAGTGTAGTCATTAATTTGCGATTTCGGCGGTCAAGATGCTCTGTGAAAACACAATTTAGTTATTCATTGTCAAATCGATCGTCGTGCGTCTCATTATCGTAGAACAATTATGTAAAAAGTTTAACAAGTATGAGGACTTTAAACACGGCCACAAGAAACACAAATACCTGTTAAGTCCATCTAGCAATTCTATTGTAATGTTTGCTAGAAGTCATTTTGTTTGTTTATATTTATTTGATTTCTGCCGTTCCCATATCCTTAGGATAATCCCTCGAAAAGTTCAAAAGGTCCCAGTCGCGAGAAACGGCTTACGATGCGAATAAGAGTTAATAATGTATCCTTACTTAAACACGATTTCGCCTGTCAAGATGGTCTATGAAAACACAATTTAGTTATTCATTGACGAATCGATCATCGTAAGTCTCATTGAAGTAGGATAATTATATAAAAAGTTCAAGAAGTATCAGTACTTTAAAAAAGGTCCATACGATACGTAAGTACCTGTTAATTCCATCTAGCAGTTTCATTGCAATGCTTGCGTAGAAGTCAATTTCTTTTTGTACTTTTATTCGATTTCTGTCGCTCCCGCGTCCTCAGGATAATCGCTCGAAAAGTTCAAGTGGGCTCAAATAAGAGAAACAGCTTAGGCCGAGAATAAAAATGAATTGTGTATCATTACCTGAACGGAGCTGTGGAGATCTAGATGCTGTATCAAAACACAATTTCTTTATTCATTGATGAATAGATCTGCGTGCGTCTTATTATCGTAGGACAATTATATACAAAGTTCAAGAAGTATCAAGACTTTGAAACATGGCCATACGATACGTACGAGGGTCATTTGATAAGTTCCTAGCCTACAAATGAAAACACCACAATTTTACAAAAAATAAAATTTATTTTTCAATGTAGTCTCCTTTTAGTTGAATACACTTGGTCCAGCGGTGTTCCAATTTTTTTAACCCCGTTGAAAAAAATTTTTTCTCTTGGTTTGCAAAATAGGCCTCCGTGGCGTCGATTATTTCGTTATTGGAGTGGAATCTCTTCCCGGCGAGCGAATTTTTTAGGTTCGGAAACAAAAAAAAGTCGCACGGAGCCAAATCTGAAGAATACGGTGGATGGGGCAGCAGTTCGTAGCGTAATTCGACCAATTTAGCCGTGGCAAGTGCAGAAGTGTGAGCCGGTGCATTATCGTGGTGGAAAAGCACTTTCTTTTTAGACAAATGGGGCCGTTTTTCTTCTAACACGGCGTCAAATCGGCTCAATAGTTCGGCGTAGTACTGTCCTGTGACCGTTTTGCCCTTCTCCAGATAGTCAATAAAAATCACACCTTGAGAATCCCAGAAAACAGTGGCCATCACCTTTCCGGCCGACGGGACCATCTTCGCCGTCTTCGGAGCAGGTTCACCGGGTAAGGTCCACTGTTTTGACTGCTCCTTGGTCTGTGGAGTGTAGTAGTGAATCCATGTTTCGTCGACGGTCACGTAACGACGCAAAAACTCTTTTGGATTGCGATTAAACAGCTCCAAACACTGCTCTGAACTGGTCACACGGATGCGCTTGTTGTCTGCAGTCAGCAAACGCGGCACCCACCTTGCTGACAGCTTCCTCATGCCTAAAATCTCATGTAGGATATGCCACACGCGTTCTTCTGAGATGCCTACTATCGCAGCTATCTCGTGCACCTTTAATCGGCTGTCTGACAAAACGATATCGTGTATTTTTGTCACGTTCTCCTCCGTAGTGGCTGTTTTCGGAGCACCTGGGCGTGGATCATCAAAAACCGACGTACGACCACGTTGAAACTCGTTATACCAAAATTTAACGGTCGCCATCGAAGGAGAAGCATCCCCATACACTGCATCCAAGCGTTCTTTAATTTCACTGCGCGATTTCCCTTCCAAAAACAAGAATCGAATCACCGACCGATATTGTTCTTTCTCCATTTTTCAAAAATCAACGGACACATTTGCTTTCACACGCTCTCAAAAATAAACTACAACTCCGATCCGGCTGAAATTTCGTCTGTAACCGTTTACCGGAAGATACTGCACTGTAGTGTATTTCTGGTGCGATAGTGGTACCATCTGGCGGTGAGGCTAGGTACTTGTCAAATGACCCTCGTAAGTACCTGTTAATTCCATCTAGCAGTTTCATTGCAATGTTTGCCTAGAAGTCAATTTCTTTTTGTACTTTTATTCTATTTCTGTCGTATAAGAAGTTCAAGAAGTATCATGACTTTGAAAAAGAGCCATACAAGAGGTAAGTACCTATTAAGTCCATCTAGCAGTTCCATTGCAATGTTTGCTAGAAGTCAGTTTTTTTTTTAATATTTCTTCGATTTTAGTCGGTCCCATGTCCTTAGGATAATCCTTCGAAAAGTTCAAGTGAGACCAGTGGCGCGAAATGGCTTACGCAGTGAACTAACATTAATTGTCTATGCTTACTTGAACGGGATTGTGGCGATAGAGATGCTCTAAGAAAACACAATTTAGTTATTCATTGACGAATCGATCGTCGTGCGTCTCATTATCGTAGGACAATTATATAAAAAGTTCAAGAAGTATCAGGACTTTGAAACACGGCCATAAGAGACGCAAATACCTGTTAAGTCCATCTAGCAGTTCTATTGTAATGTTTGCTAGAAATCATTTTGTTTGTTTATATTTATTTGATTTCTGCCGTTCCCATATCCTTAAGATAATCCCTGGAAAAGTACAAGTGGTCCCAGTCACGAGAAACGGCTTAAGATGCGAATAAGAGTTAATAATGTATCCTTACTTAAACACACTTTCGGTGGTCAAGGTGCTCTATGAAAACACAATTTAGTTATTCATTGACGAATTGATCATCGTACCTCTGATTATCGTAAGATAATTGTATAAAAAGTTCAAGAAGTATCAGTACTTTAAAAAAGGTCCATACGATACGTAAGTACCTGTTAAGTACACTGTTATTGTGCACACTTGAAATGCTTTTGTTGTGCCTTTGCCATCTGAGAAGGCGACATTCTGGACCTAGAAGAGTCATTTCGAATGTTGACGAGTATCATCAGACCGATCGGACAGCAGAAATTTCGAGCTTTTCAAGAATGGCGTACGAATGTTCCGGAATCACCGGAACATTCGTACGCACCCGAGTTCATTAGTCGACCGGTCCCGCCGAGAGCCGCCCAAAGTAGTAGAACCTACTACTATCGCGTGTCTTTCTTGCTCCTTTTTGTATTGCGTAAGACCATTTTCAGTTCTGCATGAACAGCCACACGCGGTCGCGTGTCTCGAGTAGGCAGTTATTGGCACACTCTAAATGCTTTTGCACAGTCTTTACCATATCTGAAAGCGAGATTCTTTGCGCATTAGCGCCATTAGAAAAACCACCGAGACGCGTTGGGGAGATCTAACAGCAGAAACTTTGAGCTCTTTTAAAAAGGGTGTACGAATGTTCCGGACTCACCGGAACATTCGAACGCACTGGAGTTTACTGGTCGAGCGGACTCGCCGAAAGACTCCCAAATAGTAGATCCTATCGCATGGATTTCTTGCTCATTTTTGTATTGCGTAAGACCATTTTCATCTCTGCATGAACAGCCGCACGCGGTCGCGTGCCTGGAGTACGCAGTTATTGGCACACTCGAGATGCTTTTGCATAGTCTTTAGCATATCCGAAAGCGATATTCTTCACGCATTAACGCCATTAGGTAAACCACCGAGTCGCGTTGGGAAGACCTAACAGCAGAAATTTCGAGCTCTTTTAAAAATGGTGTACGAATGTTCCGGTCTTACCGAAACATTCGTACGCGCTCGAGTTTACTAGTCGAGCGGTCTCGTTGAGAGACGCCCAAAGTACGTAGTGGAACATATCGCGTGGATTTCTTGCTCCATTCGTATCGCGTAAGACCATTTTTAGGTCTGCATGAACAGCCGCACACTGTCGCGTGCCTCGAGTACGCTTTTATTCGAAGAGATTTTGCATAGTCTTTGCCATATCTGAAGAGAGATTCTTCACGCATCAGAGCAATTAGGAAACCCCACTCGTCTCGTTCGGGAGATCGAACAGCAGAAAATTTCGAGCTCTTTCAGAAATAGTGTACGAATGTTCCAGGATCACCGGAACATTCGTACGCACTCGAGTTTACTAGTCGAGCGGACTCGCTGAGAGACGCCCAAAGTAGTAGAACCTATCTCGTGGATTTCTTGCTCCTTTTTGTGTTGTGTAAGACCATTTTCAGCACTGTATGAACAGCCGTACGCGGTCGCGTGGCTCGAGTTCGCTTTTACTGGCACGTTCGAAGAGATTTTGCATAGTCTTTACCATATCTGAAGAGAGATTCTTCACGCATTGGAGCAATTAGGAAAACCCACGAGTCTCGTTCGGGAGATCTAACAGCAGATATTTCGAACTCTTTTAAAAAGGGTGTACGAATGTTCCGGAATCACCGGAACATTCGTACGCACTCGAGTTTACTAATCGAGCGGTCTCGCTGAGAGACGCCCAAAGTACTTAGTGGAACGTATCGCGTGGATTTCTTGCTCCATTCGTATCGCGTAAGACCATTTTTAGGTCTTCATGAACATCCGCACACGGTCGCGTGCCTCGAGTACGCTTTCATTGGCACGCTCGAAGAGATTTTGCATAGTTTTTGCCATATCTGAAGAGAGATTCTTCACGCATCAGAGCAATTAGGAAACCCCACTGGTCTCGTTCGGGAGATCGAACAGCAGAAATTTCGAGCTCTTTCAAAAATAGTGTACGAATGTTCCGGACTCACCGGAACATTCGTGCGCACTAGAGTTTACTAGTCGAGCGGTTCCGCCGAGGGACGCACAAAGTAGTAGAACCTATCGCGTGGATTCCTTGCTCCTTTTTGTATTGCGTAAGACTATTTTCAGCTCTGCATGAACAGCCGCACGCGGTCGCGTGCCTTGAGTACGCTGTTCTTGGTACACTCGAAGTGGTTTTGTTGTGCCTTTGCGATCTGAAAAGGCGATATTCTGCACATAGAAGAGTTATTTTGAAAGTTGACGAGTATGATCAGACAGATCGAACAGCAGAAATTTCGATCTTTCTCAAGAATGGCGTACGAATGTTCCGGAATCAACGGAACATTTGTACGCAGTCGAGTTTACTAGTCGAGCGGTCTCACCAAGAGACGACCGAAGTAGTGGAACCTATCGCGTACAGTAGATCCTTTGCGTAAAATTCTCTTTTTCGGTTTACCCTCTATCGCGGATAGGATTTGTTTTTCTTTCAATGTCATTACAGTTGTCTGATTGTGAAATTTTCTTTTAAAAATCAGCCGTCGAGATATGCAAATTATAATCTTCAAAATTTATAATATTATTTGTGTATAACTGTACGTTTTGCCCTACTTCAAAGTCCTGATACTTCTTGAACTTTTTATATAATTATCCTACGATAATAAGACCCACGCAGATCTTTTCATAAATGAATAAAGAAATTGTGTTTTGATACAGCATCTAGATCTCCACAATTCCATTCAGGTAATGATACACAATTAATTTTTATTCTCGGCCTACGCTGTTTCTCTTATTTGGGCCCACTTGAACTTTTCGAGGGATTATCCTGAGGACGTGGGAGAGACAGAAATCGAATAAAAGTACAAAAAGAAATTGACTTCTACGCAAACATTACAATGAAACTGCTAGATGGAATTAACTGGTACTTACGTATCTTATGGACCTTTTTTAAATTACTGATACTTCTTGAAATTTTTATATAATTATCCTACTTTAATGAGACTTACGATGATCGATTCGTCAATGAATAACTAAATTGTGTTTTCGTAGATCATCTTGACCGGCGAAATCGTGTTTAAGTAAGGATACATTATTAACTCTTATTCGCATCGTAAGCCGTTTCTCGCGACTGGGACCTTTTGAACTTCTCGAGGACTTATCCTAACGATATGGGAACGGCAGAAATCAAATAAATATAAACAAATAAAATGACTTCTAGCAAACATTACAATAGAACTGGTAGATGGACTTAACAGGTATTTGCTTTTCTTATGGCCGTGTTTCAAAGTCCTCATACTTGTTGAACTTTTTACATAATTGTCCCACGATAATGAGACGCACGACGATCGATTCGTCAATGAATAACTAAATTGT
Source organism: Torymus aiolomorphi (assembly GCA_036365515.1). Lineage (NCBI taxonomy): Eukaryota > Metazoa > Arthropoda > Insecta > Hymenoptera > Torymidae > Torymus > Torymus aiolomorphi. Next base: position 183,839,065 of record CM070874.1, read on the forward strand.
GTTTTCACAGAGCATCTTGACCGCCGAAATCGCAAATTAATGACTACACGACCCTGGCGGAAATCCAAATCATTTTATAACCAATATCCGACCATTTATATTAGAAATTGGCCATTATAAAATAGGAATTTCTGTTGTCCACTTTCTAGCTCTAGATGAAATACTTTTCCTTCCATTGTTTGTCTATTTAATAGATTGAAAAATAGAATTTAGTTTTTCGGAGACAAGCACAACCTTGTTCTTAAGTATTTTAAAGATATTAAAACTGATCAGTTTTTATATACTGAAAATGGCTACTAGAAGGCTTGCTGCTATGATAAGAAGTGAGAGGGACAGAATCAGATGGAGAAATAAGAGTTTTGCTGAATTATTCATAGAATGAGTACAATAAACGATTTATTAGTTCATGTTATTTATTTATATTTTGAAAAGCCATCCAATGCAGTTTAATGCTCTTTTATCAAAGATAAAATTAGTAAGTAAATCAAATACGAATATTTTATTTTTACCTCAATCTAAGAAATAGGCAAAAAATAGGAGAAAAAGCGTTTCATCATAGTCAATTATTAGCCAGTTTTACTAGCTAATTTCTAGTTAACTTCTTGGCCATTTCGTATAGATAAATTTCTACTAGATAATGACTTATATTGAAGCGTCATTAGCACACCGGACGGCCCGATTAGCAGCGTCTCTCAGAATCGCCAGAAAAGGGACCAAAATCGCCGCCCACGGAAATTAAACGATCTCCCTGTCCTCTCCCACAAATTTTTGTGTAAAACGGCAATTTACACAAGTTTGTTTGTAAACCAGCGATTTTACACAAATTCTTGTGTCGAATTCTTACACAATGTTTGTGTACATCATTTACACAAATTTTTGTGTTAAATAGGAACATTCATATTTTACATAAGCTTTGTGTTAAATAGGCACATCATTTTTAAGAGTGCAGTAAGTACTGTTACACAAAAACAATTCTCTTTGATGCAATAGCAAACTAATTAAACGTCAATATTTTTCATGAAAATTGACAATCTACTGTATTTGGGCTCGCTCTTTGAGAGGTCTTTTAAGCATACGAACAATGAATAGCTTAAACTACTAATTTATATTCAGTTATATTAATTTCAATGGCCTAGATTACCATGAGCAATCGAACAGCTAGAGGGGAATATCCGTTGAGAATGCGCTCCCGGTTGAAAATACCTAGCTGGAATACCAGCTTGAATTCCAGCTGTACCTACTGTTTTTGAGCAAATTATAGATAGTGTTCCAGCTGAGATTACGGCTGAGATTTCCAGAAAATATTCGAATAGAATATTTAAAAATTAGATATTTATTAGATAAAAATTAAATATTGCACGTAAACCCCCCTTTGCATGCTTTGCGACACCTAGATGTAAAAGAATACGAAGCTTACCACCTATACTCCGTCATCGGCCACCCCGAACACCTAGAGCCTCTATTGGATGCGCTACGACACCTAGACGTAAAAAACTACGGAGCGCACTACCTAGACTCCATGATCGGCCACCTCGAACATCTAGATCTCTCATTGGATGCGCTATGACACCACCCTGAACATCTAGACTTTCCATTGGAAGTGCTACGACACCTGGACGTAAAAAACTATGGAGCGGACCATCTAAGCTACATCATCGACCACCCCAAATAACTAGACCTCCCATTGGCTGAGCTACGACACCTCGACATAAAAAACTACAGAGCGCACGACCTAGACTCCCTCATCGGCCACCCCAAACACCTAGAGCCCCCATTTGATGCGCTACAACACCTAGACGTAAAAAACTACGGAGCGCACCACCTAGACTCCGTTATCGGCCACCCCGAACACCTAAAGCCCCCATTGGATACGCTACGATACCTAGACGTAAAAGACTACGGAGCGCACCACATAGACTCCATCATCGGCCACCGCGAACATCTAGATCTCTCATTGGATGCGCTACGACACCTCGACGTAAAAAAGCTACGGTCCGCACGACCTAGACTCCATCATTGGCCACCCCAAACACCTAGACCCTCCATTTGATGGACTACGACACCTAGACGTAAAAAATTACGGAGCGCACGACCTAGACTCCATCATCGATCACTCCGAAAATCTAGACACCCCATTGGATGTGCTATGACACCTAGACTCCGTCACGGCCACCCTGAACATCTAGATCTCTCATTGGATGCGCTACGACACATCGACGTAAAAAAACTACGGAGCGCACGACCTAGATTCCATCATCGGCCACCCCAAACACCTAGACACTCGATTTGATGCACTACAACACCTAGACCTCAAAAACTACGGAGCGCGCGACCTAGACTCCATCATCGGTCACTCCGAACATCTAGACACTCCATTGGATGTGCTACGATACCTAAACGTAAAAAACTACGGTGCGCACGACCTAAACTCCGTCATCAGCCACCCAGAACATCTAGATCTCTCATTGGATGCGCTACGACACCTAGACGTAAAAAACTACAGAGAGCACGACCTAGACTCCATCATCGGTCACTCCGAACATATAGATACCCCATTGGATGTGCTATGACACCTAAACGTTAAAAACTACGGAGAGCAGGACCTAGACTCCGTCATCGGCCACCCCGAACATCTAGATCTCTCATTGGATGCGCTACGACACCTCGACGTATAAACCCTACGGATCGCATGACCTAGACTTCATCATCGGCCACCCCAAACACCTAGATCCTGCATTTGATGTACTACGACACCTAGACGTAAGAAACTACGGAGCGCACGACCTAGACTCCATCTTCGGTTACTCCGAACATCTAGACACCCCATTGGATGTGCTACTACACCTAGACGTAAAAACGACAGAGTACACCGCCAAACTTACAACGGGCTGTTACATCGAACGTTATTGTGCGTCGAGGCATACGGCATGACACTTGGACGATATTCCATCGTTGCCTGCCGCTGCGCTACGCTGGTCGCCGCGCACGGGCGAATCGAGCGAACATATTGGCGACATCTCTGAGCAACGAACATAAGATCGTTAACTAAAGAGAGTAAGTAACCTCTTCTTTCTGACACGGCGAGAAGTTGCGCGTTTCATTACATACCGCTATTCCAACCCTACCGAACGTTTGAAGCCTCATCCACATTTCTTTCCGTCTGCATCGAAATATTAATGATTTTGTACATTTATTTAAAAGTAAAGCATTTACCGAATTTATACCAAAAAAGCCTATTCTCAAATCTTTTTTTCTGTTCTTTCCGAAAATGCATAAATAAAGTTCGAAAAAATATTTTTTTCGGGAAAGAATTTTCATAACTTCATTAATACTAATTCTACCGCAGAATAGATCCGACCAATCGATAGACGAGCTCCAAAAACTTAAAATGCCGCCTACCCGGTATCGATATTTCAATTCAATCGTTAATTACAACCTTTTAAAAGTGGTGCGTTGGTGGATTGTCACTCGGAAGAGCGTATTTATCACACTTTTCCCAAACTTAGGTGAAACTTAACATTAATTTTGTATGAAGTTTTACGTAACTTAATCATAAGATTTCAATTTGGTTTTCCAAACTTTCAAAGAGATGAACTGAGGCAAAGTGAATATAAACATATGAAGTATTTCATAAGGCGAGTGTCAGATTCGTATTTTTACACGAACATGGGCGGAAACTAATCTGAAGTTCATATCAAGTTTTCCATCGATGGTTGTGACAAGCTTTTTTAAAGTATGGCTGAAAGTATGTCTTATAGTATGGCTGAAAGTATGGCTTGAAGTATGGATGAAAGTATGGTTTAAAGTATGGCTTAAAGTATGGCTTAAAGTATGGCTGAAAGTACGGCTTAAAGTATGGCTCAAAGTATGGCTTACAGAATGGCCGAAAGTTGTTGTTTAGATTCCGTCAGGAGATCGTAGAATTCGAATTATTTCCACAACCTTGACTGAAATTCACGTAAATTTTTTGTATTAAGTTTTCCGTGGGTAGAACGTATTTGATCTTTCTTCTCCCAAACTTTACCGAAACTTAACATTAACTTTGAATGATGTTTTACGTAAGTTAATCATAAGATTTCAATTCAGTTTTCCAAACATTAAAAGAGATGAACTCAGCCAAAGTTAATATAAACATATGAAGTATTTCCTAAGGTGAGTGTAAGATTCGCATTTTTACACGAACATTGGCGGAAAATAATCTGAAGTTCATAGATGGTTGTGACAAGCTTTGTCTAAAGAATGGCTGAAAGTATGGTTTAACGTATGGCTTAAAGTATGGCTTAAAGTATGGCTGAAAGTATGGCTTAAAGTATGGCTGAAAGTATGGTTTAACGTATGGCTTAAAGTATGGCTTAAAGTATGGCTGAAAGTATGGCTTAAAGTATGGCTGAAAGTATGGCTTAAAGTATAGCTGAAAGTATGGCTGAAAGTATGGCTGAAAGCTATCGTTTAGATTCCGTAAGGAGACTGTAGTGTTCGAATTATTACCACAACCTTGACTGAAATTCATTTACATTTTGTATTAAGTTTCTCTTGAGTAGAACATATTTATCATTATCTTCCCAAACGTTACCGAAACTTAATATTACCCTTGTATGGTGCTTTACGTAAATTAATCTTAAGATTTCAATTCGGTTTTCCAAACTTTAAAAGAGATGAACTGTGCCAAAGTTAATATAAACATATGAAGTATTTCCTAAGGCGAGTGTAAGATTCCTATTTTTACACGAACATTGCGGGATACTAATCTGAAGTTCATATTAAGTTTCTTGTCGATGGTTGTGACAATGTTTTTCTAAAGTATGGCTGAAAGTATGGCTTAAAGTATGGCTGAAACTATGGCTTGAAGTATGGATGAAAGTATGGCTTAAAGTATGGCTTAAAGTATGGCTGAAACTATGGCTTGAAGTATGGATGAAAGTATGGCTTAAAGTATGGCTTAAAGTATGGCTTAAAGTATGGATGAAAGTATGGCTTAAAGTATGGCTGAACGTTATCGTTTGGATTCCGTAAGGAGATCCTAGTATTCGAATTATTTCCACAACAGTGACTGAAATAAGATAAACACGGTGAAATAATGGACTACTTATCGCACGGATAGGCGTGACTTAAGTGCCGACTTAAGTCACGCAGTGCTATAAATGTAATTTGCACAAAAAGCAAATAGAAAGCTTTATCAATGTTTTGTGTATATTCTGAAAAGAAAAATGGATAATGCTTTAAAACAATTTGGGACATATTGTACAAGTGTTTTTTAGTGAAATATGTAATAAAAAAATCGATTTTTCGGCATTTTAAAGGTCTCTGACCCCCTTAATGAATGTTTTTGGGTCTCGTCGGGCGAAAAATACAAAATCATTTATTATTCAGAATGTTATAACCATGGCCGTGGTTGTTCATAAATTCGTGAAAATGGTAAAAGAAATGTATTTTTTAAATTTGCTTTAACTTTGAAGGTTTTGGATAATTATGAAATTTTTCTTGGGCAAGTAACAATGAAATAAATTAAGAAACAAAATCTTATCTTGAAAAATGAAATCGGTAGTTAATGAAAAAAGATCCCTGTGTTTTATCAATAATTGTTTGTACTGACGAAATCTGTTCCTGAAATATCCACATTTTGTTAAAAAATGTTTGTTTAGTTATGTTAGATAGACTTTTTTTATAACAGATTACCTATTTATATTATTTGAAATGGCTTAATTACATTACAGCTATTGCTCTTACATATTTTAGACAACCTCTTGGTTTAACACTGCTTTAATTTGGAAGTCGCACATGAACCTCGTTAACTAGAAATACGATTTTTGTTACCATTAATAGAAGTTTTCCTTTCAATTCACATTCTGATTATCTATTTACTTTACAGTTTATTGAAGATTATAGGTAGATAGATCTGCTTTTTTGTAAGAACTTTTAATGTTCAAAGCGCGAGAACTTCTAATGTAAGGCTGCGAAGCGACAGCATCTTTAATTTTGCAATTTTTTCAACAAAAAATACTCTTGGGCATCATAGGGTAGAGTGTTGTGCTGCTCTAGATGTTTTAGCGAAGCCGATAGATTTATTTAAGCACGAGAACTCTTCACGTAAGGATACAAGGTGCCTGTGTACGCGATTTCTTGATTTCTAATAGAAAAACTCTTGTGTTTAAAAGGGTAATGTGTTACCAGCCACCTGAGCTCATCGTGGGGTTAAAATAATATTTTAAGCCAGAAAATCCTTTACATAAATTTTGACAACGGTCGTGTAACTGTTTTATCGTTTTTTTATTGAATGATCCATTGATGATTAGGAGGATAACGCGCTTGCGAGGATGAGAAATTCATTTTAGCGCAAGAACTTTTGTCGTAATACTGCAAGGCGGCATCGTCCGTAATTTTTCGAGTGAGCTTGTCGCTGCATGGCTGTACAGCTGTTTACGAGTCTGAAAATAAAAGTTGAACTGATGACGAAACGAAACGAACGCTTCCCGGGGTTTTCATGTAACGCTCTAAAATAGCAGTGCCGTCGATTTCTCGTTTTTTGTAAAGACTAATGACAAAATCAAAGTATAAAATAAAAGTATTTTATCATTCTTTAATTCTGAATACGTAAAATGATAGGATAATCCGATAATTTTTTTAAACGAAAAATTATTTTCATATTTTATGTTAATTTATTTATTTAGTTTAAAATACCTAAAGTATAGAAATTCAAAATAAAAATTCAAATGTAACGTGTATAGCAAATCTTCACGCCTATTGTTTATGACCAATCTAAATCAATTTTCAAATGTTGCACAACATCGTACCCACGTTTTTTAAGAAAGGAAATACATGACTCGCTCTGTATTTATCAACAAGAGATATCAACTATGATGCGTTCATAGTTTCACTAGCTTTTGGCCGATCAAACGAAAGCTTTCCTCGCCAGCTGTCTTGAAAATGAGTCCAGTACTGAAATCGACTTGTCACAGAAATGGCTGAATTCTGTTTATAAGGTAAATCGAAGTCGACAAAAACAGATTTTGAAATTTGCAGCTGTCTCAGTTTCCCAGAGCTTTTATACGAACCATCGTTCGTAAGTTTTATTTGATTATAGTCAACAATAAAATGGCTTGCATCAAACAAAAGAGCTTAAAATTTTGCATCGAAAACGATTTTGAACTTGATTCCGTCGAGTGCAAAGTTTCGAGATAATTAATCGAAAAGAAATAAACGCTGTGGGAGCGAGAGATACGGGAAGCATACCGCAGCACGGGAGGAAAGTCGGGGGCATGTTCATTTCTTTTCGATTAATTATCTCGGAACCTTGCACTCATCGGAATCGAGTAAAAAATCGTTTCTGATTCAAAATTTTGCGCTCTTTCGTTTGGTGTAAGCCATTTTATTGTAGACTAAGCGGTTCTCGAGATATAAGTAAATAAAACTTTCAAACGCTGTTTTCGGATAGAATCCTTGGACCTAGGAATCTGCAAATTTCAAAATCGGATTTTATGACCTCGATTTACCTTATAACCAATATGCAGTCATTTCTGTGACAAGTCGATTTCACAGCGATTTTTACTGCGTACTAAATCGTTGCGCTCCTCAATTGCTCCGCTTCCCGCTTACCTCCCGCTTCCGTAGACGTACTCCGTAGCAACGGTTGCCCCCACTCTTTGCCGCGGCGGCCGCCGCTCGGCTCGCGCCGCCGCTCTGCCAGGGCCGACGCTATGCGGGAAATTCCACTGTGCTTAACAGAGGTGTCGAAAACTTGCCGGAAAATTTTCGGGACTAAGTGATCTTGACTCAGCTTTTCACGCTGATCACGTTGGTATATAAATGTTGTATTGTTTCAGAATCACCCTGTATATAATGATATTTTGTTTTATTCTGTGTGTCTTAGGTAGCCGTTCTTGGTCGTCGCTGCCGTCTGCTCTCCAGCTGCTATGTGCACAAGAACTTTTGAGTTTACCTTTTACATTCTGTATATGATTATATGCTGTATAGTGATCTTTCTTTTTTTCTTGAATATATTGGAATTCTATATAAAATTTTTTGTTACTTATGATCCCCTTTTTTTCCTTATCCGATACCTTCCTTTCAAAATTGCAGTTTTTTTTTTCATATACCTAATTGTCTTATCATTTATATCAAACTAAATTATGATTAAAAATAGTGGTCGTAACATTCCAAAAACAATATCGGTAATACTTAAGATGTGAAAAAGTTTTATTCCTATAATATGCTGGCCAATTCCGCTTATTATTAAATTAATATGAGATGTGTTCTTTTTTTCAAAATGTAAATTTATTCCTATATTCATTTTATGAAATTTTTTTTTTCTTTTGTTTTCTTTTTTTTGTGTATGAGTTAGTTGCAATTGCTTATAGTTATTCTTACAAAATCTATCTAATACCTTGGTGGAAAATTAGCCGTATTCTATATAATCACATTTAGTACAGATTGGCACAATTTTATGACATTCGAGTCGCGTTAAATATATGTTTGCTCTAGTACCTCTGAAGAATAACTAGTTTGTGGTTATATTTCGACCAGAGTATACCTTTTTTATTATACTAATTGCGGGAAAAAAAAATTTATTTGGTAGTTTCGATCTTCATTTATTTATGTATTTTCTTTCATTATTAAATGAGATATATTCGTTGATTGACTATTTGGTCGATTCTACTGTTTTATTTTTCTCTTCCGCGTAAAAATAGTCTTACAGTTAAACGCAGGGTGTATGTATGTATATAGTAACCAAGCGCATCTTTTCCTATAGATATGGATAGTTTTAAATGAACTATTCTTTTTCGTATGTACTTTTTTTTTCTATTCATATGTGTGTAACAGGATAAACAGCCTTGCCAAAGTTAACCTGCTATGGCGTCTGAGGGGCCGTGAAAAAAAAATAAACAAAAATAAGAATGCCTATCGTTATTTCGTTAACCTGAACTTATTCTTACTCGGTAATATTGAGATTCTCAGCCTCGTTATTGACTGTTAATCGCGGTAATTCATAACTACGTTTTATCAGGTCCATATGTACTACCCGCGTCTGTTCCCCCTTTTGTATTTTTACATTATGAGTTTCGTGATTAATCTCTATGATTTCGCAGGGTCCTATATACTCGCGGTCAGTTTTACCATGCTTAGGTTTCTTTAACACGTACACCATTTCTCCCTCGCGGAAATGTGTAACATTTTGTCGTTGATCGTAGTAGAACTTGGATTTATATTTGGATTGGGCAAGGTTCATCGCGGCGAGAGTCCTCAATTCTGCTAGAGAGTATGCTGTATCAGCTAAATATTCATTGTACGTCAATAGGTGTTTTCGTGGTGGGAAGCTCGAAGGAGTTCGTGCACTTTGACCAAATACTATTTCGTGTGGGGAATATCTCAAGCCTTCGTGTACTGTCACGTTATAGGAATGTTGCGCTAAGGGTAAAAGTTCGTCCCAATTTTTACGACCCGGCAGATATAGTTTTAGGTACTCGTTGAGGGTGTGATGCATCCTCTCAATTCCCCCATTTGATTGTGGGTGACAAGCGGTCGTACAGAACTTGTTTATTTTAAACATACGTGCGAATTCTTCGAAGGTTCTATTCATGAAGTGCGAACCTTGGTCTGATATTAGGGTAACTGGCGGTCCAAAATAACTAATGAGTTTATCCGTCAACACCCGGGTCACCTCTTCCACCGTAACTTGTTTAACAGGTGCTAATATGCAATATTTGCTAAAGTTATCCTGTATGGTTAAAATATACTGATTACCGGTGTCTGTCGGCTCTTTCGGCCCTACGAAGTCAATGGATATCTTGCTGAACGGTCTCGATGGCGTATCGGTAATTATCATTGGTAGCATCGTTTTTACGCGCACGAGTTTCTGCATCTGACAGTCGGGGCATCCTCGCACGAATTGCCGCACGTCCGATTACATATTTCGCCAGTAGAATTCATGGGCTAATTTATCATACGTTTTTGTTATCCCTTTATGACCGCCTATCGATGAGTCATGGTACTCCTTGATGATCCTATAGCGATCTTCTACCTTCGGTACCGGCAGATTATTTTTAAAAAAGACTATCGTGATTTCCATTCCTCCAAATTTCTTATTACATTGTTCCACCAGCATGCTCCATTCCGGCAATGATAACACAGCAAGGTCTCTGACGATGTCTATGGATCGTATTTCCAGCTGGGTCAGTATTTGCTTCAACTTTCGTATACATCGTCTTTCCGATCGCAGCGGCCTGCTATTCATATGTTCTTTTATGAATACCCCAAACATTTTACCGTTCGTTACGTCGGAAGCGCATATATCTCCAACAGTCCGGGGCATGCTCCTTAATTCGTTCTCTGATACATATTTTCTTTCTAATAAGGCTCCTAACATCTCTGTTTCCAGAAATATATTGGACGTTAATAGGTACACTAAGTTTTCTTTGTACGCAAACGGGTGTTCGTCTAGCTGTTGTACATGCGTAAAAAGTTCACTTCCTTCGGTGCCTTGTGTCTATGGGGGCAGTGTGTGCGATGGCCTTGCCTCGGTGGTGAGGTAGCGGGTCATTGCCTTATCGTGTCGCGGCGGCGCGGCAACCGGCACGTGTCTTTCACTTGCTGACTCTGCACCTTCGGCTGCGCCGTCTGCTATCATATCGTCGCAATGCTGATGTGATACGGGAGCTGTTCCTTGTTCCCTTTCTACTGATGAATTTTTCTTTTGGGGAAAATAAGGCGTATAGTGATTCCCTGCTAAGTTTAAGTGCAGGAATTCTCGGTTTTCATTCGCTCTATAATGATAAAATTTTTCCTTGCCCCCCTGGTGAAAGTGTACGCATATGTTTTTGTCGTACTCTACCGAAAAAACGTGTATACAATCAGCGTCTCCGTGTTCGTTTTGTGATGATAGAATCTTGACAGTTTCCTCCGGGCTACCGCATGTCCCAATCGCTGAGCTGTTTAGCAGTATGTTTCGTAGTCTAGGGCCTTCAGGGGTAAGCCTAGAATTTTTATAAATGAATAAAAGAGACAATTGCCTTCCAGAGAACTCGGTATATCGCTGTCTTGGAGAAGAAGGATATCTGGTTGTGCGCATTGCTGTTCCTCTGTGTAGACGTAGAACCGCCGGGCCAGGTCATCTATCGAGGCCATGGCACTGTTTTCTCTTACTTCGGGCATTTCCCCCTCGTTTTCCTCTAAGAAATCGAATTCCATCTCCATCTCACAGGGAGATATTCCCTAAGTCATTAGTGGCGGGCACTCATTTCCGGCGTCGGAAAATTTCCTTCGTCTTTGCTTTTTGGATCGGTGATGCCTCGGGTATCGCCCCCATACTGACATCGCTGTTACAACCTGGGCTAAGATGGTAAAACTCCTTTCGTGCCCGGTATTCTCGCGTTGGTTCTGCCTCTTCCGGCGCGTCGGCGATGGAGGACATTCCGTTGATGATAGCCAAGTTTAGATCGTCCTGATTTCTTTCTGAGCGTATGCCTTTTCCCGGTTCTTTGAAGTTGGTTGATCGTATTTTAAGCCTCTCGGCGTGCTTATATCCTTGGGTTTGTTTACGCCCCCCATCATCTCAGCGGCTGAGTGTCTCTTACTGGTAGATACCTGCTCGACGTTTGATCGCGTACTTTCTATAGTACTGTCCATGGGTGTAGCCATATTGGTATCCTGGTTGTTCGCTTCCCATACATCAATTCGAAGTCCGAGTCGTCCTCCGTGTTCTCGTTCTTCCATGTCGACTGTGAATTTTATTTTTGCCTTTTCCTTAATAGAGTTTCGGAACGCTTGACGTAACTTATTTAGCGCTGAGTCATCTTCCAGCTCCGAGCTGCCCGCGTTGGTTGCAACCGCGTGGGTTGGTGACCCCCTTCATTAACTATGCATGTTGGATTGTTGATAAGACCTTCACTCCCTTGGGTGGCTACTTCATCTACTTCGTTGATTCCGCTTCCCGGATACGTAGTCATTCTGTCGTCGCTTACAACGGTTGCTATTTCTTCTATAACTGTAGTAGGCTGTCTCGCCTTCTGACTCGTCATTGGTGCTGCCTGTTCTTTGGCTTCTATAGACGCCCTTAGTATATCCTGGATACGAGTTTGTTCTTGCTTTGGTAGATGATATTTACTAGCCGACACTTTTGTAAGTCTGACGTTCGTCAATATGCATCGAAAATCAATGAGTTCATGATAGTCTAATACATATACCTGCTCGTTAGTTTTTGATTGAGTGAGCCAATGGATTCATATTAGGCCCTGGGGGCGAGATATCTTTCTTGTTGTTCTGCATAAGAAAAATCCGTCGTTGGTGTTTCGAACTGCCAAAAACTCATCTTTATCGTATATGATATCCGGTTTTACTTTTTCTCTGCTTTCGGAGATTATCCATGCTCGGTCGCTACTCGATTTTCTTTGTTGCGCGTGTAGTTGCCCGAGCTCGTCAGTAAATCCACCGGATCCGATGGCTTCATCAAGGTTCGTCCCGCTTTATGCGGTAGGACCCGTTGCGGTCTCGCCAAATAGTGGTTTTTGTCGTAGTGTATGCCGGCGTACTAGGTCCATTTCGGATTGGATAATTGCTCCCCATGGGTGTACTTACGGCTTGGATCCCCCTTTTCATAGTGATCTCTTTTCGTATGTAGGACAGTTTCCTATCTGTTTCCGTCTGGGTCAACAGTGGTTCGTCCATGGGTTCATAGCTCTCTCTGAATTTTTCGCATACAGGAAATTTCCACCCTGTCTTTTTATCGGCTTTCTTCGTATACTTTTGCCGTCCGGTATGCTCTTTGAGTCAATTAGCATCTGTATCGGAGTCGTTGGGGCCGTCTGAGTCAATTGATGTGTCCAGGTTTGGTATCTTCCTCTCCCTAGGATTTCCCGAGCTCTCCGCGCCGGTAGGCTCCAGGTCTTCACTGGCTACCCTATTCCGACCACGGTTTCTTTTAGCGGCGCCTCTTGTTATATAGAGTCTCTAACGGGCGGATCGTACTCGTTGTAGTTGTCCTCCTTCTTCTGTTTTTCCGCTAGCTCGTATAGTTCTACTCTAGGCCGATCAGGGTTATCTTCGCCGACGCGTATTATTGGATTGCGTGATAGTGCGTCCGCGTTGCAATTGCGTGGTCCTGGACGATAAATTATCTCAAAGTCATACGCACATAATTCCGCCTTCAGCCTGTTGAAGCGTAGATCGGATTTTTTTGTTTTGTGGAAGTGTTTAAGGGGTTCGTGGTCGGTAATCACGGTGAATTTTCGACCGTACAGGAAGGGCCGAAATTGATCTTTTGCGAAGACGATCGCAAGGAGCTCTCTGTCGTACATCGAGTACCTTAGTTCAGCCCCTATCAAATACCTGGATCCGTATATGCAAGCGTAGTCCTTTCCAATCTCTCCTTGGCCCAATATTGCTCCAAGGGCAAAATCGCTGGCGTCAGTAGTGACTATGAACTCCTTGGTCATGTCGGGGGCCATTAGCACTGGCTCGCTGCATAGTGCTTCACGGAGCTTGTCGAACGCTTGTTGCTGTTCTTCGCCCCAGACAAACTCTTGCTTACTTTTCTCATCCCGTTCCCTTAGTATCTTCGAGAGTGGCCATGCAATTTTTTCACAAATCGGCGATAGTATCCGGCTAACCCTAGAAATTGTTTTATTTTCTTTTTGCTAGTAGGGATGGGGAAATTGCGAACCGCTTCAATTTTCTTCGGGTCGGGTCTGATTTTTCCATTGCCCGCGATGTGTCCCAAAAAACTAGCCTCCTTTTGTAAAAATTGACACTTGCTTGGTTGGATGGTTAAATTTGCTTCGTCTAATCTTTTCATCAAGCGCCTAAACCTTTTCCCGTGTTCCTCTAAGTCCGCCGCAAAAACAACAATGTCATCCAGATAGACGTATAACTCGACGCCCTGCAAGCCACTTACTACCAGGTCCATTAGCGTCTGAAAGGTGGCGGAACCATCTGGTAAAATCCCGTTTTTAGGTCTATAGCAGTGATGTACTTAGCCGAGGCTACCGATTCTATTATATCCGTTGTCAATGGGAGCGGGTAACTATTGCCGACTGTTACCTCATTTAATTGGCGAAAATCCGTCACCATTCGCCATCTTTTCTCGACGTTTTTACCGCTCCTTTTCGGAACAACCCACATCATCGATGCGTATGGGCTATCCGATGGCCTAATTATCCCCGCTTCTAAATATTGTGCAATTTGTCGCTGCATCTCCTCCTTAATTGCAGGTGGATGTCGATGTCTCTTCACGTGGACTGGTGTGTCCGTAGTCGTCACAATCTTATGTGTGACCAAGTGTGTGGCCTTTAACGCCTCCCCTGGGAGTCCAAAAAGGTGCGGATGCTCGCTTATTAAATTCTGGATATGTTGTATTTCCTCCGCGTTTAAATCTTTCAGTGTATCGGAATCTAGTGCTTCAAATATTTTGGCAGCTCTGTCTGTTTCTTCCTCAGAGCGCACTTGAAGCACTTTGGCTTGGCCGAGTTTGATATCTTCGCTATTATTAACATAATTGATATCAAGAAATCCGTCTTTTTCTCGCATCGCCCCGCAGGGCTCTAATGTGACGGTCAGCGCTTTAATCGTTATTGATTCTTCGCTAATATTATAGCATAATGCGTAGGCCTTGCCTTTCTTATTTTCGGCTACGAAGTTACCGAACAATAACCCAGGCCCTAAATTCTGCAATGGGACGAATCCAACCTTTTCGTTCATGTTCTGAACACGCGCGTAAATAACTTGCCTCGTCTTTGGAGGGATTATGAATTCTTCGTCCTTTTCGAACGGTACTACTAATTGGCCGGTTACTAAACACCTGTTGGCGGCATTAATTTTGCCTTTATGTCGGGTCAGCATATCCCAACCTAAAAGTCCATCAGTATTGATGGGGAAACTGTCGGGCACTATATGTGCCTTGCATAACAGTCCATTTAAACTTATATCCGCGCGTCCGAGGGTAACGCATTCTTCCGGAGTGATACCACTTATGGATACCTTACTATGCTCGTCTACGTCGATATCTTCTTTTATGCAGCGTTGCTTAATTAATGATACGTCTGCTCCCGTATCTATATAAAATCGGCCTCTGTTCCTGTTTAGCGTCGGGCTTCTCAGATTCACTATCGGCGGCCTCCGTCCTGCCTGGGCAAATCTTACTACGTACTTGGGGGTTTCTTTATTTGCCTCTTCAGCTAATTGCTCGGTCCGGCAGGACTCTGATATCGAGCATCCTGCAAGTTTAAAGAATTGTTGGGCATGTTTCCGCCTTCCTGGTGTCTGTCACCGCTAAACCTGCCATTATTGCCGTTGTTATTATAGCTTGGATCGCGTCTTTCATAACTTCTACTTCTGCGGTCTCCATGGTCGTTCCCGCAGCTACCATCGGTTCCCCGATTGGTGTAGTACCTATTGTTGTTACGGCGTCGATAGTCACCGCCATTACCTCCTCGAAACCAATCATTGCGATCATAATTGGGACGGTAATTATGATCATTCCTCCTATCGGGTGCCCTATTGTAATTTCGATTTTGGTAATTATTACGATCGTTCGGGCCACATCGTTCGTCGTATCTACGCGCTTCTCTTCTGTCGGAATTTCGTAGCTCGCTCGGCCTATGTGACCTTCGCGGTGGTGTCGAGTAAGCGGCCTGTGCTGGCGGAGGCACCGGATACGCCGTGTAAATGACCGGAGCCTGGTTCGCCGTTGGTGTGGTTTCGAGTTTCTTCTCGGCGCTTTCCTTGCTGACGCATCCATCTCTTAGCGCTTTTCGTAGCGAGTAGCAGTCTTCATAAGCGTGACCTCGTACATGGCAAAAATTGCACAGTTTTGTGTCTGCGTTCTTTCTTCGGCATTCTTCTGTTTTATGGTTGGTCATATTACAATGGCCGCAAGCGTATCTAGCAGGTGCGAGCCTGATTTTTGCATCCTGTGCGGTGTTGGCATTTAACGATGATATCTTTGTGGCAAGCTCTTTCGACCCTTTTTCGGCAGACATGGCTTGCTCCGAACCCTTATAGGTATAAGTCGTTTCCCGCCGTCGTGCCCCGGTCTTTTGCTCAATACGTACGGCCTCCGTGATGGCCGCCCGTAAGTTCGTCGGGTTACTTGCTCTAACCTGGTGCTGCAGCTTTCCCTTTAGACCGAACAGGAACTGGTCCAAGGTCTCTTAGTGGCCTCTCTTTTTAAATGCAAGCTTCTCGAAGGTTAGGAGTGATCGATCGGCGTCGTAGGAATTCAATAATCGATTGAGTAGAATTTCTACTCGTTGGCCATAGCTGCCCGCGCTTTCGGCGGGGTCTTGTTTGACTACCTTTATTTCCGATAGAGTCTGATCTGCCCCTCCGATGTGGTAATATTGAAGGTTCATGTCCTCCAAAAGCCTTTCCACTGAATCATATTGCGCCAACCGCGTCGTGAAACCTTCGGCTGCCTGACCGCGAAATTTGGAGGCTAAGATGTGAAATATCCATGGTTCGGCCCCCGGTCCAAAAGCGTGAAGTACCTTTTTTACGCCCTGGCAGAAAGTAGCTAGCATGTCGGGGTTGCCATCAAAGGGAGGAATGAGATTTAGTGCTTGGTTTAGCGTGAGCATCCCCGGCGGATCCTGTGTTCCTAGAGAAGATCTTCCCCGCGGGGTATTCTCGGGGAAATTGAACGTTGGTGCCGTCGGAGGCGGATACGCTTGCGGATATCCGTACCTGTCTGCGAGTTGCTCCAAATAGACGCGGTATCTATACCCGGAATTCTCAATTCCCGAGCGCGCCCGGTAACCGAGATTGTAGTCTTCGTTTCCCTGTCGGACTTCGAAGGGCACTTCCTGTTTGATCATGGGGATCCTCGGGTCGTATCCGTACAGCGGGGCTATTTGAAGGTCAAACCTCTCTTCCTTTTTCCAGGAGTTAAAATCTTGGCGCACTTGAGGCGTCGCCCAGATTCCGTAGGGCCTACTTGGTTGCGGATTATCCGCTATCTCCGGTGGCCTATTACCTACCGGGTGGAACGTGTCTTTTTGAGCCCCGCTGAATGTGTCCGGATCTCGGGACTGCAGATGCTCGATTTGGCATGGTAGCTTAGTGTCCAGTGTATCCCCGCCGAACGGGGATTGGGTGGGTGGCCCCCCGGCTTCTGGGGCGCCTTGGTTCTCAGTTTTTATGGCTCCCCCATTGAACCTTTTCGACGACGTAACTGAGGTGATTTCGAGCCTCTCCTCTACTTTCCGCTACAATGTCTTTAGCTGGAGACACGTGCGTTTGGCGACCTCAAGCTCGTCTTCGCTATAGGTCTCGATCCCAATTGCTATTACCTTGTCGAGCTTAGTTAACCATCGCTCGATTACGTCCAGGTACGGGTGGTTCAAGGCGACCTCCGCAGTGGTAAGCGCACATTGCATATCTAATCGCGCCCGAACATCGGGTGTTATTTCTACGTAGCGCTGCTCACCGAGGACCTTCATATATTGGGGGTTCTGCGCGAGGTTAGGGTCTAGTCCACCGGCTTCGTCTTGTAGGTGAATAAAAGTGGCCTCTTTCTCGCGGTTGGTTCCAGTAGCGTCTTTCTTACTTTTCTTGAAATCGAACATGGTAATGGGAATTCTCTACTTGCACCGTGGGACGTCTTCCTATTCTCACGGAGGTTTTTCTCAACGAATTCTATTAATAAATCAAACCACTGGCTAATGGTGGGCACGAATTCCAAATTTTGAGGTAAATTATTCGGCGTTTCCCTTTGCCGGGTGGCTAAGTCTCTTCGCCTATCAATTTGCTCGTTTATGGCCTGTAACCGTGCTTCTAGTGCAATTTTTTCCGCGAGTAATTTATGGAGAGTCGTCCACTTTCCTCCCCTTTTCTTTGTTTCCCACCGGATATTTTTACCGCCGTTGTTCATGCGAGAACTCTGGTGTTACGCGTAAGATTTTCTATTCTCGAAGGAAAGAGTTGTTGCTACGAAGCGTACCTCGGGAGACGTCGTTACTAAGCTTACGCCAGGGATGGAGTAGAGTGACCGCTACTAAGCTTGTCTAAGGAGGCGTCGCTACTAAGCTTACGTCAGGATCAAGATAGAGTGACCGCAACTAAGCTTGTCTAAGGAGGCGTCGCTACTAAGCATACGCCGGGATAGGAAGAGGAAGTGTGGAAAATAGAATAATCTTTTTAGATGAATGAACGCAACCGATACTTTCTAAATATTTTTTTTTTGAAAAATTTCCGATTTATGTTTATGTTCCGAATTTAGTTTTAATTGTATGGAAGCTTGTGCCACGCATTTGTTTCCCCACGAAGGGCAATTAATGTGATAATTAAACTTTACTTACCAGCAGAAGCCGACGACGACGGTGATCCACATTGTTCTCATCCTTCGTTCCGTCCTTCCTGTCCAATGAGTGTACGACGCGTCTCTAGCGATTACATGAACTCTAATATTCTAAACTACTTCACGCGAGAAACTCCACACCTAGCACCAGAAAATGTTACGTGTGAGAGGGTTCTGTTTCTCGTGGCCAGTCCGGGTGATAAGCCCAGAAATGTGCACAATGAAGTAAATTAGGCGGAATAGATATGTTAATTACTGTTATATTTATTATACGAATAACTCTTATCGCGAGAGAGAGAGATACTATAATCAGTTATCGCGACGCGGTAGATTGGTTACAGGGATGAACTCAGAGGCTCGGCGAATGTGGTCGTCAGTCGTCTTGGCAGGTCGACGTGGTGGCTGGGTTGATGGATCGTGACTTCCTCTCGTACAGCGTTGGTCGTAGCCTCGGTCTCTCTCTTTAGCTAGCCTTTCTCGGGCGGCGTCCTAGCCTCGGTCTCTCTCTTTAGCTAGCCCCCGCCCCGTGATGTGCTAACGCTTTTACGAGGGTCATTTGATAAGTACCTAGCCTACAAATGAAAACACCAAAATCTTACAAAAAATAAAATTTATTTTTCAATGTAGTCTCCTTTTAGTTGAATACACTTGGTCCAGCGGTGTTCCAATTTTTCTAACCCCGTTGAAAAAAATGTTTTCTCTTGGTTTGCAAAATAGGCCTCCGTGGCGACGATTATTTCGTTATTGGAGTGGAATCTCTTCCCGGCGAGCGAATTTTTTAGGTTCGGAAACAAAAAAAAGTCGCACGGAGCCAAATCTGGAGAATACGGTGGATGGGGCAGCAGTTCGTAGCGTAATTCGACCAATTTAGCCGTGGCGAGTGCAGAAGTGTGAGCCGGTGCATTATCGTGGTGGAAAAGCACTTTCTTTTTAGACAAATGGGGCCGTTTTTCTTCTAACACGGCATCAAATCGGCTCAATAGTTCGGCGTAGTACTGTCCTGTGACCGTTTTGCCCTTTTCCAGATAGTCAATAAAAATCACACCTGGAGAATCCCAGAAAACAGTGGCCATCACCTTTCCGGCCGACGGGACCATCTTCGCCTTCTTCGGAGCAGGTTCACCGGGTAAGGTCCACTGTTTTGACTGCTCCTTGGTCTCTGGAGTGTAGTAGTGAATCCATGTTTCGTCGACGGTCACGTAACGACGCAAAAACTCTTTTGGATTGCGATTAAACAGCTCCAAACACTGCTCTGAACTGATCACACGGATGCGCTTGTTGTCTGCAGTCAGCAAACGCGGCACCCACCTTGCTGACAGCTTCCTCATGCCTAAAATCTCATGTAGGATATGCCACACGCGTTCTTCTGAGATGCCTACTATCGCAGCTATCTCGTGCACCTTTAATCGGCTGTCTGACAAAACGATATCGTGTATTTTTGTCACGTTCTCCTCCGTAGTGGCTGTTTTCGGAGCACCTGGGCATGGATCATCAAAAACCGACGTACGACCACGTTGAAACTCGTTATACCAAAATTTAACGGTCGCCATCGAAGGAGAAGCATCCCCATACACTGCATCCAAGCGTTCTTTAATTTCACTGCGCGATTTCCCTTCCAAAAACAAGAATCGAATCACCGACCGATATTGTTCATTCTCCATTTTTTCAAAAATCAACGGACACATTTGCTTTCACACGCTCTCAAAAATAAACTACAACTCCGATCCGGCTGAAATTTCGTCTGTAACCGTTTACAGGAAGATACTGCACTGTAGTGTATTTCTGGTGCGATAGTGGCACCATCTGGCGGCGAGGCTAGGTACTTGTCAAATGACCCTCGTATAGTAAAATTTGGCGTAGCCCCCTCTTTCGTCAATCACGTATAATTCGGGTTACCGTCGATGAGTCTTCGAACTCCGGCTTAGCTACCGAGCCCCTCTGTCAGCGTTTTTCATCCCCGGGCAAGTCGCCGTGATTATTTCGCGCCTCGCCTATATTGCTGAGTTGGTGCTATCGCCGCTTCGTTCTTATGCTTCACCTATGTGCGCGAAGCTACCTCTCGTAACAATACAAAGTTGATCTGTCTCGTGGTTTTGGCCAAAATATATCTTTTTGGGGGGTACTACCCCTTTTGTTCTTAACTAAGCAATGGAAGATTAAATATAATTTCTTTTAGATTCCCTCGTCGGTTAGTGAGTTGTACAAAATTGAGTTTTCATGTTGACTTTGTGAGAAGAGAATCTTGAGTTCCTTTTCTGCTCCGATGAACTTTGTTCCGCAGTCTGAGTAGAGTTTGGAAGGTATTCCTCTCCTTGAGGTGAACGTCCGTTGAGTAATCACTGACCAGTTCTAAATGAACAGCTGAAGTTGAGAAGTACACAAAGATACAAATCCAGCATTTGTATGTTTTGGATCCACGACCTTTACATGAGGTTATGGTGATTTGCCCGGCGTAATCGATCCCAGTGAGCCCATTGAGCCCGATACCTTACACAAGTCACACACTTTAAAGTATGTGACTTGACCGGTGCTCTGCCTCCTATTATCCAAAATTCCTGCCGAGTGTTGTGCCAGGGTGAGTTGAGCGCCACCGTGTAGAGTTGAGAGATGAGCGTTCTGAATGATCAGTGAGGTGAGTTGACTGCTCCGTGGTATAATTGCTGGGTGTTTTGAGTGATGATCGAGTTGAGCTTTTTGAAGCCGCCCCCCTACTCGAACAATTCCTGTTGAGTCTATGTAGGCAGTCAATCGGTTGAAGACATGGTTTCTTGGGACTTGAGAATTTTTCAGCATAATAAGTTCTGTGTGGAAATGAACTTGCTGAATTTTCTTGACCCAGAAGAGGTTTGCCTTGCTGATTAGATCAGTAGTGAGTTTCGATTCATGGTGAGTTTTGCCTTTAGCCTTGAATCGATCAAATGCAAGCATTACCCATCCCGTGATTCTTATTAGCTGAGTGAGTGATGAGTAATGGTCGATGATGTTCCATACTGTGCTTGAGTTTGACTTGGCTGCGGTGAGTGTGACCTTGGCCCTCATTTCTGGAAGGTCGTTCTCTTGAATAGAGGTTGCTTGAGATGGCCAAGCTAATTCTTCCTTGCAGAGCCAACTTGGTCCATGCCACCATAAATGGTGCTCTCTGAGTTGTGAGGTGAGTAATCGATTTGATTTGATTTTCCGCTCCAGGCATATGTATCCATTGTGCTGTTGGAATAAGTTCTTGTATGAGTGCAACTTCGTTTCCAACGAAATCCTTCCATCGCGAGGGGTGTGAGTGTATCCATGTGAGTGCTACCTTAGCATCTGTCCAGAGATGCTAAGTTGAGTGAGATTTGAGTGTTGTGGTTTTGACGTAGAGAACTGCAGCCATTGCCTATTGTGAAGCATCCGAGAAGCCGTGAAGTTCCACAACTGAGCTATCCTGAATGCCTAACCACCGGGGTATGGCGATTGTCTTCAGATGTATGAGATCTTCTCGGATGTGCAGCAATTTCTTCACAATTGAGTTTGGCAGTGATTCGTCCCAAGAAAGCTTGTGAAGCCACAGTTCTTGTAGGAGGCTTTTGAGATGATTATGACCGGTGAGATTATTCCAATGGGATCATAGAGTTGAGATACTTCCGATAGTATAATCCGTTTTGTGATCATCTCCTGGTGGGGTGGCAGGGTCATCCGAAATGTTAGTTTATCTGACCACTTCATCCCAAGTATGTTTGTGGCGCATCATCTAAAGGCACAGCTTCTTCAGCTGGTGGCTCTTTGAGAAAATCTCTTCGAAATTCTGATGAGTTAGAGTTCCACTTGGCTAATGGAAAACCGCCCGCCGTGCAGAGTGAGGTTAACTGCTTGGCCTTTTCAATGAGAATTTCCTTTGATGCAGCCCACCGAATATGACATCCACATACCTTCCAAAAAGTAGTGAGTCTACCGAAAGTGGATAATTGTCTCCTTCATCCTTTACCAGCTGTAGAAGTGTCCGAATTGCTAAATACGGAGCTGCTCGTGTTCCATAGTGACTATAGTCAAATGGAAGTGAGTGAGTTGACTCTTTGCATCTACCCACAAAATGCGTTGTAGATTCTAATCTTGAGGATGAACATTAATCTGACGATACATGTTAGTAATGTCAGTTGAGAATACAAATGGCTGAGTTCGAATTCACATGAGAACATCCACAATGTTAGGTGAGAGGTTGGGTCCAGTATGCATTATATCGTTGAGTGAGTTTCCATTTGTTGTGAGTGCTGAACCGTTGAATACTGCTCTGACTTCTGTCGTTAGACTATCTTCTCGTAATACTCCATGGTGAGGAAGATAGTAAGATGGTTTGGCGGATATTTCCTGTTGAGGGATCCGCACCATGTGGCCCAATTTGCAGTATTCATCCACGAAGGCATAGTACCTTTCCTTGTAGATGCTTTCTTGATTGCATTTTGTGAGTATTCACCTGAGGCCCGCTTCAGCTTTTCCAAACGAGTTTCCAATTACGTCTGCAGAGTTTGTGAGAGGTAATCTGACTTGGTAACATCCATGAGTATCTCTCGTGTGAGTTTCAACAAAGTGTTGTTCACACAATGCTTCTTCCTTGTTGAGTTTAACTGCAGACGTTGAAGGTGGCTCTTCTTGAACCCAAAAGCGGGTGAGTAGTTCCTGCAAGTCTTCAGTGTTGAGTGAGGCCGTTGTATGATGTACTACCCTGTGTTGCACAGCTGAGTTGGATGGACCTATTAGCAGCCAGCCGAAAATTGACAATTGTGCGATAGGTTCAGTCACACTTCCCCTTATGAGGTTAGGTTTGATAATATGGCCGTAATAGTCCGCTCGAATCAGTACATCTACTGGTTGAGGTTTCCAAAAGGTCGGATCATCCAAGTTGAGTTTCTCTGTATGGTGCCATTGATGTTGCTCACATACTTCTGATTGTAATAGTGTTGAGACTTGGCGTATAATGTGAGCTATGATCCAAACTGTGAGATTTTTGTAGATGTTGCGTAACTTAAGTTGAGTTTTTCCGAGAGTGTGAGTTGAGTGCGTGCCTCCAACTCCAAGAATTGGGATTGTTGAGTGTTGCCGCTGAATCCTGAGTAAATCAACCGTGTTCTTGGAGATCAATGAGATTTCTGACCCTGAATCGATAAGTATTCTTAATTGATAAGATATAACCGGTGAGTCATACCATGCCAATGCAGTTGCAAGTAAAGTGAGTTGAGGAGTTGAGTAATCGTGTTGAGTTTGACCGTGATGTAAGATGATTGCGCCGTTGTCCTAATTTTGAGTTGATCCAGTTGCTGAGTTGTTTTGAGTCTTGCTTTCAGGGTCTCGTGACACATGAATCATTTTATGGTGATTCCCATTACAATTTCTGCATTTGTACTGAGACTTGCAATTTTTTGCTAAGTGAAGGCCGGACAGTTATAACAGAGTGGCTTCTCCATTACAACTTCCTTCTCTGCTGCTCATTGAGTTGCTTAAACCTTGGACATGCCACTATGAAATGAGGATCCCCACAGTACGGGCAAGGATGTTAAGAGATCCGTGTTGAGTGTGTCACCTTATTTGATTCTTGCTGCCGAGGTTGAGTTTGACTAGTGACGTTATGTGTCCGTGATGGTTTTGAACCAAATTGTTTGAGAATGCAATAAATTATATGAGGGTGAATAAATAAGTTTTGAGTTGAACACAATGGTACATTTAAAGTTCAACAATATATTGTAAAAGTAATGTTCGCACAATATTTACATAGTATTTACATTGATATATATAAAGTTTGAAAATGAATAACAATGTTAAGTAAAAGTTATATAATAACAGTATTGTATAAAAGAAATTAACTAGTGGAATCTGTTTGAGTTTGACTGAATATGAAAGTGCAGAAACGAGTCTGCACTGATAACTCGAATCTGAGTTTACGTATGATAAATTCTATTGGCCTTAACTATTTTGTATTAAAATCTGAGTGTAAAATCCAATGTTTAATTAGATCATTGAGTACTGTAGAAATCTCTCACTAGAGGTGACTGACCTGTTGAGTTTTGCCTGAAGTTGTAGTGTACTGAGATGTCTGTAGTCGAAATGAGTTTCATCAACACTTTCCCCTTGGCTCACGTACAATGAGGCTGATGTGAGATAAAATCGCAAGCAAATGTAATTGAACTGCTGCATATGAGTGTAACCAATAATTAAATGCTCATGTAGAAGCGGTACCAATACGTGGTTAGTAACATAACCTCGTGTGGAGTGAGTGTTGTTACCTTGCAGCAGATGCGATTGAACTAATCGTTGATGCACTTGAGTTGATGTGTGAGCGATGGTGAGAAGTGCAGATGAGAGCTTCCGAAAGTTAGATGAGTAGAGCCAGTAAATATGTTGAGTAAAGCCGATGAATTTTAGCAGGAGAGCAGCGGAGAGATGATCCTCGTGGCAAGGCTAAATTCAGAGAGAGCGAGTGATTGTCGACTTCCTTCTTTTTCCTCATTTTCATATCACAGGACACTAATCAAATTAACATCTCTCCCATTTATAGGTGAGAGAGTGAGAAAGATAACAATATCGCGACTATACCACGTAAATCAGTATAGCGTCTCAGCTGTTCCGCCGAGATGCCGCGAGGTGCTGCCGTGCCGTGGCTGCACCGTGAGTCGAGCCGAGCTGAGCGTAACCGCGGGAATTCAAAATCGCTGAATTCCCAAATACTACCCTTAAAATTGAAAGTGATGTTATTTTGAAGCTTTTTTTATTCTACAATTTTTGGCGTGGGTTTCATTAAGCTAGCTTTATTTGTTTTTGTAATATTTGAAAAAAACTGTTTTTGAGGGTGAACTTTAGGGGTAAATTTCACCCCCTTAAAGGGTCTATCAGCACGTAAAAATAATACGTGTCTCTTATTTTTTAATGTACTACAACATATTGCAATATCATACAAATCGGCGACTTACACTTGGGATACCTTTCTTGTGAGAGGGATGGTTATTTTTTTTAACTATAAATCGAGTTTTGCACACGTGAGCGCTGATAATTATGCGATCTCTACTGAGAGGGATGATTATTTCTCTTAATTAGAAACCGCGTTTTACGTTCGATAGTGCGAGTAATTATGCTATCCTCAGCGAGAGGGATGGTTATATCTTTAAATTATAAACCTCGTCTTACGTGTGCCAGTGTGGGTAATTATGCGATTCATACTGACAAGGAGTGTCTCTCAGATCCGGATCATGGATTCACCCAGGGTCGTAGGATATGCTTTCTTATATATAATTATGAAAGGCCGTACAGTCCTAGACCCTAACGTCTTTATTATTTAAAGTTATAAGAGCTTGAATTATTTAAATATTAAGTGATTTTTTCAGCTTAAATCGCTCAGTTGACGGCTAATCCTTGCTTTTATTCCTGTAAACAAACCTTAAAACATATTTCATTTATTAAAATATGATATAGTTTAGTAAAATATAAACAATTTTTAACAAAAATGGCCAATGGTATTTTATATTACCTTAATTGAAAATACAAAGTGCAATTTTTGCCAATATTCTTGCTTTAATCAGAATAAAACCAAATGTCTACTGGTAAACATGATTTACTGGCTAAACTTACTTAATTTGGAGGCCAATGTAAAGATTATAAAATAAATTTATTTCTCAATGAGTCTTTCATATCTGCCATCCCATTAAAAATAATTGAAATGAAAGATTGATCACATTTTGATTTTGGTATATCGAACAGAATTTTAATCCATTTTCTAAATCCTGAAACATTATAAGAAAAAATCACAAAGTATCACTCTTTACATTACTTGTACATCGTGGAAATGACGTAAAAAAAACAAAATTATACATATCTGATTGAAAATATTTATGAAGTTCTCTTAAGCTGTCCTGTTGAAGTTGCTGTCTGCCTCAAATCTTGACGATTTCTTAAACACTTTGTTTTCAATGACTATTTTTCTGTTTTGTCCTTTATCCATCAATATTTCCACTTTCATATATACATAAATTATCTGTTAAACAAAACAATTAATCGCGAATAGTAAATGTCAACTACCCCCGATTACGGAATGGAGGTTTCGTTTTGGATGTCTGCTGTTGTCACTTTGTCATGTTCTGAAGACAGACAGTCTACTAATCGATTAGTCTGCAGTCGACAGCGTGTGAGCAATAATGTGAACAACTTCAGAGTGTAGGTACAAAACGAGGGGACCGGGACAGTAAACTGAACAGCTGGTTTCGCGATCCAACGGAAAGTACTGCGTAAATATTGTAAGAGACAATGAAATTCTGAAAGAGACTTTGCTGAACTTTTACGTATTCAAGATGCTTTGCATAGTGTAGTTAAGTAAGATTCGAATATTATTATCATGTAAATATATTTATATTAATAAATATTACTCATTTGATTAAATTTTAGCTCTTGGTTGTTCGGGAATATACAGTAGCAGAAGAGCCTAATGACAATATATAAAGCATTTTTGTTGTTGGGACGAAAAGCGAAAATAACTATATTAGATAAGTATTGTATGACTGATATATCAAATTCCAAATATTATTTAAACAAAAAAGAATATAATAGGTCCTTTGTGTTGATTTTCTTTTCAGATTATTTTATAAAAAGGATAGAATTTATATTTTATTTTGCTTATTAATTCTCACATATTTGGCTTCAACTCCAATAAAGGATTTGATGTTGAAGTAATTTTTTGAACTAGTATTTTGCACGTAGCTGGATGAATAATAGCAAGAATTGCCATGAAGATTGATAGATGATAATTACACAAAGGTTTTATTTTTTTAAAGTACATGGATTTTCAAGACTGATTATTATTAATTCTATTCTAAAGTTTTGAAACAATAAAACTAACAGCTTGCACACAAAACCATCCCAGTCGTTTATTGCGTGTTAATTTTTGTTCTATGCAACTCTTATAGTGAAAAAAGTAACCATAAATGGGAAAAGTAAGCATATTAATTTGGTTAGTATAAAAATTAGATAAAGTTGTGAAAAAGAAGTGCAAGAATTTAAAAATGTTATTCTTATATACAACTTGTATAAACTTACATAAACTTTATGTAGGTATTTTCTCTTTGACAGTGTAGAGATGGCACCATCTGAACATCAACTGTGGATTGCATTGGAGACAGATTATACAGATTATACCTTTTGCTTGATGAAAACATGGGATAATATTCTATTTACTAACATATTCTGTTTATGTTTGTTTGTTTACAATTTCGAAATGAAAAATTCATTTTTATTATTGAATTATGGGAAATTTGGCGATAATTAGGTAACTCATTATTTTTTATCTTGATGTAAAATAATTTTTTGTTTATTGATTAAAATGTACATTAAAAAGTTTAAAACATTTCTTGGGAATTTAAAATAAATTTGCTACAGGATTGAAAATATTTTTCCAATATTAATTTAATTTTCACCTGATTTGGGAGATTGGAAGATTATTAATTTAATAAACATAAAACAATTTTGAATTCAAATTATTTGTATTTACAGAGCAAATATAATGTTATTTACACAGTTATTTAATTTTTACAGAGAAAATATAATATAAATGTATATAAAATATCAAACATTTTTAAAGAATAATTCATATGTTGACCGATGGTATATGTCATAAAAACGATGGAAGCAGAAAGACAAACGACACCAAGAGCACTTGCTAAACTGGACAGAGCAACAGGAACATTTATTGAGTCGCTTTTCTGGAAAACAGACTTCCGTTATATTCATAAAAACATCTCTGTTAGTGATCAGTTTTGATGCAAACCAAGAATATTGTATCATATTTTGAAACATTGGTGCAGAGTTGATTGTAGATTAGTGCATGGATTTTAACTGCATCTTCTCTAGTGTTCAATTGACGATCTGTTTGCCTCAAGACTGTACAGTTTTGTAATCTTTTGACAAAATACTTTATCTGTCTGTGCAGGTATACATCAAGTGGTTGGAACAGTGGTGTACAATTAGACGGCATTATCTTAAGTGTAAATGAAGATTCTCAATTGTCATTTTTGAAATCTTGATGCAATGTTTTTTTTTAATGCCCACTCCATGAATCCAAGATAAGTGTAAAAGGACCCCGCACCATTAACATTGGAAAAGTGACTGACGTGAAATAGCTTAAAAATTGGTGACAAGTAGTTTAAGACTTTCTAAACAAAAAATTTTCTATGAACTAGGGTCTGGATACCCGAAAAAAAAGTTACGAATGCCTGAAGTTTGAGAAAAATCATCCATGCTTGACCTATAAATGAATATGTATACATATTGTAACACACACGCAGATATAAAAACGGGATACATAAACTCCGTTAAGCGGGTCGGATACCTTTAAAATGACGAAAAATCAAATTTTTTTTATTACATATTTTACTAAAAAAAAACTTGTACAAATGTTCCAATTAGTTTTAAAGCATTATCTATTTTTGTTTTAAGAATATATAAAAAACACTGATAAAGCTTTTCATTTGTATTTTGTTCAAATTACATTTTTCCCCTTGTATACATAATTATATAATCATATATTATTTCTACTATTTTGTTCTTCATTTCACTGTTCTTAATATATTTAAAATTCTCACTCTACATATCTATATATACTTTAAAAGATCCAAAAATAATATTTTAAACATTAATATAAAGATAAAAAATAAATAATATAATTTATGGACGGTATTTTTGACAAAAAATAAAAATTGGAATTTAAAACTTATAGCAGTGACGTTGGCACCGTAACAACCTGACTCTCACCGACAGCCTCTCACAGCTCACTTCTTTATTGTAACCAAGGAAGATAGACCTAAATAGAAAAACAGACTTCCAAGGAAAAGTATCGTCTCTGAAAGCGAAGGTTCTTGCCTTGACCACTACGCGGTGCTAATGTCGAGCACCCCAAGTCAGGAGCATCTCTCCGCCGTACAGGGGCCCATGCAGTCAAATAATTATACTGTTCAAAAATCCTGAGTTAATTAAATTTGTGTCTAATTAACTTTTTATTACATTTATTTATCCCCTTTATTAATAAAACTAATAATGAAATGAACTTAAGTTGAAAAGTTCAAATTTCAACCAAAGCCCGAAGGGGGAGGTTATGATCATAAACGATCTCGCGACTATACTTGTACATCGAAGCGGTAGCCATGAGTGCTAAGGCGCGGTATGTCTTTGCGCAACCTTTTGACCTCGCGGGCATAGGTTCGAATCATGATTGATGTATATTTTTTTTTTTGGCACATTAACTTTTTTATTGTTTCTAGTCACGAAAGCTAATTTTAATTGAATTTTTTGATTATAATAAAGGGAAAACTATTATTCAATCAATCAAAAAAATATTAATATAAATAAAAAAGAAAATATTATGTTATCAATTGAAGGAAATAACGGCTATTCAGGGCGAAAAAAAAATGATTAGGAAGGTAACTAACTTATCAATCCCTTTTTTAATTTCCAAGCCAATCCGGGTTGGAAATTAGTTCATTTTTCTCTATGCACATCGACCAAACAAGAATATGAATCCTCTACTACCTGATATAGATGCATGGAAATTGGTGCTCCCTGCAGGCGATCGAGCGAAAGTTTTAGCTGAAGCTGACGACACACCGCAAGCTGGTCACATGACAGTAGAAAAGACTTTCGCTAGAGTGGCTAGTTATTATTATTGGCCAAGGTATTATCAAGAGGTCTGTAGCTATGTAGCTCCGTGCTAAGAGTGCCAAGCTCACAAAGGCTGGCAACAAGTGCCAGCAGGATTGATGACGGAGCGTAATATCGGAGGGCCATGGGTCGTAGTGGCTGCCGATATTATGGGTCCTAAGCCTCCATCAAAGAGTGGAAATAAATACGTCATCTAGTTCAAGGACCTATTTACGAGGTATACAGAGCTGAAGCTTTTACGACAGGCGGATGCTAAGTCCGTGTTGAAGACATTCGATGAATTAGTCGTAAACCGTTGGGGTTGTCCGCGCGTGCTCCTCACCGATAATGCCACGGAGTTTACCAATAAGATGGTCACAGATTGGCTGATGGAGTATGGAATAGTATAATCGACTATCCCATCATATCACGCATAGGCCAATACTGTCGAACGCGTCAACAGGAACCTAGTCATGATCAATAGTTTTTTGAAGAACGATAATAGGGGCTGGTATCTCCATCCGGTCGAACTAGGATTCATGTTGAACACAGCTGTTCATTCGTCGCTGGGGGTTTCTCCCTCGTTTATCAAGTTTGGTAGAAATCCTTTTTCTCAACCATATTGAAGATCCTCCACCTATACTTCCCCGGATTTAGAGAAATGGAGAATAGAAGTAATAGATTACCAGATTTGCATGATTTGGTCAGACGTCATTTGGACAAAGCTACAGCTACAAAGGCTAAGTATTACAATCGTAAATGTAGAAAAGTATACTATCAAGTGGGTGACTTAGTTCGTCGTCGCAATCATGTGTGATCTTCCGTGGAAGATCGATTCGTCGTGAAACACGCACCTAAGTTTGTAGGACCGGCGAATGTGATTAAAGCTTTGTCGTCCGTCGTATACTTAGTAGAGGATCTTCATACGAGTCGGACAACGAAAGTGCACGTGAATGACCTTAAATGTTTCGTACCTCCGCGCGAGCCAGCTGTAGCTCAAAGCAACCTTTTAAATGTTTCAGAGAGAGATAAGCAACGACGAGAAGCCCGAATACCTGGGCATCCCGGCTCTGCTGATCGGGAGAGCGGACAGGCGACACCTGCGCCAGCAGGAGAGCCTCTGCTGATCCAGAGAAGAGGGAGCCCGAGGAAGCTCCGCACAGGAGGAGACGGTAGGCCGCATATTTCAACGGGGGCACGGATTTAGATAACCAAGAGACCGCGCCACCACGAGCACCGACAACTCAGAGGCGCATCTCGCCGTCACCTGGCTCGCTGACAAGCTGGCCCTCCTACTCGCCATTGAGCATGCCATCGCCGACGAGACGACCGCCTCCACCGCGAGGCCACATGTAACTCGCGTACATCACTGGTCCACCACCGCAGCTGCCAGCCAGACTGGAGCAGGCATTGTCGCTGCAGTCGTATCGAGCGGCAGCAGCCGCCCAGGCTATTGGACCTGTGGAGGATTTGGCCACAGCTCGATGGACTGCCAGCCGCCGAGGACACATTTCTGCCGCATGTGCCACCGAAGTGGATGCACCATCACCATTTGCCCGTCTTGTTGCGACGATTCGGACCGCCGCTGCATAGTGGAACGAAACGTAAAATAAGCGGACATTTCCGCTAAAAAAAAAAATTTCATATAATTTTTTTAGTCTGAAATTGCGTTTCTTATAATATATAGTGTATAAAAAAGATGTAAAAATAAAAAAAAAATATTTGCAGTGTTTACTTTAAGTAATTTAGTTAAAAAACGTTAATAAGTTAATATTAATTACATAAATATTTGTTTTTGCTTCCTCCTAGAGGAAGCTTTGTGATAGTAAATACGTGGTTTTTGTAAAATGTCTGTATGGATGTATGTATGTGTGCGTGTGTGTGTGTGTGTGCGTGCGTGCGTGCTTGCGCGTGTGCGTGTGTGTGTGTGTGTATATGTGTGTGTGTGTGTGTGTGTATACGCTTGGATCTCAGCTTCTACTCTGTCGATTTTGACCGGACAGGTCTCATTTTTTTTGTTTTTTTTTGCGTGATAGCGGGTCAAAAATCCGTTTTTTGATTGGGGCGATGCGATTTTGTTTTTTTTTTCAAATTTTTGATTTTCTCAAAACTGTTTTTTGACTTTTTTTAATGATAGGATCGAGTTATTCGAATCTGATGGGTAGCATTCGAAAGAGAATTAAAATACCTATATTTTCTAAAAAAAAAGTTTATAGCTATCACGGTTCTTTTGTTATTAACAAAAACGTGTTTTTTTAAAGCTTGTAACTCCTAAACTTAACGGTCAATTTTTTTGAGAAAAATCATGGTAATACAGAATATAAATAGGTATAATTTGTTAAAATTTGAATACATTCTGAAGGCTAGATTTTGAGTAAAAAATTGAAAAATGAAAAAAATCAGCTTTGTATGTCCAACGATTACAAGAGTAAAATTGACTTAATGACTTCAAAATTCCTTTTAGAGGTAGATTTTATAGTTCTCGGTCGAGTTCTTTGGACAAAATGCTTGGTCCATAAATTTCAGAGATATTTGAGGTTAAAAATTTTTTGACTTTTTTTTTAAATCGTAATTTCTCGAGAACGGCTCTATGTATCTCAATGGGGTGGATGGCATTCGAAAGAGAATTAAAATACCTATATTTTCTAAAAAAATTAATTTTCTATCTATCACGGTTCTTTAGTTATCATCAAAAACAAAAACGTGTTTTTTTTTAAAAACTCATAACTCCGCTACCGCTACCTACCGATACGATATCTACCGCTAGGTGGTGTGGAATGAGGAAACGTCATTGAGTAGGCATTCGATGATTTTTTTTTATTTTTAAAAAACCAACCAACAAAATGAATTAAAATGTTTAAAAATTATATCTATTATAATCTATTATAATTATGAATTATGCATTATGAATGCGTTATATTCTGCATTATTATAATTTATTTGTGAGTTATGAACTTTTTTAAAAAAACACGTTTTTGTTAATAACAAAAGAAAAATGATAGCTATAAATTTTTTTTTTCTTAAAAAATATGAATTATGAAATATAAAAAAAACACGTTTTTGTTAATAACAAAACAACCGTGATAGCTATTTGTTTTATTATAAAATATAGATATTTTACTTCTATTTCAAATGATAACTTTATTTATCAGCTCAAAATTTATATAAATTTGATATAAATTATGACGGAAAAGTATTCTCCGTCATTGTCCTCTCTCCCCGCATTAATCATGTACTAAATTCTCCTTAGATGTTACAGGTGCGGACGAGGCGGGAGGACGCCCGGCCGAGAGAGAGACAGAGAGAGAGACAGAGAGAGAGAGAGAGGGAAAGCGCGAGGAGCGCGCGCGAACCGCTTAGACTCGAGAGAGTCAGATTAGTCTCGTTTTGGATAGCACCCGCGCTCCTGGCCTTTGAGAGCCAAACTACCAAAGTTCGTGACGTGCGACCCGAGAGTGTGTGAGTGTGAGTGAGTGCGCACCCGGCCACGACGGGGTGGCCTGTTCCGGCCTCGAGAGGCAACCGAGAGCGAGCGACGCACGAGGTGGTGGACCCGGTGTGAGCCAAGGCCGGCGACAGTGTGCAACGCCCGTGTAAGTACCGGCTCGACTCTTCTCTCTCTCTCTCTAATTCGCGGCAACTCGGGCCTCCTTTCCGCGCCTGCGAATCGCGCATTGTACGCCGTGTCTCACTTTCCCTTCTTTGACTCGTTCAATAAACTTTACTGTTATTAAATCCTCGCGAGTGATCATTCATTTACTACCCCGTTCTCCCTCCTATATTCTATTCCACATTCGCATGCGGTGTGCATTGCACGAGGCGTGCTAGCCTCGCCGCCGCATGCACTATATTTGTAACTGGATAATTACCGAGCAGCCAGGGAAATTAATTATCCGTTACAAATTGGCGCCCCTCGAAAAATCCACATTTTCGAGATCGTGGGTACTTAGGAAAACTTGAATTCGCGTGCACCGGAGTGTGGAAAATTGCAGCGCGCGGTGACATTAGTTCACGCAGCGCATCAGTGTATTGAACACTAGCAATTAAACACCGGTGGGGTGGATGCATTAAGCATCACCGCACACCGGGAAAGCCAGCGAACGCGCATCTTTAAACCAAGGTCTTTGTCGAGGATTATATTCGACAGCCGTCGCGCACACGCGCAGCGACGGCAACCGCGGACATTGTTTACGTCGCGCGCCGACACAGGACTCGGGCCGCGCAGAACGTAAACAAAGCGCGCCTTTCCAGCACACAAGTTTTCGCACTGTGTGTTGGAGAGAGACAGGTTACTCCGAATATTATATTCGGAGCAAGAATTATCTCGTGCGCGGCTGAATATTATTTCAGCCTAGGCGCTATTCTAGCGAGACTCAATACGCGACGCGCATATAACAACATTGCGCCTTACATACACTTACACCTTTATTGTTCGATTACGAGTTTGAAAGCGACTTCGCAATGACAAGCGTTAAGTAATAAACGGTAACGAATAAACGTTGATCAATTATATGAATCTTGATACGCGTTATTTAAAAATTAATAGGAATTTTTTTTTAAATTTGTTTAAACAAAGTAAAATTTTTTTTTGCACTTAAGAACTAATAGAATTTTTTTTGTCTCCTTTTTCGATAATTTGCCACAGACAAAACTAGTAAACTTAATATTCAAATTAATTATAATTTGAATTATTATTGAAAATAATAAAACTAGCAATAAAGGGAAAGAAAAACTCCCTAACGCGATATAACGCACATGCGAACTCGCTGTTCGAAACTCAGTACCTACATAGGCACATGCAACGTAGCTTGCGAATCGCGATATACAGCAGCGTGGAAACAGCAACAGCTGATCGCTCGGGAACCATCGTACCCCGACAGCGAATAACGCGAGTACCGTATAGTCTCCTAATAGGCACCTAGCGTAGACTATAGAATTCGAAGGCGAACTTCCCAACGCCCTGCATTTAAGTCAGGTTGGAAAATTAGATACATTTACCTTATTACCGATTAAAGTACGAAATTTAAAATCGTTCTATATTGAAATAGATACGAAATCAGAACACTAGACTTACAGAAAATGAAATAATTTAGAACTAATAGCGAGAACGCATATACGTTCTAAACTATTTCAGAGAAATTCGGATCATTAACGTTATGAGAATAAAACAACATTTTTTTTCTCTTTCTCTAGTATATTGAAGTATTAAGTCTTCAATAGATCTTAGAAAAATAACCTTTGGAATTTTAAGTTAAACCAAATACTCTTCCAGTTAAAATTATTTGAATCTATTTCTCTTTGATTTTACAACAAATTGTGTTTTGTCAATTAAAAATTTTCTTGCTGTTAAATTAATAAGCAAGGAAACAAATAGAACTGGAAGAGGCAAAAATTTTCTTTCTTTTTGCTTCTTAAACTTTTGTTTCTCCTTTTCCGAATTAAATAAGGAAACATTAAAACTTTCATTCTCCTTAAAGACAAAAGAGAATTGGCCAGCGATTAGCGCAAATCAAACTTAAAAACACCAAAGGCGTAATATTTAAGAATTAAAACTTTAAAACCCGAATTCCTCAACGAAGCACATTAGGGATTTTCAGGTCAACAACATGTCACTCCTAGACGACGACACCTTCGAAGCCATCATGGGAGTCGAAATCCAAGGCTGGATAATGAACCTGTCAGGATATCCGCTCGACAATGCGCTCGAAAAATTAGAACTTCTGACAAGCGGCACACAGTTTGCAAAAGCGGATAGGTTATATAGGCAACTGCGAGGTGACTATACAGCGAAAGATTTCATGCGAACGGAAGAAGCAGAAGACGAAGCAGAAGCGTTTGATAGAAGAAACAAGAAACTGGAAACCTTGGTACAAACCCTGCCGTTCGACGCACGTACACAGGACGAGCTAACAGAAAGGCGTGAAGCTACGAGACGCACACACTACACGCAAAGACGTCTCGCGTCAACACCATTAGACCATGGTTACACACTACTGGACCAAATGGACATGTCACTCACCGGAGTAAGAGAAGATAACGCCGGCGCGACAGCGTTAACAACAACCGCAGAGCAAACATGGACAGTGACGACGCAAAGTCAACCAGGATCGAGGCGAACGTCGCAGCAAGACATCCGTGATGCTATAAACCTGGGAAAATCGATATCTGAAGGTAGATTTCCATCGCCTACCACAACACAGTCAACGTGGATAAATACGTTAACAACCACGGCGACAACGGCGAGTACAGCCGTAGCCAGCACCGCGGGCACGTACACAATACACTCGGCCCCGCAATCGGTCTTTACGATACGAACAACACCTAAAGCCGACGACCCTGTACAATGCACGCTCACGAACGGCAGAACATACACAATGCCAAGAGCAGTAGCATGCGAAATGATGAGAATACAGGGAATCGCAAAAGACTATGACAAGGAAATAAGGCAGCTGCAAGAGCAGATGTCAGATCTGATAGCGAGTACACGCCTGCACGCAATGTCAAATAAAACGACAAGCAACGAAGCGAGCTCGCAAAAACACAAGACAGTGAACTTCCAAGATACGTACAGATTAGAGTACCTTGACGAAAGAAGGACACAAACGGACTCGCGCAACACAGCGACGAATGCAAACGCGCGACAACCACCAGCGCTAAATCCAGCAGCGCAAAACTTTACACCGCAAAGGTATTATGCGGACGAGCGTGGTCTCCTACGACATCCTCAGCCTCATGCTCGTGACTGGCAAGAGTCTTGGGGGAGGGGGGCCTCCCGAGTAACCCGCAAAGTAGATACTCTGGCGAAGGCACCACGCTCCATCAATCCATAAACGTGGACGTTGGCAGAACGGTGCGGCAGTGGAAACTGCAATTCGCTCGCGCGAATAACTGACGAAGACCTGCTGAATGCTATGTCTGAGCTGACGTCTGGCGTGGCAAGGCATTGGAGCCGCCAAGCTCGCAAAAATGGGCGAACTTGGGAAGACTTTTGCGCCGCCGAACGCCGCTGCTATGGGGTCGACAAGCGATTCCAGCAACGACTAGTAAGCGAAGCGCAAGCCCGCACCCAAGGCAGAGATGAGCCTGTCAGGGATTATATCGTATGCCTCCTTACGATTTTAAGTAAGTTCGAGGAGCCTTGGGAGGACGAAAGACAACTCGAGCACATCTATATAAACATGCTGCCCAGTCTTCAGCGCTTAGTGCCGTGGGAGAAAGTTACCGACATAGACAAGCTCATAGAGCTTGCACGACAAGCGGAAGCGCTAAGGGAGGCGGAGAGGAGTTACAAACCCCCGCCGAATCCGGACGACAGCCTGTTTTACCAGACGTAGCCTACAAGGAGCCAAAGTCCGCGAAAACGCAACCGCAGCGCAGTAAAAGTAGCCTGGCGGCAGTGGCGAGTGGCGCCCCTCCGCAAGACACACGCAGACAACCCGGGACGAGCGATGGCAAGCCAAGCCTAGCCGTGATGGCAGAGCAGTTGGTTCAAGGGCTCGATCAGCTGATTAGTCGGCTACTAGATGAAAAACTTGCCAAACTTAACTTGAGCAGAAAGCGACCCCTGGGTCCGCCGCGGCGAGCAACAGCCCTTCCAAGAGGACTGGAGCGCACCTCAAGTATAGCCGCAGTCCCCCTAGCAAACATAGGGAAAATGCCTCGGCACGAACTGGCGAGAAGAATTATGCGCCGCCAACTCCAACCAGCGATAAGAACGCTAACAACCAGCCCGGGCCAAAAGAGCACGTGCGGTGTTGGGATTGTAGCTGGCCTGGCTACATTAAGCCACACTGCCCAGAGTGCTCGGGAAAAGGCAGAGGGGGCGCGTAAATGAGGTCCCTCTCGCCCCTTCGCCACCTGATGCGACTCAAGTGCATCACTACCAATCGCCCCGGCAGCAGCCGTCGCAACCACTTCCCCTGACTCGGAGGGAAATTTGAGTACCCCGAGTCAACCAGAATAATCACGATGGTATTTGCCCGTGGGTCTGGGTGGATTTCGCATACGCGCGCTACACGACTCAGGCGCATCTCGCACCGCAGTAGGCCCGATTGGCTTACAGATCACGACCGCGTGTGGCAAGATGATTACGCCGCATCGCGAAAGTGGCGCACGCCTCGCCAACGGTAAAACCGCGGCGGTGCTGGGCCACGTAGACACCTCCCCTTTGTCGTGGCAGGTGTGCGACATTACCTTGACGTGGTGATCCTCGAGGAGCTGGACGCAGACTATCTGCTCGGCGCCGACTTTATGCGGAAATTTAACGCCGTGCTGTGGCCGCGCGAATCGACGCTTAGCATCGAAGGAGTTGAAGAGCGAATTCCGCTCGAACTAGCATCCCTCGCGCACGACGAAGCGAGCACTGCTCACCTCGCTTCGGTCGGCCTCGCCGATGTTGACGAGGCCCAGAGGCGACAGTTGCAAGAGTTGCTCGACCAACTGCTGTCCGCGAGCGATGCGCCATTAGGATGCACTAGATGGACCGAACACAACATCGAAGTCTCGAGCACTGGGCCCATTAAGCAAAAATACTACCCCGTCTCAAAAAAGATTGAGGAGGAAATGTACAAGCAAGTGCGAGAGATGCTCGAGGCGGGTATTATTATCCAATCGACCAGCGAATGTCGAGCCCTGTTGTGATGCAACGGAAAGCGAATCGCAGGTACCGATTCTGCATCGATTATCGCAAACTGAATGCGGTAACGAAGGCGAGCGCCTACCCGCTCCCGCACATGGACGCGATTTTACGCAAGCTCCAAAATGCTCGATACATATCGACGATCGATCTCAGCAGCGCCTACCACCAAATTCCGTTGCGGAAGGAGGCGCAGGCGCTAACCGCGTTTACTGTCCCTGGAATGGGCCTCTTCGAATTTACTCGAATGCCCTATAGGGTATTTTCAAGAGCTTTCCGACCGCGTTATCGGTCCAGAAATGGAGCCTCATGCATTCTCCTACTTGGACGATATTATTATCGTCACGGAGACGTTTGAGGAACACCTCAAGTGGCTTAGCCACGTTCTCCAACGGATTAAAGACGTAGGTCTCACCATTAACCGCGAGAAAAGCGAGTTCTGTCGGAGTGAGGTCAAGTTTCTCGGGATCTTAGTTAACCGAGACGGTTTTAAGCCTGACCCGGACAAGATTGCTCCAATTTTGGAATATCCGGCGCCGAAGAACCTTAAACAGTTGAGAAGGTTCCTTGGCATGGCGTCGTGGTATCGCAAGTTCTTGCCCGACTTTGCGACGATCGCAGGGCCGCTCACGCAGTTAACAAAGCACAACGTTGCGTATGTGTGGAGTGACGCGGAGCAATCCGCCTTTGAGCAGATTAAAGCTCTCATTGCCTCTGCCTCGGTATTACACCGGCCGTCGTTTGAACACCAGTTCGTGATTCAAACGGACGCGAGTGATACTGGCCTTGGAGCAGTACTCACACAGACGATCAACGGCGAAGAGCGAGTCTTATGCTTCGCAAGCCGCACGATGCCTGCGGTGGAACGAAATTATTCCGTCGCGGAACGCGAATGCCTCGCAGTTTTGTGGGCGATACGCAAGTTTCGTGCTTACGTCGAAGGCTATCATTTCAAAGTGATAACCGACCATAGTAGTCTGAAATGGTTATGCAGTTTGCATAATCCCACCGGACGCTTGGCGTGGTGGGCGCTTGAAGTGCAAGCGTACGACTACGACGTCGAGCATTGCAAGGGCTCACTGAATCACGTGCCTGATGCGCTCTCTCGCATGTTTGAAGACGGGGAAGCGCCAGACCTCGCGGCAGTAGATGTCTCCGAAGAGACAGACGACGCCTGGTACAAGCGCATGGTCGCCGCCGTCGAACAAAATCCCGGAGACTACCCGTGGTGAAAGATAGTTCACGGGCGCTCTACAGCTACCGTCCGAATCCTGCGGTCGAAGATTTGCAGCAATATTCATACAAGATTCGTCGACATGAGAGAAGCATTCAATATATTCCCATATAACACTCAATATTGGAGGAATATTGCTTCAATGTTGTTTAGACATATTCGCTATATTCGCTAATGTTCCCTTAACGTTAGTATACATGTAACGTTAGTATTTAAGTTATTTATTTCATATAGATAAGGCATAAAATTTTGGGTGCCCATTCCCCCATTGTAAACGGCATATCAAAAACAAGGCAAGCCTTGTAATTCGGACTCTTCGTAAAGAGTCATTTGAACGGTTAAATTACACGGCTTATATATTCTCGGCCATTCAGTGTATCTACAGAAAGCGCTATCGGCGCGCCCCATAGCGGTGATAAAGGGGAACTTGTGATGGATGGCTCTCGATAAGCAAGCTTCGGCTATTTATCCACCACGCGGCGCGTTGGTAGCGCTTTCTGTGGTTACACTGGATGGCCGAGAATATATAAGCTGTATAATTCAACCGTTCAAATGACTCTTTACGAAGAGTCCGAATTACAAGGCTTGCCTTGTTTTTGATATCTCGTTTACAATGGGGACTTAAAATTTTACGCCTTATCTATGTGAAATAAATAACTTGAATATGCTAACGTTACCTGTATACTAACATTCAGGGAACATTAGCGAATATGTCGAAGCAATATGGAAGCAATATTGCTCTAATAATGAGTGTTATAGGGGAATATACATATTGAATGCTCCTCTCGTGTCGATAAATTTTGTACGAATATTGCTGCCATACTGCCTAATCGAGGAAATATTAATGAAACTTAATTATATATATATTCGTCTAGTATTAATTAATCTTGTACGAATATTACTGCAATATTACAGTAATAGGTAGCCTACCTGATCGTTTTAGAAAAGGAATGGAAAAACGGTCATCAAGGTTTGCAGGGATATTCCCTCAGGGTTTCTTTCATGTTTATTAACGTTGAGGGAATATTAGCAAAAATTGCGAAAATGGCAAATAAATATTGAGCCAATATTCGTCAAATATTCGGTGCTATAGGGGTAATGTCAAATAAGGGACATAAGGCACAAAATATTTTTGATTCTATAAAATCATTTTTTCAAAAATATGATATAGATATGAAAAACTGCCGTGGACAGTCTTATGATAATGCTTCCGTCATGAGTGGTCAATACAACGGAGTACAAGCGCTTGTTAATCGTGAAAATTCATTGGCATTTTACATACCTTGCTTTGCACATTCTTTAAATCTTGTCGGTACGGCAGCAATGACATGTTGCTTGGAAACAAAAATTTTTTTTGATTTTCTAGAAAATATATATATACTTTTTTTACTGCTTCATCTGAACGATATGATATGCTTACACAGAAATTAAAGCTATCCGTACGAAATACTAAAGACCGTGCAAGTATTCCAAAGAGAGTAAGTACAACGAGATGGGAATCGGGAGCAGAAGCTGTAGAATCTTTACATAAAAGTTTCAGCGAGTACAAAAATGTCTTGCAAGAACTGTCATCCGAAAATAATGAAGCACAGGGATTGCATGCAATAATGAGTAGATTAGAAACATGTATATATATATAGATTTTTGGAATGATATTTTAAACACCGTACATAAAATTAGTTTAAAACTACAAAGTTGTGATTCCGATTTAAATACATCTATTGGACTTTTAAAAACTTTAAAATTATATATAGTGCCGATGCGAGAAAATTTTGAAAATTATGAAAACTTAGGAAAAGAAAAGTCTGATAGCCAAGTATATCCCCTTGACCATGGTAAGGCAAAAAATATTGAATTGACAGACTCTCAAAAATTTCGAGTTGAATGCTATTTACCTGTCATTGATCAGATTTTTATGTCGTTGACGCAGAAGATAACTGCTTATGAAAAAGTGGAAATTTATTTTGGATTTTTAAGAAAATTAGATAATCTATCTTCTCAAGAAATTAAAGAGCACAGCTCAAAGTTAATAGAAGTATATAAGGATGATCTCGAAGAAAATTTAACCAAGGAACTACCCTACTGAAAAATATCACGTGAGATCTCATGTGAGATCTCACGCCAAAATCTCATCTGAAATTCTGGTCTGCGAGCTGCTAAAATCTCTTTAATGATGAAAAGTCAGTTTCTGGGAATTAGGAGTCGCCTGTTAGGTTACGCCACCCCCCAGATAAGTTCAAAAATCTATGTTTTGAAGCGATTTAGCCATTTTTTACATTTTTAGAAATTTTACACATGAGATCTCACGTGAGATCTCATGTGAGATTTCACGTGAGAAATTTGAAACATGAGATTCCACGTGAGATCTCATGTGTAAAATTTCTAAAAATGTAAAAAATGGCTAAAATGCTTGAAAACGTAGATTTTTGAACTTATCTGGGGGGTGGCGTAACCTGATAGGCTACTTCTAATTCCCTGAAATTGATTTTTTATCATCGAAGGAATTTTAGCAGCTCGCGGTCCAGAATTCCAGATGAGATTTTGGTGTGAGATCTCACGTGAGATTTTTCAGTAGGGTAGTGCAATTTAAAGAGTTCACAAAAGTATTTATTATTAACGGCACAAGTCGAAGTGAAGAAGAAAAAACCTGCTTTGAGTATAAAATGTATCAATTAATAATTGAAAAAGATCTAGAGGAAACCTTTCCTAATATTAAAATTTTATTAAAAATTTACCTTACCTTAATGACAACAAATTGTACAAGTGAAAGATCTTTTTCCAAATTGAAATTGATAAAAAATAGATTAAGAGCTTCAATGACTCAGGATAGACTTAATAATTACGGTCTAATGAGTATAGAGAGTGATTTGCCTAGACAAATATCATATTCTGATATTATCAATGATTTCACTGAAAAGAAAGCACGTAAAGTAATACTATAATACATGTATTGTGTGCACACACAAATACACACACACACACAATAATTTTATAATTATATATATACAAAGTGTAATAAACTAAAACCAAAGTATTGCCAAAATCATACATCAAAAGTAATATCTTAAATAAAGTTAAATTTAGATTAAATAAAGTTTTGAAGTTGATAATCATTGAATTTTCTTGTCGAAAAAAATCCTGCCCTTACATAGGCCCCACCATAATATGCCTAGGGCTTCAATGTAGCTTTATCCGGCACTGCTTATGTTCGATGATGGTAGACGAACACATAACATTATTCCCCCTTCTTTCAGATTGTCGTCCTGACAATCAGAATTGGTCCATCTTGAATTCTTTAAATCATTTTTAAATCATCTTGAAATCATCTTGAAATCATCCATTTTTAAGCGGGTTGATCCTTGACTTATCTGGTCAGAGGACCTGTCTCTTAAAAAATAGAATCGTCATTTTTGGGTATCATCGTGTCATTATTCTCCATTCTTTTAGATTGTCGTCCCGACAATCTTAAGATAACACGAAAGAGAAGACGTCTTCTTCAAGCGGGCTGATCCTTCGCACACGGCCAAAGGGCCCATCTCTTGAAGAATAGTTCTCCTCTTCCAAAACCGAATCAAAATGGCATCATCTTCAAGCGGGCTGATCCTTCGCACATGGCCAAAGGCCCCGTCTCTTGAATTGGTCCATCTTGAATTCTTGAAAACATCTTGAAATCATCTTGAAACCTTTTTGAAATTGTCTACTTTTAAACGGGTTAATCCTTGACTCATCCGGGTATCTTCATGTCATTATCGATGGGCAGAGTCTTGTTGGTAATTTTTGAACATAAGTGGGGAATTGGCATGTCGTGGTACCTCACCTCTGTCCCTGCTCTCGCATTTGCCCTGTGTCTCACGGGAAAAACCACGGCTCAAAATAACCGTGAGCAGAGCAGAAGAAATTACCTATCGTGATAAGTCGTCATTAATCAAAATGAATGATCTTCTTTTTGTATTTTGGTGTCTTCTGGATGCAGAAAATGACATCATTGATCTTCTTAACAGACAGTTTCCGAACATAGCTTCCATAATTTGAATATTCTTCTCCTTCGGGAGGATATCCTCGAATAAAATCCAGAGGAAGTCTCAAATCAGTCCCGGTGTACATCTCCGTTGGAGTGGTCTCAATTGTTGAGTATACTGATGATCTGTAAACTAAAAATACACAAGGAAATCAAACGATCCCAATCTTCTTGGTTATCTGATATATATTTAGATAAGTATTCGAGTATCGTCTTATTGTCT
This sequence comes from Torymus aiolomorphi, assembly GCA_036365515.1. Lineage (NCBI taxonomy): Eukaryota > Metazoa > Arthropoda > Insecta > Hymenoptera > Torymidae > Torymus > Torymus aiolomorphi. The sequence continues at coordinate 183,883,095 of CM070874.1, forward strand.
TTCTACCTGATCATTCGGTTATATGTGTAATGGTATGGCCCTAGTTTTTCAAATTCCTAGCAGGTTGGACAATTTTTTAACTAGTTTAGAGTCAAAGTTACGACCCTGATCGGTGTGAACTTAAAGAGAAATCATATATACGTATACACAATTGCAATTAAATTGAACTGATTTAAATACTCAGACAAAGGCGACGTACTATCAGTTGGTTATCATAAATATCAGATTTTACGTTATAACCTAACCTTAAATCGATTGGTGTTACCGAATTTTCAACAAGTGATCTCGTGTTTCCAAATGAATTATCACCTAACCTAATACGCTGTGTGTTCTTGTTACTTGTGTAGACTGCGGAGGTTGTTGGTGTTGTTGGTGTATTAGAATGTAGGGTTGTACTCATCTGGTTTAATTTTAAAGCTCCAAGAGCGTTTCATGAAGAAGAGTAGGCTGGAGTACACCGACCGTCGGTGAGATGTCAGCGTCGATGAGTTATCGGTCATCATACGTGTATCAGTCCCCAAGCGTGCGCCACCAGCCGCCAAGCGCATGCCATCAATCGGTGTCGGTAGTATTAGCCGCAGCAGTTTCGGTAGCAGAAACATCGGCAGCAGCCCGTGCTCTGGTCTTCGATCGGAAGGGTACACACAGCGGTGTATGCGTCGTTTTTTTTTTTTTGCTGATTTTTCAAATCCGCCCATTTCGTCTTCAAAATCCCGGACGAATCCCCAAAATGTTACACTCACACACACATACAATAATTAATAATAACCATAATTACAAAAGAATAACATATAACTTTATTTAAGATCATAAACGCGCACAATAAAACATGTTATCAACAACAACGTCTCGAATCAACTAACTAACTCGAATCGAGAACAACAAACTAGTCGCTTGGCAGCGCTTTTGTTCTTATGTTCGATGATGGTAGACGAACACATAACAATATATATATATATATACTAGGGGGGGTACCCCCCTACCCGCTCCGCTCGTCAACCCCCCACTTTTGAAAAATAAGTAATTTATTTATTTTCAATGTAGATATTTTTCATATGTTTTATTAATAGGGTATTTTTCATATTTTTTATGGATAATAGTATATACAGATGTAACGCTTAAGAGTAGTTCTTAATTCTTAATTTCTGAAACGAAAGAATAGATTATTGAGAAAAATACATTAATTATATATAAAGAAAATATATTGAAAACGATATATTTTATTCTATTTTTTTCACATCACCTTGGACGTAAATAGAAAGATGCGTTTTATTTTTAAGTGGTGTCCCCAGTAGGCATAATCCACTGTCTTTGTCACTATAAAATTTTAGAAAACATGAAAATTGTTACAATAAAAGTATATTATTTATGATATAATATATATTTTGTAAAATTAAATTTAATAATTAAATGATATGAAAATTACCTGATAATAATTTAAATTCTTCGAAATGTTTGTTTTCAATTGTATTTTTGAATTTTTATGTATTTTCTTTTTTTTTATATTTAATATTTTTTGATTGACTATTTAGCATTTTACAAACGTTATTTATATATTCCATTGTCCTAAATGAAAGAAAAAATATTATTGTTTTAATTAACTAAAAATTAATTAAAAAAATTAATTAATTAATAATTATATAAAAATTTACCTAAAAAACAAAATTTCAATTATTATAAAGAAAGATTTTTAAATCTTTATAAAATTTTTTCAACTTTAACTTTTCCAATTTTGAGTTTTGTATTTTTATTGTTCTGTTGTTTTCTTGTTTGTTTTGACTGATGATTTAGTTTCCTTAATTTATCTTGTTCAATAATTTGATCTGATTCTAAATTAATCATGTATTCCATAAAATTTTGTTCATATTCTAAATAGTCTAAAACTAATAATTTATTATGTATTTATTATTATTATTGAATAATGAAAAAATATATTGTTGTCATTTATAATTTACTTTCGTTATATGTAGCCGACATGTTCTAAAATGAAAAATGTTTGTAAATTAAATACTTTCAATTTAATGATTTTTGTTTGTCTAGCGACTGAAAGTATTACTTTAACCTGATCACAAATTTTGTATTTTCTGTTAAGTAAAAAAGTATATATATACACATTATGGGTGAAAATAAAGAATGTCTCAGACTTAAATTATTTCTTTAGTTAAAGGTAAAGATATTTTTTATTTTTATTCCCTAATAGTAATATATTTTTTTATAATAGTTATATTGTTTTTAATTAATTTTGTGTAATTTAAAAAAAAAAAAAAAAATTAATTATCAAAAATTTCTTTCCAAACGATATTTATAATTTCTTCTTTATTTTCTGAATTATTTTCAATAAAAATTTTATCTGGATTTCTACATCTTGATAATGCTACATATAATTGACCATGAGAAAATAAAGGTCTTCTAATATATATTCCAACACATCAAATTTATCAAAACTTTGACCTTGTGATTTATTAATAGTCATAGTAAACGCTAATATTAAAGGAAATTGTTTTCTATATAAAATAAACGGTAATGATGAAGAATTGCCAGTGTTTAATGTAATCCGAGGGATAAAAACTATATTTCCAGATTTTTCACCTGTTATTATTTCTGCTTCTATGTTGTATTTAAATAATTTAGTAATTTTTAATCGTGTTCCATTACATAATCCATCGTTAATACTTAAATTTCTTATTAACATTACAATAGTATTTATTTTAAGTTTTAATTTATGTGGTGGTAGTCCTTCACGTATATTGTTTAAAGTTCCAATCGGGTAATTAATATGGATGTTATCATCAAATAAATCTACATCTTTATGTAGATATCATAGTCAAGATGGCGGACGAGGGTGTGCTGCTTAAGCAGACCCCTCCGCCAGAAATTTATTACAAATGTCATCCCGGGACGCCAGTGGGAGTTGTGATATGTGTAGTGTGTAACAATGTCTACCATAAAAGTGATTATAACAGAAAAAGAACACAAAACTACTTATCTGCCATAGAAATAATATGTGAAGAACATAATATAGAGGACATAACCTCTAAAGACCCACGTGTTGCAGTAGTGCTACTACGGAGGGAACTAGAAAATCTGAGAAACCAAAATGATCTGATAATGACAAGGAACGAAATACTAATAAAAACCAATGCACAGACAGAACAAAAATTAAAACAAGCTGAAGAAGAATTGCTACTAATAAAAGCTAAGGAAATCAAAGGAAATCAAGAATTGACAAGTTTTCCTGAAGAAGAAAAAAAATCTATTAAAACAAATAAGTACAGAAGTACACAATAATAATCTCATGCTAAACCAAATTTTAGACAAAGAAAACTATACCAAAAACAAAAAACATTTGCAGAAGTGGTAGTAAGTGATAAGAAATTAGAAAAGAAGATACAAAAACTAATAGTGAAAAGAGTACAGAATGATAATAAAGGAATATATGTGCCAGATATAAAACCATATATAGCTCACTATATAAATAAAAATTCATCTATACAAGCAAAAAGTATAAAAATCAAGAATAAAGATGAAGCAATAATAAGCTTTATAAATGAGGAGAGTTTGATACAAACTGAGAATATCCTAAAACAAAAGTATTCTGCCTACTACAAAATAACAAGAGAATCTATTAAAAATCCCAAGATGAAAATAACAGGCTTCGACAATTTTGAAGACATGGAGATTAAAGAAATAGAGCAAGATATTAACAAAAGGAACTTCAAACACCTAAACAGCAAATGCAAAGTGTTACATATATTTGAAAACATTAAAACAAAAATTAACACTATATTAATTGAAACACCAGCGGAAGTATATAATCAAATTGTGAGTAATAAATATAGAGTTCATATTGGTTATCAAAATTGCAGAGCATTCGATGACTTGAATTTAACCCCGTGTTTTAACTGTGGTCGATTTGGTCATAGTGGTAAAAAGTGTAAGAATACGAAGATCTGCCTACATTGTGCTGGAAAACATAACACAATCAACTGTACTACCCCAAACGAACACAATTGTGTTAATTGTATGTACAGTAATCATCAATATAAAACAAATTATAATACTAAACACGTGGTAAATGATACCGAAAAATGCGAGGTTATGTTGCACAAGATAAAGAAGTTAATTGCTGAAACAGATTATCCAGTGAGACCGCACATTCCAAAATATGTAGGTAAAGTAAAGTTTCAATCACAGTCACAAAACACTGATACAGCTGCCGGTAAATCACCGGACGTAACGACACCAAGAAGACAAAGTAGAATTTTTATCAGTCCGGCAACATCAGCTGGTAATTTATCGGCCACAACCTCACCAATAAATTTAAACAGAACCATATCACAAATTTATTACCCAACAGACTCAGCAACTTCTGAACTTTCTGAATTTGAACATGGATCAACAACAACTAAATTTTGAAATTATCTCACAAAAAGAACAAGCTTTTGGTAATGTACAAACACTCAATAAAAGTATCGATAAAGGTAAAAATTTGATTTTATGTGTAAATATTAGAAGTGTAAAACAAAACTTTGAAAAACTTGAAACTTTTATTGAATGTTTAGCCGTAAGACCAAGTGTCATTATATGTACTGAATCTCGGAATGTGCAATATACTCCATTGTACAACATATCAGGTTACAAAAGTTACTATAGTGAGAGTAAAATGAATAAAGCAGATGGAGTTATGATGTATATAAAGGATGAACTATCTGAACACACAGAAATTATAGTGGTCGACAACATACGTATCTTAAGCTCGGTTATAAAATTAATTGGCACCGAAACTGTAAGAATCTCAGCGATCTATAGATCACACAATATAAAAAAGTATGAATTTGTACATAGCCTGAAAAAATTCCTAAGAGATCAATTAAATACTAAGAACCATTGTATAATCGGGGATTTTAACATTGATATATTAGACGAAAATTTTAGTAAGACTGACTCAACAGATAACCTTATAACACAAGAATTTTTAAATGATCTCTTGGAATATAAATTTACGCCATGCTTTACTGGAATAACAAGGCCTTCATCTGATAATAAAAGAGGTACCTGCATCGACAATTTCTATATAAAAACTAAAAATATAAATATTAATTCATTTAAAATAACGAATCCATTTAATGATCACTACCCATTATTTATAACTATAGATAAATTAGAAATAAATCAGCCGAAGAAATTCAATATGAAATCAATTAATCACAACAAGTTAAAACATGTTGCAAATAATTCAAACTGGTACTCAATATTGTCTATGCAGGATCCTAATCTTGCAGTTAACGCATTAATAGACATGATAAACAATTGTATTGATGCGTCCACTACCAAAAAACAATTTAAAAATAAACTTCCGAGAAAAAATTGGATTACTAGTGCTATTATAGTCTCGTGTACTACTAAAGAGACACTGTATATCTTATGGAAAAACAATCCCACTTCTGAAGCCCTAAAAAAGAGTATACAAATTACACTAAGATATTGAACAAAGTTATTAAAGAAGCAAAATTTAAATATGAAAAGGAAATGGTAAAACGAAATAGCGGAAACTCTAAGGAATTATGGAACATAATTAAAACTAAATTAGGGAGAAATAGTGTGCATGATAATCCAATAAATTATATATAGGATAACAATCAAAAAATCGAAAATAAAACTGATATAGCAAATGCTATGAACACCTATTTTTGTAAAATAGGACCAAATTTGAGTGCTCAATTTGCTAATATAAATAATAATAACCTGAAACTTCCAGATAGGAATCCTGAATCTATTTTCTTTCGTCCGACAGATTTTGCTGAGATATACAAAATAATCAATACATTGAAAAATAAATCTGGAGGTGTAGACAATATTAACGCTAAATCATTGAAAATTCTCTCTGAATATATATGTGTGCCCTTAGAATATATCTTCAATTTATGTATTGTGAAATCTATCTGGCCTGACGCGCTCAAAAATGCTGAGGTAGTCCCTATCTACAAGGCTGGTGAAAAATCTAATATCAATAATTACAGACCAATCTCTTTAATATCGAACATTGCAAAAATTTTTGAAAAAATAATTTATAATAGATTATACCACTTTTTTGAAAAACATAACATAATATCAGAAAAACAATACGGCTTCGTTAAAAATAGGGGAACTACTGACGCATTAAATTATATATCAAATATCATATACGAAAACTTAGATAAAAGTAAATCAATAATTGTTGCTTTTCTAGACTTAGCCAAAGCATTTGACACTGTTAATCATAGAGTTCTATTAGATAAGCTTGAACGATATGGAGTAAGGGGTAGTGCCTTAAAACTGATGACTAGCTATCTCACAGATAGGCGGCAAAGAGTAAAAATTCAAGACTGTAAAAGTGAATATAAAGAATTTACCACGGGTGTTCCCCAAGGAACTATATTAGGACCATTACTTTTTATACTTTATGTCAACGACTTACTAGGAAGTATGCAAAATGACACAATCATGTCCTATGCTGATGACACGGTTATCATATCAAGTGATAACATGTGGTCCTCAGCTCAAGAAAAAATGTGTGCTTACCTTAATCATGTGGCCAAGTGGCTTGCACAAAATAAACTGTCGCTAAATATAGATAAAACGGTCTATATGACTCTCGGAAACTACTGTGATAGTGTACCTGGCACACTAAACATCAAAATAGGAACGCAATTAATAAAAAGAGTTGAAAGTCATAAATACTTAGGGCTGTATTTCGACTACAATATGAAATGGGATAAGCATATAAGATATATCATTAAAAAAACCAAATACCTAATTTTTGTCTTTGCCAAGATAAAAAATATGATGGATACAAAAACATTAATGATAATATATTATGCTTTCTTTCATAGTCTAATCAATTATGGGGTAATTGCCTGGGGTGGTGCGTACGATAATAATATGAAACTAATACAATCAACACAAAACAAAATATTGAAAATCATAAATAAAAATAAATTCTCTCAAACTAATCCACCTCTTGAAATAAAAAAATTATTCCAGTTAGAGTCAATATCCTTACATTATTCTACATTAAGAAATAAATATATAAACAGTGCGAGCAAGACCAGAAACAAAACAATTCAATTACCTAAATGTGATAAAAGAATTAGTGATAAAAATAGCTACAATAAAGCTATAAGGGTCTTTAATGGGCTATCTAAGGATCTCAAAGTTATGAATTTAAGTAGACAATTAATGAAGAAAAAATTAAAAATGTTTATAGTAAAAGATGCAATATAATTTCAAAATAATAATTAAATCTTAACCAATATATCTAACAAATTATTTAACTGTTATTTATGTACTACAATGGATTTTATCGATGTTAACTAACACTACGCACATAACATTATATAGTTTTTTTAAGAATTTTGTAGTTTGTAATATTTTTTTAGTTTGTAAGTTTTCTGTGTACCAGATCTACACACAGGCAATAATATTTGCCTCAGTAGGATTTACTTACTTATGTATATTTCGTATATAATAATGTAATGTAAATATTTTCTGGAAATAAATAAATAAATAAATAAATAAATGTGTAGCACAATCTAAACTATAATACGTATTTTCTTCAGTATTTAATATTTTTAAAATTTTATTATTTAAAATATTTGCATCTTCATTATGTGATGTTAATATAACACTATTTATTGATATACTACAATTTATATTTTCATATAAATGTCATATAAATGTTTCACATTTTTGGAAAAATGCATTTTTTTCAAAAACCCCATGTTTTTTTTATGAAAATTTAGATGAAGATAGGGTGTGTTAATACCTAACAAATCGTGTTTGTCGGATATTGTAGTTGTGCCCATAGAATGAGAAAAAAAAAATAAAATACAATCAAATTTTATTAATTCAATATAAACGGATATTTGTACATATGTAAAAGAATACACACACACGCGCGCGCGCGAGTTATGTAGCAAGCCCCGGTGGATCACCAAGGAAACGTAACACACACACAGATAACACTTGCCAAAGTAAGTAATCGAACAAAGGGTGTTGATTAGAATAATGATTTATTAAAACGTCCTTACAGGTTGGATGCCCGACAGAGACTGGCGATCGTCGATGCGAAGTGCAGTAAGAGAGTATATGTATAAAGTATATATGAAAAGTATATATTGCATCTTCATTGTCTTCTGGCTTCTCTTTGTCCATGCAGATTCCATTCGGAGCGATAAGGAGGCTGGTTGGCCGATGCGTCTAAGTACCTATGTGGTGACTCATATAACTCCTCCATGGCTAAGTTCAATGACGTCCTCGTCTTTGATATCCTTATCTTTGGACTTTTTGGTAAGTTGCGGCCGTTGTTTCTTGACTTTTATTTTGTATATTAAGTAAATCGATGTAATCGTTATGAACAGCAATACTAATATAATTGAACTTGTAGACAGGACGAATTCGGTTCTAATTTGATCAGAAACTGGCATATTTAGTGTAGGTGATGTCAAAGTTTTTAGAGGTTCGAAATTCAACTGGTAGTCTTTGATAACTAAAGGTGCAATTAGGCTGGATTGTTCCATTTCACCAAGATTTTCGTCAAGTCGGTATCCCTGTACTTGTACATCATTTCCTTGTATTTCATATGTTCCTCGGATCATCAATTAGTCATTATCATGTTTAACCTTGATCGGATAATTACTCGATACTAGCGTTAAATTCTCAGATAATTTGTATGTCAGTATTAAAGGTGGACTAATTGAAATGATAATCGGTTTGACTCTTTCCGTTATAATTTGTTGACATCAAAATTCTTTTCATACATCTGTCGGCACTTATTAGCAAATAGTTTTATAGATGTCCCGGTCAAACTCCATGGCGTGGTGATAACTTCTGTCTGATTGTTGTAATTGATTATAGCAAGTCTTTGATGGAGTGAAAATTCGATAGGATTAAGGATAGGGATTTTGATGGTGTATACAATAAGATTTTGTGTGAATGCAATTGATCGCTGAGCAAAGCGAAAATCTAGCAAATTATGGTAGTGTAATATTAATTCTTTCTGAGAGTAGATTGCCAATAAATGTACACGTATATCCGATATTTGGTCATATGTGAACAATTCTAAGTCGAATATTTGTTCATTGAAAATAAATGATCTTTTAATTTTATTAAGTAATCGTAATGCGTCTTATTTTGGTTGATTTCGCTACTCTCCGCGAGCAGAGCTATGAGCATCAAGATTAGTGCCGTCTTCATTGTCCTGCAAAGAAGAAGTTTTTCTTATTCTTTTGGCATTTCGTAAATTATATCGGCGTTCTTGACCATGAATATAGCAACCTAACGAGGGGCCTTGTTGTGTCTCTACAAGTAATTTTTGATATCGTGGTGCGGTTTTGTCGCGTTGTTGTTGATGTGTTTTCATGTAAATTTCTTTATTTTCTAACGATTTGTCAGGACTATTAGGTAACTTTTATTGCTCTTTTTGGTTTCTATATAGCGTGTCATAAAAAGGTAAAATTTCATTTTTTCTGATTTCATTATATCTTTCTATGGTATCGGCATCGGGCTCGATAATGTGTTTCTGTAGTTCGTCATAAGGTCCATATAACAGTGTAAAAGGCGTATAGTTAGTTGTAGAGTGTATACTCTGATTGTATATTAAGAGAGCGGTGATCATAAGATTTTTCACTGTTTCTTTTGGATTTTGATTGGATAAAATACTTAATTTTTCCATTAGGGTTGAATGCAGTCTTTCTATGGGTCCATTCGATGTATGTCTGTTTATCGTTTTTTGATGATATTGAATTTTATGTATGCGGCAAAACTCCTTAAATACTGTTGAGTTGAATTCACTTCCGTTGTCTGTCGTAATTTTATCCGGAAAGTTATGGTGTGAGGCAAAGTGTCTCAATTTGTTTATCATGGTCGTGGCATTTCCATCTGGTAGATAATAGGCTTGAGCATATTTGGAAAAAATATCTATAATTGTTAAAAATTTATCCTTGTTGAAATGAAATATGTCCATGTGTATATGTTCGAGCGGTCTTCTAGCTATAATAGGGCCGTATGTTTCTGTTTCATATGGGTTTCTCTCATACTTATGCTCTAGGCATATCTCACATTGATTTTTAAAATTTTGAATAAGTCGATCCATATTAAGTGTATAGAGTTTTCTCTTAAAGTGTAATAAGGTCTCTCGAATACCGTTATGATTTTGATTATGATATGTCTCGAGTTCTTTTATGAAATTATTTTTATCAATCGTAGGTGTATACGTGGTTGTTTTGATTAGTTTTAATTTTTCATTGAAATGATCCTTCAATATTCTATACGTAATTCTTTCCAATTCTTCGGTCGTAAAGTAGATACCATATTGCTTATCGGGTTTAATATTTTCCTTGAAAAGCTTAAGTAAATGTGTTTTCGCATTTGATTTATTAATTTTCACCGTGTATTGTACTTTAAGTTTATCTTTGTTTACCTTTAAGTTGTAATCATTTCCTCCTTTTATGATAATGCTGTAATTAAAAGCGTGAACATTTTTGTCTGTTATAGGTAGTGAAAAGGTCGGATTTTCTTCAGCTGTGTGGACTGTTGCCATGTCGTCGTCAAATATTTCGTCCATTTCTTCAGGTGTGACAGGTGCATCGTCAGGTGTTTGAGGCACCATTGAGAGTGAGTCTTCTTCTATTGTTTTATTAGCATTAATTTCAATTCGACTCAGTGCGTCGGCGACATAATTTTCAGAACCCTTTTTGTATTTTATTATGTAATCATATTCTTCTAATCTTAGTCTCCATCTAATCAGTCTAGCGTTAGGTGTTTTTAAAGAATAGAGCCAGGTTAATGGCTTATGATCTGTTTCAATCGTAAATTTCATAGATATACGGTCTAAATTGTCTACATGCTTCCACTATTGCCAGTAATTCTTTCTCTATCGCCGGATAGCTTTGTTCTGCTGAGTTTAATGTTCGTGAATAACACGAGATAAGATGTTGTTCTTGGGATAAAACCGCACCTATTGCTAAGTTTGAGGCGTCGGTTGTGATAGTAAATGGTTTGGTGAAGTCTGGGTAGACGAGCACTGGTGCGTTAGTGATCAATTCTTTGAGTTTCTCGAACACTTCTTTATAGTCTTTATCTTCTGGATCTATTTTTTCTTTCTTCTTGAGTGCTTTTGTCATTGGTTTCGCTATTTTTGCGCAATTTTTTATGAACTTTCTGTAAAAGCCGGTTAGTCCTAAAAATATTCTAACTTCTTTTTGGGTTTTAGGTATTGGATATTTTAGAATTGCTTTGATCTTATCAGGATTTGGTTTGATTCCGTCTGCTGTTATTATATGGCCTAAAAATGGAACTTCTTTCCTTAGAAATTCACTCTTATCTAATTGAATTTTTAAACCACATTTCTCTAGTTCTTCGAATATTAGCTTCAGATGTTGTAAATGTTCTTGGAGTGATTTCGAAAATATTACTATATCATCCATGTAAACGAACCAGAATTTATGTAGATATTTCATTAAAATTCTATCCATCAGACGTTGAAAAGTAGCCGGAGCGTTTTTTAAACCAAAAGGCATTCTGACATATTCATAGTGTCCGTTTTCTACGGTAAACGCTGTCTTTTCAATTGAATCTTTGTTGACGGGTATTTGGTGGAAACCTTGTGCTAAATCTAATGTACTAAAGTAAGAAGATTAACCCAGATTTTCTAGAATGTCGTCCATTCTAGGTAATGGATATTTGTCTTCGATGGTGTTGTCGTTTAATTTACGATAATCTATTACCATTTTTTTCTTCCACTTGCATCTTCTTTCTTCGGAACTATCCATACGGGGGATGAGTAGGGCGAGTTGCTTGGTTGAATATTTCTTCATCTAACAGTTTTCTGATTTGAGTTTGAATTTCTTCTTTTAGATGGTATGGGTATCTAAAACTCTTTACATAGATAGGGTGATCGTCCTTTGTTCTTATATTGTGTGAAACCGCAGAAGTCGCTGATAATTTTTTATTTTCATTGTAGAAACAGTCTTTGTACTTCTGGCATAGTGAAGTAATTTTATATCTTTCTTCTTCGTTCATGTGATTAGTTCTTATCGGTAATTCTACTCCTTGAAGATGATTCACTTTAACATTCTGATGATCGTCGGGTATATTTTTAAAGTAATTTATTTCAAACTTAGATGTGCTAAAAATTTGAGTTTTGTAATTAATATTCGCTTCCAAATTCTGCAAATCCTTATGTCCGATTAAACAATCGTACGTATAGTACCATGTTGCTATTAAGAAAGTTATAGGTGTGTCGTCACTGTATTCACGTAATATAGGAAAGGTAAGCGCATGTGTACCTTTCGTCGTTTTGTGCACCGATTTAATTTCGAATTCGTAAGGAAATATGAATTTTGAAAATAGTTTATATGCAATTTCTGGATTGATAATGGATCATGAGGCTCCAGAATAGATGAGAATTTTAAGAGGTGGATTTGTCGTTATTATGTGTGGTAATTCGGGTGAATTGCTAATCGAATTTAAATTTATCACGTTATTTCTATTGTATTGGGGAGCTTGTTGAAAAATTTGGCAATTATCACTCTCGTCGTTTTCTTGATTAAATTCCTCATGGTCTTGCATAGGTGAGTCATTTTGATAATCGACTATTTCTTCTTCTCCTTGTTCTTGTTGATGATGCAACTCTTCAGCGATAAAGTTTGCTGGTCCTGTGCTTCTAAAGAAGTTCGTTCTTGGCTTAAAGTTATTTTGTGCTGGTGAATTATTTGATCTATTTGTTGGATTAACGCCTTGTTTGTTAGTATTTCTTGTACTGACTGACATTGGTGTTGGTTGGTAATTTTGTTGTCTTGGCAGATTATTATTATTTTGACCAAAATTGTTATTACGATAATTTGTGGGGATAAATCCAGGTTGTATTTGTGCAAATGCGGGTGTCGGTTGAAAATAAAATGGATTTACATTTCTTGAAGTACATGGTAAATTATTTGAAGGGTGAATAATTTTTGGATTACTATTAGTCGCAAATGGGTTTATACTTTTAGCATTGATTGTACCGAATACGTTGGGCTTAGGTTTGTTATCACCTTGTCGTGCCAAATTGAGGAAAGCACTTTGTTGTTCATGGTTGTCGTATTTACGGCATTTTATTATACATGCCTCAACGTCGTCTAAATCAAAATGTAGAAAGTAAGAATGGTACGGCTCTTTAATACCATTTATAAAAGTACTTTTGGCTACGTTTTCATAAAATGTATTTTTAATACTGTAACGGCAGGCGCGTCTGTGTGTGTGTAAGTACGCGAACACGGAGCTCGGATCGAGCCGATCTCCGACCCACGGTATACACACAGGTAGTTGACCGAAAACATAAACATACCGCGACCTTGGAGAAGGCAAGGCCGACAATTGCGGCATGAGGATTCGCAAGTAGAGTCGGGCTTGTCCTCGTATGACTCCGGGGGCTTGCGTGTGTGTGTGTGTAGTTGCTCGCACGTGTAGCTGTCCGAAAAGTACCGAGCGCAACTACGACACACAATGAGCCCCGAAATGAAAACTCGCGACAACCTTGCGCGAGGGGGAAGGAGAGCGGAGACAGAGCTCGGCAGTATCGCTTCTGCCGTAGCTGAGGCAGCTGCTCGTCCCCCGTGCGCGACGAGATAGAGAGAGAGAGAGAGAGAGAGAGAGAGAGAGAGAGAGAGAGAGAGAGAGAGAGAGAGAGAGAGAGAGAGAGAGTCGAAGTGAAGTGCACGAGGATCGCCGAGTAAGTGCAGTGCAGTGCACGAGAGTGAGAGAGAGAGACGCAGCACGGCTCCGAGAACCTCGTTCGCTGGTGGTTGAGGGAGAGGGAGAGAGAGCCACACTCGACCGAGGTAGCGAAAGAGCGAGAGAGAGCAGCGCGGCCGAGCTCACTCACGGGAGCGAGTGAGAGAGAGCATCGCGGCCGATACTCGCAGGAGCAAGAGAGAGAGAGAGAGAGAGAGAGAAAGGCGAGGCCCGTAGCAGTGAAGAAGGAGAGTGAGAGACACAGCGACGCGCTGCAGAAGGCACCGCCGAGCGCGTTCAACCGCGCCTTCTCGCTGCAACTGAGGAGGCAAGTCCGTGTTGAGATATAGCGCACCGAGGACAGCTTTTAGCCCTTTACAATACTTATAACATTAGCATCTTGATTATTTAACTGTATGTGTTCCTTCAATTTATTTAGCCTGCTTTTGATTTCGTCCGCGTATTTTTCGTAAGACTGATTTATCAATTGATAACATACACTTAGTCTGTTAAATAGTAACTCCTCCGAACTTGGGTCACTGAATCTATTAACTAAAAGCGTTTTACATGCGGGATATGTAGCCGGGTTATTTGCCGCTATTAGGTCTAGTGCTTCACCGCGAATCTTTGATTTGATTAATGCGAATAATGCCTCGTTTATTGCATTATCTGCAGTCGCCACATTTTCGACGAATTTGTCGCACGTTTGTATAAAGTGCGAAAGGAGTCTTGTACCTCCTTCATATATGGGGATCGCGTCGCGCCATATCGTAAGTCGCAATTTAAATTATTCTACCGTAAGATTTTGTTGATTATCTCCGTTATTTGCCATTTTGCTTTATCTTTGATTACGCGTCACGTAAAAACAATTGCACTTAAAAGGATAGTGTTGGGTAGGATATAGGAAATTTCAAAGACTTACTAGTTTGTCTTTAATGATTTCGGGTGAATCTCTGCTTGCAGGTGGACTCCAATCTTGACGTCGTAGGTTCCGTGATGATGGACGTTGAAACGCCAACTGCTTCCTAGCTGAAGATTTCCGTCACCAGGTTGAGGGAGAATCTGAGTTTTTGCAGCTTCACGGTCCTGTCTCCGCAGCGCCAGTTATGTAGCAAGCCCCGGTGGATCGCCAAGGAAAGGTAACACACACACAGGTAACACTCGCCAAAGTAAGTAATCGAACAAAGGGTGTTGATTAGAATAATGATTTATTAAAACGTCGTTACAGGTTGGATGCCCGACAGAGACTGGCGATCGTCGATGCGAAGTGCAGTAAGAGAGTATAACGAGAGTATATGTATAAAGTATATATGAAAAGTATATATTGCATCTTCATTGTCTTCTGGCTTCTCTTTGTCCATGCAGATTCCATTCGGAGCGATAAGGAGGCTGGCTGGCCGATGCGTCTAAGTACCTATGTGGTGACTCATATAACTCGCGCGCATGCACACTCACATGCTTAGGCAGTATACAGTATAGGCGGAATACAGAATCATGTGTGCGTGCTTGTATCAACTTTTTATTTACTTATAGATTTGTACGCTAGATGGCGAACGTTGAGCTTAACACTTGCCAATAACTATATGGTTTTAATTATATATAACTGTATTATTTTTTAATTCAGTACACAGTTTTTTGAAATTTATTACATATCTCTATTATATTATAACAACCATTATGTCTGAGTATTTTTCAAAAGATAGAATTAAATGTCCCAATTTCTTTGGGAGACATAAGAAAACCTACTATCTATCGAATAAAACACGATTCAAGCATTAGAATGATCTTGTTGATCCATTGAAATCTCGCTATCTTAATTTATTTTTAACACCGTCTACAAGTATATGTAACGATTGTTATAAGTTTGCTTTAAAATTTTTGGATGGCACTGACGATGAATTTGCCGATATCGTAGTCGATGTAGCAACTGAGAATGAAGTTGGCGATATTGAAGTTGATATAGACGAAGATTTTTTACCAGGTACTCCAGAACGCATCGAAGAATTTAATAATGAAATGAGTACATCATTTTTATTCTATGTGTCAACACTTAAAAGAAAAACCTTATACGTGAAAAATCTACTGAAAATTACGTAAACCGAAAGAAAACAAAACTAATTTCAACATTTTCTAGTACCTCGATGTTAAGTTAAAGAAGCTCTATGACGTTTCTGTTGAATCAAATGAATCACCCACAGCTCTATGTCATTGTACGGAATGGGTACAAAATATTGAATTAGCCCTACAAAAATGTTCTACGGTATCAGAAAAAATAAAAATTCTGGCTTTGCTACATTCATTCTTTACAAAAACATGAAATTTTATCTTTATTTCCAGTAATAACAACGTATATGATCAACAAATCGAGAAATCTTGTTAAAGAAAAAGGAATTTATTCAGAACCAGATGCATATTTAGGACATCCTATTGATGAAAACATGGAAAACATCGTTATGGAATATTATATAAATGATGATTTTAATTGTTCAAGACAAAGTCCTAATAAATGTGACGTTGCTATAATTAAAGTTAACAATAAAAAAGAGAAAAAAGTTAAGCGTTTTCTTACTCGAAGTTTAAAAGAGACGTATAAAGTATTTAAAAATTATAATTCAGAATTGAGAATTGGAAAATTGAAATTTTATTGTTTGTGATCAAAATATGTCTTACTTAGCCCCATCAAAAAAGTTTGTCTCTATATCTATTGCGCAAATTATGATTTATTTCTTACGAGTTTAATTAATTTTAGAGGGAGTAACGTCACAGAGTTGGATGAAAGCCGGTCACAAATAATAAATGCAACTATATGTTCTGAGCCATCTGATTTATGTTATTTACAAGAATGTAAAATATGTCCAGAAATTAAGGCAATTACGTTTCAATTTTAAAACTGCAAGATGCAGAAGGCACAGAAGAAATTACATATGCTTTGTGGGATAATGGAAACTTGATTAAAAAAATACTATCACTTTCTGCTTTTAAAGATGAACTTTCGGTTTGGACCATGAAGATTAGTACTCACATTTATGTAAAAAATATACAACGCAAAGCTATAAAAGCAGAAAGAGATAGTGCTAAAAAGAACTCACATCATTTAGTTCTTCAAATAGATTTCGCTGAAAACTAGGCTGTGATACATAATAAAGCTGTTCAAGGAAATCATTGGGTTAATGATCAAATTTCTATTTTCACAGCAGTGTCTTATCAAGGGGATTCGACACAAAGTTTCACAGTCATAAGTGATGACCGAAAACATGATTCAGTGTATGCTTTGCTAGCAGTAGAAAAAATTATAACTTACTTAAAAGAAAATTGTTGTGATTCAATAAACAAAATATTGTATCAGACGGCGCCGCTAGCCACTTTAAAAATTACTTTCATTTTTATGAATTAAAACGAGCCCCACATAATATAAAATGGTTGTTCTCTGTTACTGGGCACGGCAAAGGAACTGTAGATGGTGTGGGTGGACTTACAAAGCATTATGCTACTTCACATAATCTTCGAGAGTCCCACAAAAAATCTATTTAAAATGCTAATGATTTCGTAGAGCACGTAGAAAAATATACTAATGTAATTAAAATAATACATTTACAAGATGTTGAAATAGAACAATTCAGAAAAGTAAAAAATATTGATTGGCTTATAAATCCAAAGTATCCTGGAATTCAAAAAACTCATTTATGGGTTAAAGAAAATTGACATAATAAAACACATTGTTGTACAGCAAAAACTGCCGATCTTTTACTAACAAAAGTTAAATCAAAACAAAATAAAAACAGAAGTATTCATAAAAATAAAAATACAGAAAAATGAAAAACAGCTATAGCGTGTAAGGACGAATGTGTACATGTATATTGTTTAGATATGTAGAAACATTCGTTTATATTGATTATTATTGACTACCATCGTAATAAATGAAAATTTTATCGTATTTTATTTTATTTTTTTTCTCATTCTATGTGTAAAACTACAATATCTGATACACACGATTTGGTAGATATTAACACCCCCAATCTTCATCTCAATTTTCATAAAAAATACATGGGGTTTTTGAAAAAAAAAATGCATTTTTCCAAAAAGTGCATTTTTTTAGTAAAAACTGCATAACCCGAATGGAAAAAATAAACGGTACTACAATGTAAATTAGCGTATGGTTCGGCACGTTCCTTTACGTGTCGCTATGTTTCTGTACCTTTCCGTACGATTCGGTACGTTTCGGTACGTTTTGATTAAGATTCGGACATTTTATACGAAAACCTTCCAAAACGTACCAAATGGAATCGTACGTAAACTTGCAGGAACGTACGGTGAAGTACAGTGGCATACATGTACGTACGAAAATGAACGGAAATATATGTACCAAATGAATGTATCAATATGAAATATTGTTGTACCTAAAGGCATCGAAACGCACCGAAACATACCGATACGTACCGAAACGTACCAAAACGAACCGAAACATACTGACATGTACAAAAACGTACGAAAACGTAAAACAATGTACAACATCATACGTGACCTTACAGAAATATGCGATCACATACGTAAGCGTACGGAATTGTAAAATGTAATATTTTACGAAAATTTTTATTCTACAAAAACTTTTGAAATAACAAATATTTTCCAGTAGATTTCAAGTTCTCATAATTTTCTTTACAACACCGTATATTCACGTACATTGACGTACATTTTTGTACGTTTTTGTACGCTAGGGTACGTTTCCGCATGATTTGGTATGTTTCGGTACATTTCGGTACGCTTAGGCAAGAAATTTTTTAAACAAGAAATAATTTTTCTCAGCATATGTAAGTCTCTGTAGGTTTATGTACGAAGCTGTATCTTCGAGTACCCTGACATTTATTTCCATACGATTCGGTACGTTTAGGTACGATCGCGAACAAATGTCCGAATCTTAATCATAATGTACCGAAACGTACCAAATGATGCGAGAATTTACAATAACGTACTGACTTGTAACATAGTTGTACGATTATTATTTCCATTCGGGAACTTATGCATTTTTTTATTTTTATGCAAATGTCATGCAGGACATGAGTAACTTTTAAATCATTCAACTTAAACAAATTTATTTAATATAATATCATTTTTATCCTTTTCATGCCTTTCAAAATTTTATAGTCACATAGACAGTGGATTAGGCCTACTGGGGATACCACTTAAAAATAAAACGCATCTTTTTATTTACCTCTAAGGTGATGTGGAAAAAATCAAAAAAGTTATACATATTTGATTTATATTAATTTTGTTATCCACAAATCTATATCGTTTAAGAAATTATTAGACTCTACCGACCCCTTACGAATATTACCGAACATCCTCACAGAGAGACACAGATGTATCTGTAGTTAATACATGCTTTACGTATATATCCAAGGACAATCTTATTGTATCTGATATCATTAACTTTTTCATAAATTTCACATATTCGAAATATCTACATTACGGATAAGGCCCAAGGTTTTCCTTATTATTCGTAATTTATGTTTCCTCCATTTCCTCTTTAAATATTAATCATTTTCCAACATGGTAAATCTTTTTAATTATTATTGACAATTTAAATTTTCTTCGTTAAATGTTACCATTTATTCCTTCTTTAATTTCCTCTTTAAATATTAATTACTTTCAGAGAAAGCTTCTGACTATAGATTTATATCCTTCTAAAAGTTTATCCAAAGGAGTTATAGATGTATCCATTACTAGAAATAATATACCCTCGCTATCGGCCGATACTGCACGGTGCAAAAATGGACTGCTAATGGCACGAATAGGCGTGACATGGCGGATTTATGCAGTCAGTGCTATAAAATAATGTACGATACACATGTCATAAGTCGTTCTTTATGGCACGGCGTTAAGCGCACTCGCTACGCTCGGGCGCTTATACACGCCGTGCCGTAAAGTGCAACTTATATGCCACTAGTATCGTAATGTACTATGATATGTAACAAATGCGCTAAATATCAGTAATTTATTAAAATGATTTTAAAATTAAATAAAATGATTGCTATATAATTTGAAATTATCACAATTTTATAAATCCTTTGATTCCCAGTATTAATCTCATGTAATACTGGGAATGTTTCAATCAATATTTTTTAACTCAGAATGGCTTAAGTGAAAGATTAGAGTATCTAGTTTTTTTGAGTTATAAGAAAAACTAATTTAATATCTCGCTGTAATTTTTTTTAATCAAAAAATAAACCGAAATTCACAAATCTTTTTGTTATTGAAAATTTGAAGTATTGCTTCCTTAAAGAGGAAGCTTTGTAACGGTGACAAAAATTTTTCGGACAAAAAAGTCTTAAAATCATTTTTTAAGAATAGTGGCATCAAAATTTTAAATTTTGAGAAAATTTTTTTTCCTGTGTGTGTGTGTATATGTGTGTGTGCATGCGTGCGTGCATGTGTGCGCGCGCGTGCGCGTGCGAGTGCGTGTGCGTCTGTACAGAGAATAATCTTAAGAATGCATCGGTCGATTACGACGGGAGAAAGCTTATTCTCCTCGATTTTGATGTCGCTTTCCAATCCACTAACAATTTTAACAATTTATCGATTTTCTTTTGTGTTATGATCAAAAGAAGATTTTGAAATTTCACTTTTTCTCATTTTTTTATGATAGGGTAAATTTTTTTCATTTTTTTGAAATGTATTTGGGAAGGCATTAAGTTACCTACATTTTCTTTTTTTAAACATTTTAATATGTATCATCCTTCATTTGTTATCAAGGTAAATGTGTCATTTTCTTCTCTAATTTTTATTTCAGAAACTGTATGCCATATTTTTACACGAAATTTTTACCAGTTATTAAGTATAAAAAGTAATTTTTCCTCTAAAAATTTCAAGATGTTATATTGATTTGTCAACGAGAAAAAATTATCGAAGAACAAAATTACGTTTTCGTTGTCGCACGATAACTAGAATAAAAATCAATAAATCTTTATGAAATTTTGCACAGCTCTTTTAAACTTCTGAACCCCTTTCTTTCGTTGGCCAAGAAAAGCTGTTCATAAGATTCAAAGATATTTGAGGTTAAATTTGTTTTTTGATATTTTTCAAATCTCATTTTTTTAAAAACGATTGGACAAACCAACTTTAAATTTATAAGTTATCTAATTCATTTTATGAAGAATATATTGACGCCCCCCGTTCGTACGATCGTATCTTTTTGGACCTATGCAATATAATCGTATCTCATCGAAAATTCTGTATGATCGTAACTAAAACGTAAATTCAACATGATCGTATTTCCAACGAGCGTTCAACATAATCGTAATTAAAATACCGATGCAACAAGATCGTATTTCAATAGACAATTCAATATAACCGTAACGCGAACGTCCGTGTAACTGTGATGTCCTGGTCTTTTTATGGTTGAATGGGATCCGCGATTCCCTGGTTGATATGTACCTCTGTGCCGGCGATCTGCTAATGTTCTGAGTCTGCGAGTAAGGGGCGGGCTTCGAAATGAACTGCCTCTCAAAAAATAAGGCAGAGCCGCAATTCGCTCGCGTAATAATTTTATGCAGTTATCATCCGCGCCGCCGTACCGTCCTAGGGTGTTTCGTGGCCTAAGCGCAGGTGCCCGCTGTTTCGCAGCCGTGACAGTCCCAGCTCCGCAGGGAGGAATCCGTCGCGTCAGCGGTCCTGCCGTGGGAGCGAGAGACAGCGAACACCTGCGTCCGCTTGGGTGACTGAAGATGCGATGTTATAAGTTTTTTTATTGAATCGGGACATAACAGTAACAAAATCGTATCTCAGGAAAGAAGAATATTTTAAAAGTGAAACCATAGCGAAATGCTACAAAAATTGAATATGATATGCTGAATCATTCAGAAAATTTGTATAAAAGTATACATTTTTATTGAGTGTATACCGTCGCGTGGTATGAACAAAGCCAATTTTAAAGTTACAGACGAAGAAAAGCCAAAACCGCGTCTAATGCGAAGCCAATTTGACTTTTCCCAGACGAAGAAAAGCCAGTTTGTGCTGTCCCTGAACGAAAAATGCCAACTGACGAAATTTCGCGCGAGAAAAAATCCAATTTTGTTAGCGAAAATACTTTTACTCACACGTATTGATAAATAATGATGTATATTATGCTTGTAAATTTCAATTATCATAATAAAATTACTCTTAATACTATTAATAAGCGGTAATAGGAATCTTGAATCAGTGTACTGACAGTTCCTGGTTTGTCAGTGGTTTTGAATATATATGTCAAAAGGACTGCAACAACGTTCATGAATTATAGTGTACTCGCAATCGCAGGTTTATTACGCTTTCGGATATATCCGAAAAAAAATCAACGTCTCCGAGCTGCAGACCCGCAGCGTAGCCTTCCCTGCGTTTAACGCAGCAGTGCCACCGGCCGGGACTCCTGCGTTCCTAAGAGTTCTTCTATGTAAGTAGTATAATAAATGTACAATTGCACGTAAACTATCATTCATGAACGACTTATGACAAAGGTTCAAAGTCAATGATAAAAAAACTGGAATTATCAGTACACTGATTCGGGATTCCTAGTACCGCTTATTAATAGTATTAATAGTAATTGTATTGTGATAATTAAAATTTACAAGCATAATATACAGCATTATTTATCAATAAGCGTACCTAAAAGTATTCTCGCTAAAAGAATGAGATTTTTTTCTCGCGCAAAATTTTGTCAGTTGGTATTTTTCGTCCAGGGACGGTGCAACGGAGCTTTTCTTCGCCTGGGAAAAGTCTAACCGACTTTTCTTCATCTGGAAGGGCGCCAACTGACTTTTTCGTGGCAAAGCTGTTTGTTGGCTTTTCATCGCCTTAGACGCGTTTTTGAATTTTCTTCGGCTGTAACTTCAAAGTTGGCTTTTTTTCGTACCGCACGACGATATGTTAATAAAAAAAGGTACATTCTATACAAATTGCAAATGCGATAAATTATTTTCCTAGGGGAAGAAGATTTGAAACAATCACAAAAATTGTTGAAATAAAAAATGTTCAAGAAGATTTTTTAAGGCGACATATATTAAAATTTGTCGATTCCCTAATGGACAAAATAAACAGTAATATTACGTAAATTATTGCATGATTCTGTACTTCTTCTTCCAATCAGCTATGTTTCGATACGTTTGCGTACATTTTTGTACGTTTAGGACATTGTGTACGGAAGTGTACCGAAATGTATCGAATTGTACTCCGACTTACGGAAACTTACAAAAATCTACAGAAACGTATTGTGACATCCCATATAAAAAAAAA
This sequence comes from Torymus aiolomorphi, assembly GCA_036365515.1. Lineage (NCBI taxonomy): Eukaryota > Metazoa > Arthropoda > Insecta > Hymenoptera > Torymidae > Torymus > Torymus aiolomorphi. The sequence continues at coordinate 183,906,111 of CM070874.1, forward strand.
TGTCTGGCACAGGTCTGGGAGTGGTCTGGCTAAATAAGTCTGACTGAAGTATGGCTTTAGTCTGGCTACGCTCACTATGCCAGACTTGTGATTTTTTTGTCAAATAAGTCTGGCAAAAATGCCAGACTTTTAGCCAGATTTTTTGCCAGATTTTGCCAACGGCGCGTGGCCTCGATGAAGCGCAGAGACGATGAGAGAATCCTGGAGGCTGTAAGATGGCGCAGTGAGGTAACAGCGGCGCAGGGAACTGACACTCTAGAACTCTGGTTATGCGATGACCCTGCCCACGATAGATAGCGGCGTATACACGAAGTCCTCATCGAAGGGAAGGTTAGAATCACGTGTGCGATTGGATGCAAAACTCGTGCATTTGTCTCCGTCGTCATCATTGCCGCTGCTCTTATAAATATGACGTCGCAGATCGCCATCTAAGACAAAAAGATCATCACAAAGTATTTCGTCCCAAAATAAATGTAATATATTTCGTAATGAAAATACTTATCTGATAAAACCGCCTTCATTGAAGTTTTTCATTGATACTCTTGTATTATTTAAGCCTGTTCGTATTTACTCTGAAAATAGTTAATAGGTACCCAATTGATAATCCCTTGTTATCGTGAGATGAAAAATTTTCAAAGTCCAAACAACGTGAACGTGTCGTATAAGGTTTTTTGTCGATAATGAATATGCAGCTTCAATACGTATAGTTTGTTTAGCTAGTTTCATGTTGTTTGGACATTGAAATATTTTCATCTCACGACAGCAAGGGGTTATCAATTGGTTATTAACTATTTTCGGAGTTAATACAGACAGATTTAAATAATCGAAGAAGGGTATCAATGGAAAACTGCACTGAAGACGATTTTATCAGATAAGTATTTTCATTACGAAATATATTACATTTATTTTGGAATAAAATGCTTTGTGATGATCTTTTTGTCTTAGATGGCGATCTACGACTTCATATTTATAAGAGCAGCGGCAATGGCGACGACGGAGATAAATGCACGAGTTTTGTATCCAATCGCACACGTGATTCTAATCTCCCCTTCGATGACGACGTCGTGTACACGCCGCTCTCTATCGTGAGCAGGGTCATCGCATAACCAGAGGTTCAGAACGATAGTTTCCTCGCCACTGTTATGTCACTGCGCTGTCTTACAGCCTCCAGGACTCTCTCGTCGTCCAGTGTGCATCGTCGAGGCCACGCGTCGTTGGCAAGATCTGGCAAAAAATCTGGCTAAAAGGTTGGTTAAAAGTCTGGCATCTTTGCCAGATTTATTAGGAAAAACATTATAAGTCTGGCAAAAAGTCTGGCATTTTTGCCAGACTTATTTGAGAAAAAAATCACAAGTCTGGCATAGTGGTCGTAGCCAGACTAGAGCCATACTTCAGTCAGACTTATTTAGCCAGACCACTCCCAGCCCAGTGCCACAAAAATTTTTTTTACACGGGATACATGTATGAACGAAAACAGATAAAAATATCTTTTTACGGTGTGACGAGAAGCACGCTTAACACCGGTGCCCTCGTCGCCTCGCATTCCTCGATGCCCGCGCTGGCCAAAGCCCGTGTACATACGAAGTATTTGTGTGTACACTTACACGGGCTTTTCTTTGTTTACGAGGATTCGGCAACGACGTAAGATGCGAACTCACGCACCCATACAGGGCACAGAGAGACACACGCGAAGGGCGGCAGAGAAGGGGAAGCTACCGAAAAGCGCGAGTGCCCGCGGCAGGAAAAAGCCGCGGATGATCAGTCAGAGCGCGCGTTCGGAACACTTAGCCACTCCTGGACAGCAATGGATAAGCCACGCGAGAGACAGCCACGCACCGAGGCACGCGCAAGAGAGATAGAGACACCTGCTGCGCATTATCCGCGCGGAGAGACCGAGAGTCTCCTCCGCCTGCCAACCTCTGCTCCAGGCCACGCCGCACTGCAACCACCACCATCGACAGCCGGCCGACGGGTCGGCCTTCCATCGCAGTCAGCGGCAGCCACAGCGGTGCTGACGCACCGAAGGCGAGCCAGCAGAGCAGCACAACAGCGAATCTCCAGAGAGTCAGGCGAGTAACAGTGACTCCCGGCCTCGTGTTGGCCAGCGCGCGTGTGATAGAGTGTGCGAGAGTTTGCATCGCCGCTGAGCGCCGTAAATCAGCTGCGCACGGCGATCACTCTGTGTTTAGAGTGCGGGGTCGAAAACCCTGATTGCGAGGCCACGTTCAATGCGCTTGGCATAGAGTGCGCCTAAAATCACCGTTGTTGTCGGCGCGGTTAGATTGAGTAATTTAGAATCACGCAATTGATTGTCGGATTAACGTTGTAAAGTTAAGTGAATAAAGAGAAAGTGTTGTTATATCATTGTTTAATTACGAGTGCCTTCTCCAAAGAAATTCCTCTCTCAGTACAGGAGTCGGCATCCCACCGACTCCGCGACGATTGGAGCGTCAGCCTCCAGATCCGGCGCAAATAAATGAGTTGTGGCGTTTGCACGGGGAAAGGTAAAGTGCAACGTTACAAATGGCGATCCTGCCAGGATTGTCGTCGTATTGCGAGAGTGAATTTTGGAGAGTTGGCTGGGCGACAGCAACGGTAAAAGCGCGGAGAAATTTTCGAGAGTTCGCAAGTCGCGGCGAAAATCGCGTTAGGAAATGGCCGATTTTTGAATTTTGACGAGTCCAAATTTGAATTCAGCCGTGACAAAATTTTCGTTCGCGAGCGTAGAAATTCGAAAATTTCTCGGACGTGGAAAAAATTAGAGAGGCGAGCAAAGTTGAGACTTTGCTTCGCATAGAGTGAAGGTCACGCGAGCGTTCGGTGGTTTTGTTTTCGTTGTGCGCGCGTACTTGGCTGCCGGTGAGTTTACTCGAGGGGATTATCGCCGTGTTGTTGTCGAACGAGCGAAATTTCGGAGCGATATTGTAGCCTTTAGGCAACTTAAAATTTTAACACGGGGAATATTATTTCAGATTTATTTTGAAATTAGCCGTGAACAGAAAATTTTCCCTCGAGTGTTATTCAACGGATGAGCAATTACGTGCGAGAGTAAGCGTGATACGGTGATCACGTTAGTAAATTTTTAACTAATAATTCGGAGCCATAATAATTTTTGGGGACGAGTGGATTAATTTAACCAAATTGTAGTCAGCGTATTAGTGTTGAATTCTGATTGTGGGTTTTGAATTTTAAAATAATGGAGGTTTAAGAAAATGTTTTTTTTTGGAAGTGATTAGAGTTTGGAATTTGGAATTAATTGAATGTTCTGAATTTTAGCATCATCGAATTTTAATTTCTTTTGTATTGATTGTATTGATTTTGGATTGTTTTTTTGGGAATTGAATTTGGAATTTTGGGTTTTAGTTTTTATCGTGTATTTTGGTGGCTCCGAATTAAAGATTTTAGTAACTCGCACGTAGGCGAAATAAAATAGCGTTGAGGTAGCAATTAGCGTGGCCGCGCTGTGCGTTCAATTGCACGTGCGAGTCTAGAGAGCGGCAGCGCGCAAGCGGGCCGGTGGAGAGGTTGGCTGTGCGTTGCGTACGCACGCAGACATAGAGTATTGGCTGAGCGAGGTGATATCGCTCCTCGGTCACAGGTTCTGTCATTCCGCGTGGGGGGGCCCTGATATCCCGTTAGATTTTTGGTTAGAGTCCCTGCGGCAACCTGCGTGTAGAGCGGGTGGCTGAGTAAATTAAAATAAAAGCCTGGCTCTATTTTCGGAGTCTAGCATTCATTTTGCATTTAATTGTTGGGGAGAATCTTTCGCGATGTCAGCTTCAGTCCATGCACGGAAAATGCGTCGGCTTCGCCGAGTAGCGGGGGTACGCGCGTTGGAGGAGATCGTGATTAAATTAACACCGTGTCTACTGATGGCATTGCTCGACCAGGACGGGCTCAGCGCCAAGGGTACACGCGAGGAATTACGCGACCGGAGATTGAGGGTTGACGTGATGAAGGTGGACCCGCGGTTAGACGTACCGGTGTATGAGAATGATTTCCGTAAAGAAAGATTGCCAGTAACCACGGCCGAGTTACTGATGCAGTCTTCTCCTGAGGAGTTGTGCCAACCGGGCCGGGTGAGAGCGCCGGCGGGCCCGGCGGACAAATCTCAAGTCTCAGAACCCGTGGAAACGGGAGGGAATTAGTGGAGAGTGGAAGCGTGGTTTTAGGTGGCGCTGGAAATACCGCGAGGGATGTGCGGGTAGATACATTCGTATCCGCGAATGCGCCATCTAGCGAGGTGCCGCAGCAGTCGCACACAGGGATGGACCTTGGCCGCTCCACAAATAGTGCACTGCCGGCCGCACATACCGTACCTCCCGGGAGCACATTAGGTCCACGGAGAAATACGGGTAATCGCGAGGGCGCAGGATTTAAAAGGTGATGTTTTTTTTGTGTAAAACGTCGGGCACAAACAGAGTGAGTGTTTGCTCCTCGGTTTTGAGGCACTACCAAACTCATCGTTTTATCGACGTTGGCGTGAGCGTTGGGGTTAGAGAGTCAGTCTTCTCGCGCCTTGCAGGGCGCGATGGAAGAGCGATAGAGAGATACCAGCGAATCCGTCGCGTGACAGTCGGAAGCCGGAACCCGCGAGTTCTGGGGGCGAAACGAGTGATAGGCTGCAGCGAGTGGGCCGGGCACATCGCTTTATATGGCTTGGCATCGGGGAGGTGGATGGATCGCACCGATGGCATACAGCACCGCCGGTAAAGACTGTCATCGTGTGCGTGATGCCGAATCCTCGGGCCATCCGTTACGCTTTGGCGGCCCGCGTGCTGCACCTATTCTGCTTGCCCCGTTTGCGATGGAAAAAACTGCGCGGTTTTGTTTTTGGGAATTTCGGGTAGAACGTGAGATACGGACGAGGGCTGGATGGTTGAGGGAAGTCGCGGATGCCGGTTGCAACTTTCCGTCGTAGGGAACCCAGGGAACGTCGAGTCGACTACGGAGAGATGAAAATTCGCCGCGGGTCAGAAAGCATCAAGTGACGGGAGTGAGGGACGTCAGTCGATGACTTAGAGAGTGTCGCACCGAATTTAAGGAGAGAGTGGTGGGGGCAAACACATGTGATGCTTGCTAACGCGCCCAGGGGTACGAGCATTAGAGAGGTGCAGAAGCAGCTGCGCACCAGGGCGGGCTGCGGCCGCCATGGTAGAGCGTTGCTGCAAAACTCCTGCGGGACCACCGTTCACACAGAGAATGGCCTGTAGGTAGATGGGACAGGAACGTTGTGTAAAGTAGAGGAGGGGGTGGGCGATGCGCGGTCTGATCAGTTGGCATACGGCGACTGCGACCGCACCAGGAGGCGTGAGTGATTTCAAAACGTTCGCGCCTTCGCCAACGGTGGGTCGTGATGCAGTGATGGCAACGGGGTTAGACGCGAGCATAGAGGCTGCCCCTTCTGCATATGCTCACCTAATATGGGACAGAATGAGACTCCGAGTGTTGAGAAGTGTGGGCGGTAATAAGGCTGGGCGCACCGCGTCAAGCGTAGAGCGCTCAGCATAGAGAGAAGATCGAGAGATCAGAATTAGCGAGCCTGACCGTGAGCCGCTGAGGAGTCAGCTGAGCGCCGGTCAGAATAGATAAGAGAGTATGAATGGATGAAAAATAATTTTTATGAGTTCGCTTGATCGCGATGCGGCTGCGCACCTGTTGAGGCAGCGAGCGCTAGCATTCGGCAGATCGGCGAGATAGAGGCCTGGAAAGATGGGTGTCAATGAGTGAATGTATGTTGGTGTTGGGTAGTCTATGTTTGCATGTATGACGATAGTCTCTCTAGCCGTGATAGGAGAGGAAAGAAAGGAGAAAATTGCGCGTATGTTCTTCCTGGCTCTTTTCTCTGGCCTATCAGACGGCGAGAGAGTGTGAGAGAAGCATGTGAAATGGTATATCTGAAAAAGGACAACTGATGACATTTTATGATGTGGAATAAGTATTCACTGACAGCCGAGCGGCGTGCGTACACGAGCGAAGCATCTTAGAGCTTCGTTGGTGGGCGCTGGGCAATTGAAAAATTTTTAGCGAGTACACGAAGCGATGGCCACTCGTGGGTACGGGAGTGCTGAAGCCGCTGATCTCGGAGAGATTCACGACTTGGGAGGGGCTGTGACACCACTGTTAAGCACGCTTAACAGCGGTGCCCTCGTCGCCTCGCATTCCTCGTTGCCCGCGCTGGCCAAAGCCCGTGTACCTACGAAGTATTTGTGTGTACACTTACACGGGCTTTTCTCTGTTTACGAGGATTCGGCAACGACGCAAGGTGCGAACTCACGCACCTATACAGGGCGCAGAGAGACACACACAAAGGGCGGCGGAGAAGGGGAAGCTACCGAAAAGCGCGAGTGCCCGCGGCAGGAAAAGAGCCGCAGGTGATCAGTCAGAGCGCGCGCCCGGAACACTTAGCCACTCCTGGACAGCAATGGATAAGCCACGCGAGAGACAGCCACGCACCGAGGCACGCGCAAGAGAGATAGAGACACCTGCTGCGCATTATCCGCGCGGAGAGAGACCGAGAGTCTCCTCTGTCTACCAACCTTTGCTCCAGGCCACGCCGCACTGCAACCACCACCATCGACAGCCGGCCGACGGGTCGACCTTCCATCGCAGTCAGCGGCAGCCACAGCGATGCTGACGCACCGAAGGCGAACCAGCAGAGCAGCACAACAGCGAATCTCCAGAGAGTCAGGCGGGTAACAGTGATTCCCGGCCTCGTGTTGGCCAGCGCGCGTATGATAGAGTGTGCGAGAGTTTGCATCGCCGCTGACGTAAATCGGCTGCGCACGGCGATCACTCTGTGTTTAGAGTGCGGGGTCGAAAACCCTGATTGCGAGGCCGCGTTCGATGCGCTTGGCATAGAGTGCGCCTAAAATCACCGTTGTTGTCGGCGCGGTTAGATTGAGTAATTTAGAATCACGCAATTGATTGTCGGATTAACGTTGTAAAGTTAAGTGAATAAAGAGAAAGTGTTGTTATATCATTGTTTAATTACGAGTGCCTTCTCCAAAGAAATTCCTCTCTCAGTACAGGAGTCGGCATCCCACCGACTCCGCGACAATTGAAGCGTCAGCCTCCAGATCCGGCGCAAATAAATGAGTTATGGCGTTTGCACGGGGAAAGGTAAAGTGCAACGTTACAACGGAAACGTACCGAAACATACCAAAACATACTAAACGTACAGCAACGTACCTAAATGTGCGGAAACGTACTGAAAATACCAAAACGTATGGGAACGTAATAATTTACTTTCAGCTTTTGTACACATAATAATAGATTACTTATGAAATTTAATTTTGAGTAGATATGAAGAATGCGAATAGAGTGTATTAGCAGTGAAAGCGAATCCCATTGTTAATTGAGGAAAGTGAATATAAATGTTATTATAAGCCTGTTCAGTTGGAAATACTATTGAAAAATAGATGTTTAATGTATTTTTTATACTTTGACAAGGTTCAGTGACAAGATCCATGACATGAGATGTATGAATAATATTAAGTTCTCAAATCCATTCAGCTGTCAAAAATACAAATTATTGGTTTCTATTGATATTTAAAATATATATAACTTTTTTCAAGAGGGTTTGCCAACCTCGATCCAAAGCTTGTTTTAAAAGATTTTTAATAAAGAATCAGAAAAAATTTTGTTGAACAAAAAAAATTCTGCCGCACTATTTTTTTTTTTAAATTAAGGTATACTAAGAAGCTACTAATCATAGACTTTCAAAATGGGTCATAAACTATAATAAATAAAACCACATTCTACAAGGGAAATGCAAACTTTTTTCCAATCAATGTACTATACAAAAAGTTTCAGGATTTTGAGTAAAAAAATTACAAAAGTTGACTTTTCACCCAAAATTGCAAAAAATAACAATTTTTCATGTAGTATAACTTTTGTAATTATTAAAATGCTGGTCTAAAAATCTAGGATCATGTTTTTTTTCACCAAAAACTGTAAACTTGCCAGGCCTAAGCGATTTTAAAATTTTGCACTGCTGACTTCATGTGAAATATCCCATATGTATGTTTACGTATGTTGTCGCATGGTTCTATATGTTCACGTATGTTGCTGTACATTTCCGTACTTTTTCGTACGATTCGGTACGTTCCCGTACGTTTTGGTACTTTTCAGTACGTTTCTGTACGTTTGGTACGTTTCGGTATGTTTCGGTACGTTTCCGTACAAAGATATTTTTATCTGTTTATATATTCATATATTTATATTTATAAAATTAGAGAATTTCGTAGATATAAATAAGTTCCTGCATGTTTTCGTACGTACATGTATGTCACAATACGTTTCTGTAGATTTTCATAAGTTTCCGTAAGTCCGGGTACAATTCGGTAGATTTCGGTACGTTTCCGTACATAATGACCTAATCGTAATCAAAACGTACCCAAACGTACAAAAATGTACGCAAACGTATCGAACCGTAGCTAATTGGAAGCAGACGTACAGAATCATGCGATAATTTACGTGATAGTACGGCTTATCTTGTCCATTCGGGAATCGACAAGTTTTGACATATGTCGCCTTAAAAAATCTTTTTGAATATTTTTGGTTTCAACAAATTTTTTCATTGTTCCAAATCTTCCTCCCCTAGGAATTTATCGCATTTGCAATTTATATAAAATATACCTTTTTTTATTAACATATCGTCGTGTGATACGAAAAAAAAGCCAACTTTGAAGTTACAGTCGAAGAAAATCCAAAAACGCGTCTAAGGCGATGAAAAACCAACAAATTGCTTTGCCACAAAAAAAATCAGTTGGTGCCCTCCCAGACGAAGAAAAGTCGGTTAGATTTTTTCCAGGCGAAGAAAAGCCCGGTTGCGCCGTCCCTGGACGAAAAATGCTAACTGACGAAATTTCGTGCGAGAAAAAATCCAATTCTGTTAGCGAGAATACTCTTACGTACACGTATTGATAAATAATGCTGCTATTATGCTTGTAAATTTTAATTATCACAATATAATTACTATTAATAATATTAATAAGCGGTATTAGGAATCCCGAATCAGTGTGCTGATAATTCCAATTTTTTTATCATTGACTTTGAACATTTGTCACAAGCACTGGAATAAGTCGTTCATGAATGATAGTTTACGTGCAATTGTGCATGTATTGTACTACTTACAAAGAAAAACTCTTAGGAACGCAGGAGCCCCGGCCGGTGTCACTGCTGCGTCGAACGCATGGAAGGCTACGCTGCGGGTCTGCAGCTCGGAGCCGTTGCTCTTTTTTCGGATATATCCGAAAGCGCAATAAACCTGCAATTGCGAGTACATTATAATTCATGAACGGCATTGCAGTGCTTGTGACATATATGTTCAAAGCGACTGACAAACCAGGGACTGTCAGTATATTGATTCAAGATTTCTGGTACCGCTTATTAATAGTATTGCGAGTATAAATATTAATAGTATTATGATAATTGAAATTTACAAGCATAATATACATCATTATTTATCAATACGTGTAAGTAAAAGTATTTTCGCTAAAAGAATTGGATTTTTTTCTCGCGCGAAATTTCGTCAGTTGGCATTTTTCATTCAGGGATGGTACAAACTGGCTTTTCTTCGTCTGGGAAAAGTCAAACTGGCTTCGCGTTAGACGCGGTTTTAGCTTTTCTTCGCCTGTAACTTCAAAGTTGGCTTTGTTCGTACCTCGCAACGATATGTACTCAAAAAAATATATACTTTTATACAAATTATGCTTCATGTCTCGTTCTCGAGATCACTAGGTAGTACCGCCAGTGTACACAGATGTCCCCAAAAACTTCAGCTATCCCCACTTCTAAAACTCGGGTGCTGGCTCGCCTCGCCAGGCCCGCCGGTCTCTCTCGTCATAACGCTTTTTGTGCGCGTAGAGTGTGACACGCTTTAGCAACATGGCGATAGAAGAGAAGCCTTCTTTTTTCATCCTTACCGGAAGAATTATTGATGAAGATTTCCCGACCGCCGTATTTAACTGTAAAAGCAGATAAATAGTGTTTAACCTTTCGGACGATGTCTCAGGTTCAAAATCGTCGTTATTTGGATTAACAAGTAAGTATACTTTCCAGGACGTTTTCGTGCGGCGACGTGTTAACATGAGAAGTTATAGACATGCCGCCCAAATCTCAATGGACTGTAGTTATGCAAAGTGTAAGAGAAAAGAAAAAATATACTTCTCTTATAGACTGCATAAACTATAGATCTTTATTGTGTTCTTTCTAAGCCGTTAGACGGTTTAGGTTGTAGTCTCTGTTTTACGGCGAGCTCACATGAGAGGTGAGACAGGTCGTATGTTTGACATAACCTGTATTATCATGACTACATGATCTTTTGTTTAGCAGTGAGCTCACATGAGAGATGAGACAAACTGTACAATTTGACTAGAGTTATGTAATGCGTCTGTCTACAGACAGCACATAACCTAGATCTGCATATTGCTCTTCCAGATTCGCAAGTGAATTGATAGATGGCGGCGAGGTAAGAAAGAATCATAATCTCGCAACGCTAATGCAGCGTATGCTTACAAGAATCTGGTAGAGACAGAGTCTGAAAAGACAAATCAATTTTCAGAATAGTATATTACGCACCAAGGGAGGAAAAAAACTTGGACAGTCCACAGTTCGTGTTAATTGCGTATACTATTTTTTTGCCTAGCGAGGCCGAAAATACAACCTTCGCGATCGGGCGCCGGGAGCGAAAGTGGTACTTTCGGCCCGCTAGGCAAAAAAAACAATGAAATGCTCGGAATTTGATTATCGGTAAATTTTCCTTATCTCATTTATAATGAGTAAAAATAAATGATAAGCTTTTTCATTGTGCAAAAGATTATCGGTTTTATGCGATTACACTGCCAACTTATTCAAGGAAGAAACCGCCGAACATTTCGACGGTTGTTTCGCTTGAGCGCACTTGGATGGCTATGCCCGAATGTACGATTAAAGGAATATAATCTTCCTCCTAATTTCCTCAGTGTGTAAGATGCCGAGAACCATCTCAAGCGAGATACATAAGGGCGATGGGAGGAAAAAAGTCCCTGCACCAGAGGGAGCAGGTTTTTTTCCCAAATCAGGATCGATTTTACAGCAATATATAGTTCTCGATCCACTGTCTGTCTCGCTGAATACGAAAGATAGGCGCATGCAGCTAGTGCTATATAACTCATGTACTGAATGGTCATGAAGTTTAACCTTAATGCTGCGCCATTGGAGTGTTATATTTTAAAGCATATTCTTAATATATAAAAATTATTATATATTAATATATAAAAATATATAGAAATATAAAAATCCTATTCTTGAACTGTCGTTTTTTCGATCATGTAAGCAATCGAATATAAAATTTTCGTGGAAAAGACAAACATAGGCGCGCGTAGCGCGCCAGTTAACGCTAGCCATTACAAAAAAGGCAAGCCGTAAGGACTGGTTCGTCTAAAGATTATTTACTTTAATTTAGTCTCAAAAAAAAAAGAAAATTTTAATGTTATTTGGATTTACGAGAATTGAAGAAATTCATAAAAAGAATCCAAATGTATTAGGTATATCAAATTTTGAAGATTAGTCAGTTTCACGTTTAATTATAAGTTCGGTCGTTAGATGCATATTAGCTTATAAATAAATCTGCAACCGATTCTATTACGAAATTATTGCGAATGGCAAAAATATCAAATCTTAGATTCTCTTTAAAAAAAAAGAAAGAAAAAAAAAACAGTGAAATCTAAATATAACGGTTGTGATTGACTGATTTTGATGTCCTCGAGTGTTTCATTGGCTAATCTCCTATGATTTATAAGAGAAAGTGACGAGTAACTAATTACAAATTTTTTCAATATGATTGCAGAAATACTCAATATTATATAGCTTTTAATCAACAAAAAGGCTTATAATTTTATTTTTAATTTGAAAGCATTTGGCAAGAGAAACATTGGCGCGTGAAACGTGCATGAATCTTTCTAGTCTGATTAAAGAATTGATATAATAAAGTATAAAGGGTGCTTTGCGACCCCGCTCACTTCCTTTTCAATTTCTTACATATATTGCCAAGCAGTGCGTTTTTATGTTTTTGATCATCGTCTTATATATGTAAATCTTTTTCATAAAATAGTACGATTCAAGATTATATCAATCGATTGAGAAATAAATTATTGAAAACAAAAAATAAATAAATAAATAAATATAGGTGCGCATAGCACTTCAATTAACGCTAAATTATATAATAATTACTTTGATTATAATATTGTAATAATTTGCAACTCGAGATTATTACTACTAGAATCTGATTAGATAAAAAAGGTAATTTGCAAATGCATAGGATCAGATTCTTTAGAACGTTTTGAAAACAGGCTGATGTTCGTTGGTTATTATACTGGTCGTATATATGTAAATTAAAATGTGTCAAAATTTTAATTTTAAGTTAATTAACGATAATTATCGTGGTTTGATTTTCGAGCCTTTCAATATGAATTTCTTGCGGGTATAAAAGTTACTGTTCAAGAATTACGAGATATCGAATTCAAACATTTCTGTTACTAAATTCTGTCTCTGCTAAATTTTGTCAACGCGATTATCAACTTACAAATAATAATTGTATTATGCTTAACTGAAATCAAGGTCAAGAAGACCAGTAATTTACCGAATGGTTCTGTTAATTTGAAACTCTAAAGAGTATAATTTAATTTTTACTCATATTTATTATACTCATTAGTTAAGGCTATATATATTTAAGGCTGTTATATTTATATATTTTTCATATTTATTAATCAACCGAGATATCATAATTTTAATTTTCGACTTTAAGTATTTGTTGCGCTACTTAAATTGTATATACTGCCTAATTTCTTACTGACCTATGATATGGATTCGGGTAACCGATGAATATTCAATTGTAGTTGATGTCTAGGTCTTATAAAGGCGTTTTTTAACAACCCTTTCAAGATTCTTACAAAGTGATATGGATAAACTATTATTTGAATCAAGTAATTGGTGGTCTCAGTCAATACCAAATCTATATCAAGAATGTTTATTCTGATGCTTTAGTTCCGTCTAAATTTTTCTATAAAGGTAAAATATCAGGTGAATTACCGTAGATAATTCATTTATACACTGAAAAAAAAATTTCTAATTGAATCATTTAAATACATTTTATTGAAAGAAAAAGTAATTGAAAGAATTAAGGCGTCATTGAAGTTATTACATGACTCATTAATTCAAATATATATATTGATTGTCTTAATATTATATTATAATTCTCTTCATTTCATATTTTTGTTATCACATTGTGATTAAATATTTCATTGTCAGAAATAAATTCTTTTCTCAGTGTAGGTAAAAGCAGACAAATTAATTTAGTTATTATTTGAATTGGAACTTTTCCTCTTTATTCAAGTAAAATAGAGCGATAGTAGTGTCTATCCGTAATCTGACTTTAGTATTATTAAATACTTAGTATTTTGTGTATTCGATCAATATATATTTATATAAGAAAAAATTTCGCGAGTTTATTGTGATAATTTAACATAATTATAATTTTTTTTATGATTACAAAATTCTAAAGAAATATCGTACATAGTCTTAGAGAACAAAGATATTCTACAAGAGTATGAAGTATGGTTGATTTCAGTTGGGTTAATCAAATTATTAAGTGAATAATAATAATAATAATAATAATAATAATAGTCGTTTATTGTACATGTAAAAGATTTAAAAAGTTTTAAAACGTTGCGTAATAATAATATCATTTTCAATACGAAAAAATTACATAAAAACATAAGAAATACACAATATATATTAAGATTTCAATGTATCAACGACTAATTTTCAGTCTCCTCAATGTCGTATCTATGTTATAATATCACAGTCAAAACCTAGAAACTAAAATGTTAGGTTTGAAAGTGTTTTAGTTCAAATGATTTAATTATTAAGATAAACAATGGGATGTAGTTCGATTTTATAAACATAACTATTACATGTGGTAGATTCTAATAAAGCTACTCCAGTAGCTAATTTTGATCTAGATTTTAGAATTACTGAAATAAAAGACTGAATAGTCACTTTGAACATCTACCTAGTGATCTCGAGAACGAGACATGAAGCATAATTGGACGATCGGAGCTCGATCATAATTATGCAGAGGGTCTCCTTCGAGAAGATCACATCCCACCCTTAAATAAATTTTAATAAAAATTTATAACATAAAAATACATATAATGACATATATTATTCATTTAACATTATCTTAAGAACGTTCCCACCCATTGATAATATATGGACAACATAGCAACTGTAAACTATATGACGAGAGAGACCGGCGCACAGTGGTGCCGATCGATGCAAAAGTGATGAAAATTCGTGCTTTAGTACAATAAGGCTCAAAAAATTTTTATAAAATACGTTTTGGATTCGTGAAGTAATTTCCTACGATAAATCGTTTCCCTCATGGCTGTAGCATTGCTCTTTTTTTAGTAAGGAATACGTTCAATGCCATTTTTTTGGAGTTTATTAATTTTTTTTTTTTGTTTTTAAGTAGGATTAATTTTTTTTTTTTTTTTATAATAAGCGCCCATTTTTTATAAATATAATTTTTTTCAAACAACTGCATAAATCCTAGAATTTTGAAAAAAAATATATTTATAAAAAATGGGCACTTATTATAAAACAAAAAAGAAAATTAATCCTACTTAAAAACAAAAAGAAAAAAAATAAACTTCAAAAAACGGCATTTAACGTATTCATCACTAAAAAAATGAGCAATGCTACAGCCATGAGTGAAACGATTTATCGTAGGAGATTTATCAGGAGTCTCAAACGTATTTTATAAAAATTTTTTTATCCTTATTGTGCTAAAGCAAGAATTTTCATCACTTTTGAGTAGATAGGCATCACTGTGCGGCGGGCCTGGCGAGGCGGGCCGGGCGAGGCGAGCCAGTAGCCAAGTTTTAGAAGTGGGGATAGCTGAAGTTTGTGGCGACATCTGTGTACACTGGTGGTACTACCTAGTGATCTTCTCGAACGAGACCCTCTGCATAATTATGATTGAGCTTCGCCCACCTTCGGCGGGCTCGCTCGATCGTCCAATTTTCTGAATGCTCAGCATATCATATTCAATTTTTGTAGCATTTCGCTATGGTTTTACTTTTAAAATATTCTTCACTCCTGAGATACGATTTTGTTACACTGATGTTCGAGTTACGGTTATATTGAATTGTCTATTGAAATACGATCTTGTTGAATTGGTATTTTAGTTACGATTATGTTGAACGCTCGTTTGACATACGATCATGTTGAATTTACGTTTTAGTTACGTCAATACAGAATTTTCGGTGAGATACGATTATACTGCATAGGTCCAAAGAGATACGATCGTACGAACAGGGGGCGTCGATATGTACTAAATTTCATTCAGATTGCACAATTATTTTTGAAATTATTCGCTTTTAGAATTTTGGAATTTTCTTGGTATTTTAGGACTTGTTAAAAGTTTACACATAAACTAATCAATAAAGTAAATGTATCAATTATTGGTCATCTTGAAAGCCTAAAGTTATACAATTTTTAATGTTATTTAAAAATAATTTAATAAGTTAAAGTTTTACAAGTTAGTATATAATACTGACAATATACAGCTAAAATTTAACTAAGATTTCCTGATTAGTGTTTAAAATAATTATTAGATAATAGCTTTTTTTAATACATAATTGTTTACAATCAAGGAGCGCGGGAGCGCTCCGAAGGCAAGTATAGAAGAAGCCTGAAGGAGCCACCCGTGCTACATATACATTAAAATGCCTGACCGAGAATTTAAAATATTTACTGCAATTTTCAATCGCTTTTATTTAACTCAAATTTATAATAATAACATGCTATTTGGCTATACTATGTTGCACAAAAAGTTTCATGTAAAAAGATGTTCTCATATTAAACATATTAAATAGTGAAAAATTTTATGTCTGGTTTCCGATTTTAAAGTTTCTCCATTTCTCATCGTCAGACTTCGTTTTCTTACCACTTCTGGTTTCTTGTTTCAGTTTATATATAGGTGTATATGTATATATATATATATATATATATATATACCGGGTGTCCCATTTTAAAACCACCAGGCAAATATCTCGAAAACTAAAGGAGATGGAAAAAAACTTTTAATACAAAAGTTGTAGGGTTCAGAGGGGCCCAACTGATCGTGACCTTGGTTATGACCTTGAGGTCAATGATCAAGTTCATTTGAAGGTTAAATCGATTTTTTCAAATGGGAATCCCCACTTTTGACCTCGTAAATGGAAAGAGCGGAAAATTTTACGTTCAGATATGTCCTTGAGTCAAGGTCATGGTCATGGTCATGGTCATGTTTAAAATCAAAATCAATAAACGCATCAAAACATTCCCATAATTAGGTATACGAGACAAATTGTTAAATACAAAAGTTGTAGGGTTCAGAGGGGCCCAACTGATCGTAACCTTGGTTATGACCTTGAGGTCAATTATCAAGGTCATTTGAAGGTCAAATCGATTTTTTCAAATGGGAACCCCCACTTTTGACCTCGTAAATGGAAAGAGCGGAAAATTTTACGTTTAGATATGACCTTGAGTCAAGGCCATGGTCATGGTCATGGTTATGTTTAAAATCAAAATCAATCAACGCATCCAAACATTCCCATAATTACGCATACGAGTGTTAAATACAGAAGTTGTAGGGTTCAGAGGGGCCCAACTGATCGTGACCTTGGTTATGACCTTGAGGTCAATGATCAAGTTCATTTGAAGGTTAAATCGATTTTTTCAAATGGGAATCCCCACTTTTGACCTCGTAAATGGAAAGAGCGGAAAATTTTACGTTCAGATATGTCCTTGAGTCAAGGTCATGGTCATGGTCATGGTCATGTTTAAAATCAAAATCAATAAACGCATCAAAACATTCCCATAATTAGGTATACGAGACAAATTGTTAAATACAAAAGTTGTAGGGTTCAGAGGGGCCCAACTGATCGTAACCTTGGTTATGACCTTGAGGTCAATTATCAAGGTCATTTGAAGGTCAAATCGATTTTTTCAAATGGGAACCCCCACTTTTGACCTCGTAAATGGAAAGAGCGGAAAATTTTACGTTTAGATATGACCTTGAGTCAAGGCCATGGTCATGGTCATGGTTATGTTTAAAATCAAAATCAATCAACGCATCCAAACATTCCCATAATTACGCATACGAGTGTTAAATACAGAAGTTGTAGTGTTTGGAGGGGCCCAACTGATCGTGACCTTGACCATGAACTTGAGGTCAAGGATGATGTCGTTTGAAGGTTAAATCAATTTTGTTTAACGGCAACCCTCACTTTTGACCTCGTAAATAGAAAAACCGAAAAATTCTGATATGACCTTGGGTCAAGGTCATGGTCAAAGTTATGGTCAGTTTCCCTGCAGTTAAGAGCAAAGTCGGAGATGACCCAGTCACCTAAGGCAAAGTCGGAGATTACCCGGCCAGTTAAGGCAAGGTCGGAGATGACCCGGCCAGTTAAGGCAAGGTCGGAGATGACCCCGTCAGTTAAGGCAAGGTCGGAGATGACCCGGCCAGTTAAGGCAAGGTCGGGGATGATCAGGCCAGCTAAAAATTCATTGGAAAATTCCACGTTCATGTGTATTTAGTCATAGGATCCAAGTGTTTCGGTCACCATTTACTGAAGAAGATGCTCAAAAGTTGCACCATTTACTTGTTGACAACATTCTATTCTCCTTTTAAAGTTTCTAAAAGTATTTAATAATACTTGACGTGGAATACTTAAGCAGATTTGTGAAATCCTTTGAATCATATCATCTCTTGTAGTTGGCCTGTTGTGGTAGACTGTATTTTTTAGGAAGCCCCATAAATAAAAATCTGGAGATGTCAGATCCATCGACCGTTAAACCTTTCATTAAGAAAATCTCTGATAATTCTGGCATAATGTGGAGGAGCACCATCTTGTTGTAGCCTAGAAAGAGTGGCAGCTCGCCTCTCAGCAACTGTAAATAAGTATGTTGAGTTACCTGACCTTCAAAAAAATAAGGTCCAATCAGACATCCGTTAATAATACCACACCATACCGTTACATTCCAGCGATGTTGATGATCAACTTCTCGCATCCAATGAGGATTAACAGGAGACCAGTAGTGGCAATTATGGCGATTCAACATACCAATACTCTGAAATGTAGCCTCGTCGCTAAAAAGAACATTGTTAAAGAAATTTTCATCATCAGTAATTTGTTGTGTTGCCTATTGGCAAAATGTTATTCTCCGTCGATAATCTTCCACAGTTAAAGCTTGATTTAGAGTAATGTGGTAAGGACGGTAACGCGCATATCGTAAATATCTACTGGCCGTAGATCTTGGAATACCCATTGTTAACTCGATTTCGCGTAAACTGACATGAACATTTAAATGTACCATGGCTAGAACAGCAAGAAAGCGAGGATTATTTTCATAATCGTGTTCATTCAGTGTCCTCCTTCTTCGAACGAAGTTTCCTTGTCGACCGCGCAGTTCAATGTCACGTATTACCGTATGATCAGGATGTTGTCGTTGAGGGAACCGAGCACGATACAATCTGCTTGCCTCTCGATAGTTTCGTCGACATTCTCCTAAAATAAGAAGAATGTCAACTATTTCATTAGCAGAATAGTCAGGCATTCTTTTTTAGTTGTAAATGCAATTATTTATCAAAACACACCACAAAAGAAATAATATGTTATTATACTATACAATATTTTAAAACGAAAAAGTTTAATTTTCTGTGCCAATATAAGTGTGCTCAATTTGAAAACAATTTGATGTAAACAGTAATAATTATTGACTATTACCGATCGATGCTGAATACTACCGGTCACTATTGGCTACAGGTGGTCAACACTTATTAACTTTTGTTATTATTTGATATAAGTGGTTAACCCTGGTAAATATTGATAATAGTAAAAATAGTAAAATTTTCCGCTCTTTCCATTTACGAGGTCAAAAATAGGGGTTCCCATTTGAAAAAATCAATTTGACCTTCAAATGACCTTGATCATTGCCTCAAGGTCATAACCAAGGTCACGATCAGTTGGGCCGCTCCAAACCCTACAACTTCTGTATTTAACACTCGTATGCGTAATTATGGGAATGTTTGGATGCGTTGATTGATTTTGATTTTTAACATGACCATGACCATGACCATGGTCTTGACTCAAGGACATATCTGAACGTAAAATTTCCCGCTCTTTCCATTTACGAGGTCAAAAATGGGGGTTCCCATTTGAAAAAATCGATTTGACCTTCAAATGACCTTGATCATTGACCTCAAGGTCATAAGCAAGGTCACGATCAGTTGGGCCCCTCTGAACCCTACAACTTTTGTATTTAACAATTTGTCTCGTATGCCTAATTATGAGAATGTTTTGATGGGTTGATTGATTTTGATTTTAAACATGACCATGACCATGACCTTGACTCAAGGACATATCTGAACGTAAAATTTTCTGCTCTTTCCATTTACGAGGTCAAAAGTGGGGGTTCCCATTTGAAATAATCGATTTGACCTTCAAATGACCTTGATAATTGACCTCAAGGTCATAACCAAGGTCACGATCAGTTGGGCCTCTCTGAACCCTACAACTTTTGTATTAAAAGTTTTTTTCTATCTCCCTTAGTTTTCGAGATATTTGCCTGGTGGTTTTAAAATGGGACACCCGGTATATATATATAAATATTTATGTTTTATGTTAGTTTCCAGGACATTCCAGATATTTAACGTTGGTTTCGGGAACATTTGTTAGTTTTGGGGACAGTCCCTGAATCTACATATGTTTAACGTCAGTTTTGAGGACATCGGCCCCCATAAGAGACATTATTTCTTTAGTCACGTATAGGTATACAGTAACATGGGGTCCTGGGAACTAACGTTATACAAGTTTATATATATATATATATCGTTTATCGGTTTTGGAGAGTTTTTCTAGATATTATATACCGGTTTTGAAGAGTTGTCGGCCGTTTTCTAGAGTCTATAACCCCAGGGTCCATATTTCTTTAGTCACGTTAATATAGGCAACTCTGAGAAAAAGAACTATACCTCTCCAAAACCGGTTCATCCACATACTTATATATATATATATATATATATATATATTCCCGTGTGTGGGCGACGTCGACCTAACCTTATACATCTTTACACATATATACACTTCGAGCATGTTAGTATATGCTCAAAGTACACATACACAATAAATATCGTGGATCACCGATTTTTCATCGTGTATTCAATAACCTACAAAACACAATAAACTTTATACATCTGAACAATTAACTACTAGAAGACAAAGCTCAACATTGCAAGTAATGAAACAGCTTAATCATATCAATTGTAATGGGATGCAGTTAGGGAGAGGGTATTAATTCCTCTCAGGGGTTTGCGGGGTAATATACGGGTGTATTTTAGCCCGGGCGACTCACCGTTGTAGAATTACCTGTAGTCCGGCAGAAGCCTCTCGGCACAGGTTCCGAAGATGCGAGCCCGGCTTCTATTGTAGAAAGCTTAGGCCGCTTTCTACTAGAGCCGGCGCTGCGCTCTGCCGCTGCTGCCAACTGCTGCCCGCGAACTACCGGCTGCTCGCTATGACCTAGCGTTACCAGCGCAGCCGGTCTTTCCCGCACAACGCCGCTCGGTATAACCTCCAAACGGCTGATGAGATACTTACTCCCGCTACCGATGCTCCTCTAGAAGGCAAGGCCTACGACTAGCTGCAGCGCTGAAAAGAATGGTAGAGGGCGGTATTCGGAGAGCATGCATAGGTTAAGGTCCGCTAATAAGTACACGTGACTCGACTATTAAAATGAAATAAAGGAGTTTCTTTAAAAGAGTCAATAGAGCCAATATAATGGAACACGCGCAGGCCGAGACTTTATGACGCGGGCGACCGGCGCCACCGACCTAACCTCCTTCGCGAGGTTAGGATTTCGCTCGCGCGTTGCCGCAGTGCAGGCGGCTACAAATTCAGTGGCGGGGCCGCTCCTCCGCTCAGTCGCTACAAACACGCTACAAAAATGCAAGCGCACTTACTCGGGGCTGGGCAGCCATCGCCGCTCTCTCTCTCTCTCTCTCTCTCTCTCTCTCTCTCTCTCTCTCTTTCTCTCTCTCTCTCTCTCTCTCTCTCTCTCTCTCTCTCTCTCTCTCTCTCTCTCTCTCTCTCTCTCTCTCTCTCTCTCTCTCTCTCTCTCACTCTCTCACTCTCGTGGGCTCTCACTCTCGTGGGCTCTCACTCGCTGCAAGGGGAGGGCGGGGATGGAGCAGGCCTCGCTGTCCTCGTCCTTCTCTAATAGACGCTCTCTCTCTCCCACGCTCTTTCGTGGTTGGGGGAGGCGCTGTGACGGTCACGGTTGCAGCGGTAGAGGCGCGACACTGTCACTCACTCCGCAGGATGCGCGGCGGTGACGGACGACAACTTCCGCGTGTCACGACGGTCAAGAATATGGCCGCGGCGTCGCATCGGTAGCGGCGCGGCGGCTTTGTCTTCTTCTCCATCTGCCTCATTCGCGCGCCGCGTGGCGCGCTATCACTCACGATTCGTGCAAGCGCACGAGATTCGAATCTCGCAACGCAGTATACGTGATTTTCATAACTTATATCAGCGTCCGTTACACAATCAACAACAAAAATAATCATCAGATAAGTATTAAATGTCTAAATATTTATTTCAAATTTTTTTTAATTCGTCGAGAAAAGAACATCGACTCTTTGTGTTGATTTCAAAAAATTTTTTTTTAGATTTACATAACAAGAAGAATGATCTATATTTATACATGATTATTGTACAAAAAAGGAAACATCATTAGTTAAAGTTATATTTTTTAAATTAAATTGACTAAGATGAAAAGACTACACAAGAACAAGAAGGACAGAAGTTTTTTAAACATCAAAAAGAATAAATTATCAGATCAGATATAAGTCCAATTATTAAAACATGGAAATAGTGAGTTGTAAGTTATAAAAACTATACGATGAGTACAAGTATATTTATATTTTATATTTTATTTTATAACATATATAAATAGAATGCGAAAATTGTTGTGTTTAATAGAATAGTAGTGTACATATCAAAGATTCCAATAATAATTTTTAGTGAGACTTGTGTGATTTTTTACTTTTACAGATACAGATATTACGCAAGAAAAGTTTTTCAATTAATAATAAAGGAAAATTTTTCAAAGTTGACAGAGTTAACCCAAAAATTACTAAGAATTAAAACATCTTCATATAAATTAGATAACGTTTCGCTGGTATGGTTTTCAGCCTCTTCAGATCTTTATTAAATTTGAAAAATACAAATATATATATAAACAATTAGATAAAAGTTAACAATGGTTGCAAAAAGTGTTATATTACTAACATACCATAAACATAAACTAATAAAAATTAGTCGATCACATAGTGGTCAAATAAATTCAGAGAATAAGATTCTCTCGTCAAAACTTAGCGATCCATACTTAATATATATACATAGCGAGACAATATTATCAGGTCATACTGTATACACAAGTCATACTGTATCGAGAGTTACAAGTATAATGGAAAACGGGTAACCAAGAAAACTGTAATTACCACGCGTATGAATATCTAGGCAAATGAAAATTTTTCTACATATTTAAATAACATTAAAACGGTACATCAACAAATGATAATTAAACAAAATTACATAGAATAAGTAGATACTGATTTTTATAAGTACATTTGACAGGAATTTTAAATAAATATGATAAAGATTATTAACCTGAGAAAATTAATTAAAAAATTTTAAGTAATTGAGAATTTGAATATTATGAATAAAAAAGTTTGTAAATAATTATCTGTCCGTAAGGAATCTATAAATTCTATGATATTGTTTACTTAAAAATTGCGTATCTTCTTGCCTATTAATGGTGTGACTATGTGTATTGATATGAATCATTTCAGAAACTAATCTTTTGTGTTTATTGATCTCCCTATCTAAAATCTGTACATTATCAAAGTCAAAATTATGCGAAGGATTTTCATTTAAATGTTCTGGAATAGGAAGCAATTTTTCTAAAGATGTCTTTTTATGCTCGTCTATTCTTTTCTTTAAATTTCTTTTAGTTTGGCCAATATACGTCGCTGGACAACTATCACATTGAAATTTATACACAATATTTGTTTCCATCCATTTTTCTGGTTTGTCCTTCCCTAGTTTTACAATGTTGTTGAGTTTTCGACTCATCAATGGAACACAACGAATATTGAACTTGCGAAGAGCATATTGACAAGAATAGAAAAATTGTTCGTGAAACGGAAGTGAAATTGAAAGGTTTGGCAAGACACTATTGTTATTCTGTGGACAACGAGTTTTATACTTAAGTTTGCGAATGCGTTCCGCCATACATGAATGTATAAAGCTCTCTGGATAATCATTCTCTATCAAAATATTTTTGATAATTTTAAAATTCGTATTGTGAAAAGAGGCATGAGACAATAACAAGGCTCTATCAATTAAATTATAAACAATATTACGTTTCAACTGTGTAGTGTGATTCGAGTTATAATTTAAAATTCTACCAGAACAGGATGGTTTCTGGTACCAATTAGTTATAATTTTGTTATTATCAATTGACAACGATAAATCTAGGAAGGAAATGCTATTGTTAATTTCTGTTTCATGAGTAAATTGTAAATGGCTATTATAACTATTGAAAACTTCTAAGACTAAATTCAAATGTTCTTTTTTAATACATAAAATAGTATCGTCTACATATCTATAGTAAAAAAGTGGTGTGCAGTTGTATTTTTCAGCAAGGACCTTAAGACATTCAGTCTCTAAGTCCTCCATAACTAAATCTGCAAAGAGAGGGGAAATTGGAGAGCCCATTGGTGTGCCAAAGATTTGTTGATAGATAACATTATCGAATTGAAAGAAAGTATGCTTAAACAGAAAGTTAATTGTATCAATAATATCGGTGAAGGGGATCTTAGAATTCAAATGAATTTGATGGAAACGTTTATCAAAACTGTTAATAACCAACTCAGTTGGGATATTAGTAAATAAAGAAGAAACGTCTAGTGAGATCAAACTGTAGCCTGAAGGAATTGTGAGAGAATCTAATTTTTCTTTAAGTTCAAAACTATTGTTGATATGTGAAGAGGGTTTTTTGATACATTTTTTGAGATCTCTATCAATAATTTTAGATAAAAAGTTAGTAGGACTATTAATAGTAGAGATGATAGGTCTAAGTGGGGTATCTACTTTATGTATTTTCGGTAGTGCATATGCTTTCGGAAGGACAGTATTGGTCTGAGTTAAACTGTCATTGTTATATTTGAAATCTAGAAAATTATTATTGTTAAGTTGAGATAAAATATTGTGAACTTTGGACTGTAAGGATTTTAAAGGATTTCTTTTTATAATTTTGTAAGTCTTAGTATCACTAAGTAGAAGTTTCATTTTGGATTTATATTCCTCTCTATTAAGGCATACAGTCAAATTACCCTTATCCGCACGAGTAAAAAAGATTCCAGGATTATCCTTACAAAATTGTATCGTGAATTTTAAATCTTTGGATAGTTCTTTGGTATATTTTGTGAACAATTGTGGACGGTTACTAACTGATTCAATATTCTTAATTAATATTTCTCTGAGGTCTTGTATGGGAACTGTGTTTTGGTTTTTAAAGGTGGATTCCAAATTTTTTATCGATGTGATAATATCTTTTTTAGAAAAAGAGGAAGTTAAATTGTATTTATCACCTAAGGAAACAATGTTCATAACTTGCTGTGGAATCTGAATGTCAGAAAGGTTTTTAATCCACTTTTCTTTATTCTTGTGAGATAAAACCGTTGTGTTATTTCTTTTATATCTAACTAACGTGTCAAATTTTTTGTTCAATTTTGTCTCTAATTTTTGAAAAATATTTTGACTTTTAATTTCGATAAAATTTTTGAAATTATCTAGAGTACAAAGATTAATTTTAAGAGTATTCATAATATAGACAATCGCATTGAGACGCTTTCTAACAAAATTAATGTGGACATACAGATCATTAATTTCTAATTTAAGTAATTTTTTACTTTGAACATTGATATTAGAACTATATTGTCGATGACATAAATTACTGTTAAACTTAAACCTACGTGTGTAGCAATTAGCTATATGTGTCGGCGTAACCTCTTCACGTCTGCATTTGTTCAAAAATAATAGTCTTGCGTTGGAAAGTGCCAGATCATATCTGAATGTAGACCATCTTTTTAGTAAAATAACAGTTTGGCAACCATATTTAAATGAAATAGAATCGTAGAAACTCAACCTTCTTTGAGTCTGGCCTTAATAGAGAGGAATATAAATCCAAAATGAAACTTCTACTTAGTGATACTAAGACTTACAAAATTATAAAAAGAAATCCTTTAAAATCCTTACAGTCCAAAGTTCACAATATTTTATCTCAACTTAACAATAATAATTTTCTAGATTTCAAATATAACAATGACAGTTTAACTCAGACCAATACTGTCCTTCCGAAAGCATATGCACTACCGAAAATACATAAAGTAGATACCCCACTTAGACCTATCATCTCTACTATTAATAGTCCTACTAACTTTTTATCTAAAATTATTGATAGAGATCTCAAAAAATGTATCAAAAAACCCTCTTCACATATCAACAATAGTTTTGAACTTAAAGAAAAATTAGATTCTTTCACAATTCCTTCAGGCTACAGTTTGATCTCACTAGACGTTTCTTCTTTATTTACTAATATCCCAACTGAGTTGGTTATTAACAGTTTTGATAAACGTTTCCATCAAATTCATTTGAATTCTAAAATCCCCTTCACCGATATTATTGATACAATTAACTTTCTGTTTAAGCATACTTTCTTTCAATTCGATAATGTTATCTATCAACAAATCTTTGGCACACCAATGGGCTCTCCAATTTCCCCTCTCTTTGCAGATTTAGTTATGGAGGACTTAGAGACTGAATGTCTTAAGGTCCTTGCTGAAAAATACAACTGCACACCACTTTTTTACTATAGATATGTAGACGATACTATTTTATGTATTAAAAAAGAACATTTGAATTTAGTCTTAGAAGTTTTCAATAGTTATAATAGCCATTTACAATTTACTCATGAAACAGAAATTAACAATAGCATTTCCTTCCTAGATTTATCGTTGTCAATTGATAATAACAAAATTATAACTAATTGGTACCAGAAACCATCCTGTTCTGGTAGAATTTTAAATTATAACTCGAATCACACTACACAGTTGAAACGTAATATTGTTTATAATTTAATTGATAGAGCCTTGTTATTGTCTCATGCCTCTTTTCACAATACGAATTTTAAAATTATCAAAAATATTTTGATAGAGAATGATTATCCAGAGAGCTTTATACATTCATGTATGGCGGAACGCATTCGCAAACTTAAGTATAAAACTCGTTGTCCACAGAATAACAATAGTGTCTTGCCAAACCTTTCAATTTCACTTCCGTTTCACGAACAATTTTTCTATTCTTGTCAATATGCTCTTCGCAAGTTCAATATTCGTTGTGTTCCATTGATGAGTCGAAAACTCAACAACATTGTAAAACTAGGGAAGGACAAACCAGAAAAATGGATGGAAACAAATATTGTGTATAAATTTCAATGTGATAGTTGTCCAGCGACGTATATTGGCCGAACTAAAAGAAATTTAAAGAAAAGAATAGACGAGCATAAAAAGACATCTTTAGAAAAATTGCTTCCTATTCCAGAACATTTAAATGAAAATCCTTCGCATAATTTTGACTTTGATAATGTACAGATTTTAGATAGGGAGATCAATAAACACAAAAGATTAGTTTCTGAAATGATTCATATCAATACACATAGTCACACCATTAATAGGCAAGAAGATACGCAATTTTTAAGTAAACAATATCATAGAATTTATAGATTCCTTACGGACAGATAATTATTTACAAACTTTTTTATTCATAATATTCAAATTCTCAATTACTTAAAATTTTTTAATTAATTTTCTCAGGTTAATAATCTTTATCATATTTATTTAAAATTCCTGTCAAATGTACTTATAAAAATCAGTATCTACTTATTCTATGTAATTTTGTTTAATTATCATTTGTTGATGTACCGTTTTAATGTTATTTAAATATGTAGAAAAATTTTCATTTGCCTAGATATTCATACGCGTGGTAATTACAGTTTTCTTGGTTACCCGTTTTCCATTATACTTGTAACTCTCGATACAGTATGACTTGTGTATACAGTATGACCTGATAATATTGTCTCGCTATGTATATATATTAAGTATGGATCGCTAAGTTTTGACGAGAGAATCTTATTCTCTGAATTTATTTGACCACTATGTGATCGACTAATTTTTATTAGTTTATGTTTATGGTATGTTAGTAATATAACACTTTTTGCAACCATTGTTAACTTTTATCTAATTGTTTATATATATATTTGTATTTTTCAAATTTAATAAAGATCTGAAGAGGCTGAAAACCATTCCAGCGAAACGTTATCTAATTTATATGAAGATGTTTTAATTCTTAGTAATTTTTGGGTTAACTCTGTCA
This sequence comes from Torymus aiolomorphi, assembly GCA_036365515.1. Lineage (NCBI taxonomy): Eukaryota > Metazoa > Arthropoda > Insecta > Hymenoptera > Torymidae > Torymus > Torymus aiolomorphi. The sequence continues at coordinate 183,933,698 of CM070874.1, forward strand.
ACTTTGAAAAATTTTCCTTTATTATTTCAACATGAAGAGTATACGTATTACCAAATTTTTCAATTAATATTGGAGATGTAGCCAATCATGTTGATGAGTTCTAATTTTTACAAATATTATATAACAAGATTTTTTTTAGTCATTTTGGAGATATAGCCAATAATGTTGAGGAGTTCTAATTATGTACTGTCTGAAAAATCTAATTTTGAATTAGCAAAAATGAACGATTGTCCTCATGACCCTGGTGGTTATATTATTAATGGAAAAGCATTTGTCATCTTCAAGAAGCTTCGTCGATATCAGTGCTATGCTGTTGTACATATTTACTCAAGCACCAATTAAAAGATTATGTCAAATGAAAAAAGCGAAAAGGATGTGTTATTGTGAAAATTTCAACAAATAAAAGAGCTCAGTTATTCTCATGTATGATTTTTCCAGGGTGGAAGACGTCAAAAGTTTTATGTATACAAGAATATCAAGAAAGCTTCGATTCTCAGTGATTCTCTTAATTTTTTATAATATTTTTTAATTTGCTAGATCTAGTACCCTTGTAAGTCTTCGATATTTATCAACTGATAAGAATTTTTCCATCGGTCTTACAGTCTTATAAATTAAATTAAAATAATTAATATTTATGGCAGTCAGATTGTCCTTGTTTATAATCACCCCCGCAGAATCTGAGATGAAAACTTAATTAAAACCTGGAAAACAAAACTTTATTAGCAAAGAACTATCTGACTGCCCCCAACACCAAATTGCCCAATTGCCCAACGTTTCGAGCCCGCTCCGGCTCCTCCTCAGGGACTGACATAAAAGCTTATATTAAGGATAGTATGTTTAAATATTTAAAATGTGAAAATGGCACTGTAGCTAAATGTTATGGGCTTCCTAAGATTCACAAGGAACAGTTGACATATAGAATAATAATATCATCGATAAATTTTCCGACGTATAGACTGGCGAGTTTTTTGTCTAATATATTGTTCAAGATAGTGGGTAAAACAAATTCATATATTAAAGATAGTTGGAGTTTTTATGATATAATGAAAGATATTGTTATTCCGAATGATCATAGGATGATTTCATTGGATGTAGTGTCTTTGTTTATAAATATACCTCTAGAGTTGTTGAATGATATTATAGAAGATAAATGGCCTGAAATTAAAGTACATACTAGTTTAACAAAAGATGAATTTGTAAAGGCACTTAATTTAGTTTTTAAAACACAATTTTTTCTTTTGATAATAGTTTATATGAGCAAAGATATGGTTGTCCAATGGGATCACCTTTGTCACCTGTTATAGCGAATTTAGTAATGGAAAAATTGGAAAGTGTTGCTTTGTCTAAGTTAGTTTATCAGCCAATTATTTTTTAAAGATATGTTGATGACATTTTTGCAGTTGTACCTGAATGTTTTGTGGATAATATGGTGGATGTGTTTAATTCTATCCATGATAGAATTAATATACGTATTATGACCACCCTCCATTATTTGAAACATATAAAAATTTGACGATAGGAAGGGTCAACCCTTCAAAAATAAACAAAAAAAACACAACACTTCACATTCTATATTCCAACGTTTCGCTGATCCTTGTTGTCAGCCTCATCAGGGAACTGTTTATTGAAAAAATTCAGATATCAATACAATTATAAATATCGTTGTCACAAGCGCTTTTTAAATGAACAACATTGAAAGATAAAACTTAGAAGACTAATCTCAACAACATGTCAACCAGATAATTATCAAATTATTTAGTAGTAACAACTACATTGTCAAAAGTAGAAAGCCACATTGTCTCACTCATAGATGACTGAAATTCGGCTAAATTTATCTTCGAGTATATAAGCATTGCTCCCTATGTTATTGTCGAGTAGTATACAAACGCAATTTTACACATATATGCGAGGATATATTGTCCAGTCGCATACAAACGCAAATTTACACATATATGCGAGGAGGACAGTACGAACGTGTGTTTGTGTGTCTATATGTATATATATGTCGCGTGTAAAGTCACGTTATGTTTTGCATAGATTGATTAGCCTATTGTATTGTGCATTCAAAAATGTTGTATCCTCATGTCTATTTATAGTACACCCATTACTTTTTATGTGTAACATTTCTAAAATTCGTCTTTTATTAAAATTATATTCTCTGTCTAATATTAGAGTATTTTCCCAATCAAAACAATGATTGGGATTTTCAAAAATATGTGTGGATACAGGCATTAATTTGTTATTGTTAATACCTAGGGCATGATCAATTTTTTCTACCGATTGTTTATGTTCTTGAATACGGGTTTTTAAGGAACGTTTACTTTCACCTATATATACTTTACTACACTACCGCCATTAAATTTGTAAATGATTCCAGTCTCACTCCATTTACAATTTTTAAGTCTAATGCTAAGCATTCTTTTCTCATCAACTGTCGTCGAGAAGAAGTCATACCAACACATATCAACAACTCTATGAGTATAGAATATTGTTTCAATAGTAAATCGTGCCATCGTTCTTTCACAAATAGTTCAAAATTATTCACCAAAAGAATATTAAAACTTGAAATTCCAGACGTCTTTAACCATATTGCTCATATCAAAAGTAGACTAATGCCCTAGCCGTCCTATTGGGAAAATTACATTTAGACAATAATGTTATTACAAAATTTAGAAGTTTTACAGAAACTAAAACATTAAAAATTTATAACAGCTTATAAGTAAAATTAGATAAAAAACTTTTTAGGCTAGTATCTCGAAAACCAAAAAATAATAAAGAATTTTGCAATAAAAGTAATTGGTTGATAAATTTAACAAAAGAATCGATACCACAAGATGCTTTAGATGTAGTTACATTAGGTAGAAATTTCAATCTAAAAACTAAGTTCACAAAACATAATATTTTCACCACAGTCAAAAACGTTGAACACTGCCTAAGTATGAAAGATTTTGAACATAATAAGGAAGTTAGAGAGATCATCGTCGATAACATCTTAAAACACAAGAATAACAATAACGCTGTTTCAAAACAGGATATTGAATTTTTTAAGAAACTCAAAATCACAAAAAATTTCCAAAAAGAACACACTAATCTATTTTTTACATATGCAGATAAGGGTAACGTTACGGTTTACCTGAACACCGAAGAATACATTGAAAAAATGGAAAATATTTTCAGTGACAAAACCACCTATACTAATGTCAAGAAAAATCCTCTCAATTCTCTACAGAAAAAAGCTCATCTATTACTCTCTTATCTGAATGATAATGATTATCTACCGAAAAAATATCATAAGAACAGTCTGACACAAACCAACACAGCGTTGGCAAAAGCTTATGGATTGCCCAAGATCCATAAAGACGGCGTACCGTTACGACCAATTATTTCGTCTATCAACAGCCCGGGGCATTTGCTGGCTAAGATTCTATGTAGTGATCTTTCTTCTATTTTAAAAAAGCCTAAGTCACACGTGAATAATAGTTTCCAATTGAAAGATTGGATATCAAATATAAACATTGCAACTGATTATATATTATTGTCTCTCGATGTTACCTCGTTATTTACTAATATTCCATGCCAGTTAGTCATCGATAGTCTACATAAAATATTTTCACAAATAAACAGTCGTTCAAAAATTCCTTATATTCATATTATAGAGTTGGTAAAATTCTTGTTTGACAATACCTTTTTTCAGTTTAATGATAAAATTTATAAACAAATATTTGGTAGCCCCATGGGCTCACCAATTTCTCCCATTTTCGCTGATTTAGTAATGGAAGATCTAGAAGTCCAGTATTTAGAACAATTAAAGGACGAAATCAATTGTATCCCGTTATTTTATATTCGGTACGTTGATGACACAATAATGTGCATAAAAAAAGAATTTTTACAACCTACTCTAGACATATTCAATAGTTATAATTCACATTTACAATTTACTCATGAAGTTGAAGTCAACAATAGTATTAACTTTTTAGATTTAACCCTGATAAAAAACAATAGCAAAATTATCACCAATTGGTACCAAAAGAAAACCAGTTCAGGCAGAATTTAAAATTTTTCTTCAAACCATACCACACAACAGAAACGTAATATTGTGTCAAATTTGATCGACAGGGCCATCCTACTTTCGGATGTTTCGTTTCACAAACAAAACATCGATATCGTAAAAAATATTTTAAGCAACAACAATTATCCTACGGATTTCACAGATTCCTGTATTTCAAGTAGATTACGTTATCACAAATTTAAAAATACAACTATTGCAAAAACTACCACTAATTCGGTTGAGCCATCCTTGACATTAGCCTTGCCCTTCATAGAAAAATTTTATTATACTTCTGCTAAACTACTCAAAAAATACAATATTCGTTGTGTTCCCCTCATGAACCAAAAAATGGATAACATCATAAAAGTAGGCAAAGATAAAAATTGTAAATGGAGTGAGACTGGAATCATTTACAAATTTAATTGCGGTAGTTGTAGTAACGTATATATAGGTGAAAGTAAACGTTCCTTAAAAACTCGTATTCAAGAACATAAAGAATCGGTAGAAAAAATTGATCATGCCCTAGGTATTAACAATAACAAATTAATGCCTGTACCCACACATATTTTTGAAAATCCCAATCATTGTTTTGATTGGGAAAATACTGTAATATTAGACAGAGAACATAATTTTAATAAAAGACGGCTTTTAGAAATGTTACACATAAAAAGTAATGGGTGTAATATAAATAGACATGAGGATACAAAATTTTTGAATGCACAATACAATAGACTAATCAATCTATGCAAAACATAACGTGACTTTACACGCGACATATATACATATAGACACACAAACACACGTTCGTACTGTCCTCCTCGCATATATGTGTAAATTTGCGTTTGTATGCGACTGGACAATATATCCTCGCATATATGTGTAAAATTGCGTTTGTATACTACTCGACAATAACATAGGGAGCAATGCTTATATATTCGAAGATAAATTTAGCCGAATTTCAGTCATCTATGAGTGAGACATTGTGGCTTTCTACTTTTGACAATGTAGTTGTTACTACTAAATAATTTGATAATTATCTGGTTGACATGTTGTTGAGATTAGTCTTGTAAGTTTTATCTTTCAATGTTGTTCATTTAAAAAGCGCTTGTGACAACGATATTTATAATTGTATTTATATCTGAATTTTTTCAATAAACAGTTCCCTGATGAGGCTGACAACAAGGATCTGCGAAACGTTGGAATATAGAATGTGAAGTGTTGTGTTTTTTTTTTTTGTTTTCTTTTGAAGGGTTGTCCCTCCCTATCGTCAAATTTTTATATGTTTCATGATAGAATTAAATTCATAGAAGAGGTCGAGTCTGATAATCAATTGAGTTTTTTAGATATTAGAGTCATTAGAGTTAATAATAATAGAGTGAAATTAGATTGGTATAGAAAACCTACATGGACAGGTAGATTTTTAAATTTTGATTCTCACCACCAATTCGGAAATAAGACAGGTGCGATCAAAGGTGTCATTGACAGAGCGATTAAATTGTCACATAAAGATTTTAGGAAAAAGAATTTAAATTTAGTTAGAGAAACATTTATTAAGAATAGTTATCCGGTAAGATTTATTGATAAAATGATTGATGAGAGAGTGTGAGAAATTTATTATGGTGGATTGAAGAAGCGGGCAGATAATCAAACAAGGAATAAAAATGGAAAGAACGCATATTTTAGTTTACCATATGTTAGAGGATTGTCGGAAAGGATTAGAAGGGTTTTTAGTTATCATAATATTCAAGTTTTCTTTAGAAGCGAGAATAATTTAGAAAGGTTATGTAGTAATTGTAAAGACAAGAATGATAAACGTTTAAAATCGGAAGTAGTTTATAAAATTAATTGTAGGATTGTAATGGATGTTATATTGGTGAAACGGGTAGATATTTGAAGAAGAGAATATATGAACATCAATATAGTTTACGTAGTACAAATTTTACATCGGGTTTGAAAGAACATTGTTTAAATAGTTTGCATTCTTTCGATTTTGGGAGTGTGGATATTTTGGAACAAGGGATTAAGAATAAATATAAGAGGGAAAGCCTTGAAAGTATTCACATTCTAAGGAATCGGGATAATGTAAATTTAATAGTAGAGTCAAGTAAATTAGATAACATTTATCATTCTTTATTAATTTAAGTGAGAATGGAAAGTTGGAGAGGGGAAGGTGGATGGTGGTGGGGGTAAGAGGAAATAAGTGGGTATGGATACATAAGGAGGTGTATTGCGGGTTTCATTTCAGTCCCTGAAGAGAAGCCGGAGCGGGCTTGAAATGTTGGGCAATTGGGCAATTTGGTGGTGGGGAGCAGTCAGATAGTCCTTTGCTAATAAAGCTTTTTTTCCAGGTTTTAATTAAGTTTTTATTTCAGATTCTGCGGGGGTGATTATAAACAAGGACAATGCCCTTGTATATGGCTGACTGCCATAAATATTAACGATTTTAATTTAATTTATAAGACTGTAAGACCGATGGAAAAATTCTCATCAGTTGATAGTAGGTTGCAGTTGACATAAGTAATAAAGTGACTAAAGACAATAAAGTGTTTAATGACTTCGATATTTATGATATTTATTTCAAATATTGGTCTCAGCCTTGGATGAGAATCATTTGTTTAGCTCAAGAAATTAAAATTTAAATCATCAAAGACGACTGATCAAAAGAATTTTTATCTATGAGCATCAACGGGGCAAATAAATTTTTTTAGATTGGTATATTAAATGGCTAAATGTTAAAGGTTAAAATAATTTTAAAACATAAAAGAATTGATACTTTGTGAGAATTTTTTACTATTTTTTACAGATATATACAAGAAGATTTTTTTGGAATCATTAAAATCTCACAAGTGGATTCGAAAATAATCAATAAAAACATCTTTTGCGTCTTGATAGTATTAAATAATGTAGGATGATAATATGCATTTTTTTGCAAAGCTTTCTTTATTGCCAAGTCTTGTGTCGAGTGAAGTAAATCTGTAAGCTTTTCTGTCAACGAAATATAGTTCAGTTCATCTTTGTTTTTACTTAAAGTAATATTTGATAAAGAACATAAATTTATTAAAACATTAAATAATCTATATGGATCCGGAATCAATACGACAAGAATTCCTGCAATGAGTTCATATTGTATGTGAGAAAATGTTAATAAACAAACGAAAATTTTAGAATTGAGAAAGACATATCGGCTATTTGTGAAATAAGTTGTTTTTGTAACATAAAACAATGACGTTTTCCAGTGAAGTAAATTTGTGGACTTTTATGTCAATAAAAAATACTCACAAGGAAAGTACCCGAACTGTCAAATTCAAAAAAATTCCAAACCCATATTAAAAAGTAGACCTCCATGCGAGATTTACAAAACCATTTTTTTTATCGGCTGAGAAGCGTTTACCCCCAAGAAACGTTTTTTTTATATATCTCGGCTTCTACTTAACTTTTTTTAACGAAACAAAATGGAAAGAGTTTCTTATTAAAAAGTCAAGAAATCCGTGGTAGTATGAACATTAAGGGTTGCATCCCTTATTTTTTAGAGGGTGAAATTGTGTTTTTTAAGAATAATTTTTGTTGCGAGAATTCATAAAATAATTAAAAATAGGTCAAAACATTATTTTTGCCAACTACAATAAATAACAGTTGGTTTGTTTGGGCATTCTTCGCGAAACAACCCCTTAAGAGGTGGTAAACCACCCCTAACACAAATGAATTAGGTATATTTTTTTGGCAATTATTTTTTTCCTTAAAATGGGTTCTTGAAGTCGTTAATCGGAATCCACAGTTAAATCCACAATAAAAATTTGAAAATAGTGAATTCAATATGGCGAAAAATTTTTTAGAAATATTTTAAATTCCACGAAAAATAGTATGTAGACCCCTAGCGGAAATTATATTATGTAAATAAGTGTATAATAATGTAACAATGTTTTGTTATGTTATTCTATTATTTATTATTTTTTTATCATACACTTGTTTATCGTACGATAAACAAGTGTATGATAATGTAGTTGTTTGTAAAAAAGTGTAAGAAAACGTAACAAATTGTACTTTTCTACTGGATTTCGGACGCTTTTACATTTTACCACAGTTTATACCATTTTTTAATAATTTCTTACTTTTCCTTACATTTGTTTACGTTTTATTACTTTTTAATTTGTATTCTTAATTCAAATTTTATAGGCATTCTTACACTTTCATGGTTATTGCGCAATATACAAGATTACGTACACTTGCATTGATATGGCTTATCTCCCGATTCCTCCTCTTTTATTCATAAATAAGTGAAACATCGGTCAGTCGAAAACAAATATACGTTACTGAACGTTTTTCTACGCTCGTGTTAAATTAATATTCAATGTCAACATTATTTTATGGGTATTAATTGAAAATATAAGTGTCTGGAGATACTTGCATCATATTTTTTAATGGCAAGTAAACATTTTACGAGTACGAAATCCTATTTGAATTGAATGATAACAACAATAATAATAGTCGTAAGTAACCATATAATTGAAATTTCTTTCTTCTACATAATTATTCAAAATATTTCTAATAGAAGGATATAATAGATATAATATTGAAAAGTTAAATAAAATGCAGCATTTTTAAATATAAAACTCGTCAAAATATACAATAAATTTTGAACAAGTGGCCGAAGTTAAGAAAGTCAAATTCAGTAAAAATCTATTATAGAATCTTTATTGTACCAATTGTAAATATTTTGATAGTGAAACTTTACTCTTAATACATGCATTGAATTATTTTATGATAGTAAAAATTATGTTTTGATTTTAATTTTTAGAATTACTGTTACATTACTGTTATTCTAATATATAAAATATGACATACTGACGATTTAATCAGTTAAGTGTAAAAAATATTCATACGAGTGAATAGAAGTAGTACTTTATTTATAATAATAACGTTTAGCAACTATTTAATGCTAATAAAATAGTGTATCTTGTAGACAAAACATTGACAAACAATAACGAATTCCCATGCACTTACAAAGGAATTTAGTAAAATGTTTTCCTCAAAAGTTTTGGATGTCTGAATACTTTTTACACTTACCGTACATTCATACTATTGTACATTCCTATACTGTTATGGCGATAAAAAGGCTATAATAACTAAAACTTTTACAGGTTTATACTGCGACTCAACGTATCTAAAAGAAGAAAGAAAATATTTTCCATAAATATGAATTTGGTAAATGCGATGAATGTTTTACTTATTTTAAACAGTATGTTTCAAGATCAAGAAAAGAAATTACCTGTTAATGACGCTGAAAGAAATGTTGCTAATATAGTGTATAATATTATAATATCAAGTATAAATGATCGTAGTATTTACGAAGAAACGGAAGAATTTCTATATTATGAAGATACCTACGAACCTTACGATGACATACCTGCAGATGATTTACATGAAGATATCGATGCAGAAGATATGATAACACCCAAAACTGTAAATCAATGTAGGACCGAATCAGAGAGTATTAATTTTGACTACAAAAAGCAAGCTGTGGAGTATTGGTTAAGTAGTAAAAACAAGTTAAAATTTGAAACAGTCCAAAATCGATTCAAAAAATTAAAAACAGCACGTCAGCTGTATAGATGGAGAGATCAAGTGGCAATAGGAGGAAGTAGGATCGATAAATTGAAAAAAATTGAGGAATATTGTTTACAAAAATTTAACGTAGCCAGATCGAATAGAATACCCATTCATGACATTGATGTAAGACGTATGGCAAAAGAAAAAGCATTAAAGTTAAACTTCAATGAATTTAAAGCTTCTAGACACTGGTTAAATGAATTTAAACGGCGATTTAATATCGTTTCTCGAAAAATAACAAAAATTATTACTAAAAAATCTATAGATGATTCAGAAGAATGGTCAGCACAAAAACAGGAATTTCGCAATAGAGTAAAAAATGCCATCATAAAATATGATGCAAAACGTGTTTATAACTCCGACCAAAGTGGTTTTAATTATGAAATACACAGTGGTCGAACCCTCAATCTTAGAGGAGATAAAAGTGTAGAGAGCATAGTGCAATCAGTGCATTCGACAACTCATTCTTATACTATACAACCTACTGTATCTGCTGAAGGAAAACTTCTATCACCCTTCTTTTTAGTCATGCAAGAACCAAAGGGAGAGTTTGGAACTGTAGTCAGAAAAAAGTTATTTGCAGCAGAAAATGTTTATGTAATGGCATCGAAATCAGGTAAATTGACTAAAGAACATGTTGAAACTTGGGCGCAAGATGTATATTTTCCATCAACTACCATAACAAGTACCCTATTGCTTGATTCATGGAGAGGTCACTGCCTGGATATAATTTATAAAGTAAAAACGGAACATAAAACCTTAACGATTCTACAAATTCCACAAAGAACAACAAGTGAACTTCAACCGCTTGATATTTACGGTTTTTGAATGTGGAAGAACTTCGTTCGAACGTTTTCGGATATGATATTTCTAACAAATGAGGATCTCAACTTACACGACAGAAATAATATAATCAAAATTCATTCATTAGTACATAATCAATTATCAAGTCCCAGGTTTCAAAATTTATTTAAATATGCTTGGTACGCCGCCGGTTACATTGATGAAAGGCCAGAAAAAATTGATAACCCAAAAAAATTTTGCATCAATTCTAATTTTATTACATGCGATATTTGTGGTAAACGAGCGATTATAACATGTTCATGGTGCAAAAACTCGCTATGTTTACAACATTTTTTTCATGAATATCATTATTGTAAAACATATAATCCATGATCGTCAGAATAATTAGCTAGCTTGCCGTCTGCTGTTGGCTGACCCGTAGGATTTAAAATTGGTCGTTGTGCTGCTTAGAAATTGGTAGAATTGTATAAGAATTTGTATTAAAAGATAATAAATTGTAAAAATCTGTAAGACTTTGTAAAAATTTAAACTTTTATACAGTAACTTACATTTTGTAACATATATTAATTATATTTCTAATACATAATAATTTACATTTTATTACGTTTTAGTATTTTTTCTTTACATCTTTGAAAATATTTTATTTATAGCTTTATTTAAATAAAAGTACAATTATGAATTATTATAAAAGTATAATTATGAACTATTTGAAAAAAGTGTACAAATATGTGATACGATGTAAAATGTGTATCAAAATTTGTATATAAACGTAAAAAGATGTAATTAAAAGTACAAATATATAATAAAATGTAAAAAGATGTACGAAAGTGTAAGAATGACTATAAAATTTGAATTAAGAGTACAAATTAAAAAGTAACCCTTATAAAGCGCTTCTCAGCCGATAAGAAAAATGGTTTCGTGAATCCCGCATGGAGGTCTACTTTTTAATATGGGTTTGGAATTTTTTTGAATTTGACAGTTCGGGTACTTTCCTTGTCAGTAAGCAATAATATCAGTGAACGTCTTGACAGCTTTTTTTTTACATGGAAATTTTGAATTTCAAATGGAATGTACAGTACGATAAAAACTTGCAGTATAACACATGTTTGCGATATTTACAAAACACTGCTATGGATATTTGTGTAATAGACATCAAAATAATTCAGAGGAGTCATCAGTAAATATTTTTCTACACAAGATTCAAATAATAATTTCAAAAAGTTATATCTATACAAGAATTACAACTATATTAACATAAAAGAAGATATTAACATAAAAAGAAACAAACTAAACATTGATGAAGTCCATTGCATGTCAATGCATCAAAGAATGAATTATCAAGTATTTTAATACATTAAGTGATGGTTCATTATTTTGAGAAAACAACGCGCAATCATATTAGTAAACTGTTTAGACTGTATCTTATTTTCTTTAATTGGTTGTGGTTTAAGTTAGTTGTTTTGATATGAGTTGAACATGTGATGGTGTGAATCAATTATTATTATCCATTGAGGCCACCAAAAGATTATGTTCAAGTCTGTAAAAACACGGAACCTCCTGTAGTAAGAACAAAAAGAAATACTGCTGCAGATATTTCTCTAGCAGAGCCTTGTTCTACTTAAGGTCTTTTAATTATCGATGCTTTACTGGCCCTATGATTTCTAAAGGTAAACTAGCATTATTAAAACTCGGAAATAGTAAGATGTAAGATTTTCTCAGATTTTATTTTAGAAGTACATCATGCTCAAGTATTTTATATCAAAAAGTTATATCCATACAAGAATGTCAATAAAGCTTTTATTCTTAGTGATTCTTAGTTCATAAACTTGTTGTGATTTTAATTTACAAGACTATGTGTGGTTTATTAATTTAAGTAGTTTCAATCAATAATAATTACAAGAAGTTATATCTACTATAAAAGAATATCGAGAAAGATTTTTTTCTCACAATGATTCTTAGTTTATAAACTTTTGTTTTTAATTGTATAAGATGTCTAGCAAGTGATAATTTCAACAATTCCAAGTATTGAGAATCTCTCTCTCTTTCTTCCCCTCTTCCCCTCACTCTCCCCCTCATACCTCTCCCCTCTCCCTCTCCCTCTCTCTCAACATCCGTTAAACTGAGTACCAAAAACTTTAATGAGATCTTAAATATTTTTTTAAGCAATCAACACGTTTTTTAAAAGATAATTTTTTAAGTATGTTCTTACAACACAATTTATCTAGTCCTTTTAATTCTTCTAGCCTCATCTATTCAATAAGCACTCTTTACAAATGGTAATAATTTTTTTCATGACTGTACAAATAATAATATTGTTAATATAAAACTTTCTACGTAAGTATAAAATAAGGCAAGTATAAACATTTTTTCTGTATAATATCTATCTATAAAATAATAATATTTATGATTTTGTAAAAGAAATCAAATAAGTACCAGTGAAAGTATTTTAATTCTTTGAGTCACTGTATGCCGAATAAATTATACGTAAGTAAGTACACCCTGTTGAAACGGCCCTATAGAACCTTATAAACCCGCATAAAATATCTACGATTTTAATCAGCCAAAAAAAAATTCCCATTAAATATTTTATAAAGTTATATGAGGTTCATCATATTTTATGTGTATTAATGGGGAAATACAATATAGCAATTTCTACTTATATTGTGCCCTCGAGTAGTGGGGAGCTATTAGCAACGAAGATAGACACTAATAGAAGCGCAAAGCCTGCAGAGAGATTGAGGCAACCCGAATGTAGTATGTACCCCGACCACGCGCAGCGCGGCAGTCGATTTCTGAAAGTTTCGTGAACAACTGACTGAGCTGACGAACGGCCGATAACATACAACCCGTAACGACTGCAATGGTAACATAATACATATTATGTATGTAAAACTGATAAACTGGGCATTACAAAAATGTCAGTAATCAACATTAATTGCAAGGAAGTAGACTAAACCCCAAAAACATTTAACAAAACAAATTAATGTTAAACTCCAATCTGTAAACCAAATGGGGGAACAGTTTATATATTACATCCACGTTACAAACATATGTTTGTGGCGTTGGTCCTATGGATAACGTACCTGAATACTAGTCTTTTGATGCGGGTTCAAATCCATCACCCGGAAAATATTTTTTTTTTTTTTTTTTTTATTTCTTTAATTAATGAGTACTTAAGACTGTATACTTTTATTCAGTGCTGCGAAAATATTGTAATATTTTTAATTGCGCATTAATTTAATTTTAATTAAGAACTAAAATTTCAGTCGTTAATTGAACCAGCGTTTAATAAAGAATTAAAATTTTAATTGTTAATTAAACCAGCATTTTATTAAGATTTAATATTTCAGTCTTTAATAATCCAAGATGGAGGATAGTGGGCTGCCACCGGAGGCAGTCCCTCCCGATATATACTATCGATGTCACAATACGCAAGCGGTTAAAACGGTAGTATGTATATGGTGTTGCAATGTTTTTCATAAAAGTGACTTTAATAGAAAAAAAAATGTAAGATACATAAACAGTGTGTTAGTTGTTTGTGATGAACACGATTTGAACATAACCTCAAATCAAGATCCCACACGTGCTGTGTTACTAAAACTACAAGAAGATCTGCAAACCAAAACTAAAGCGATTGAGAATCTTAGTAAAAACTATAGGAAAATAGAATCAGAGTACAGTAAACTTAAAATCAACTATGAAGGCCTCCTTCAAGAAAACAGAATGCAAGTTGATGAGCTGGATGAGACTACATGCGAAGACAAGGACAGTGATAAAGTAAGTGCACTAATAACAGAAAACCAGCTGCTTAGGGAACTAAATACTGAATTGAAACATAAAAATCTGCTTTTAAACGAAATTCTAACGAAAGAAAAAGAACGACCGAGTAAATACAAGGAAACATATGCAGATATAATGTCAAAAAGATACACATACCACAATCCAAAAAGTGCCGAAAATTGTAGTGACAAGAAAAGACAAAGAAGAGAAATCGGTGATAAAGGAAAAAGTATTCCACTATCTACTTAAAGAAAAATCAATCCAAACGAAAAAAATTGATATGAAAAGTAAAGATGTAATTTCAATAACATGCATGAACGAGGAAAGTGCCAAGACAGCAAAAAGATTACTAGACGCCAAGCTCAACCACCTCTACAAGGTCGAAGAAGAACAGCTTAGTAAGCCTGTCATAAGAATAACTGCCATCGAAAATGAATTCAAGTCTGATATAAAAGCAATCGAAAATGACATAAACCAAAGAAATTTTTCAAATTTAGATACAAAGGGTAACGTATTACACGTAGCTGGCAATGACAAAAGCAGTAAAGTAACGGTCATCATGCAAATAACGGGTGAAATGCACAAACATATTAAAGAAAATAAAGACAGATTATTCGTTGGTTATCAGAATTGCAAAGTTTACGATATAATAAATGTGAAACCATGTTATAAGTGTGGTAGATTGGGTCATAATGGCCAAAGGTGTAAGAACAGCCCAACCTGTTTAAAATGTGCGGGAACGCATCTAACAGAAAAGTGCACATCAGAGAAACAGTGCTGCGTCAACTGTAGCTTCTCAAATAAGACATTTGGAAACGACTATAATACTGATCATGTTACCACTGACAGACAAGAATGCAAAATTTTGAATGCTAAGGTAAACAAGGCTATGAACACTACTGAATATATAATAAAACCTGACTTGCCGAGATACCTCGGTAAGGTAGATAACTTCAAGAAACGGACGCAAGAGTTAACTAAATCACCAACTACATTACAAACTCAGGTGGGCGGAACTGAATTAATACTGGCAAAACCCAGGCTTGGAAGTTCGTCTTCACTTACATCGATAACAACAAGATCTAGATTCTACTCACAACAAGACCTCAGCCTCAGTTCGCCTACCAAAAATACGCAAGAGGGATCAACAAACTTTTAATTTAAGTGATACAAACTTTGGCAGTGAGATTGAAAATTTTAAAAAAGCTCTATTGCAAAAGTGTTAATAGGAAACATGAACTAAAAAATAAACTAAAAAATATATATAATAAACAAATGTATACATATTGTTTTACTTGCGTTAAGTTTTGAGAATTCTATTGACAATATTAAATGTTTAAGGTTTAAATATTTAATACTTAGTATATAAGCTTTAGTGTATAAGTATAGTCTTAAGTATTCATGTACCAGCCCTCGTACAGGTAGTTAATATCTATCTCTGAGGACTTTACTCTATGTAATTTTGTTCTGGTTTAATAAATAAAATAAAAAAATAAATTAATTGAACCCATGTTTAAGTAACGATTGAAATTTAAATTTTTTACTGAACGCGGGTTTAATTGACGCTTGAAATTGTAATTCTTATAATTAAACGCTGATTCAATTAACGATTAAAAATTTAGTTCTTAACTAAACGCGGGTTTAATTAGCGATTGATATTTTAATCCTTAATTAAACTGAATAATTAATTTATTTATTTATTTATTTAGACGGGCAAATTGGCCTTTACATATATTAAATACTAGGTATATAGACGGTGGTAAGATAACAACAAGTATAAAACGAATTATAAATTAGTAAACGAATTATAATTAATTGAAATTTTAATAAATTATTTGCAACCCTTCTTTTATTTCTGCTGCTAATTTTTTTGCAATTTTGGAACAGTTTTTCGCACTACCTTTGAGGTACTGTTCGAAGTGCGTTGGATATTTTTTTTGTTTTATTTACAAATTATCATATAAAACATTTCAAAATACTTCATTACAATCTCATGACATGTAGAAATTATATTGAAGTATTCAATAATCTTGAAATATAACTATTGTAAATAAAACCGTGGAATCCTTCGCCAGTAGCCCTAATACACAAATCACGGGAGCCGTCCATCCCATCTCCAGGCTCCTTTGACCGTTTCCACCTCCTCCTTTGTGTGCACTTCATTATAAAAAAACTCTAAAAGCGCCTATTATAATCTTCAACATTTTTATAAATATATAGAAGAATAATATACTTACAAAAATTTATTCAAATACAAAATGTAACTTTTTTTCCTTTTTATAATGAAGTACATAATAAAATAATAATATTAATTTCAATATTGTCTACTAAAAGTAACTGTACCATGTCTTGCAATTAATTAAAATAGTTCAACAAAAATTAATATTATTATTTCTGGTCTTTGTAATGCGGCCTTTGAAAAGTTAACACGAAAAAAAAAGAAATAATACTAAATATAATACTGACAATAATTACAATACAATGAATTTTTAACGCGACTAACAATCAAGTTTAAGCATTTTCTTATTACGTTTAGGTGCATTTACGGAAGCGGATCGCTTGTTAACTTTTCTATCTCTAAAATCTTTTGTCATCCATTTAACATTATTAAAAATGTGCGTCTTTAAAAAAAATTTAATAACATAATCTCGATGTTCTAAACACGCGTCGTTTCCAAACAAAATACTATGATTCACTAGCAATTGCTTTTTTATTAATTGGTACAAATATTCAGCTACATTATGCATGTGAGACATCTTACAAAATTCACTTTCATAAATACTATACATATCTAAAATAATCGAAAAGAAAATTTGTGTTGGAGCTTTTAAACTCCCATAAGGATAACCTTTTAAGGAGGGAAATGCTTTCCACAGCAACAGTAAATCCGATGATGAATCCAGTTCGTTATCATTGCAAATAAAATCTTTTTTACACTCGTCACAGTTGAATTTTTGTAAATTTTTAAACGCGAGATAACCAGCAACGTATTTTTTAGAACAGTTTTGGAAATCAGAACTTTTCTCTTTAACTTCTTTGTTTGTTTGAAGTTGCTGTTCATCGTTTAAAGTTGATTCGGCATCGTTATTAATAAACCACTCATCAATTTGTTTGTTTATTATTAAATTTTTAAAGTCTTCTTTCTCTTTAAGCGCATCTTCATTAATACATTTATCAAAACTAGAAATTAATAGTCGAGCCTCATCCGGTTCGCAGTTTGTTCCGACGGGTGGTACTAATAAAGTTATCATTAACGAGTACTGAAAATTTCTACGAAACTGCATAACAGTCGGGTTATCGTTATGCCCTGATCGAGATCTCATTGTTCCGAAAAAGTTTTCAAGTTTATCTTGATTTAGATGAGAAGTTAATACATACGGTTTACCTTCGTTTTTTAACTGAGTCCACAACTCCAAAGTAGCATTTATTGTTAAAATTATACTATTAAAACAATCCGGATTTTTACCATTACTCATTTGCCATTGTTCAAACCACGTCACCGCATCGCGTAAACATTTTTCTACCTGTGGATTTTTTTCTGATAAGCCGCGTTTTAAAGAGTTTCGATCATTAGCGCTTCGAGCATTAAGGCAATCAAAAACATCATTTAATTTTTTACAAAAATTAGCAGTTGCTACTGTTGATTGATCTTTTAAATCGCCAGAAATTGCACCTGCCATAAGGGCCGCGTAAACGGAATTACTGAAAACTTGCGTAGCTAAACTGACTTTCATTTTTTCGAAATTATTAGGATTTATGTGTCGATCTGTTAGTTTAGGTGCTGCTTTGCAAACTTTTGAACACTCGATTTCTCTCAATTCTCGAACAGCATTCCATGAAATTGTATCGTTACCTATTTTAATATCACTTCTAATTAAATTATTACGAATGCATTTAAAAATGTGAGGACCGTCGAATGCAAAAGTTATTTTACGACTTTGAAACTCAAAAAATGGTCTATTTTTATCAATTTTTAACGTAGCAATCGCTTTTTGATTGGAAGCTCCTTGATCACAAACCATGTGCCGAACCTTAAAACCTATATCTTCAGTTAATTGCAAAACGTCGCAAACAATGGTTTGTAATGTGCTCCCTGGTACTGGACCATTCGTGAGAAAAAACATTAAAGGCTGCTTCCAATCGTGGGTTAAACCGGCGACCATAAATACTAAAACCGATTTTGCTATCTTCTGTTCGCGTTCTCCATAACCGTTCAAATCGTGATACCCTTCAATATAATTCTCTTTTAAATTATACTCAAGCCCGGGTTTTAAACTCATTTCGTCCCACATTAAAACCGCCTCGTTTTCAAAATCTGTTTTACCCTGTAATTTAAGTTTAAGTTGATTTGAAAGTTGTTCGTTTTTTCCCGGTCTTAGATTAATAACGTTAACCCACCTGCGAATTAAAGAAATAGATGGCAAAGCAAACTTATGAAAATCCTTTAAAAATTGATAGGCTTTCGGAGATTTGTAGTAAAGGCCTAACGCAAATTGCTTTTCCGGTTCTTCCCATTTTCTTTGCTTGTCATGATTTAACTGCATTGCCAAAAAAGATAAAACATTACTATTAACGTATTTTGAAGCTTCATTGATTATATCTTGTTTAGGATCAGACTTTGTGCTCTTAACTTTAGTTTTTTCATATCTGTCTAATTTTTGTTTCAAACTTTTATTGTTTCTTAATAATTGAGCATTTCTTTGTTTGAATTTATTTAAAGTTGTGGAAATGAGTGGAGCACATTTTTTTTTACGTTTTATTTTTATTGGCGCTTGCTGATTAAGAAGATTAAATGGCAAACTAGCATCATTTTCCGTTCCCGCTGCAGAAACATCATCGTCATTACTTTGCTCGGGAAAAGTTTCAAGATTAACTGCTGAATTTAATGTATTTTCATCAAAAGAATTAACATGAATTGATTCGTTTAAACTTGATTCATTACTTAGTTCATTACTAGTCATATTATTCGAAACATTACTTATTACTTCAGGAACGAGACTACTTAAACTTGATTGTGGGACAGTACCCGGTTTCAGTAACATTCTAGTAGAGGTGTGCAGAAAATCAGATGGTAAAAAGTGTTTACTACATACCCGTTTCTCTTCTAACTTTTTCAGACCCACTGCGTTTTCATTTAACTTAGAGAGCGCTTCGTCCTGAACAACTTCCAGCCATTTTCTCAAGCTAGTAAAGTAAATATTTTAAACTATATCAATTATATACAAAATCATGAATTAGAATTAAAAATTATGATAAAAAAAGGAATTGAAGAAGTTTATTTTTCAACATTATGTTCTTCTGTTTTTATTAATTTAATTTTTGTATATTCTAATTTTAATGAAAAAAATTTTATGGAAAATATTAACTTGTAATTGTTTCATGACTATTAATTGCTGTTCCATTTGTAATTTATTTTTTTGTGATTTTAATTCTTGTATGGAATGGAAAACAATCGCAAATACAAACTCTGATGAAGTACTATTCTTCATCAAACTTTTCTTCAAGTCCACTATCAACGGCATCTACAATGAAAATTATTGTATTTTCATTTACAATGAAAATTATTGTATTTTCATTTACAATGAAAATTATTGTATGGGAGATATAACGCATGTGGGTTTAAAGCAATTTTATTCTTTATTATATTTCTATAAAAATTATAATATAATTATATATTATTACATATAAAATTTTTTATTCTGATTTTATAAATAAATGAGTAATATGTGGAGTCAACGAAATGATTTAGTAAAATGCAAAAAAACGATATCAAACAAAAGTTTTAACCACAAATATCTCTGAAATTTATGCATTTTGCCCAAAGAACTCAGCCGAGGGCTACCCAACATCTATCACCACAAGAAATTTTAAAGCAATTAAGACAATTTAACTCCCGCAATCGTTGGATATACAAAACTCATTTTCCTAATTTTTAAAGCTTTACGTTTTTGCTAATAACAAAAGAACCGTGATAGCTAGAAATAAAATTTCTTAGGAAATGTTGGTATTTTAATTCTCTTTCGAATGACACCCATCCGATTCAGATACATGTAGCCGTTCTCGAGATATTACGATTTAAAAAAAGGGTTAAATTTTAACCTCAAATATCTCCGAACTTTATGGACGAATCATTTTGCCCACCGAACTTAGCCGAGAGCTATACAAAATCTACCTCTACGGGGAATTTTGAAGCGATTAAGTCAATTTTACTCCAGTTATCGAGCGACAACGAAAACTAATTTTTTTCATTTTTCATTTTTTTTCTCAAAAACTAACCAAAACAATTGATTCAAATTTTTACAGATTATACCTATTTATATTCTGCATTATCATGATTTTTCTCCAAAAAATTGACCGTTTAGATTGTGAGTTATGATCTTTAAAAAAAAAAAAAAACAAGTTTTTGTTAATAACAAAAGAACCGTGATAGCTAGAGAATTTTTTTTTTTAAATATAAGTTTTTTTATGCTCTTTCGAATGCTACCCACCCGGCTCAAAAATTTAAATCAAAACATTAAAAAAAAATGAAAAATAATTTTTTCTAAAATCAAAAATTCGACATAAAACAAAAATAAATCGGTGAATCATAATTTTCTTCCCGAATTCGGAATAAAAAACAAAAAAAAATGAGCCCCACCCGGTTAAAATCGACCGCGTGGGTCCGGAGAGAAAGCGGTACACACACACACACACACACACACACACACACACACACACACACACACACACCCACACACACACACACACACACACACACACACACACACACAAACACACACACACACACACACCCACACACATCCATAGACATTTTCTAAAATCATGTGATACAAACTTCTAACACCTTTAATCATGTTTCTAGAGAAATTTAACGAAACTTAAAATTTTACTATTACAAAGCTTCCTAAGCTAAAAACCGCTTCTGACTAACCGCACGAAAGCTCCCCAAATTAATGTATTTATTCCTTGTTTTAATTTTTGGCTAGTAAACTTTAAAACGCTCGCTGCCTTTACCCACCCTTTTCTTATCTCTTTAGCCCTTTACTTCAAAGATACATATCATATTTACATTTCATCATATCATACTATCATACTACATTTCGACACGGGTGCGGAAGGTGATTATTTAGCTCATGTGATGTTTTTCGCACGAGCGAAGTGGGTTTTATACCCGCTGATTGCGTCGATAAATTAGCTATGGATGAAATGGATGAAAAAAAGGGACATGCACGCATGGAAGCTTCACAGGAAAACGATGGAAGGTCAAGGATGCATCTTTCGCCCTTACACTCTCGCAGCCCTTAAAAACACACACGTTTCTGTTCCGCATTTTCACATTTACAGTGACGATTAAAACACGAAAGGCACGCTATCAAAATATATTAATCGCGGACAAATAATTACAAGAAAACACTGAAAAGGCTCTAATATTTAAAAGATTAAATATTAATAAAACATAAAGATAATCGCGAACCGCAAAAACAGCTTCTCACGCGGAGTTGCTTAGCCACACTGATTACTGACAGTTAAAAACAAAGCACGATCTTCGCGCACGTAAACAAATGCAGGCGCGAACTCCCGTCTTGGCGCCTTTTTAAATGACATTTTTAATTCAAAACTTCTTTCGCTTTTCTTATACTTATACGATTATAATAATTGATTACAAATTACTCATAATATTTAATATTATTAATTCGATTATTTAACTACATAAATTATTTAAAATAAATAATAATACTGTGAGGAAAAACATTTGTAAGCAATACAAGTAAAACAGTATACAAATTAAAAAAATTTTAGTAAATAAAAAACGAACTATAACAACATCATTTTACAAAAAATACTAATATAATAATAATAATAATATTCTTTAAATTAAATAAGGAAATTATATCATTTATTTTCTTTCTTCCACCGTTATATTTACAATAATTATATAACAATATTATTTAATAGTTCAATATAATGTCTACATGCCAAGAGATTGTAATGAAGTATTTCTAATTTTTTCATACAATCATTTGTAAATAAAAAAAAAAATTATATCCAACGCATTGTGAACAGTACTTCCAGGGTAGTACAAAAAACTATTTAAAAACGTCAAAATTCAATACATTATTTTCCAACCAACAGAAAAGTACAGTCTTATTAATTAAAGAAATAAAAAAAAAAAAAAAATATTCTCCGGGTGATGGATTCGAACCCGCATCAAAAGAGTATTCAGGTACATTAACCACAGGACCAACGCCACATACATATGTTTGTAACGTGGATGTAATATATAAAGGGTTCCCCCATTTGGTTTATAGATTGGAGTTTAACATTAATTTGTTTTGTTAAATGTGTTTGGGGTTTAGTCTACTTCCTTGTAATTAATGTTGATTACTGACATTTTTGTAATGCCCAGTTTATCAGTTTTACATACATAATATGTATTGTGTTACCATTGCAGTCGTTACGGGTGGTGTTATCGGCCGTTCGTCAGCTCGTCAGCTGTTCACGAAACTTTCAGAAATCGACTGTCGCGCTGCGCGTGGTCGGGGTACATACTACATTCGGGTTGCCTCAGTCTCCCTATAAGCTTTGCGCTTCTATTAGTGTCTATCTTCGTTGCTATTAGTGTATTCTAAGCTAACGTGAAACTTTGATTTTATGTTTGTGTTCTTTCTTTTTTTTCAGCTTTGAAAGTAATACATTTATATTGGTTTTATAGCAGAATTTTAAATTAGCAATGTCGGTTTTACGATTTATGTTATTCGCAGTGACATAAATATTTAATATTTCTGAAAATTCTCGTTTGAATTTATTTTTCTCAACATCAAGAATCGAAACATTTTCAAAGTCGAAATTATGTTTTGTGTATTTGCAGTGCATGTATAAGGCAGATCTTTCGTCCGAATTTTTAATGCAATATCGATGTTCATAGCATCTTTTCTTTAGCCCTCTGCCACTTTGTCCGACGTACGCAGCATGACAGTCATTACATTTTATTTTGTAAACAATACCAGTAACGTCGGATTTTTTGACTGGATCTTTTCCTAATTTAACGAAACTTAGCTTGTTTGACATATTGTTTACATGTATGATACCATATTTTTTGAAAATCTTATCGATAGACTGTGATAAATTATTAACATAAGGAAGTATAATTAACAGATTTTTTTTATTAATTTTTGAATTATTATTACAGTGATTACTATTAAAAATGTGACATAGTCTTTTTTTAATATTTTTTTCAATAAACTGCAAAGGAAATTTATTATTTAGAAGAAGTTTTTTGACCAAGGTTAAATTATTGTTGTGAAAAAAACGATGGGATAATTTTATTGCTTTGTCAACAAGAGAAAAGACTAGAGCCCTTTTTTGTGAAATAGGGTGGTGAGAATCGAAGCTTATATACCTACCAGAAAAGGTAGGCTTTCTATACCAATTTGTGAATGGAGAACTATTATCAACTCTGATTATTTGCATGTCTAAGAAACTAAGTTTCTTGTCTTCTTCTTTCTCAATAGTAAATTTCAAATAATCGTTGTACTGATTAAAAGTATTCAGAATATTGTCAATTTCAGTTTCTTTAACAATTAAAAAACAGTCGTCTACATACCTACAGTACAATAGTATGGAGTCGCGTAACTTTTCTAGACAATTTTCTTCAGCTTCCTCAAGGACAATTTCAGCAAATCGAGGACTACAGCTGCCTTCCATAGGAGAACCAATAAGCTGTTTGTAATATTTTTCGTTGAATTTGAAAAAAGTTGAATTTAATAATAACTCTATACCATTTAAAAACTCAATTAAAGGAAGACTGATCTTGTCTTTAAAATATTTCCATTTCTTTCTTATTCCATTTAAAATAAGAGTGAAATCTAAATTTGTGTAAAGAGACACAACATCTAATGAAATTAATACATATCCTAGAGGGATTGTTATAGTACCTAATTTTTCCTTAACTTCCATACTATTTTTTACAGAATATTTTGGTTTAGGTATGTATTTTTTCAAAAAAAGGCTAAGACATTTATCAAAGGCATAAAACGGACTGTTAATTGAAGAAACAATAATTCTCGTAGGAAAATTTGTTTTGTGGATTTTCACTAACCCACAAGCACGTGATAGTAAAGTATTGTCTAGTTTTACATTTGATAAACGAGAAAATTCTGCTGTGTCAAAAGCACCTTTCATTTTCCAAGAAGTGAAAAATTTTTTAACTTTTTTAATAAGCTCATTATAAGGGTCTTTATTTAATAATTGATAGAATGTCGGATCTTGTAGAGAAGATTCAACTTTATTGATATAATGTTCTTTGTACATTAACACAGTAGAATTTCCTTTGTCAGCTTTAGTGCATATTAGATCTGAATTTTCTTTTAAAAATAATTTTGTGTTTTCTATTTTGCATTCAAACTCAAATCTCTTCGTTCTTTATGTCTATCTGTATTCACAACTTTATTTATTGTCATGAGTAGTATACATTCTACTATGGAGAGACGGTGAGTCATCGTGCCCTGCCCGGGCTATCTTATCTTTGTTTACATAAACAGTAATTAAGATATCTTAATAGCCTGTTGTTATGGTTTGTTTACATAAACAAGCAATAAAGAAGCAATTAAGATATCATAATAGCTGTAAATATAAGCAGAGAGGTCCCGTACGGGAATCGGTGACACATTTTCGTCTCTCTCCATAGTAGAATGGTGTTCTCGGGAGGCAGTGATGCTGCCCCTCTTATTATTGGTGTTCAACAATATAGTAATTAATGTGTCTTTATTGATTGTTTATATAAACAAGCAATTAAGATATCTTAATTACATGAACAAACATAAAAATGTTTTTACAAAACAATTAATAAAACACCGATTAAGATATTTAAATTAATGTTGCTAAACAATAGATTTTTTTTTTTTTTTTTTTTTTTTTTTTTACGAGGGAAACAGTGAAATCTTGCATCAGTCCGGTGGACCAAATGCTCCACCGGGCCGCCTGGGCCGCATATCCATGCCAGCCCAGGAGACACCGCAAGAGGCTCCGCACTCCCACGGCGTGTAGGATTCCTACCCACTAAAAACACTAACCCTTTCTGCTCTGCACTACTGTACAGACCCTCCCCCGGCACCGTTTTACACATTACTTCAGGGGAGGGCTTGCTTCGCCTGAGCGGCACCTTCTCACTTCAGATCGGCCGTTGAGACCCGCAGGGGTCTTTTTTTTTTTCCGTGAACAGCTACGGCGCCCTGCGGACGGCCGATCTGCTGTTCTCCTCTTCCCTTTTTTGGCGCAAGATCGCCTCTACGTAGGAGGCGACTTTCGCCCATTGTTGAGGACCTTGGTGCATCAGCCTGACTATATTGTCAGGTGATATGCAGCCAAGGTCCCTCTCTAGTGCCCCCCTTTCGACGGTCCACCTTCCGCATACGAAGAAGGTGTGGAACACGTCGTCCGGGAGGCCCTCACAATAGGCGCAGCCTGGCTCCGCGACTTTACCCATCTTATGTAGGTATGCGCGGAACAGGCCGTGCCCCGTCAAGAATTGGGTGAGGTAGTAATTTACCTCACCTTCTTTTCGGAACAGCCAGGTGTCCACTTGTGGGATCAGCCTGGCCGTCCATCTTCCTTTAGTGGAGGATTCCCACCGATGCTGCCAAGCCTGGATGGTATTGGCCCTGGCCGTTCGGTGGGCCTCCACTACCCCAAGAGCAGGCTTCTGCTGATGGACGAAGCGTCTCTCCAGTGCAAGAAGGTCGATGGGTATTACCCCAGCGACCACTAATATCGCGGGCTCGGAGACCGTGCGGTAACAGCACGCGATCCGGAGTGCTGCTCTCCGTTGCACCGCGGCGAGACGCTTCCTGTGCACGTCTTTCCGTAGCGCATCGGTCCAGACCTCCGCTCCGTACAGCATGACGGCTTCGGCGGCACGCATGAGTAGGCGCCTTTTACAAGGCCGGGGGCCGGCGGTATTGGCCATGAGCCTACTCAGCGAGGCTGTTACTGCTGCCGCCTTTTCCGTCACTATGGTGAGGTGTTCCCTGAAGGTGAGCTTGTTATCAAGCATCACCCCGAGGTACCTCACCGCACTCTTTGCCTGGACCGTCGCGTCTCCTACTTGAAAGGGGCACATGGTATTGATGTGCCTCTTCGTGAGTAGCACAACCTCCGTCTTCTTTGTGGCTAATTCAAGCCCGTGATCCTCCAGCCAGGAGAAAACGCGACGCATTACCCGGTTGAGTAGCAGCCTAGCGAGGTCAACGTCTCTGGCTACGATGACCACCGCTATGTCGTCAGCATACCCAACCAGGAAGGTGCCCTCGGGCATTTCCATGCGCAGGATCCCGTCATAGAATACATTCCATATATCGGGACCCAGCATGGAGCCCTGAGCTGCCCCAGATGTTATTTCCCTCTTTATTGGTCCATCCTCAGTGTCGTAAGTTATCGAGCGGTCCCTCAGATAATCCCCAAGAATGCGTAAAAGATACGCGGGGATACGAAAGTCCCGCTCGAAAGCTTCCAGCGCCTTGTCCCACCTAACTGAGTTAAACGCGTTTTTAACGTCCAAGGTGGCCAGCAGACAAATAGGGCGAGAGAAATGGTTGCCCTGTTCCGTTGACCTGGCGGCATTTACCACCTCCTGGATTGCATCTACGGTTGACTTATCTCGCCTGAAGCCATACTGCCGCGGAGCCAGATCTCCGAACGCACTTATGGCTGCCTGGAGGCGAGGTTTCAGCAGTTTCTCCAGAAGTTTTCCCGCCGTGTCTAGCATGCACAGCGGGCGGTAGGCCGACGGGCTGTCTGCTGGACCCTTGTCCTTGCTGATGAGGACAAGTCTCGCTGTCTTCCATCGGGCAGGAAAAATGCCCGCCTTCAGGCAGGAGTTGTACATGTCCAGCAAGAGGCGCGGGTGACTGCCGCCGATGGCTTTCAGCAGCTCTGCTGGTAATCCATCCGGCCCCGGAGCTCTCTTATTACGCAAAGATTTTATTGCGATGGAGAGCTCCATGTTCGTAAACAGAGGAGTTTCGAACGGGCCGGATGTTGCTGGGCCATCCGGTCTCCTTGGGTGTTCGGGGAAAAGGGCACGTACGATGTTCGTGATCGTTTGCGCATCTTTCGGCGCTGACGAACCGAAGGTCGCCAGCTTGCGCATAACGATCTTGTACCCTAATCCCCACGGATCGTGATCCATCTCTTCCCCCAGCTCTTTCCAGCATCGCTGCCGGCTGGACTTGATGGCCTTCTTTAGGGATTTCTTGGCCGCCTTGTACTCTGCGGCCAAGGGGGCTGCGTCGAGATCGCGTTTTTGACCCTCTGCATTCTGCGTCGCAACTGCAGGCACGTCTTACGAAGGTCCGCGATGTCGTTCGTCCACCAGTAAGCAGGTCGTCTTGACCCACGTGTTGATTTCCTGGGAACCGTCTCCGCGCAGGCCTTTTCGATGACCTTCATGGTGTAGTCGGTCACCATTTTTGCCCGCGCAGATAGCGGCAGCGATTCCGGGATCTCACGCAGTGTTCGCTGTTCGCGTTCTATCGCCGTGGCAAACCTCTCGTAGTTCATCTTGGCGATGTTCCACCTGGGGGGGCCGCGCTTGTGCGGAAACGGAGCCGGTCTGCTATCACGCACACGGAACGTGATATACATGTGATCGCTTCCTGTATAGTCCTCGATCACATGCCAGCTCTGGATTCGCCCGGCTAGGCGTTCGCTTGCCAGGGAGACGTCGATAATGGTCTCCCTGTAGCCCGGTCGTCTGAAGGTCGACGTGGTACCTTTATTTAGTACCACGAGGTCTAGCCGACTGGCCATATCCATAACCAGCCGGCCCCTACGATCCGACCGAGCTTCCCCCCACTCCGGGGCTTTAGCATTGAAGTCCCCGGCGATAATCAGCTCACCCTGCATCTCCCGTGTTGCATCCTCCAGGCCCTCCAGCTTGGCCTGGAAGTCGCTGATGGTCTGGTTTGGAGTGAGGTATACGCTTATGTAGTGAGTTTGCTGGTGCCTCACCCAAACAAAACCGCTGCCGCCGCCATGACCCGCGATGTGGATATTCTGCGGGTCACGGTTCCAGATGGCTGCGGTGCCCAGGTCATCGGCAAACCATCCTGGACCATCTCTGTTTCGATACTGTTCGCTGATTAGTACAATATCAGCGTTTCTCTCGAAACAGATCTGTTCCAGGAGGTCGTGAGCTGCCCTGCTCCTGTGCATATTACCCTGCAGAACTACCGCCATTTTTTCTTGGCATTTGCAAGTGCCTCTCGGAAGGCCCTACAGGCTCCTGATCCCGCCGTATGGTTGCGGGAGTCAGGTTTGTCCGCTTGTTCTGGACACAGGAAGCAATGTGGGGTGGCATTACATCCTGCGATCATGTGGCCTTCCGCCCCGCAGCGATAGCATCGCTTGCTGCGGTCGGGCCCTTTGCAGTCCGAGCTAAGATGGCCGAAGCCCAGACATTTATAGCAACGGGTAACCGTGGCTCTCCTGCGGATCCTGCAGTTGACCCAGCCTATCTTTATGCGGGCGGTGGCCATTAGCTTTTCCGCAGCCGGTGTGTCCACCGTCACTATGGCCATCCGTTGTGCCCTCGCATTTGGCCTAGTCAAGACAGACTGCAGGAACCCCTTGTAGTCCTGCAGGTCTCTTTTTAAGGCCTCCACTACTTCCTCACTGGACGTGCAACTGTCGAGATCTCTGATCTCCAGGATGGCTCTGGGAATCAGTTCCCTAACAACGGTGCAGTCGTTTCCAGTAGCTTCTCTGAGTGCTTCTGAGAAGGCAGTTCTTGTTACTGAATTGCCTTCTTTCAGCTCGAGGAGTACCTGACCTGCTCTTGTTTGCCGGATGGATCGGATCTCTACTCCACTCTCTTCCGGCTTGACAGCCTTACGTATGGTGGACAGAATGTCCGCATACGACTTACCGCCTGCCGGTTTGAGCACGATCGCATCCGGCTTTGTTACCTTTTTTTCCTTCTTCTTTGTCTTCTGCTTTCTCTGCTGTTGTTGCGGCTGCTGTTTCTGTGGCTGCTGCTGCTGTTGTTTCGGCTGCTTCCGCCCTTTTCTACTTTTTACAGCAACCCAATCTTCCTTAGGGATATCCGCCTTTTTCTTCTTCACTTGCTTTTCCCCCGTATTCAGGCTAGGTGGGCTAGAGGCGCCTCGCTTCGTGCCGCCAAGTGGCTCGGGGCCAAGTGATCCTGTTGGTGTCCCCATACTTTCTACCAAGGACATCGTCCTTTGCCTCCTGGCTGGTGTGTAAGCCCTGGCTTGCTTAGCAGCACGTAGTTCCGTTTTCACGGCGCTTTCGAGCTGCTCCAGTTGGTCTACCATAACTGGCAACCCCTTTTTAATATCGTTTTTGATATTAGGCTGAGCTTTTAGCGCCTGCACCATAACCTTGAGGAGCGCTCGCATTTCTGCGAGCACCTTCTCCACCGCAGTCTGGCATACACCTTCTTTCTCCTTAGATTGTTGGTTGTGTTGGGTGTTTGAATTCATCATGCATAGAATATGTTGTTTAAGACGGTTCGCTCACTATGGGAGCCACACCTCGGTGTGGCTACTATCCCCGCCTATAAGGAACCCTAGTTATGGATGCCGAAGCCGAGAGGCGGTTTGTCGGATGGTCACTCCTATCGGCACCTAGTGACTCTACAAAAAAGGTTACGGGATAGGCCCGCGCCATAATGAAACAAAGGTTTAACGTCACCCCTACCGAGTGGGCGATGTCGGGTCCATCCCAACACCTGACCCAAACCTCGGGCTAGACGGTGTGCGATTTGCCCTACGCAACTTCGGGTATAAGGAAATACTGACCAGGTAATCCTTCAGACCTGCGCCCAACAATGATTGCTTCAACCCCACCATTGGCTCCAGTCAGTGAGCACTAGAGCGGTCCTTCCACATTGAACATGCGTTTATCAATAATAATAATAATAAACGCAGAGGTTAGATACTGACATCTCGTGCCACCCCGTTTAGGGAGTTTACTACTCTCCCTTTGGCTAGTCTAGCAGGAATATCCACAATCCGTCGGCCGCAGCCCATTCGCACAATGCTCATTCATTCTGCCATTCTCACGATTTCTTTGTTCGCGACCGCTTATTCATTATATTCACGGCTGACCAGACTATGCTGGCCGTTCCCCGATCCACAACCTGGGGACGCGCCCGGTAGCATAGAAAAATGCTCATCTATCGTTGGATAGAACCCGGGCTAAACAATAGATAAGAGATTTTTCCGTATCGGGATCGATGACGTCGCGAGCCTACGCCATAGTAGAAAGTATACTGATTAATAATTTTAATTAATCAATATTCTTATTGTCTAAACATAATAAACAATAAAAACATCAATTAAGATAAATGAAATATGTGTGCGTGCGTGCGTGTGTGTGCGTGTGTGTGTGTGTGTGTGTGTGTGTGTGTGTGTGTGTGTGTGTGTGCGCTCGCGCGCAGAGTGGAAGACTGGAATGGCAATTAAAGATAGGAGAATAAAAAAAATTACATCATTTTTTTGTTTTTTATGTTAAAAAATTGACTTAAACAATTACAAAAAATTACAAAAAATTATTTTATATAAAAACATTATAGTTCTACATATTATATTAATTTCATTTTTACGTTAAAAAACAAACTTAAAAAAATTACAAAAAATTATTTTTCACAGTTTTATACATTAAGTATACAACATACCGTATTAATCTATAACACATATTTCTTCTTCGTCATTTACTGCATATAACCCGTGGTACTCAAAGTCACCTGCTTGTGTATTTGTGTCCACCTCGGGTTCTTGCTGCTGCTGGTGCTGCTGCTGCTGTTGCTGCTGCTGCTGCTGCTGCTGCTGCTGCTGCTGCTGCTGCTGCTGCGGGAACTGGTGAATCGCGTTGAAGCATGTGTGCTTCCGATTTCGAACGCATACACCACACAGCCACATATTACACCCTTCACACTTTCTCCACGCACAATTTTTCTGTTTTTTAACTAATACTTTATCGCATACTAAGCATTTCGCTAGTATGTTAAACTGATTATAGTTTGATGGAGCATGATTACTGTGTCTTGAAAAGTCCGCAATCTCTTTACGTATGCTTTCCAGTAGTAGAACTTCGCTCTTGATTGTATTTTGGAGCACTGTTATTTCGCGTTTTTTATTCAAGATAGAAAAATATATTTCCTGTTCTTTTTTCTTTAAATTATCTATCCAGTCTGTTACTGCAGACGCTTTCCTGATCCATGTCATCTTGACTGTGGCTCTTTGACGAATGCTGACTTGACTAGAGTGTACCCTCCGCTGTTTAACCTTTGGTAAAAAATATAGCGCGATAGCGAGCGGAGACGGTGTCAGATGCACGATTTCGGGTCCAGCGCGATGCCTGGCCACAGCCTTATCGTTTTTGCCATTATAAAAAGCCCGCATCAATAAGGTGTGTAAGAGAATACACCAAAAGCGCACCGCCTAAATGAATCTGCTCACGTTATATCAGTTTTCGTCTTATAATTTAAACACGTGCGCAGAATGTTTTTTCGCGATAGTACGTTAGGGTATTAATTACGTACATATATATCTTTATGTGTATATCTGGACCTTTGATAAAAATTTATCGCTCTGTGCAATATGAAAACCCTGACTCGTGTGCTTCTCATGTTTTATTATTTCTTCGAAACATAACGGTTTCCTGTTCTTACGCTGTGTACTTTGAGCGACGGATGACAATTGTGAGTGGATCATTTTGATTATATTTTGTCTGGAGCTAATATCCGTAAGCATTATCAAATCTGACCCTGCGTACACATCACCAAAATAAAATTGAATTCGAAGAAATGATATTTATATCTCGAGCTTCGACCAAAATTTGTCGGTGTATGGGATATGAATCCCTGCCTCGTGTGCTTCTCATGTTTTCATTATTTCGCCGAAACGTAACGGTTTTCTGTTCTTACGATGTGTCCTCTAAGCGAGAGATAAGAAGGGTGAGATGCGTGGATCATTTGAATTATATTTTTTTGTCTGGAGCTAATATCCGTAAGCATTATAAAACCCTGCATTGCGTACGCATCAGGTCAGTGTGCCAATGCGGATCATGGCGAGAAGTAACGCTTTTTTGCCAGAGATGCAGATCGACGAACATAGCGATTTGCGTGAGATTATTTTCCGCATCGCTTATACTTTACGTTTTTACAGTCAACCTGTATGGCGTAGGTGTAGAAATTCGTGGCGACGGCGCACAGGGGGTTAAAACCCGATTATTTTTTTCAAAATAAAATAACTCCACACAGAAGCCACCAATTTGGATGATTTTTGTTTCTACTTATAGCAAATTAAATGTAGATTAGAGGAAAAATAAAGAAAATTGTTAAATAAATTTTTATAACCTCCAAATTCAACAAGAAACATAGGTATTTTCAAAATTTTGTAGGAAACCGTATTTAAGTTTCAGAAAAATGTTTCTTTTTGGGAAATATGTTGCCTCCTGAGTTCATCCATGTATAATATATAACCCCTACACCTGTGAACCATAACCTAAACACCTTGCAGATGAATACTTCGCCGCAAAGTCAGGTTAATACGATAATCTGTAATGAACTATGACTTTGTAAGGTATTTATGACAAAATAAGTGATCTGTAACATTAAAAACTTATAATGACCATAACCTAAACCATTTTACAAATTAGCTTATTATTTTTATATAGAAAAAAAGTAATTCCACACAGAAACCACCGATTCGGATGATTTTTGTTTGTACTTATAGCTAATTGAATGTAGATTAGGGGAAAAATAAAGAGTATTGTCAAATCAATTATTATAACCTCCAAACTCTACAAGAAACATTGGTATTTTTCAAAATTTTATAGGAAACCGTATTTAAGTTTTAGAAAAATGATTCTTTTTTGAAAAAATGTTGCCCCCTGAGTTCCTCCATGTATAATATATAACCCCTACAACTTTGTACCATAACCTAACAACTACGTTGAATACTTCGCCGCAAAGACATGTTAATATGATAATCTATAGTGCACTATGACTTTGTAAGTTAGTTATGAAAAATTAAGTGATCTGTAATATTAAAAACTTTTAATGATCATATCGCAATACTTTTTACCGATTAGCTTATTAATTCGATTTAGAAAAAAGTTATTCCAGACAGGAACCACCGATTCGGATGATTTTTGTTTTTACTTACAGCTAATTGAATGTAGATTAGGGGAAAAATAAAGAGTATTGTCAAATCAATTATTATAACCTCCAAACTCTACAAGAAACATACGTATTTATCAAAATTTTGTAGGGAAGCGTATTTAAGTTTTAGAAAAATGATTCATTTTGGGAATAATGTTGCCTCCTGCGTTCATCTATGTATAATATATAACCTCTACACCTAAGAAACATAACCTAACAACTCTACGTGGAATACTTCGCCGCAAAGTCAGGTTAATACGATAATCTGTAATGCACTATGACTTTGTAAGGTATTTATGACAAAGTAAGTGATCTGTAACATTAAAAACTTTTAATGACCATAACCTAAAACTTTTTACCGATTAGCTTATTATTTGGATTTAGAAAAAAAGTTACTCCAGACAGAAACCACCGATTCGGATGATTTTTGTTTGTACTTACATTTAATTGAATGTAGATTAGGGGAAAAATGAAGAGTATTGTCAAATCAATTTTTATAACCTCCAAACTGTACGAGAAACATTTTTTCTAAATTTTTCTAAATTTGGTTGAAAACTGTATTTATGTTTTAGAAAAATGATTCTTAGTGGTAAAAATGTTTACTTCTGAGTTCGTCCATATATAATATATTACCATTAGACCTGTGAACATCAAGGAGCGCGGGCGCGCTCCGAAGGCAAGTATAGAAGAAGCCTGAAGGAACGACCCGCACTACATATACATTGAAAGTTATAGTGCATTACGGATTATCGTATTAACCTCACTTTGCGGCGAAGTATTCATCTTCAAGTTGTTAGGTTATGTTTCATAGGTGTAGAGATTATATATTATACATAGATGAACGCAGGAGGCAACATTATTCCTAAAAAGAATCATTTTTCTAAAACTTAAATACGGTTTCCTACCAAATTTTAATAAATACGTATGTTTCTTGTAGAGTTTGGAGGTTATAATAATTAATTTGACAATACTCTTTATTTTTCCCCTAATCCACATTCAATTAGCTGTAAGTACAAACAAAAATCATCCGAATCAGTGGTTCCTGTCTGGAATAACTTTTTTCTAAATCGAAATAATAAGCTAATCGGTAAAAATTATTAGGATATGATCATTAAAAGTTTTTAATATTACAGATCACTTAATTTTTCATAACTACCTCACAAAGTCATAGTGCATGACAGATTATCATATTAACATGTCTTTGCGGCGAAGTATTCCACGTAGAGCTGTTAGGTTATGTTTCTTAGGTGTAGAGGTTATATATTATACATAGATGAACGCAGGAGGCAACATTATTCCCAAAATGAATCATTTTTCTAAAACTTAAATACGCTTTCCTACAAAATTTTGATAAATACGTATGTTTC
The DNA here is from genome assembly GCA_036365515.1 of Torymus aiolomorphi. Classification (NCBI taxonomy): domain Eukaryota; kingdom Metazoa; phylum Arthropoda; class Insecta; order Hymenoptera; family Torymidae; genus Torymus; species Torymus aiolomorphi. The sequence continues at coordinate 183,968,490 of CM070874.1, forward strand.
TTGTAGAGTTTGGAGGTTATAATAATTGATTTGACAATACTCTTTATTTTTCCCCTAATCTACATTCAATTAGCTGTAAGTAAAAACAAAAATCATCCGAATCGATGGTTCCTGTCTGGAATAACTTTTTTCTAAATCGAATTAATAAGCTAATCGGTAAAAAGTATTGGGATATGATCATTAAAAGTTTTTAATATTACAGATCACTTAATTTTTCATAACTAACTTACAAAGTCATAGTGCATTATAGATTATCATATTAACATGTCTTTGCGGCGAAGTATTCAACGTAGTTGTTAGGTTATGGTTCAAAGGTGTAGGGGTTATATATTATACATGGAGGAACTCAGGGGGCAACATTTTTTCAAAAAAGAATCATTTTTCTGAAACTTAAATACGATTTCCTACAAAATTTTGAAAAATACCTATGTTTCTTGTAGAGTTTAGAGGTTATAATAATTGATTTGACAATACTCTTCACTTTTCCCCTAATCTACATTTAATTAGCTATAAGTACAAACAAAAATGATCCGAATCGGTGGTTTCTGTGTGGAATTACTTTTTTTCTAAATCAAAATAATAAGCTAATCTTTAAAAAGGTTTAGGTTATGGTCATTAAAAGTTTGTAATGTTACAGATCACTTATTTTGTCATAAATACTTTACAAAGTTATAGTGCATTACAGATTATCGTATTAACCTGACTTTGCGGCGAAGTGTTCATCTTCAAGTTGTTAGGTTATGGTTCACAGGTATAGAGATTATATATTATGCATGGATGTACAGAGGAGGCAACATTTATCCCAAAAAGAATCATTTTTCTAAAACTTAAATACGGTTTTCTACAAAATTTTAATAAATACGTATGTTTCTTGTTGAATTTGGAGGTTATAAAAATTTATTTAACAATTTTCTTTATTTTTCCTCTAATCTACATTTAATTTGCTATAAGTAGAAGCAAAAATCATCCAAATCGGTGGCTTCTGTGTGGAGTTATTTTATTTTGAAAAAAAAAATCGGGTTTTAGCCCACTGTGCGCGTTTGCGTACAGTGCACTATTCGCTTTTACGTCGCGAACTGCGATTTTTACTCGCCCATAGCGGTCTTCGTAGAATCGCCGTTTATTACGAACGATTTTTTCGCAATAATCGATCGGGGTTGATGATAGCGGGCGAATTTGTCAGAGAAATACGCATGGAAAATGCAAATGTTCTCGATGACATGATGTCGGCGTTTAGCGAACAAATTGGTAAGTAAAAGATTTTATACTCATTTTTTATGACGAAAAAATATTTGTTATATGTTTTAAAATTTTCAAGCCTTAGAAAATCTTCTCGCCGATGACAGCGACGCGTCAACAATTTTTATGAACTATAGCGGGCGTGAAAATCCCGTAGCACGTCAACTAGAGTACGAGAGCGAGAATGAGGCTGTAACGAGCCCAAGCGAACCCGATATCTCAAGTAGCGAAGGAGAAGAAGAAGGAGAACATCAACAACAACAACAACAACAACAACAACAACTTATACAACAACCTATACAACAACCTATACAACAACAACAACAAATAATCCATGTAGCAAACGAAGAAGATGATAGGCGCTCGAATATTTTAGAATCCGACAACGAGAGCGAAAGCATGATTAGAATAGACTCGTCGCATGAAGAAGATAATGACACAGTTTTAACGCGCGGATTAAACTTGGCGCTCAACCACTATCGGGAACCACGGGTCGCAGTGGAGAGAGCCATAATGAGCGAGGACCCGCAGCCGTCGACTAGTGGAAACAGCGGCCAACCTCGCGCAGGGATGCTTCATAATTTTTATTCAACTAGAGCACCCCTGTCGGAGCGGAGTTTTCATAATATCGAGGATAGCCATCGTCTCGTTTGGAACAGTTTCGACGAAACTAGTCCTCTAGATCGACGAGTCAACGAATGTAAGAATTTTTTTAATTTGAATATTTATTTTTTTTCATGTAAAAGGCTGTTTTTACAACTTTTTATTTTTTCAAAAAAGTTATTCGGAGAAGAAACAATAGCGGCGACGGATTGGCCACTCCGGGTTTCGACATACCATTTCTATTGATTTACGCGAGGAGAATTTTGCATGTTCGGCGTGCGCAAGAATTGCGATGGTTTCACGACCAGGCGGAACATGAAGATTCTCCATTATATACGTCGAACGAACTACAAGATTTGTTGGAGCGCGTGCGCGATAGTTTCAACGGAAAACCTGAAGATTAACTTTTTGGTATTATAATTGTGAAAACAAAAAACATTTATTTTTTATTAATCGTTTTTTAATAAACATTACAGCGGACGACTCGTTGTCTACAAGCTCAGTATGGCTATCGCTCCCACCATCGCCTACAGTAGACGCAAATTCATGCATAAGAGAGAGCGGAGAACCTCTGCAAGTGGGATACGGCCACAACAATGATGGCATGGCCGACGATTACGACGGAGGCGACGAAGAAGAGGAGAAAAGAGCCAATGGTGATGCTGCAGAGGAGGAGGAGGAGAAGGAGGAGGAGGAGGAGGAGGAGGAGGAGGAGGAGGAGGAGGAGGCGAATAATCTCGACATAAGACCGCCCGGAGTAAGATTTATTGTGGCAGACGAAACCGAAAACCATGTGCAGCGATTTAGAGTGGTCGGGCGCTGTATTAAACTGCGTATCAAAGACCCGCCTACCGATTGCGATAATCCCCTTGTTTGGATGGAGGCAGCAATGCGCGACATTCACGCGCATATTATTTCGTTGATACCGAATGAAGAAAGGTTTTTGATCGGTGTGGTCGTTAGGAGCGAATACTTTGCGAATGGCGCAGGTGGATTATCTTTTCGACCGATTGAAAATTTTCATTACGCTGATCTTTGGGATTTGATTGCAAATCTGACACAAAGTAATGAAAATTTCCAAATCGACGAAAGTTTTGTGTTACACATTACATTTGTAAGTATACCCGAAGGGATGGGCGCGCGTAGAGCGAGAAAATTAACGATCAATTCGGTGACACAAAGATCAATAGTGTCTATTGTAAATGTCGATAATTTATGCCTACCGCGTTCGTTAGTTGTAGGTGAAACTTATATCAAATTGCGGGCAAACGATACGGATGAAGCTCGAAAGGAATGGGGTGTCGTACGCGACGGTCGACGTAAACTACAACGCGAACGCACCGAAAAATTAATGCAGGATGCTAATGTTCATATACCACCCACGGGAGCAGGTTTCTTCGAAATTGAGCAATTTCAAAATTATTATTTACACACTGGTATAGCTATAGTAGTATACGATAAGAAAACTTTTGGCAGCGGTGAGCCCCCATTTTTTGATGGGCGTGCTGTTGTAGAAAGACAGACAGGATGTGAAACACAGTGTATAATTAATCTTTGTTATAATTCTAACGCATTATGATACAATACTGAATTTAATCGGTGTTGCGCGAAATAAATTCTTTTGCACTTTTTGTAACAAACGTTTTAATTTCATAGCCCAACACAAATGTTTAAAAACATGTTCCAAGTGCTTTGTCTCTCCCGCGTGTAAAACAGATAATGTCGATTTAATTAAATGCTCGCAATGTAATAGAAATTTTTTTGGAAATATGTGCTACGATAATCATTTAAAAGATGGCTCTTATAAAAAAAAAGAACAAAAAATTGTGCGATGTAGCTAAACTTTGCAATAGATGCAATAAAGTTACAAATTGTTTTCGTTCGAAACACACGTGCGGAATGATTTGGTGTAAATATTGTAAAAGAAAACATTTTATCAACGAATTCTGTTACATGCAACCGATAAGTAATGAGATTAATCACGAAAAAAACATTTTGTTTGTTTTTTATGATTTTGAGACGCGACAGGATGAGCCTTATCTTAATCACGAGACTTCAAATTTGCACATTCCAAATTTATGTGTCGCACAGCAAGCGTGCTCGGATTGCATCGATGATGACGATGTTTCGCGTTGGTGTAATACTTGCGGCGTTCGCGAACATGTTTTTCGAGAGAAAATCCTGTCACTCAGTTGATCGAATTGTGTATTAGAGATAAGACAAAATTTGCGCAAATCATATGCATTGCGCACAATGCACGAGCATTCGATGCGCAATTCATATTAAAAGAATTGGCAGAGTGTACATCTGAAGTTTTGCCGAGTATTATTTTAAGTGGACAGAATATTATTACTATGCAATACGGGCGATCGAAATTCATAGATAGTCTAAACTATTTCCAAATGAAGTTGAGCGCTCTTCCCGCTGCTTTTGGCTTGCCGGAAAACAGTAAAAAGGGTTATTTTCCCCACTTATTCAATACTCTACAAAATCAAGAATACGCAGGCCCTTTACCCGATGCCAATTTCTACGCGCCGAATTCTATGAGTATCGATGAGAGAAAAGATTTTTTTAAATGGTACGAAGAGAACAAACGAGACTATGTATTCAATTTTAAAACAGAAATCGTCGAGTATTGTCGCATGGATGTACAAATTTTACGCCGCGCGTGTATAGCTTTTCGAAAAATTTTTCTTGATATTGGCGGCACTGACCCCTTCTTTTCCGCAACTACTATCGCCTCAGCTTACTCTTATTTGTATCGAAAAAAATTTCTCAAGCCAAACACCATCGGAATTTTACCGCCTACTGGCTACAGGCGCGCTAATAACCACTCTCAAAAAGCTGTTGAGTGGCTATTGGAGTGCGAGCGCGAAATCGGGCGAGAGATTATTCACGCAGGTCGGGCCCGCGAGTATAGATTACCCGAAGGATTCTCGGTAGATGGATATTTGCCACCGTCAGAGCTTCCGAGCTCGTCGACGTCAAGCGACAGTGCCGCGGTCACAGATAAAGGTATAGTATTCGAGTATCAAGGGTGCTACACACATGGGTGTCCGCGATGTTTTCAAAACAAACGCGATAAATTAACCGCCTACAATAGAACTCACAACGAGGCATACGAGAGCACTCGAGCAAAAATAGATAAAATAAAGTCACTGGGCTACGAGGTTCGCGAAATTTGGGAGTGCACATTTGACCGGCGTAAAATTGAAAATCCTCGGATCGCAAATTATTTGAATAATCATCCGTTAATAAGCAAAATGGTTTTAAATCCGCGAGACGCGTTTTTCGGGGGTCACACGGAAAATATAGCTGTACATTATAAAATAAGAGAAGGAGAAACAATAAGATATACGGATATTTGCTCTTTATATCCGTATATCTGTAAACGAGGCCGGTTTCCGCTCGGACACCCAGATATATTTGTTGGCAGTCAGTGCGACGCGTTGACGAAAGGAAATAACAACGATTTATCACGAGTAGAAGGTTTGATCAAATGTAAAATATTGCCTCCTCGTAATTTGTTTCTTCCTCTCTTACCAATAAAAATGCATGGACGATTACTCTTTGCTCTTTGTCGCTCTTGTTGCGAGGAGATGCGACAAGAAGATTGTACTCACGAATATACTCACAAGCGCGAATTCACGGGGACGTGGGTAGCCGACGAACTGCGAAAAGCCATCGAGTTGGGTTACCAAATAACGGAAATATTCATAATATGGCGATATAAAGTAACGCAATACGATCAACAGAGGCACAGAAGGATTGTTTGCAGACTACGTGAACGCGTTTTTGAAAATAAAACAACAAGCTAGCGGATAGCCATCGTGGTGCGAGAGCGAAGTAGATAAGGAACGTTATTTGTTAGAGTTCGAGCGAGACGAGGGTATACGAGAGAGAAAAAATCGGAAAAAATGCTGGCTTGCGCGCAGTGGCAAAACTCTGTCTTAATTCTTTTTGGGGAAAATTTGGGCAGCGTAGTAACTTGAAACAGACCGAAATTGTAAAAACACGCGAGGCCCTCCTTAAACTTTTAGTTGCGCCGGAAAAAGAAGTATTTAACGTGTTACCGGTAAACGACGAACTTTTATATGTAAACTGGCAAAATATCGCCGATGCTGTGGCACAGGGGTCCAATACGAATGTAGTAATCGCAGCATACACTACGGCGCAAGCTCGACTCAAATTGTACGATTATCTTGAGAAACTAGATCGACGAGTTTTATACTTTGATACCGACTCTTGCATATTCGTTTGTAATGAGCGCGCGAAGGACGAGGAATACAGACCCCACCTTGGCACGCTATTAGGTGATATGACGGACGAACTGAAGAGTTACGGACCAAATGTACATATTGAAACATTCTTATCGGGCGGTCCTAAATTTTACGCCTATAAAGCAATCGATTCATCGACAGGACAGACATTTGAATGTTGTAAAATCAAAGGGATAAGGTTAAATTATGCTAATTCTTTAAAAATAAATTTCGATAGTATTAAACAATTGATCGATACCTTTATGAATGGCGACGATGCGGGTAATATTAAATTATATTTTAAAGCCATAAGGCACACACCCAAGCACGATGTTATCACGCGAGCCGAATACAAGACATGTTGTATAGTGTTAAAAAAACGGCGCTACCATTCAATAAAAGAATTATCATTGCCTTTTGGCTATAAGCGTTAAAACATTTTATTAATAAAAAATAAGACTTATTTGTAAATATTGTTCTTGTTCATTGTAATTATTTTTATCTCCCTCTTCCTCTTCCTCTCTCTCTCTCTCTCTCTCGCGCGCTCTCTTGTCCATACGCGAGGCCTCGCGCGCTGTAGCAGCTGATATGCGCGCGCGTGCAAAGTATTCGCTTCTTAAAGCGGCGAATATCAGCTTATACCGCGCGGAGTACAAGCTTGTACATGCGCCCCGGTGCGCGGTGCATATCAGCTGATGAGCACCGCGCCGCGCCGCGCCGCTGCCGCCGCCGCCGCCGCCGCCCGGGGATCGTTGGTTTTTTTCACGCTGAAAAAAAAAAAAAAAATGTGTTATCGCTATAAAAGCACGAACAAATTCGGTTTTGTTGTCATTCATGAAAATGGATACGCGTTGGAAACATCCATTTACATGTTGTGTGTGAGGACCTACCGGGTGTGGCAAAACTCAGTTCGTCAAAAAGTTTCTTATTAATTTACCGAAAATCTGTAACGTATGCTTTGATCGCATACTCTTTTATTACGCCGAGTGGCAAGAAGCCTACCGCACGGAGTTGAGACCCGGGTGTGACGCACCGAGTATCGAATTTAGAGAGGGTCTGCCTCAAGTGAGTGATTATTCTTGCGACCGCGATAAAAAAAAGTTATTAATTCTGGATGATTTAATGCGAGAATCTTCGTGCGATGTTATACTAGATCTATTTACGAAAGGTAGTCATCATAAAAATATCAGCGTTATATTCATAACGCAAAATATTTTTCACAAAGGAAAATCGCAACGCGATATAAGCCTGAACACAAAATATCTCGTACTCTATAAAAACCCGCGTGATCGCGCTCAAATACAGCACTTGGCGCGTCAAGTATATCCGGAAGATCCGAAATTTCTGCAAGAGGCCTACCTCGACGCCACGCGAACCCCACACGCGTATCTTTTTCTCGATTTATCACAAGACTGTCTCAACGAATTTCGATTCCGCTCCTGCATATTTCCCGACGACAAAACGCACTACGCTTATGTACCGAAATATTCAAAGTTTCGATAGTCTAATTATATTGAAAGAAGGAGAGGGGGAGTGAAGAAAAAAAGAAATAGATACGTCAGATGCGTGAGCCTTCAACCCAGTCGAGAGATAACAATGGCAGGAGCAACACGGATGAATTCTAGACGCTGTTCGCTTTGTACTAAACATTTTTCCAAAAAACATTTGGCGGTTTTGGGAGCTCTCTCACACTGCGACGACAAACAGCGTTCGGCCATACTTCGCACGGCTGATAAATCGCTCGTCAAGTGCATATGCGAGTACGCATTAAACGTTTTACACGGCGTAGTGAAATTAAGAGATTCGGAGAAGAAACAGCTGAATAAGCATAAGATCGTATTGCGCAGATTAATAAATCGAAAGTCATCAAGTTGGAAAACTAAAAAACGCGCAATAGTACAGAACAGAGGATCCTTTTTGCCAGTTCTTCTAGCGCCCATCGTAGGTGCGCTCATATCTAAACTATTTGGAGGAGGAGGAGGAGGAAAGCAGCAGTAAATAGGGGAAGCAGTATGGAACGTGCTCGTAAAATGGTAATCGTGCCCGAAGATGCAATCGAACGCGCGCAGTCTACACCCGCTGAATCAACAAAAATAATTTCCCCGAGCGAATTCTCCGGCGAAAATTCTATGCAAACTCCCGGTGACAATTTCTCCAGATTAGACGCCGAAATGTTCGATATTCTTCACTCGAAAAAAGGGGTGAAGGACGTTCACGAAAAATGTCTAAATTACTTACAAGTTATTACTTACAGCAGCAGCAGCGATGCACTACGAGAAATCGACGAAATTGACGAGACACTAGCACCCCTCACCGAAGAAGCCATTGTCGATGGTGTACCCAAGGCGTATCAGCGCAAGGTGCGTCTCTTGTTGCGTCATTGGAAAACAGTAGCACCCGAACGTCTTAAGTGGAACAATGCTGGTACAGTGAGTATAGATGGCCGCACGGTAGAGCGTTCAAATATTGTAGAATTACTGAACGATGTGGTTAGAAGAAGAAGGGGAAAAAATGACGACGAGGAAGCACCAGTTGGACGCACGGAGTTTTATAAATTTGTTAAAACTTCCGATACTCCGACTAATTTAATAGGCAACAGCGAAGTTTTAAAAATTGGCAGAGTACTCACAGCGCCTTTGAATACGGCCAAACGACGACTGAATAAGGAAGACGCGAATGCAGAGCCCTCTCCCGTGCTTACGAGGAGAAGAAAGGCTGAACAAAGTAAAAAAAAGTGGTTACGATTCCAAATATAAAAACGCACACACTCACACGCCCTGATACACACACACACACACACACACACACACACACACACACACACACACACACACACACACACACACACACACACACACACACACACACACACACACACACACACACACACAAACGCACAAAGAGACGATGTACGAGAAACAGTATTACGATCTCTCGCACGAGGCAGGATACGCGGGTGCAAGAAATCTCGTACGCGTAAATAAAAAGAGAGGTAAAGAGAAGGCTAAAATATACGCATGGCTTAGTAACCAAGACTTACACGCTTCATCATCCTATAAAACGAAAATTTCCGAGACTGCGCTACAACGTCACGAACGTGGACGATCTGTGGGAGTGTGATTTACTACAGTTAACCTCGATAAAAGACTATAACGACGGCTTCTGCTATATTCTCGTTGTTGTGGATGTTCTCAGCAAGTATGCGTGGATCGAACCATTGCGCGACAAAACAGCGCGCAACGTTGCCGGCGCGTTCGAAAAAATTCTAGACAGAGCGAGCCCACGAGTACCGGTGTGTTTACAATCCGATCGTGGCAAAGAATTTGTCGGCTCAGTCCTTCAAAGCCTTCTAAAAAATATGACATACAATTTAGAGTAGCGCGAAATCCCGATATCAAAGCGGCTGTAGTCGAGAGACTCAACAGAACAATAAGAGAGCGTATGTGGCGCTATTTCTCGCACAAAGATACAAAAAGGTATGTCGACGCAGTACAAAAAATTATATACGCTTACAACCACACATTGCATAGTGGAATAAAAATGAAACCATCTAAGGTAAATCTGTACAACGCAGCAAAAGCTCGTGAAAATTTGCAAAAGCGTGCTCTTCGACAAAGCGCGGTGCAGAGAAACGGCCGCAAGAGGGCCCACCAAGCGATACCTAAATTCAAGGTGGGCGACTTCATTCGAATCAGTCGGATTAAAAATACCTTCGACCGCGGTTATGAAAAAAATTTCAGCGAGGAAGTGTTCAAGATAAAAAGGGTGTCGCGACGACAGAATATCTTCACGTACGTTCTCGAAGACTTAAACGGTGAAATTATCGACGGATTCTTTTACACGGAAGAACTTGTATTGGTTGGCCGAGAACGCATCACAAACCATCAAACATTTAAAGTGGAGCGCATAGTTCGTACGCGTGGACGAGGAGCAAATAAGCAACTATTAGTCAGGTGGTTAGGATACCCTGACAAATTCAACTCTTGGATAAAGGCGAGCGATCTCGATAGAATCTGAAAAAAAAATGGAGAACCAAGATGAATTTTACATGGTGTTACCGAGTAACAGCAGTATGATGTATTTCAGCGATAATACAACAACTTGCTTCACCACGCATTTACAGCGCGAGATTATGCTACACGGTGAATGGCTCGTAGGTCTAGCTGAAATTTACGTGCCTTGTACTATAATCCACGTACAAAATACTGAAGCTTCTTATTCGTTTTGTTCCTACGACAGCGGTAAGGTAGTATGCAAAGACGTTTGCCACTTTCCCGACGGTATTTATAAAACAATAGAACAGCTAGCTGCCGAGATAAATAGATCGAACGACATATATCAACATCAAGTACTGGAGTCGATGAAAAGCCGCTTAGGATATTACGCCATAAAGCGAACATGCCATTGTGAAGAGTTTCACGTGACGGAATTCAATGATAAAATTTGTCGTATTTTTGGTATTGAAAATTTCGTGACCAAAGGAATGTTCACGACCGTCAACGAGGGCACCAGAGTCATTGAGGGTGTTAGACCTGCTTCATTGTCTCGCGCTATCCCTGATCAAATGTACGTTTACACGGACATTTGCGAACCATACACAGTCGGCGACACTCAAGCATCTCTGCTACGTATAGTTTCAGTCACAGATCCAAATTACAAATTTGGTTGTAACTACATGCAGCGTTTTGCTCCGATACATTACATACCGTTACTTTATCATACTTTCCAGAATATAGTTATAGATATAAGAGATCAGCACGGCCATCCTATACCATTCGAGTATGGTACGTTGACGGTTACGCTACATTTCAAACGCAACCGCTAAAAAAAATTATAGCCAATATGAGTTACTACATTCAGTGCTACGACGACGAGCAAGTCGGGGGTGGTGGTGTTAGGAGAGTTTTCGCTGGCTCTACTTATCAAAGAGGCCGAGGAGTGGGAGCGTGGTTAGGCGGTCTGTTTCGAAAAATGCTGCCTTACATCTCCAGTGGAGCGAAAGCTGTAGGAAAAGAAACCATACGAGCGGAGTTAAATATTTTCGATGATGAAAGGCTCGGGTTATAAGACGCCTGCTCACAGACGAAAACGTCAGTTGAGGAAGACAAGCGGATTAGTTCGCATCACCGAGAAAAAAAAGAAGAAGAAGAAGAAGAAGAAGAAGGGACGAACAACTACAAGAAAAGGTGGCAGAGTCAACAAGAAGAGGAAGAAGCCCACTTTTAGAAATATTAACGACATCTTCGGCCCGAAATAGAAAAAATGGCGTTCTTACATTCACACTCGACAGAATGTATGTCCAGTGAGTTAGACATTTTTTCTCTACCTGCGACTCAAACTTCCATAGAGAGTAGCAGTTTCTTACACTACAAGCCCGCGTCATCGCTCAGCGACGAAGGAGATGCCCCCATAGAGTTTGTGGTGCCGAGTGGTAGTGAACATTACATAGACCTTGCGCACACGATGCTTTATATTCAAGCAACGGTTGAACCAATAGAAGGCGAAGCAGAAAACGCCAAAGTCGCGCCAGTTAACAATTTTCTTCATTCGCTATTTAATCAAGTCGACGTTTTTTTTAATCAAAAGCTCGTTTCACCTCCCAACAACGCCTACCCCTATAGAGCTTATATTGAATCGTTGTTGAATTATTCTCCGGCTGCTAAAGAATCGCATTTAACTACAGCACTTTGGTACGATGATACGTTTGACAACTTTGAAGCTGCTCTGAATATTTCTATAGAAAATGCTACCGCTAACAAAGGTGCCCTATATCGTCAACATTACATACTTGGAGGGAAAACCGTCGATATGATTGGTCATTTGCATTGCGACGTATTTAATCAAGATAAAATGCTTATCAACGGAGTGGAGATGAGAGTACGCCTCGTACGAAGCAAAGATGCATTTTGCTTGATGGATGTGTCGGATGATGGTAAATTCCGTGTCAAAATCAAAGAAGCCAGTCTCATCATACGCAGAGTAAAGATAAGTCCCGGTATTTTACTTGGCCACGCCAATGCCTTAGCTAAAGCTACAGCCAAGTATCCGATTACACGCGTCGAAGTTAAGTCTTTCACACTTCACACTGGATTTCTCGGGGACACTCTCGACAACGTCATCCTCGGGCAGCTACCTAAAAGAATAATTATAGGTTTCGTTGACAACAAAGCATTTAATGGAAATCGTAAATTCAACCCGTTCAATTTTCAACACTTCTCGATAAATTATCTTTCTTTGTACGTCGACGGAGTGCAAATTCCAAGCAAACCGTTACAACCTCGCTTTACCGGCAACAGCGGTCTCTACATAGATGCTTACCATACGCTATTCTCGGGTACAGGTATACATTTTCTCAACGAAAGCAACGGTATCAATCGTCACAATTACGCGCGAGGAAATTTTCTGACGGCTTTTGACTTAACACCAGATTTATCAGCTCATTGTGCTACACACTGGAACCTCGTGCGGTCGGGTAGCGTGCGCGTGGAAGTGCGATTCGAGGGCGCTCTCACTAGTACCATAAATTGCATCATTTACGCAGAATACGATAACTTACTGGAAATCGATTCGAGCAGGCAAATCCTATCGGATTTTAGCGCGTAAATATAAGAAGAAGAAGAAGAAGAAGAAGAAGGAGAAACAAGAGTAGTGGGGATAAGCGTATATCAGAAATGAAACGCCTACGCGTGAGGATCAGTTGTCATTTGGTCTTTTACATAGCGATACACTCGCGCTCACTTCTTAAATCATGGATTTCATTGTCGACATACAAGGTTTTCGCGACGTTAACAGAAATTTTTTGCCAAAGGAAGTGGCTGTGATCACATTGCAAGAGCTCATAGTCGGTCATTCGATAGCAGGCCCACCTTGTAATTTTTTGCATTTGCCACCAGACATAAAGACGACAAACAGCTATTGCACAGTTCACTTACACGGAATAGAGTGGTTCGAAGGTGACGTATCATTACGACGATTGCGCCATCATCTCTACAAACTTGTCAAGAAGGGGAGAAATATCTACGTGCGAGGGGATCAAAAACGAAGATATCTCGAGAACGTGCTTGGAAGGTGCGTTATAAACCTCGAAGAGTGGAGGTCGCCATCGTTTAGTAAATTAGAAGGACTATTTCCGAATTCATTAGTGTGTGCAAGTCATATCGAAAAACATATAGAAAATAAGAAAGACTTTTGTGCACTTTTCAAAGCAAACCTATTAAGAAAATGGCTATACAGTATACTTCCAGAAGAGTGGCGCGAAGTAACTGAAACCATACAAAGCGAAAGATTTTACGCTGCTCTTTGCAAGTATCGTAACGAAAACAGAAAGTCTTTTCGCTTTGGTGAACCAGGTGGAGTAGATGTAACCGACGACGACAGTAGCACACACGCGGTAAAAGCAAACAACGACGACGACGACGACGACGACGACGACGACGACGACAACGACGACGACGACTTCAACATTGTATTCACTGAGAACGTTCCCAGTGAAAAGTCTGTAAATACAAATATATTCAGGGAGAATCAATTACATGATGGATACAAGGACAATAATGCATGCGATACGTGCGCTAAGAGCGAATACAATAGGTGTGTATGCTGCTGACCAAATTCCAAAAATTTTAAGTCCACCTGTGGCTATTGTGACCAATCTAGATACAGCAAATAAACCAGGATCGCATTGAGTTGCCATTTACATAGACAAAAATGAATACGGAGTATATTTCGACAGTTACGGGATCGCCCCCACCTCAGCACTCCATCTTGATCGCCTACGAAGAAACTGCGTGCGTTTCCAGTGGAACAAGAAACCATTACAAAGTTTTGATTCAAAAGTGTGCGGTGAATATTGCATTATGTTTTTGCATCATATGTGTAGTGGTAGTTCTTTACGCGCGTTTTGTCGCATCTTTTCATACAATACATACAAAAACGATAACATAGCTACTAAATTTTATAAAGTTATTTCACAAAAGCGAGCCAGAAAGGCGAATCCTTACAGAAATCGTTTTCTTCCAAGAGACACTTCATTGGGAACTGGGCAGAGTAATCAAACATGTAACGCAAAATTATAAATTTTTTCTTTTTGTAATCATAGATGTAAGAGTAAAATATGTATACTTTTGTAAGTTCTTCGTAAAATAAAAATTGTATTTGTAACAAATTTACATTTAGTGTTAGACTCTTTTTCACATCCTTACCTACCTGATTCCCCTACATGCTTTCAAGAAATTATCACGTTAATATTATAACAGTATCTCTATTTTGCTTATTTTCATATCATACGTTCACATCGGCTGCGATTGTAACTGAAATTTTTATCGCGTAATACAAAGCCAAAAGTAAGGTTAGGTTTATACATATAAGAATTTGTTTCGTCGTCATCTTTATCTCGTATTCGTTACTGTTTAAGCTCACGTCATTTCACCGTACTTTTTTATCGCGAATACAAAACGGAAAGTGAGGTTACGTTACATTCAAGGATTTCTTTCATCATAATCTTTCTCCGAAACCATTATTTTTATCTCGTATTCGCGTTACTCTCTAAGCGCACGTCATCCCAACGTACTTTTTTATCGCGAATTCGAAACGGAAAGTGAGGTTATGTTACATTCATCGATTTCTTTCTCGGAAACCGTTATTTTTATCGCGTATTCGTTACTCTCTAAGCGCACGTCATCCCAACGTACGTTTTTATCGCGAATACGAAACGGAAAGTGAGGTTATGTTACATTCATCGATTTCTTTCTCGGAAACCGTTATTTTTATCGCGTATTCGTTACTCTCTAAGCTCACGTCATTCCAACGTACTTTTTTATCGCGAATACGAAACGGAAAGTGAGGTTGTGTTACATTCATCGATTTCTTTCTCGGAAACCGTTATTTTTATCGCGTATTCGTTACTCTCTAAGCTCACGTCATTCCAACGTACTTTTTTATCGCGAATACAAAACGGGTAGTAAGGTTATGTTACATTCATCGCTTTCATCTTGTTGAATTCTATATATTACAACGGCATCACTCCGTTCACTGATTGGATGAGGGAATGGTACGTAACGGATTCATCGGCCAATGGGAAAACAGAGCATGGTGGGGACATACGTGTAAAAGCTGGAGCCCGACATGCTTGCCTTCAGTCACGAGTATCCATTCCATTTGAGAGTACGCTCGCGCGTGGATATTCCAGTGTCCGTTCAATCTCTAAGTATACTCTTGCTTTAAAATGGACAAAAACGATGCATCAGCAGCAGCTTCAGTAGCAGCTTCAGTAGCAGTAACTCCATCACCACTACCTCCGCCATCAGCTGCACCACCACTACCTCCACCAGCAGCAGCAGCAGTAGCAGTAACATCGCGAGTTAATAAAAACATAGATCTGCCAAATCTCTTCCTGTCTACAACCTACGCTATCAATAAATCAAATTACAAAAGAGTCGTTGTTGGATTGGAACACCACGCAGGATTTTATAGAGCTGTGGTGAAACTCGGTAGTACAGGGTCTCCTGCAAAGTACGTAACTCTCGAAAAAAACAGTTGGGAACTGATCAGCGACCAAATGTGCTAGATTCATTCACCTTCTACAAAGACTTCGGTAAGCCTTCAAAAATATTTCTTCCAAACCACGACATCAATTTTACAACGGTGTACGGAGTGAGGTCCATCCTTATCGACGAGAGACCTAGTGTACCGACACCGGAGCTCGTCAGAGGAGACTTTCCCGAAGGGCAACCAATAGACGAGGAGACGCAGTTTCCAGACAGTTGTTCACAGTACGAGACACCACAGAAGAAAAGAAAATACGAAAGTCCACCCGGGATCGTCATGCAGCAGGCAACTTTGAACGGCCTACGAGAAGTGCGCGAATGTGTCGATGAGTGGCTAAAACGTTTAGAAGAAAGTGCCGGATTTATAAATCGCGGTATCGATAACGTAATTGAGTTTTTAAAAGTTGAGTTAAAGAGAGAAAGCACTGAAAAAGCGAAAAATATTTTGAAAGACACTGCTGCGTTTAAACAATATTGTTCATTGCGTAAAAATGAAATTAATAATAGAGCAAAGTTGCACATGGAATTCGGTAATATGAATAAAGATTTGTACGACATTTTTCTTATGGAATTTTATGCATTTGGCTTATCCAACTTGGCTCATGATATGAACGATTATATGTTCGCAAATTAATTTGTAATATTATTCAAAGGCTTAAACAATATATATTCAATTTTAATTAGAACCAACAATCTTTTTTATTTTTTACCTTCTATCCACCAAACCTTTCTTATAAAATTCATATATCATAGATATACTCTGCATACTCCAATTTGGGGTCACCAGTTCCTACGCATGGTCTCTACACCACATGATGCAAAGTATAGTATATTCATTTATAATGCGATGAGCGAAACGGGAGGTACCATTTTCATATTGAACGTCAAACAAGCAAGAAGTATGGGGCCACCGCAAAGCAAGAACGCTACGAAAAGTTACACCGACGATAAAGAGAAGCAGCCGCTTATACAGCCATCATCGTCGTCATCATCAAAATCGTCATCGCACAATAGCTTCTTCAAGAACACCTTCTCGTTTCCAGAGAAACAAGCGTACAAACGATTTTAATAATCGTTTACTGTTAATTTTTTATCAAAACGGTCCTTTTCAGGACCACAATATAATATCACGTAAAAACATACTATTCGATATCTTCTTACACACACACACACACACACACACACACACACACACACACACACACACACACACACACACGCACACACACACACACACACACACACACACACGCACGCACGCCCGTGTCGAGTTGCTAGCCTCGCATCAGGCGCCTCCCCAGGTGGCGGATAGGGGAAAGCTCGTCAGATATGACGGGTACCGGGGAAATAAAATACCCGGGGTGGACCAAAACTAGCTAGGGGAAGGCACCCCGAATAATAAACCAAATATGGATAGTGTGCTGAAAAAATATATTACCCCAAGTAGGTATCCTCAACAATGAGGAAAATCCCACCACCGATTCCGATCGGGTGAAAGCCCCGGTGGTCGGTGCAGGCTCCACGGATTTTGGGGGGAGCCAAAAGCACGGTGTGGCCAATCAGGCTGGTGCAGAAGGGGATAATCGCTTGGCCTCTTCTGCATCTCAGAAGACAAGCGAAGAAGAAGAAGAAGGAGAAATTACCCATGGAAAAGAAAATGCCAAAATAGATAGAAGCGCTGAGAAGAAGAAGCAGAATTTGCTCGAACTGGTGAAGCGGCAGGACGACCTACTGTTTTCGTTAAGTGAATTCCTTAAAGGCAAGACCAATGTACACAAGGAAATTCATAGAAAGGTGGCGAGTTTGTCAACAAACTGGCGCCGGATTACGGAGCTGGGTGGAATAGCGGAGGCGGTAAATCAACCGAAGAAACTGTCGGCCGTGAATACGCAGACGACTCCCACGCTCAACCAAAAGCAACTGGGCGGCAACGGTGAGACTATGGAGGGCGAGGAAACCCCAAAGGGTAGGCGCGCAGCCAATGCCAAGAAGAGGAAGGAGCGAGGTACTCCACCATCGATGGAGCAGCAAGAGAAGAGGAGAAGGAAGGCGCCAGCGCAGTCGCCGTTCAGCGAGCCGCCACCGCCTGGACTGGAAAATGAGGGGAGCACGGGACCCGGAGGGCAGGTGGCAAAAAGTGCGGAAGAAGAAGAGATCGCGCAAGATGGAGCAGCTGAAGCCTCCACAGCCTCGAAAGAGACCAAGAGGACGGCCCACGTTACCGAATGCTCTCGTCATCGAGAAAAAGGGTGACTTGAGCTATGCGGAGATCTTGAGTCGCCTCAAGAAGGACGAATCGTTGAAGGATGCTGGCAACTGCGTACAGAAGGTACGCAGGACGAACGCGGGGAAGCTGCTGATCGTACTGACAAAGGAAAGCACAGAGAAGGAGGCAGAGGTTCATCAACAAATCCAAGATGCCCTCGGAGATCTGGCGAGCGTTACGAGTAGAGTCCAAGAGACTGATATTGAGCTCAAGGACATAGCGGAGGACACGACGGAAGAGGAAGTCTTTGCGGCTATCCAACGAGAGCTGGGCGCAGACGTTGATATTGCGCAAACGTGCGTCAGATCGTTGCGATACGCATATGACAAAACGCAGACTGCGGCCGTCAGACTCACTCCTTCCGCTGCTGAGAGGCTACTGAACTTGAAGACTATTCGAATACAATGGAGTTCCTGCAGGATCCGCGAAGTTGTGAGGCCCCGCAAGTGCTTTAGGTGTTGGGATTTTGGGCATCTATCACGAAGTTGCAAAAGCGAAACGGATCGCAGTAAATGCTGCTTCAGATGCGGTGAAAATGGGCACAAAGCTGCTGAGTGTACAGCGCAACCGCACTGCGCGTTATGCGCCGGTAAAGGTACAGAAAGCTCCGTAAACCATATTGCGGGGAGTAGCCGATGCCCAGCATACAAGAGGGCTTCCCAGGTTTTCCAGGCGACACTCAAACGACGCCAATGAGAGTACTTCAGCTCAACCTCAACCACTGTGAGGCCGCGCAGGATCTGCTCAGGCAGACAGTGCGGGAGCTAAAAATAGACTTGGCCATACTCTCGGAACCCTACAAGCACCTGGACGCTCAACCCTGGGTGTCCGATGGGAGTGAGAAAGCTGTGATCTGGTCCTGTGCAAAGCATCCCTTCCAGGAGCTGGCAGGCCAGACCAAAAGCGGCTTCGTGAGAGCGAAGGTTAAGGGTGTCCATTATTACAGTTGCTATGCTCCACCCAGCTGGGAGATAGGGGAGTTTGAGGATTTCCTCGACAAGCTGGCCAGAGACGCCAAGGACCGTTCCCCAGTAACCATCGCTGGGGACTTCAATGCCTGGGCTACCGACTGGGGCAGCCAGAAGACCAACGCAAAGGGACAAGCCCTGTTGGAGGCGATGTCCTCATTGGACGTTGTTCTGCTCAACACGGGCATTGACCCCACTTTCGTCAAAAGAGAGGCCTCATCCGTTGTGGACCTTACATTCGCGAGTAGCAGTCTTGTGCGAGGAAACCGCGCTTCGTGGAAGGTTCTGGACATCCACACTCACAGTGATCACCAGGCCATACTGTGGGAGATAAGCGCGGACCAGAAACGGGGGTCGAAAAAACCAAAGACGAACACACTGGGCTGGAAAGTCAAGCTGTTTGACGCGGACTTGTTCCGCGAGGCGTTTAACACTACCCCGCTCAAAGAAGGAGAGGCAGAACTGAAAGTGGGTGAAGTTATGCAGAGGGTGACCGACGCGTGCGACGCAACAATGCCCCGGAAGAAAGCTAACGACCACCATCCCGCTGTGCACTGGTGGAGCGAGGAAATTGCCGGGTTGCGTAAGAAGTGCCACCGAGCCCGAAGGTTAGCCCAACGAGCTCGAGGAAAATCCACGTTTGATTCGCTGGAGGAGGAGTCCAGGAACGCAAGGAGGGAGCTCAAGCTAGCCATCAAGCAAGCCAAAACGCACAGCTGGAACGAACTTCTTAGTGAAGTAGACAGTGATCCGTGGGGCAGACCATACAAGGTGGTAATGACTCGACTGAAAAGTCAGTCGATGCCAATGCCGACCTGTCCGAAGCTACTGGAAAAGATTGTGACGACCCTTTTCCCGGAACAGCAGAAGGAGGACCTCAACATTGAGGAGAACACAGGTGAGGATATTCCACCCATCACGGAGGAGGAGCTGCTCGCCGGTACAGCGAAGGTGGGAAACAACAAAGCTCCCGGTATGGATGGCATACCCAACGTGGCACTGAAGACAGCCATCAAGGCAGCACCAGCTATGTTCCAAGACATGTACAACACATGCCTTAAGGAAGGAACATTTCCAAAGAAGTGGAAGTGGCAGAGGCTAGTGCTTCTCCCCAAGGGAAAGAAGCCTCCGGACGAGCCATCATCATACCGTCCACTCTGCATGCTAGACACGGCTGGAAAGATCTTCGAGCGGATCATCCACAATCGGATAGTGAAGGTGGTGGACTCGCTGCTAGCGGAAGATCAGTACGGATTCAGGAAATCGCGCTCCACACTGGACGCGATCAACAGGGTGGTGAACGCAGCCAAAGAGGCTATCTCAGGGAAAAGATATACGAGAGGGTCAAAGCAGTACTGCCTGATCGCTACTCTCGATATCAAGAATGCCTTCAACTCGGCCAGGTGGAAGAGTATCATGGAGGCCCTTAAAAGGCTCAATGTCCCATGGTACCTCCGTAGGATAGTGGCGAGTTACCTGTGTGATAGGTACCTCATGTACGACACAGAAGATGGAACGAAAACGTACAGAGTAACTGGAGGGGTACCGCAAGGCTCGGTACTGGGACCACTTTTGTGGATCATCCTGTACGATGCATTGCTGTTGTTGCGATTTCCTCGAGGAATAAGTCTTGTAGCCTTTGCAGACGATGTGGCGGTGGAAATCGTCGCGAAACACCTGGAGGAGATAATCGATCTCTTTGGCCAGGTCTTCGGAGAGATCGGCAAGTGGATGTCATGTGTCGGACTGCAGCTGGCAGAACATAAGACGGAGGCTCTCCTGGTCTCCAGCAGGAAGAAGATGGAAACGGTCGTGCTCAGTGTTGGTGAAAACGAGATCACATCCCAACCGTCCATCCGATACCTTGGCGTTATTCTCGACGCTAGGCTCAGCTTCAAGGAGCAAGTGGAGCAAATTAGCACGAAAGCCTCCGTAGTGACGACCACATTGTCCCGGCTTATGCCCAATGTCGGTGGCCCGAAGCAAAAAAGGAGAAAGCTGCTATCGTCGGTAACTACCTCTGTGCTCACCTATGGTATACCCATATGGGCTGAGGCACTGCTTAAAAAGGGGTATCGCAAGAAGGCTGCAGCGCCCTATCGGGTTAGCGCGTTGAGGGTAGCCTGTGCGTTTCGCACAGTCTCCGAGGACGCCGTCAACGTCATTGCGGGAATGCTACCCATTGATCTACTGGCTAGTGAACGGAGGACGCTGTACCAGCAGGAGAAGTCAATTGAGGCGAAGACGGAGGCGAGACAAACGAGCTTCAATCGTTGGCAGAGAATGTGGGACACTTCCACGAAGGGACGGTGGACACATAAGCTAATCCCGGATGTGGAGAAATGGGTGAACCGGCAACACGGGGAACTCAACTACTACCTCACGCAGGTGTTCTCAGGGCACGGTTGCTTCCGGAAGTATCTTCATAAGTTCAATTATGAAGATGTTCCGGACTGTCCAATGTGCCCAGGAGTTGACGAAGACGCCGAGCACGCATTCTTTGAGTGCCCGCGGTTTAGCGATGCTCGTAACATCGTTGAGGAGAGACTCAACATACGTCTGACGCCAGAGAACCTGGCGGAGCAGATGTTGTCGTCGGAGGCAGCATGGAGGGCCGTTAGTGCCTATGCTGCCGTCGTCATGAAGGAGCTGCGCCGGGAAGAGCGCGAGAGGAAGAAGGCGACGCCAGAACAACAGGAAACCGAGGAGACAGCAAGTGACGAGAACCCCTAATCCACTCCGGGTGGGACGGGGGACGTAACGAATCTTGCAGATGCTGGAGGAAGAGCCGCGGCTAAGGCCTCTCCCGCGAAGTAGTACCTAACGGTGGTTCCGCGGGAGAACGAAAGGCCACAGGGGAGGTCGACTAGGCTTAGTCCGGGGGTTTGGTCCGTGAGAGTCGGACACGCGAGTCACGGGCCCGTGACTATCAGTGCATAATGCATTCCCCTAAACCTCTAAAAAAAAAAAAAAAAAAAAAAAAAAAAAAAAAAAAAAAAAAAAAAAAGCACGCACGCACACATATTTCATTTATCTTAATTGATGTTTTTATTATTTATTATGTTTAGACAATAAGAATATTGATTAATCAGTATACTTTCTACTATGGCGTAGGCTCGTGACGTCATCGATCCCGATACGGGACAAATACACGCACGCACACATATTTCATTTATCTTAATTGATGTTTTTATTGTTTATTATGTTTAAACAATAAGAATATTGATTAATTAAATTTATAAATCAGTATACTTTCTACTATGGCGTAGGCTCGCGACGTCATCGATCCCGATACGGAACAATCTTTTATCTATTGTTTAGCAACATTAATTTAAATATCTTAATCGGTGTTTTATTAATTGTTTTGTAAAAACATTTTTATGTTTGTTCATGTAATTAAGATATCTTAATTGCTTGTTTATATAAACAATCAATAAAGACACATTAATTACTATATTGTTGAACACCAATAATAAGAGGGGCAGCATCACTGCCTCCCAAGAACACCATTCTACTATGGAGAGAGACGAAAATGTGTCACCGATTCCCGTACGGGACCTCTCTGCTTATATTTACAGCTATTATGATATCTTAATTGCTTCTTTATTGCTTGTTTATGTAAACAAACCATAACAACAGGCTATTAAGATATCTTAATTACTGTTTATGTAAACAAAGATAAGATAGCCCGGGCAGGGCACGATGACTCACCGTCTCTCCATAGTAGAATGTATACTACTGTCATGAGAACTTTATCTCTTAAGTGGTCAAAACTATATGAATCATGTATGTTGATAAAATTTTCGAATTCTTTAAAAATTGAAAAATAACTTTATTTTTGAATGTTTCCAGTATAGTTATATTTATCGCCTAAGCTGAGTATTTCAAACACATCGTTCGGTAGTTCAATGTCCGTGAGATTAACAAGCCATTTGCTTTTGTTTTGGTCAATGCTCTCTGGAAGCGGGTTTAAAACGTTGTTTTCTTTCTAAGACATCAAACTTACTGTTTAATCGAGAATTATGTTTGTTATTTATATTAGTCATTGTGTTTCGATAAAAACTAAGAAAACCATCAATAAGTGTTGGGCTTATTATTAATTTTAAGGCAGATATGCAAGAGTTGATCTTACTTTTTAAAAACCTAATATGTACGATCAAATCACTTATTTCTAAGTTTAGAATATCAAGAGCGCGACGTCACCTGCCTAGCCTATCTACTCGCCGTTCACGCCGCCCGCGGCCGGCGCAGGTTATTTTCGAATGGCTGCCATTTTTCTGCTATCAATAAGAAAAATCTTAAACTTTCCAAAAAACTTCCTTAACTCATAACGAAGACATTTCTCGCTCAAAAATTTTATAAATCGAAAATTTATAACACAACTTCTTCAGTTCAACGAATCAGTCTTCGATTTCATAAAAAGTATTTTGAAAAATTTCTCATTTTATCCTGTAGTATTTTGAAAACATTATTAATGCTTTAACACTCATAGAATATATTCAGTAATGTTGTATTAAAATTTCAAAATAAAACATTAACATTTAGCCAAGTTCTGGCAAGTTGAAGTGAAAAACGCATTAAAATTTTTTCAAGTCGAAAATTGCGTTTCTCGTAAATAACATTAAAAATTGAAAAGTATTTGATTTAATTTGAATACAGAAGATATGCGTAATAATATTCTCTACCAAATGCAGCTATTCAAATTGAAATTTGAGTAATTGTCAAAAATGGTTTGTTGGACAATACTTTTCACGCGGTTCGAGCGCTCAGCGAGTTATACGATCCGGCCCCTCAATTATGGAGGTAATGGTGTCTTCAACAATTTGCAATCAGGTTGCCTGTTATCAGAATCTGAAATTCTCCGAGAATTAAATTGTAATTCCTCTTTTAAAATTTCAACGTGGTTTTCCTTTATTAATTATAATTTCAATAATAACGTAATAAACAAGTGTAAATTTCTGATCAATTTGTTAAGAGGCTTAAGTAAAGTAAAGTCAGAATTAATATTTTTATTACGGTATAGGTCGCATAACCTTTTACCCAAACACATCATAGGCCTTCAACGCAACATGAACAGTTTCTCCTGGCACTCTCAGTCATGCTCAAAAAAATTTTAATGTTTATATAAAAAGTTTTATAATCATATTCTAAACTTAGAAATAAGTGATTTGATCGTACATATTAGGTTTTTAAAAAGTAAGATCAACTCTTGCATATCTGCCTTAAAATTAATAATAAGCCCAACACTTATTGATGGTTTTCTTAGTTTTTACACAATGACTAATATAAATAACAAACATAAATCTCTATTAAACAGTAAGTTTGATGTCTTAGAAAGAAAACAACGTAAGAATATAAACCCGCTTCCAGAGAGCATTGACCAAAACAAAAGCAAATGACTTGTTAATCTCATGGACACTGAACTACCGAACGATGTGTTTGAAATACTCAGCTTAGGCGATAAATATAACTATACTGGAAACATTCAAAAAGAAAGTTATTTTTCAATTTTTAAAAAATTAGAAAATTTTATCAATATACATGATTCATATAGTTTTGACCACTTAAGAGATAAAGTTCTCATGAGAATAAATAAATTTTTGAATACAGATAGACATAAAGAACGAAGAGAATTCGAGTTTGAATGCAAAATAGAAAACACAAAATTATTTTTAAAAGAAAATTCAGATCTGATATGCACTAAAGCTGACAAAGGAAATTCTACTGTGTTAATGTACAAAGAAGATTATATCAATAAAGTTGAATCTTCTCTACAAGATCCGACATTCTATCAATTATTAAATAAAGACCCTTATAATGAGCTTATTAAAAAAGTTAAAAAATTTTTCACTTCTTGGAAAATGAAAGGTGCTTTTGACACAGCAGAATTTTCTCGTTTATCAAATGTAAAACTAGACAATACTTTACTATCACGTGCTTATGGGTTAGTGAAAATCCACAAATCAAATTTTCCTACAAGAATTATTGTTTCTTCAATTAACAGTCCGTTTTATGCCTTTGATAAATATCTTAGCCTTTTTTTGAAAAAATACATACCTAAACCAAAATATTCTGTAAAAAATAGTATGGAAGTTAAGGAAAAATTAGGTACTATAACAATCCCTCTAGGATATGTATTAATTTCATTAGATGTTGTGTCTCTTTACACAAATTTAGATTTCACTCTTATTTTAAATGGAATAAGAAAGAAATGGAAATATTTTAAAGACAAGATCAGTCTTTCTTTGATTGAGTTTTTAAATGGTATAGAGTTATTATTAAATTCAACTTTTTTCAAATTCAACGAAAAATATTACAAACAGCTTATTGGTTCTCCTATGGAAGGCAGCTGTAGTCCTCGATTTGCTGAAATTGTCCTTGAGGAAGCTGAAGAAAATTGTCTAGAAAAGTTACGCGACTCCATACTATTGTACTGTAGGTATGTAGACGACTGTTTTTTAATTGTTAAAGAAACTGAAATTGACAATATTCTGAATACTTTTAATCAGTACAACGATTATTTGAAATTTACTATTGAGAAAGAACAAAACAAGAAACTTAGTTTCTTAAACATGCAAATAATCAGAGTTGATAATAGTTATCCATTAACAAATTGGTATAGAAAGCTTACCTTTTCTGGTAGGTATATAAGCTTTGATTCTCACCACCCTATTTCACAAAAAAGGGCTCTAGTCTTTTCTCTTGTTGACAAAGCAATAAAATTATCCCATCGTTTTTTTCACAACAATAATTTAACCTTGGTCAAAAAACTTCTTCTAAATAATAAATTTCCTTTGCAGTTTATTGAAAAAAATATTAAAAAAAGACTATGTCACATTTGTAATAGTAATCACTGTAATAATAATTAAAAAATTAATACAAAAAATCTGTGAATTATACTTCCTTATGTTAATAATTTATCACAGTCTATCGATAAGATTTTCAAAAAATATGGTATCATACATGTAAACAATATGTCAAACAAGCTAAGTTTCGTTAAATTAGGAAAAGATCCAGTCAAAAAATCCGACGTTACTGGTATTGTTTACAAAATAAAATGTAATGACTGTCATTCTGCGTACGTCGGACAAAGTGGCAAAGCGCTAAAGAAAAGATGCTATGAACATCGATATTGCATTCAAAATTTGGACGAAAGATCTGCCTTATACATGCACTGCAAATACACAAAACATAATTTCGACTTTGAAAATGTTTCGATTCTTGATGTTGAGAAAAATAAATTCAAACGAGAATTTTCGGAAATGTTAAATATTTATGTCACTGCGAATAACATAAATCGTAAAACCGACATTGCTAATTTAAAATTCTGCTACAAAACCAATATAAATGTATTACTTTCAAAGCTGGAAAAAAAGAAAGAACACAAACATAAAATCAAAGTTTCACGTTAGCTTACAATACACTAACAGCTCCCCACTACTCGAGGGTACAATATAAATACGAGCTCGTGCTCGGTTTGGACTTTAAATTTCGGAGAACTGATGGTAGACGAGTCTCTGTGAGACGCTATTACGTACTTTTTAACGATGGTTTTAGAAACCTATTATTTCGATATAGGTGAGCAGTGTATTTTGGTTAATCATTTAAAAGTGTAATAATTATTTGTCAATTAAAATTTGTAAATTTCTATTTATCCTTGAAAAAGGAAATAACATATGTCCGAAACGTTGGCTTAATTTAAATAAAGATTTTGTTCGTTGGGTCAAGAAGAAAGAGTTTATATTTATTCAACAATCACCAATACGAACAATCCTCTAAACTTTCACTAATAATATAGTATTTCCTACTAAACCATTTATAATAGTTATTAGTAAAATCCAATTTAACAAAAGAATACCAGCGTAAAAATATTATATGAGATTTAATAAGTTTTTACCATTTGAAATTGTATAACATTATATAGTATTTTTCTCATTTATTGAGCCTTAATTGATTGAGCTTTAACAAGGATATGCATATAAAAAATAAATAAGAATTTATGATGGATGTATGAAAAGGTTAATAGGCTTTTATGTGAATAGTGCATAACAATATAAAAATGGAATTATATAGAAATTCTGGGTGCAAATACACACATTAAAAAGCTTATTGTATATGAATCTATATGCAATATAAATATTGGAAAAACTATATAATACATATTAAATAAAATAGTATATGTTTAAAACAGAATAGATTTAATACGAATACTCAATTACAAATTGTTTTTATAATACATGTATTTTCTGTTACACAACAAACGTTACTTTATCAGAAAAAATGTATAATTTATAAAAAAGTATAATCTATTTTATGAGGTGTTATGCGTTTTCAAATAATTTTGTAAATAATTATCTTATTCGCTAATATTAAGATAAGACGAAAACAAAAGCGAAGGTCAGAAATTCCTAGAAGTCGTGGCAGTTACGCGATGAGAAGGGGAGAGAGCGCTTGAGCCACGTGGAGAGCCCGAGAGCGTCCGAGCGGTGTATGGCGCCGGTGCCGTGGGGGACGCGCCGGGGATGGGGAGCATCCGCTATATGCGGAATACGCAGAGACTTGCGGGCCGCATGCGCTTGCTCAGTTAGTCGCGCTCAAGCTCCAGTCAAGTCAACAACGATCACGTGGAAGGTACGCGTGATCGTAGTTGTGAGCTCATGCTTGATCCAGTATAGTAGGGTGTTGCGAGGAGATGATCGGGCAGTACCGGTAGTGGGATCACTAGGATCCCACGATGACGACGATCCAGGTGTTCCGCAATAGGGATCCACGAGATCACAGCGATGATGCACCCCCGGATAATAGTCGCCGGCTCAAAAACGCATTGCACGCCCGTATCATAGCCACGCGACAACGGTCCCATAGATAGGTATCGGGAGACGGGACCGACCTCATCGAACAACAGTAGGAATTGTAATTATGACATAGCACGGGACATGAGGAATTCGGATAAATTAACGGACGCGTATGAATTAATACGTTTCTAGAGTCTAAGGCAGAGTTTGTCCGCACTATGCCTTACTGACGAGTCCAGCGGGCAAATCCGGGACGAAACGCTATTTATTCGAAAGAGCAAACATTAGTGGTATCGAATATGGTTCGCGTTTCGTCTTGCATGTTGGGGAGTTCATGTCGCTTTGCGTGGAGCACAGCCCACTCTTATTTTCGTGTGTTCCAAAACTATTGCCGCTTCTAATCGCGATTTCTGTACAAGAAACTAAAGTGCCACTTGAGGGTAAATGAGGTTTTATGAGTACTTGTATAACTTGTACAAGTCGAATCATAAATACATAACGTTTTGTTAATTTGGACTTGTTTTTTTATTTACATCGAAAAAGACTCATCATAAAAAATTACAAAGACTTTCTAGTCAGTAAATACGCAATTTATAAAAAAAAACCAAAACTATGTTTTTTATGGGTTTTAATGGGGACTTCCTACATAATTCTCTAAGGATATTTGCTAATTCTATAAGACCTCTATAAACTATTGCTTTGAAAATTTTATTTTTAATAAAAATCTATGCATTGAAAAGATTATAGCAAAGTTTATAATACATATTTTAATGTATTTTCAATACATTATCATTGTTATGTGTAAAATCTATAAAAATCCTATAATCCTAAGAAAAATTTATTAATGTGTAATATCCACATTAATTCAGAATGAAAACATTGTATTTTTAATACATTATCATTGTTATGGGTAAAATCTATAAAAATCTTATAAGCAGAAAATTTTCATATAAATCCTCATATATTTTAGTACATGTAGAAGTTTTATGTGGAAATACTCAATAGTTCAGTATTAATTTTTACTTAAGGGGATGCCATACTCAACTTTTACCGACCGAGCAGCGATTGTCATGTGCGGTTGGTTTTGATTAAATAAAAAAAAAGTAGACCGAATTATGCAAAATAATGAGAACACTCTTCTAGAGTTTTTTATATTCTTACATTACGTCCGAGATTCAAGTCATAACATGCACTAATTTTTGCAAAAACCTTGAATGAAATACGAGATTGTGCTCGGCACCACTTCGAAATTTTGTTCAAAGTTTATGCAAAAATCAATGAGTATTTTGATTTGAAACCTTGCACAGAGGTATAATATGCCGAAACTTAGAGGAGTGTTCTCTTGATTTTACATAATTTGCAAAAAAAAAAATAGATTATTACCTATTATCGTATGGATAATGTGTAACTTCGCCGCAGAGCGACGGCAATGGCGGCGACACTGTTGGCCTTGCCCGTGTGCCTGTACGCCCAAGCGCATGCGCTGCAGGCTGCAGCACAGCTGCGCGCGCGTCGTCGAGTTAAGTACATCGCGTCGCGGACTGCCGTATACCCTAACCCCAAACGTAAATAAACTAGTGCGTCAACACCCGGTCGTCCTGCCGACGATCGTTCACGATGAAGACCCTCCTGGAACTGCAGCGCCGGCTGCACGAGGAGCGCGAACGTCTCGCCGACGCGATGGTGAAGGAGAAGTTGCACAAAAAACCGAGCCATCGGGAAGCCATAAACTCGGAGCATTGGCTGAAAATGCTGCTTGATCAGTTTATGGAGAGCAGCGGTCTAGAAACCAGGACCTTTCCCGGTTGGCCTAAAGAAACAGGCAGTGCTTTAATTAATGTTGGAGCTCACTTAGATTTGTGTACTTTCTTATCTTGGGATAAATTGAAGTCTGCTCTCATGGGTCTTGGTGCGATGATACTTTGGAAGAAAAAGATCAAAGATTATTTAGCACAAAGGCTACACTTGATCCTATTTTATTGGCAAAGAAGAATCAAAGGAAACCAGGCAGGGGTAAGAATGTAGAAAAGCAAAAGGAAGTAGCAAGGTTGCTCAAATAGTATGTAATCAGAGAGTAGCCACAAAAGAAAATGTACAGAGGAAGCAAACTAGAACTGAAGGCGAACGTGGAGATTCTAATTCTGCGGCAAGTGCAAGTGAATCTAAGGAAAATGATTACAATGAGGTGCCCTGTAATCTTAAAAATTTGCCCCTTGGGATGGAAACCCCTACTGTGAAATCTGTGGTAATTTCATGTACAACGGTCCAAAAGCTTTTCAACGTCATTTTGCTGAATGGATATGTAACTTGTAAATAAGTCATGGATCCGTAGCTCCTGCATTCCTATGAGAGTTCGTACAGTTGTTGTTTCTCTGCAGCATATTAACAAGTTACAATTGAAGAATTATGCAAAGATTTGTGGAGTATTAGTATCTGTAACCTCAAGTTCCACAAGATAAAGTTTAAAAGTGCAAGATCAACATGCAGCTAACCATGATGAAAGCCCCCCAAGGACCATTAGAAGATCAATCACAAGGTGATAAATTATGCTCATGGTTACACAGCCTGTTTCTTTAAAAATACAAAACAAGAAGGACATGATCGTATTGGTGATTGGACTACAGAAGTAAAAATGACAGGATCTTGATGATGGATTATATTACTATAAAGAAGACCTTTGAGGAGATGACAGAAAAGTAAGTCATTCAAAAATTAATTTATTTATTTATCAACCCGAGTACAGTACATAGTTAAGTTCAAGACGTACCTCATATGTCTGAACCAACTTATACCCTATAAAGATAGATGTAACTGTAGATTTGATGATTATAAATTAAACTGAATCATGAAATAAATATATTTCTATTAATAGAGAGTGTGCTTGACAATACTGCCTCGTTGTCAAGCTAATTTGAAACTTCAACAAAACACTCATTGTACACTACTTGTATTAAACACTTCCACAAACTTGTTAAATGAATGTACTTTATTAAATATGATATACTAAATCTTTACTTTCAAATCTACTTTAGAGTGCAAAAAGTAAACAACCAATTGAGAAACGCCGTATAAAGAAATTAGAAGTCATAGTATTTACTATTGTGATTACAGTGGCATTACAGTGGGCAACCTTAAGTGAAGGGCTTCCTGATACATGCATCTGACAGCTTCATCTTCCAGATTATCCATGGAACCAGATCGAGTCTGTAAGTATTTTAATACTCTATGACCACTTTGTGGTCTCTTTTAACATACTTGATATTTACTTTGAGGTTACGTGTTTTCGAACTTAATTTAAAAGAGAATAAGAATGATAGAAATCTGCTTCTTAATGCATTGCATGGCATCATTTTTAAGCTGATTTTATCTTTTTCTAAGTAGGTATAATTTAATAAAAAAAAGAATGAAGTTTTGCAATTTTTCAGATTTAGTAATAAGGCACTGCTTGTTTATTTTTTAGAACTGTCAAACTGAAAAGTTACATATTTTCATTTTTTTATTTAATTATGTTTAATAAAAACATAGACCAGTACTCTCAGAAAGATAAAGTCAACTCAGACATACATGAGATGTCTGAGATGCATTACTGGAGCGGATTTCTATCATTCTTCTACTCTTATGAACTAAGTACGGTAACATGACCTCAAAGTCAATATCGATCAGCAAGTGTTGAGTTAATGCCTTTTTTGTGTGTTTTTCAGGAAATTTTCAAAAAAAAAGTTATTTCCCCTACACTGGCTGATTGAAAAGGTCTTAAATTGGATATACAATCCCTCAGCATGTATTGCATTGTGTGAGGACATCTTGGTAAACTTTGAGCAAGGGTCTGGTGGTTTTAGTTGCAAATGCACATGCGCCTTTTCGACTTTTGAGTCCAAAAGATACATTGCCATTCTCTAAACATATTTCAAACTTTACACACACCATGCAATACATGCTGAGGGATTGTATATCGAATTTGAGATCTAAATAATCATCAAGTGTTGAGTTCTTGCCTTTTTTGTGTGTTTTTCAGGAAATTTTTAAGAAAAAAAGTTATTTCCCCAACACTGGTTGATTGAAAAGGTCTGAAATTGGATATATAATCCCTCAGCATGTATTGCATTGTGTGAGGACATTTTGGCAAACTTTGAGCAAGGGTCAGGGGTCTTAGTTGGAAATTCATATGCGCCTTTTCGACTTTTGAGTCTAAAAATCCCTTTCCATTTTCTACAAATATCTTAAACTTTACACATACTATGTTATACATGCTGAGGGATTATATACCAGGTTTTAGTTCTAAATAATCAGCAAGAGTGGAGATACTGCATTTTTTGTGTCTTTTTCAAGGAGTTTTCAAGAAAAAAGTTATTTTCTCCATACTGGCTAATTGAGTATATCTGAAATTGGATATACAATCCATCTGTATGTGCAGCGTTGTGTGTGGACATTCTGGTAAACTTTAAGCGAGGGTCGGGAGGTCTTAGTTGGAAATGCACATGTGCTTTTTCGACGTTTCATTTCAAAGATCCCTTTCCATTCTCTACAAATATCTTAACTTTACATCTATCTACTCCCTCTGTTCCTGGCAGGTCGATACTGCTATCCTCATTCCTATACTGCTTAACACTTTATTAACATATTTTGTTTTGCCCTAGGCGAAGAGCTCCTGCAGAAGACAACACGTCTTCATATAATTCTACTCTTCTCCAGGGCAGCCAACGCAACTACCACGTCCTGAAGACATGAGCTAGACAAACATATCGTAGAAGTGAGAGCGAAGGTGCATATAAATATAGTTTGATCTCCTGTGCCAGACTGGAGTAAGTACTTCAATTCGGATTTGGATTTTATGTAGTACAGCCGAACCTAGTCTCCAACTTTCCATCGGTCTACTCCTCTATTCCTGGCACTTCGATACTACTGTCCTCATCCCTACTGCTTAACACATTATTAATATATTTTGTATTGCCCTAGGTGAAGAGCTCCTGTAGAAGACAACACGTCTTCATATAATTCTACTCTTCTCGAGGGCAGTCAATGCAACTACCACTTCCCAAGGACATCACCTAGACGAACACAACGGAGAAGGGAGGGCGAAGGTGTAGTTGAATGTAGTTTGCGCTCCCGTGAAAGGCTCGAGTAAGTACTTCACTTTGGATTTGGACTTGATCATGTAGTATAGCCGAAACAAGCCTCCAACTTTCCATCTGTCTACTCCTCTGTTGCTGGCAGTTCGATACTGCTCTCCTCATCCCCACTGCTTAACACATTATTAATATATTTTGTTTTGCTCTAGGCGAAGAGTTCCTGCAGAAGATAACACGTCTTCATATAATTGTACTCTCCTCGACGGCAGCCAACGCAACTATCACTTCCCGAGGACATCACCTAGGCAGACACGACGGAGAATGGATGGCGAAGGTATACTTGAATGTCTGCGCTCCCGCGACAGACTCGAGATGTAGTCTAGGCGCCAGGGGGGTTTCCGTGGCCGATGGATGTCCGCACTTCCACCAAAGCTTTTCTTACGTATTTTTGTCTGCTGATTCTGAATTTCGAAGGTGGACAGTCGCCAGTCTGTTAAGTTTTTTTTTATTAACAATTTAATTGTTTAAATTGCTGCCAAATCAATATGATTAATTATAACTGCATCCTAACTGCCTAAAACTGTAGTAAATTGATCTAGAAATATGCTAATTTTTTCAGGATTGAAAAATTTTGATTAGAACCCGAATTATTGCAAATTTAGTGCAATAACTCGCGAATTCGAGCGCAATCGTGCATAATTCTAGATTAATTTACTACAGTTTTAGACAGTTAGCATTCAGTTATAATTAATCATATTGATTTGGCAGCAATTTAAACAATTAAATTGTTAATAACAAAAAACTAACAGTCTGGCGACTGTCCACCTTCGAAATTCAGAATCAGCAGACAAAAATGCGTAAGAAAAGCTTTATCGGCCACGGAAACCCCCCTGGCGCATAGACTAATGTCAGTATTTAGGGCACACCTGATTTTTAGGTACGAATTATACCTCCCCAAAAAATAACAGTTTTCTGCGGGTGCACACGGAAAGAAAACTCTTACTGCTACAGTTAAAACGGCTTACTCGTGAAGTATAGGAGTTCCTTTACTTATATGAATAAGGTGGTTCTAGCAATCTTGGTAAGGGACCCATACTTTTATGGTATGGGTCGCTTACTTTTAAAGTATGTTGCTTTTCATACTACAACAGTTACACAATTATACAATCGTTGGATCAGCAGCATACCGACGTAATAGCGTCACACGATTTTAGTATACATTGCTTCCACCTTCAATTGTAAGGGAGAAATACTATAGCGGTAACGGTTGCTACCTGCTAATACGGAAATCACAACTATTATAAGGAAGTGTTACTTATCGATAATTGAAAGCATCTAATGCGTCGTCTAGGTCTTTGGGGTGGTCAATGATGGATTCTAGGTGGTTCGCTCCGTAGTTTTTTGCATTAAAATATCAGGGCGCATCTAATACGCAGTGCAGGTGTTCAGGGTAGCCGATGACGAGGTCTAGGTGGTGCGCTTCGTAGTCTTTTGCGTTTGGATATCAGGGCGCATCTAATACGTAGTCCAGGTCTTCGGGGAAGCCGATGACGATATTTAGGTGGTGCGCTCCGTAGTTTTTGGCTAATAGGTGTTGGACATGTCAAAACTTAAAGTATTACTAATCACGTAATTTTATACTATAAGTAAAAATCGTGATTATAAATAAATACTCGAACATAATTACGTTCAAATTGACATGTGTTTGTAATAAAAAAAAATAGTAAATAAAAAAATGCGTATAGGCGAAATATGCACAATTATTCATAATAAATAATGCGTATATGCGAAATGCGCACAATTATTTATCATACAAAAATGCATATAGGCGAAATACGCACAATTATTTATAATAAAAAATGCGTACAAGCGAAATACGCACAATTATTTACAATATCAAACATTTGTATAAGCGAAATACGCACAGTTGTTTATAATGCAAAAATGCGTATAGACGAAATACGCACAATTATTAGTTATAAGGAAAGGTGTATGGGCGAACATATTTAATTATAACAGAAAAGAATTACAATTACATGAGTTTATTTAGTTATCTATTTATAAGAAACTAGATGTCTTGATACAAGATTAATTCTTTTCCGTTTTTTTTTCAACAAAACTCATAAAATTTGAAAAGAAGCTAAAGAAACTTATGAGCCTAGCTCAATGAAATTATAGTAGCTCTACTTTTGCCAATCATTCAGTAGCATGACAAGTATAATGCAAAGTAATTATTAATGACAATACTTCTAAAAATACAAATTTTGTTAAAATGTCCAATTTGCAGTTATGCGTTTATATGATGGAAGGTGTATATTTTAAAATGCCGATCAACTTAAATACCATACTCAGGTTCATTTGAAGTTCAACCCTTGGTCTCAAATTTTGTTACACCTTCCTGTTGTTTCAGGTATATGGGATATTTCACGTGAAGTCAGCAGCTCAAAATTTTAAAATCGCTCATAACTCGTTTTCTTTTAGTTTTTATGAACAAAAAATGTTCCTTAAATTTTAGGTCGATATTTGCAAAAATAAAAAAGCTATGCAACATTGAAAATCCAATTTTTTTGCAATTTTTGGTTAAAATCCAAGTTTATTCATTTTTTAACTCAAAATCTTGAAACTTTTTGCATAGTACATTGATTGGCAAAAGGTTTGCATTTTTTCTGTAGAATGTGCCAGTATTTATTTTATGACCCTTTTTGAAAGTCTCTGATTGGCTGCTTCTTAGTATACCTTCATCAAAGGATATTGAGGCTGCGGCCAAATATTCTTTATTCGACAAATTTTTTTTTGTAATGTGTAATTAGGTATCGGTTATTGTGTAAGCCTAATATTATTGAAAATAGATATTTATAATGTTCTATTTGATGCTCTAACAAAATTCAGTGGTACGGTCCATGCCATAAGATGTATGAATAATGTTTAGTTTCATTAATCATGTTATCAAAAATTGAAATTATGGATTTTTCTTGATATTTCAAAAAATTGTAACTTTTCTCCCTTTGCTTGGCCAGTATTGATCAAAAAAAGCATTTTTAAGGGTTTTCGAAGAAGAATACAAAAAAATTTGTCGAATAAAGAATATTTGGCCGCAGCCTCAATATCCTTTGATGAAGATATACTAAGAAGCAGCCAATCAGAGACTTTCAAAAAGGGTCATAAAATAAATACTGGCACATTCTACAGCAAAAATGCAAACCGTTTGCCAATCAATGTACTACACAAAAAGTTTCATGATTTTGTGTTAAAAAATGAATAAACTTGGATTTTAACCAAAAATTGCAAAAAAATTGAATTTTCAATGTTGCATAGCTTTTTTATCGATCTAAAATTTGAGGAACATTTTCTGTTCATAAAAAACTAAAAGAAAACGAGTTTTGAGCGATTTTAAAATTTTGAGCTGCTGACTTCACCTGAAATATCCCATATATTTTTAACAGAAAATACATAAAATCTACCAAAAGATAACTTGATTTCATATTGATATTTTTTTTATGGTTAGATTGAATAAAAAAATAAAAACATTGAAATTTCTTTAAATTTCAATAAACAATTAAACCCCCAACCAAAAAAATAAAAACCAAATCTAAACTATCTCTTGGTAGAAATTTTGCAAACTACATCCAGAATATGTACAAAAAAGTGCAGTACCGTGCAACAAAATTTCAGATGCAGGTAATATTTTGAAAATCATAATATTAAATTCTGAACAAGACTTGAGCTGCTGCTGTTACCGTTTGGTTTATTAGAACCAGCTAGTGGAACCAGGGCATCAAAAGAAACTACGCAGGTTACAAAAGTCCGTGCGCGCAATCCGCAAGCTGCCTCATGTAAGCTGCGTCCGGTAACACCTATACCTCGCATCCGACCTGTGCTGACACCTGGACGTAAATATCTACGGAGCGCATCACCCGGACTCCATCGTCGGCCATCTAAACACCTAGACCTTGCATCCGACCTGTCCCTTCACCTGGACACAAAAACCTACGGAGCACACTACCCGGACTCTACTCACTAAAAAACCATAGTTGTAATGTGATTAATTTATTATAAAGTGTACTTAACATGACTAAGATAACTTTTTTCACAAAATGTCGATATTGTAGAAACTAGATGTTGTCACTACAAACAGCTATTGATAAATTACCGGAATCTTTTTTGTTTCTTTACTGTTTTAGATTTAGAAATACTATTTATGATGGAAACCCTTCATGAGTCTCTATACATTACTCCAAAAATAATAAATAATGTTTGTAGTGACGATATCTAGTTTCTCAAATATCGCCATTTTACAATAAGTTTCTTTAGTCATGTTAAATACACTTTATTTATAATACATTGACTATCTATATCATTTTAAATAAATAAATCACATTACAACTATGTCTTTTTTTTAATTTTAGGTAACTTCTATATTTAGCACTGGTTTGACTAGAGAGTCCGAGGAAAACTACCTTAATAAAAAAAAAAAAAAACAATTTTTTGTTGCCCAGTTAATTTAAAGAAGCAAAAAAAATTTTAATTTTTGTGCAAATAATTGTATGAGTAAACTCATAACTAATAAAATGCAAAACTTTCAGGTTTTACGTCTGACTACCTGTGGTCAGACAGCAGATTTCCCATGGATCCGCAGTTCTTTAATCTAATTCAATCGCTTTATGCATCAACCGCATGATAAGGAGTATCCGGATCTCTGCCAGCTGCCGATTTCTCACCGGCAATATTTACACCTACGTTGGCAGCATACTGATTGCCCGGAACTCCTTCAAATT
Source organism: Torymus aiolomorphi (assembly GCA_036365515.1). Lineage (NCBI taxonomy): Eukaryota > Metazoa > Arthropoda > Insecta > Hymenoptera > Torymidae > Torymus > Torymus aiolomorphi. The sequence goes on from CM070874.1 coordinate 184,006,009, forward strand.
CTACCCAATTTATAATCCGAAGTATCTGAATCTTTATCAGAATCAAAGGCTCGGTCCGCACATATCGCCGCACATATCCACGATAGCCTACGCGGCATGTCACTGCGTGCTCAAGAAGAAGAAGAATCAGTGCATTGTGATAAGTGGCGAGAGCGGTTCCGGTAAGACCGAGTCAACGAATTTTCTGCTCCATCACCTCACCACTCTGAGCCAGAAGGGCTCACCCGCTCGCGGGGTCAAGCAACGATTCTCAGCGCCGGACCCGTGCTCGAGGACTTTGGTAACGCGAAAACTGTACACAAAAGATGAGACCACTTCGCTTGCATATTCAAGTGCACTTAGTGTTATCAAGAGGCCTGTCAATCAAGAGAACTGTAAGCAAGAGGACTGTCAATCAAGAGGACTGTAAGCAAGAGGACTGTCAATCAAGAGGACTGTAAGCAAGAGGACTGTCAATCAAGAGGACTGTAAGCAAGAGGACTGTCAATCAAGAGGACTGCCAATCAAGAGGATTGTAAATCAAGAGGACTTTGCCAATCAAGAGGATTGTAAATCAAGAGGACTTTGCCAATCAAGAGAATTTTATCAATCAAGAGGATTTTATCAATCAAGAGGATTTTATCAATCAAGAGGATTGTAAATCAAGAGGACTTTGCCAATGAAGACGATTTTATCAATCAAAAGGATTGTAAATCAAGAGGACTTTGACAACCAAGAGGATTTTTTTTGTTTAAGAGGATTTTATCAATCAAAAGGATTCTTTCGATCAAGAGGACTTTAATCAAAAGACTTAATCAAAAGGACTTTTTAATCAAGAAAACATTTTCAATCAAGAGGATTTTATTAATCAAGAGGATTTTTTCATAATTTTTTAATTAAGACAAGTATATAAACCAAGAGGATTATTTTAGTCAAGAGGATATAGGGTAAGTGTGGGTACTACGGCGGTATTTTTTTTAGGTTAGTTTCAAGCGAATATATTTCGTCTCCATGCAAAAAAATTATGCTGATTCTATTTAATAACTAAACTTAGGTATCATACCTATCGATTAAAGTACAATTTTAGAACAAAAATTGATAAATAAATGCATAAAATGACTTTGAAAACAACATCTCTCTGCTGGTGGTACTGCGAAGCTGCTGCAACTACTGCATTGGTATTACGGTGCCATGTTAAATCATAGGGAGACCGCTGGCGCATGCGCAGATCCCCAAAAAGTACATCACTGGTATTACTGCGATTTTCCATAAGATTCTACAGCAGTAATACATACACAATAATACCCACGTCCGCAGTAGTACCCACAATTACCCTAGTAGATCATGTACAAAAAATTTCAAGAACAACAGGAATTAATTCTCAGCTCGGCTACCCACATTAGTAGGCAATTAGTCTCAGTGCTGAGGGAGCTCTGTCTAAGCATCTGGAATTGCCTCAGTAACCAAACGTTCTTCTACGTATTTTTAGACGCAGAATTTGGATTTGTCTTTAAGCTTAAAAATGGTCGTTTATTTTGGTACTAATAATTATGTCCAAAAAATTTGCTTTCTTTTATATAAAATTTAAATTCAGAATAAAAAAAAAACGTCATTCTATTTTAAGAAAAAAAAAATACGTTGAAATAATGTCTCAGTAAACCAATCAGAATAAATGATCTGTTTATTTGTTATTAACAATTATATGGCAATTCACTGTTTTTGTGTTTACCAAAGTATGATACATTATTTCAAAGTATTTTTTTTTCCTTAAAATGAAATGTTAGTTTTATTCTAAATTTACATCTTATAAAAAGAGCAATTTTTTAAATAAAATTGTTGGTGACAAATTCGCCGTTTTTTAGCCTGGAAACCACCAAATTTGAATTCTGCGCCTCAAAATATGTAAAAAACGCTTGTTTACTGTGTCAATTCCGGTTGGAAACACGCCATAACGGAATGTGTGCGCGACGCCACCTAATGGCAAATTTTTGTACAATACCGCCATACTCCTATGATAAAGTAGTTTTGTTCTTTAAAATTGAGTATGGCATCCCCTTAAACTTGGTTTTTATAAGTCAATTGTTTTCCTCCACATAAGGTACAATAAATTCTTATTAACTTTACTTGTTTTGAAATTATTTACATTATAGTGGCTTTAATGTGTATATGCGGGTGCAGAAACGTATATTATCCTCATTCATCAATTATTTTATATGGTTTTATGGGGCGGTTTCAATAGGGGCATTCAAATTTTTCACTGCAAATCAGACAAACGAAAGTTGTGAAATCAATTATCTATAGTCAAGTAATGCAAACAACTCTCGGAAACTACTGCATGACTGTTCTCATAAATGTATTCAAATTTGTTCATCTTTCTATACAAATTAAACACAAGAAAGTACTGAAATCAATTTATTGTAGTCAAGTACCCATAAGTTAACTTGACTGACGTAATACAACTTTTCGTACCTACTCAAACATATTCAGCCAGCGGGCATAAAGTACTACTTAACGCCTTAGAGGCGTAATAACTCCCGTACTCCTACAAAACTTTATAGAACCTACGCACTTTACGTCCATGTGGGCAAAAATTATTTCAATTATATAATATTATGTAAGTACATTCAAATTGTTCATTGTAAATCAAACAAACGAAAGTTGTGAAATCAATTACCGATAGTCAAGTAATGCAAACAACTCTCCGAAACAACTGTATAACTGTTCTCAGAAATGTATTCAAATTTGTTCATTCTTCTATACCAATTAAACACAAGAAAGTACTTAAATCAATTTATTGTAGTCAAGTACCCATAAGTTAACTTGACTGACATAATAGAACTTTTAGCACCTTAAGTGTAAAATTACATTTTACGCCCACGTTGTTACAAAACTTTATAGAACCTACGAACTTTACGTCCGTGTTTTATTTCTAAAATTCATAAGAATTTTTTCAGATATTTACGAAAAGTCAAAGCCTATATAAAAAAATTACATAGTTACCACTACATCACCATTTTGCATTATTCTTTCTCAATTTTCAAATTTCTATAATATTACGTATCTTGGGAGGACAATAGAAGTCTATAGAGCTGCTCTAGCAGGGGTGGTCCTCCAATCTCCCATACATACTTGGCGGGCCCGACGGTTTGCAGTTTACCGCTGGGCTTTGTAAATGTGGAATACTAATTTTTTGCATAAATTCATTAACAATGTTTATATCTATAACTCCACTATAAATAATTACATTGACTCTAATTTTTAAATATAATATCCCTACATGTGCAAAATCTCATGTTTTACTTGCATTACCCAAAATATTTTTCATTGTGTCTGTCTTTTTTAAACGGGAATGAGATAAAAATGCATATAAATTTATAGTCTACTTAAAAGTGCCTTATTATATTTTACTAATCATTTTATAAGCCACCTATTTTGTATCCTTTTTCCGCGTGTAAATATCATATGAGATCTCATATGAGTATTTCAGACATCAGATCTCATATCAGATATCATATATGTGACGTCATCTGCAATTTTATATATTATGGGATCTCATGAAATCTCATATGAGATCTCATATGATATTTTCATCCAGGTTTGCACTTTCTATTTAAAAACAGAGTAATACATTCAACACGGATCAGTATTTAATATGTAGAAGCAACCTGTTTATTCATTTTATCTGATCTTTAAACATATATAAATATTTATATGAAAATGACCATGTCTACACCTTAAACTGCAAACCGTCGGGTCCGCCAAGTATGTATGGGAGATTGGAGGACCACCCCTGCTAGAGCAGCTCTATAGACTTCTATTGTCCTCCCAAGATGCGTAATATTATAGAAATTTGAAAATTGAGAAAGAATAATGCAAAATGGTGATGTGGTGGTAACTATGTAATGTTTTTATATAGACTTTGACTTTTCGTAAATATCAGAAAAAATTCTTATGAATTTTAGAAATAAAACACAGACATAAAGTGTGTAGGTTCTATAAAGTTTTGTAACAACGTGGACGTAAAATGTAATTTTACACGCAAGGTACTAAAAGTTCTATTATGTCAGTCAAGTTAACTTATTGGTACTTGACTACAATAAATTGATTTCAGTACTTTCTTGTCTTTAATTTGTGTAGAATAATGAACAATTTTGAATACATTTCTGAGGACAGCCATACAGTAGTTTCCAAGAGTTGTTTACATTACTTGACTATCGATAATTGATTTCACAACTTTCGTTTGTCTGATTTGCAGTGAACAATTTGAATGTACTTACATAATATTATATAATTGAAATAATTTTTGCCCACGCGGACGTAAAGTGCGTAGGTTCTATAAAGTTTTGTAGGACTACGAGATTTATTACGCCTCTTGGGCGTTAAGTAGTACTTTATGCCCGCTGGCTGAGTATGTTTGAGTAGGTACGAAAAGTTGTGTTATGTCAGTCAAGCTAACTTATGGGTACTTAACTACAATAAATTGATTTCAGTACTTTCTTGTGTTTAATTTGTATAGAAAGATGAACAAATTTGAATACATTTCTGAGAACAGTCATACAGTAGTTTCGGAGAGTTGTTTACATTACTTGACTATCGATAATTTTATACTTATTTTATACTTTCGTAGAAAGTTTTATATTAACAATATTATTATTTGTACAGTCATGAAAATAATTATTACCATTTGTAAAGAGTGCTTATTGAATAGATGAGGCTAGAATAATTAAAAGGACTAGACAAATTGTGTTGTAAGAACGTACTTAAAATTATCTTTTAAAAAACGTGTTGATTGTTAAAAAAAAATATTTAAGCTCTCATTAAAGTTTTTGGTACTCAGTTTGACGAATGTTGAGAGAGAGGGTGAGGGAGAGGCAGAGGGAGAGAGATGAGGGGTAGTGACGGGGAGAGGGGGAGGGAGAGAGAGTGATTCTCAATACTTGGAATTGTTAAAATTATCACTTGCTACACATCTTATAAAATTAAAAACAAAAGTTTATAAACTAAGAATCATTGTTAGAAAAAAATCTTTCTCGATATTCTTTTATAGTAGATATAACTTCTTGTAATTATTATTGATTGAAACTGCTTAAATTAATAACCCACACATAGTCCTGTAAATTAAAATCACAACAAGTTTATGAACTAAGAATCACTAAGAATAAAACTTTCTTGACATTCTTGTATGGATATAAATTTTGATATAAAATACTTGAGCATGATGTACTTCTAAAATAAAATCTGAGAAAATCTTACATCTCACTATTTCCGGGTTTTAATAATGCTAGTTTACCTTTAGAAATCATAAGGCCAGTAAAGCATCGATAATTAAAAGACCTAAAGTAGAACAAGGCTCTGCTAGAGAAATATCTGCAGCAGTATTTCTCTTTGTTCTTACTACAAGAGGTTGCGTGTTTTTACAGACTTGAACATAATCTTTTCGTGGCCTCAATGGATAATAATAATTGATTCACACCATCACATGCTCAACTCATATCAAAACAACTAACTTAAACCATAAACAATTAAAGTTATCTATGAAAATAAGATACAGTCTAAACAGTTTGCTAATATGTTTGCGCGTTGTTTTCTCAAAATAATGAACCATCACTTAATGTATTAAAATACTTGATAATTCATTCTTTGATGCATTGACATGCAATGAACTTCATCAATTTTTAGTTTGTTTGTTTTTATATTAATATCTTCTTTTATGTTAATATAGTTGTAATACTTGTATAAATAACTTTTTGAAATTATTATCTGAATCTTGTGTAGAAAAATCTTTACTGATGACTCCTCTGAATTATTTTGATGTCTATTACACAAATATCCATAGCAGTGTTTTGTAAATGTCGCAAACACGTGTTATACTGCATATTTTTATCGTACTGTACAGTCCATTTGAAATTCAAAATTTCCTTGTAAAAAAAAGCTGTCAAGACGTTCACTGATATTATTGCTTAATGAGTATTTTTTATTGACATAAAAGTCCACAAATTTACTTCACTGGAAAACGTCATGGTTTTATGTTACAAAAACAAGTTATTTCACAAATAACCGATATGTCTTTCTCTATGCTAAAATTTTCGTTTGTTTATTAACATTTGCTCACATACAATATGAACTCATTGCAGGGATTCTTGTCGTATTGATTCCGGATCCATATAGATTTAATGTTTTAATAAATTTATGCTCTGTATCAAATATTACTTTAAGTAAAAAGCAAATATGAACTGAACTATATTTCGTTGACAGAAAATCTTACAGATTTACTTCACTCGACACAAGACTTTGCAATAAAGAAAGCTTTACAAAAAAATGCATATTATCATCCCACATTATCTAATACTATCAAGACACATGATCGATATTGCCCATTGATATTCATTCAAAGATATTTTTATTGATTCTTTTTCCAATCCACTTGTGAGATTTTAATAATTCCAAAAAAATCTTCTTGTATATATCTTTAAAAAATAGTAAAAAATTCTCACAAAGTATCAATTCTTTTATGTTTTAAAATTATTTTAACCTTTTACATTTAGCCATTTAATATACTTATCTAAAAAACTGCTGCCAATACATTGGCACTTAGCTTCCTCAAAATAATGTATTTATTCATTTTTTTTTAATTTTTTATAACAATAATTAATTGTATCATACCCAATTTTCTTTATGAATATTCGTAATAAATTAATATATATTTTTCGAAAATTCATTCTTGTTACTCTTTTTCTCGTGCGACAACCCGATATTTTTATAAATCAATTTTTTCAAAATATTATCACATGTTCAATTAGTTTTATTTTAAACCTGAAATATCTTTCGTCGTAATAGTTCGATTTTATTGGGCAACGAATTCAGTTTGAAGATATAAAAAAAATATATCTCTCCCAAATTTTAGAACTATTGGTTGATTTTCTTAATATTGTTATCGCGTGACAACAAAACTCCTACTTTTTTATAAAACAGTATTTTATTAAAAAACAAATAATGATAATCTTTTGAAATTTCAACCAAACGAATTCTTTTACTCTAAAACGCATATAATAAATAATATACACTCTACATCTCTGCCAAATTTAAAAAAAATTAAAACAAGTTTTCTCTAGTTATCAGGCGACAAATAAAATAACTTTGTAAAATAGGAAAATTTTGAATATCAAAAAGTAATCGTACGATCTGGATGAAAATTCACATACATAATATCTATATCACATACAAAATTGTCTAGAAATCTGTAGCTGATTCATAGAACCGTTCTCGAGAAATTACGATTCGAAAAAGAGGTTACAAAAATTTTAACCTCAAATATCTCTGAAATTTATGAACCAATCATCTATCTCAAAGAAAGGTGCAGATGGCAACCAAAAATCTACCTCTACAAGGAATTTTGAAGCGATTAACACAATTTTACTCCCGTAAATTGTCGCCACCTAAAACACGTTTTTTTAATTTTTTAATTTTTTTCTCAAAAACTAACCAACAGAATGGATTCAATTTTATAAAGATTATAGTTATTCATAATCTCCATTATCATAATTTTTCTCAAAAAAATTGACCATTTAGTTTGGGAGTTATAAGCATTTAAAAAAAAACACGTTTTTGTTAATAACAAAATAACCGTGATAGCTAGAGAAATTTTTTTTTTTAAATATAGGTTTTTTTATGCTCTTTCGAACGCTACCTATCCGATTATAAAATTTAAATTCAATCATTAAAAAAAAATCAAAAATAAATTTTTCGAAAATGAAAAATTCGACATAAAACAAAAACGAATCAGTTAGTCGTATAAAATTATTTTTTTCCCGAATTCGGAATCAAAAAACAAAAAAAATGAGACCCGTCCGGTTAAAATCACACACACACACACACACACACACACACACACACACACACACATACACACACACACACACACACACACACACACACACACACACACACACACACACACACACATACACACACACATACACACACACGCACACACACACACACACACACACACACATCCATACAGACATTTTCTAAAATCATGTGACACAAACTTCTAACACCTTTATTCATGTTTCTAGAGCAATTTAAAGAAAATTAAAATTTTACTATTACAAAGCTTCCTCTATGAGGAAGCAAAAATTTATTTGCCCCGTTGATGTTCATAGATAAAAAAATTCTTTTAATCAGTCGACTTCCTGATTTAAATTTTAATTTCTTGAACTGGACAAATGATTCTAAAACCAAGGCTGAGACCAATATTTGAAATAAATACCATAAATATCGAAGACTTACAAGGGTACTGATCTAATCACACTATTGCATCCAAATCCGTTAGCAAATTAAAAAATATTATAAAAAATTAAGAGAATCACTGAGAATCGAAGCTTTCTTGATATTCTTGTATAGATAAAACTTTTGACGTCTTCCACCCTGGAAAAATCATACATGAGAATAACTGGGCACTTTTATTTGTTGAAATTTTCACAATAACACATCCTTTTTGCATTTTCCATTTGATTAAATGTACTTTTTAACGCAAATACTTTATATAATAGCACAACAAATTAAGTTTGAGGAAGCTAAGTGCCAATGAATTTTTAGCGGTTTTTATTTGGGCGTTAAAGGGTTAAGTCAAATATTATTAAACAAAGGTTTGAAATATGAGAAAAATTATTTAATATTAAATTTTATTTCATAAGAAAGATACAAAACTAAGATATGACGTTATCAATTAGTATTTTACGTGTTATTGCAAAATGGATTTACAAATATTGACGAAAAATGTATATATTTGATACAGTAAAGGCTAGTTTAATAAACCTTTTATAAATTAACAATACTGAATCGCAGTCTTTAACTTCTGCTTTATTATGAAATTAGTATTTGATATCAAGAAGCGCGGGAGCGCTCCGAAGGCAAGTATAGAAGAAGCCTGAAGGAGCGACCCGTGCTACATATACATTGAAATGGGTGTGCGAGAAATTCAATGCGCCTATATACGTATTAGATTTGTTTGAACTATATTAACATGTACTCTTAATCAAAAGCCATTTCATTGCTCTACTCAAATCGAAAGATTTCATTTAAAAAGATTGTCTCGTTCAAAAGATTTAGAGATCTGAATATTTTTATGTACTGTTTCATTTCCGAATTTTTCTCCATATTCTTCAGTATGCACAAACTATACATTTTTGTCCGACCGGTACATAGTATAGCATTTTTGTCCGACTGGCAAAAGAGTGAAGAGAGCGAGGGAGAGAGAGGGGAAGAGAGACGAGCGACGGAGGGAGAGAGAGAGAGAGAGAGAGAATCATGGTATATATGTGGTCTAGAGGACGTGACCTGGTGTCGATATCTCACCGAAGGAAGAAAAAAAATATGTGGTTAACCAAACCTTGTTATTTTTATATATACGTTATACGTTATATAAACATACTTTCCAATATACGCATTAGTCCGTATACAACCATCATTTACAAGTTATATATTCAATCAAGACTTTTTACATCATTGAAATTCGATAGATATTTTAAATGGACTTGGTATATCTCAGATATATTTTCAGATAAGTAGCAAACTATCATTATAAAATAAAAAAAAAATAATGTTATTAATATAAGTATTGTTACTTTGTGAAATATTTTTTTTTTTGTTATTACAGAGATATCAGAACAAGGATAATTGACAAGTAGATCATGATTAAGTAGTATGTAACATATATAGAAGAGTTCAAAATTATTATTAATATGCATTTTAAGGCCACCAAAAGATTATATTCAAGTCTGTCAAAGCACGCAACCTCCTGCAGTAGAAAAAATAGAAATACTGTTGCTGATAATATTCATCTAGCAGATCCCCGTTCTACTTTATGGTGTTTTAATCATGGATGCTTTAACTGGCCCTATGATTTCTAAAGGTAATCTAGTGTTCGGGATTGTAGTACCCGAAGTGTCCGCCAGATGGCAAGCGCCAAGCGCAACCTTCAATGAAAAAACATCACCCGCGTGCTTAAGTAGAGACCTACTCCTCGCACTCTTTCTTGCAATATTACCCATACCCCTCTAACCGCTATATACAGACATTGCCTATACTTTCGCCTATACTTGTTGCGTACATTTGCCTACCCTTGTCTTAGTTGCGACTAAGACATATTATTGCCTTTACTTACATATTTATTAGAACGTGCTTTCACGTTCAACCTTTCTTTTTGCTCCATCTCTACTCTCGAGTGGGTTGGAGCAGAGACTCCAAGAGTCACACTTATTCATTTCTTCTCGTTGACAAACTCAAACAATATAAATAACTCGTACACGTTCACTCGTGCACATTTTTGGTCCTTCGAGCCGGATAGAGTTGTCAACCGAGAGGAATACTTGAAAAGCGATCGGATAAAATTCTGTTATTTAGTTGTTCTTAATTGCCAGAGATTTACGACCTCTGACAAGTAAGGCGATTTCGTTGGAGATTTACGACCTCCTAACGAGACCTCGTGTGACTGATCTTCAGCCTCCGCACTCGCACGGCGGGCGGAGTCATCACATCAACTCATAAAACTCAAGAATCTTTAATATCCAACGTTTTTCAAAATGCCATCACTTTCACTTACGCAAACTATCGAGCGTCAGTTCGAATTATTTAATCGAATCTGCAATTCAAGTACCAATATCAAGAAAGTGGGCAAGGACAATATCACTCGTGAGCTTCTCGAAGCTAAGCTACAGATATTAGAGAAGAACTGGAAGGAATTCCAAGAAAATCATACTATTGTCCTATCCCAGAAATTTGAAAGCACGAGCAAGAGTGACTATTTTGTTACTGACTGCTATGGGGCGACTGAAGATAGTTACATAAATGCAGTGGTCGATATAGCCCATTGGCTTAAACAATTCCCTCAACAAGCTAATGTGCCTGTTGCGCAGCGACCAGTCTCTACAAGGAAGTTACCTAACATCGAAGTGCCCATATTTTCCGGCAAATTCACTGACTGGTTAGATTTTAAAGATCTCTTTAAAGCTACCATCATCCAAGATGAAAGACTCACCAATGCCGAGAAATTACAACAATTGAAAACGCATGTTCAAGGAGAAGCAGCTGATATGCTCAAAATAATTCAAATTACAGATCTCAACTTCCCTATTGCCTGGAAAAAGTTAGAAGATCACTATACAAACAAACGTCGACTTGTTGCCCTTTATACCAAGACACTACTCGATTTGCCTGCCGTAAGTTCCGATTCTCCATCTCAATTACAATCCCTTCTTAATTCAACAACAAATGCAATCTCCACTTTAGAGCAACTCAAAAGGCCAACCAATCAATGGGATGATCTTCTCGTGCCTATCATTTCTCATAAGCTTGATTTCAAAACCTTATGCGAGTGGGAAAAACAAGTCAGTAAAAGTGCCGATCCCCCTACTTTTGTCCAACTTAGTCGGTTCATCACCGAGCGAATTGATTTTTTAGAAACCACCTCCGTGTCTAAGTTAAGTAAATCTAAAACTCCAGAAAACAGATCAATTAGCTCTCATGCTACGTTTACCGACAAGTGTGTCTTTTGTACAGACGCACATTTCATTACTCGTTGCAATGCCTTCAAAGCCAAAACCGCAAATGAGCGTAAAATCTTCGTGGAAAAAAGGAAGTTATGTTTCAATTGTCTTGGGTTTCACCCGATCAGTAATTGCCGATCTGATAGAAGATGTATCATATGTAACAATCAACACCATACGCTTCTTCACGAAGATATAAATACAAGTTCTCACGTGTCTGACAGTGAACCCATACATAATCACGTCGCTTTCACTGGTCCCTCTTTTACTACCAACACTGAGCTGCAACTAAGTTTAGTAGCTCAAAGCTCTGGTGTAGAACCTGTTCTTCTGGCTACCGCGTTGGTGAAACTACGTGGTGCTGATGGCAGAATTCATACTGCTCGAGCTATGATTGATCCTGGATCCCAAAGTTCTTTTGTATCCGAGGTGTTATTAAAGAAGCTTGAACAACCATACTCAGCCACGTCAGTGCCGTTGAGTGGTATTGGAGGTTATTCTCACATTCCTGCTAAGGGCCGAACCACTCTGCAACTTACATCGGCTTTCAACCCTAAAGCACATTTGCAGTTAAATGCACTAGTCCTTCCTTTTATTACAAAATACACGCAAAGATGCCATAAACTAAAGAATGCCTGGACCCATTTGAAGGGATTAGAATTAGCGGACGATTTCAGAGAAACACCTGCTGAAATTGATATTTTACTTGGTGCTGACATCTTCCCAGAGATCTTACTCAACGGACTGGTCAAAGGACCTTCCGGAACTCCAATGGCCCAACGCACAATCTTCGGATGGATTATAAGCGGGCCTATTGCCAAACTTAATACCTCAAAGTCTCCAATTGCAGCATTTCAATCTTAGTTTTCAGATCGATTTAAATGTCTGCTAAACTAATTATGTTCGCCCATTGTATGGACGAAAGCGGGCGGTATGTTCGGGATTATAGTACCCGAAGTGTCCGCCAGATGGCAAGCGCCAAGCGCAACCTTCAATGAAAAAACATCACCCGCGTGCTTAAGTAGACCTACTCCTCGCACTCTTTCTTACCAATATTACCCATACTCCTCTAACTGCTATATACAGACATTGCCTATACTTTTGCCTATACTTGTTGCGTACATTTGCCTACCCTTGTCTTAGTTGCGACTAAGACATATTATTGCCTTTACTTACATATTTATTAGAACGTGCTTTCACGTTCAACGTGCTTAGAACGTGCTTTCACGTTCCTTTCTTTTTGCTCCATCTCTACTCTCGAGTGGGTTGGAGCAGAGACTCCAAGAGTCACACTTATTCATTTCTTCTCGTTGACAAACTCAAACAATATAAATAACTCGTACACGTTCACTCGTGCACATCTAGCATTATTAAAACCCGGAAATAGTGAGATATAAGATTTCTCAGATTATTAAAAGTGCATCATGCTCAAGTATTTTTTAATTTACATTACATTAATTCTTCCAGATTCAGGCCTCATTTTTAATTTTTTGCTTAAAGTTCAAATACTGCTTGAAAAAGCTATTAACATAGAAACACACTAAAAATTGGTGAAGTTCATTGCATATCAATGCGTCAAAGAATGGATTATACCATGAATTTTAATAATAGTGACATTAAGTAGTGACATTAACCTACAACTAAGATGTTTTGACGGTATTGTACAGGAAGTGCAAAAAAAGTATTATGAATATAAAAGAAATTAGTTTTATTAGAATACAAGTTTTCAAAAATTAGTTCTTCAAAATAAAATTAGAAAATTGTGATTTTAATAGAAGGGATCATCTATCTAGTTGGAAATAATATTAGAGCTGGTGAAGTTTTTTGAAGATTCATGTAACAAGCTCAGCCTATGATTTTTTTGGAGGGATTGTTGGAAACTCTATAATAACAAATAACGTAGTGATATGTGACCAATACATTGCAAAGCTAATGTTGTTTGGCCATATGTTGGTGGTAGAAAAACCTACTTTTGCATATTATACAACTGCCTGAGGAAATGGAAATTTACAAGTGTCATCTATAAGTCATCTATAATAATGTAGAAATATCCTGATTTCATTCTCCAATTCGTATACATTCAATAGATCTTCAAAATGTGACAAAAGCTGTTGTGAGCTACAACTAAGATGTTTTAGACGGTATTGCACAGAAAGTGCGAAAAAAGTATTGTAAAAATGAATGAATTAGTTTGATTAGAATACAAGTTTTAAAAAAAAATAAAATAAGTAAATTGTGATTTTAGAAGGAGAAATCATCTATCTAGTTGGAGATCATATTAGAGCTGGTAAAGTTTTTTGAAGACTCATGGAACAAGCTCAACCTGTGCTTTTCTCGAGGGATGGTTGGAAATTCTCTAATAACAAATAACGTAGTGATCTGCCTGATACATTTCAAAGCTAATGTTGTTTGACTATATGTTGGTGGTAGAAAAACCTACTTTTGCATATTATAAACAACTGCACGAAGAAATGTAAATCTACAAGCGTCACCTACAAGAAAATAATGTAGAAATATCCTGATTTCATTCTCCAATTCGTATACATTCAATAGATCTTCAACATGTGACAAAAGCTGTTGGGAGCTACAACTAAGATGTTTTAGACAGTATTGCACTGCAGAAAGTGCGAAAAAAGTATTATAAAAATGAATGAATTAGTTTGATTAGAATACAAGTTTTTAAAAATTAGTTCTTCAAAATAAAATAAGTAAATTGTGATTTTAGGAGAAATCATCTATCTAGTTGGAGATCATATTAGAGCTGGTAAAGTTTTTTGAAGACTCATGGAACAAGCTCAACCTGTGTTTTTCTCGAGGGATTGTTGGAAATTCTCTAATAACAAATAACGTAGTGATCTGCCTGGTACATTTCAAAGCTAATGTTGTTTGACTATATGTTAGTGGTAGAAAAATCTACTTTTGCATATTATAAACAACTGCCTGAAGAAATGTAAATCTACAAGCGTGACCTACAAGAAAATAATGTAGAAATATCCTGATTTCATTCTCCAATTCGTATACATTCAATAGATCTTCAAAATGTGACAAAAGCTGTTGGAAGTACAACTAAGATGTTTTAGACGGTATTGCACAGAAAGTGCGAAAAAAATATTATGAAAATGAAAGAATTAGTTTGATTATAATACAAGTTTTTAAAAATTAGTTCTTCAAAATAAAATAAGAGCATTGTCATTTTAATAGAAGAGACCGTCTATCTAGTTGAAAATCTAATTAGAGCTGGTGAAGTTTTTTGAAGACTCATGGAATAAGCTCAGCCGGTGCTTTTCTTGAGGAATTGTTGGAAACTCTCTAACAACAAATAACGTAGTGATCTGCCCGATACATTTCAAAGCTAATGTTGTTTAACCTTTTCTTGAGGGATTGTTGGAAACTCTCCAATAACAAATAACGTAGTTATCTGCGAGATAAAAATATATTATTGTATTGTTAAAAAGTGTAATAAAATATTTTGTGTAATAAAAATCAACACGTTTTTTAAAAGCTAATTTTTTAAGTACGTTTTAACAACACAATTTGTCTAGTCTTTTTAATTCTTCTAGTCTCATCTATTCAATAAGCACTCTCTGCAAATGATAATTTTTTTCACGACTGTACCAATAATAATATTGTTAATATAAAACTTTCTACGAAAGTATAAAATAAGACAAGTATAGATGTTTTTTCTGTATAATCTATTATTTTCTCTTAAAAAGTTGTGAAATCTATCTAAAAAAACATTTTAAAAAAGTTTAAACTAAGGCAAGTATTAGTTCCTCTCACCCTCCCTTTCTCTTCCGCTCTCTCCCTCTCTTTCCCTCCCCTCTCTCTCCCACTCTCCCTCTCTCTCTCTCTCTCTCAACCTCCGTCAAACTGAGTATCAAAAACTTTAAATATTTTTTTAAAACAATCAACACGTTTTGTAAAAGCTAATTTTTTAAGTACGTTCTAACAACACAATTTGTCCAGTCCTTTTAATTCTTCTAGTCTCATCTATTCAATAAGCTCTCTCTACAAATGGTAATAATTTTTTTCACGACTATACAAATAAATATAAAACTTTCTACGAAAGTATAAAATAAGGCATGTATAAAATAAGTACTACTTATTGCCCAAGAGACATAATAGCTCATATACAGCTCTTACAAATCTTTATAGAACCTACGCACTTTACGCCCGTGGCAAAAATTATTTCAATTATATAATATTATATAAGTACATTCAAATTTTTCATTGTAAATCAAACAAACGAAAGTTGTGAAATCAATTACCGATAGTCAAGTAATGCAAGCAACTCTCCGAAACAATTATACGACTGTTCTGAGAACTGTATTCAAATTTGTTCATTCTTCTATACAAATTAAACACAAAAAACTACTGAAATCAATTTATTGTAGTTAAGTACCCATAAGTTAACTTGACTGACATAATAGAACTTTTAGTACATTGCGTGTAAAATTACATTTTACGCCCACGTTGTATCTTCAAAAATATTCAGCCAGCGGGTATAAAGTACTACTTAACGCCTAACAGGCGCAATAGCTCTCATACTCCTACAAAACTTTATAGAACCTACACACTTTACGCCCGTGTGAGCGAATATTATTTTAATTATATAACTGTTATGCCTTCTTTTTATTTCTAAAATTCATAAGAATTTTTTCAGATATTTACGAAAAGTCAAAGCCTATATAAAAAAATTACATAGTTACCACCTCATCACCATTATTCATTATTCTTTCTCAATTTTGAAATTTTTATAATATTACGCATCTTGGGAGGAAAATAGAAGTCTATAGAGCTGCTCTAGCAGGGGTGGTCCTCTAATTTCCCATACATACTTGGCGGGCCCGACGGTTTACAGGGAGTGAGGGAGAGGGGGGGGGGGGCAGAGTGAGAGACAGGAAGAGAAAGGGAGGGAGAGAGGAACTAATACTTGCCTTAGTTTAAACTTTTTTAAAATTCTTTAATTAGATTAAAGATTAGTTTGCTAATATAAATTTTCGCAATAAACGATAGATCGCAATGATAATACTAACAAAGAAACTACCCGAGGTGTCCGCCTCCGATTTTCCTGAATTTTTAATATGTTGTAGAGGATCGAAAAATAAGAGACCCGTATTTTTTCTTATCGGTCCAATCCCTTATTAAGGGGGTGAAAACCACCCTTAAAATTTACCCCCGAAAACGGGTTTTTCTTAATGTTTTAAGTTCGAATTCATGTTTTGAAATGAAACAAAATGGAAAATTCTTCTCTTTGAAAGACGAAACTAGCAAGTATAGTTTGGCCCCCGGGGTGGCAACCCTTACTTTTTATTTTAGAAAAACTTTATTTTTTAAACTATTTTTGTATATAATATTTGCAATAAAATTAATTGATTATTATAAAAATCATTTTTGGGTTTAAAATAAAAAATTAAAGTTTGCGTGTTTCAGGGTTTTTGCAAATAAACGCATTATCGGGGGTAAATAACCCCCTAGGCGCAAAATACTTTCAAACCTTTAACATAAATATTTTATGTTATGTAATGCATAATTTATTTTTATTTGGGCTAATTTTTTTCTATGGGCCCAATCTCCTATTACAGGGGTGAAATGCACCCCTAAAATCTCCCCCAAAAACGGTTTTCTCTAGATATCCCGAGTTCAGATTAAAATTTAAAATGAAACAAAATGGAAAATATTTCTCTTTGAAATGCGAAATTAGCAATGGTTGTTTCATCCCGTGGGGTAGTAACCCTTATATTTTATTTCGGAAAAAGTTTGTTTTTTTTAAATTATTTTTGTATATAATATTTGCAATAAAATTAAATAATTAATGTTAAAATTAAGAATCAAAGTTGACATGTTTCAGGATTTTTTCTAATAACAACGTTATCGGGGGTTAGCAACCCCCTGGACGCGGAATATTTACAATTAGTACCATTGAAATCAATATTTTGAGGTTTATAATATATATTTAGTTTATGTTCGTGTTAGTTTCTTTTATCGAAATAACGTAATTAATGAAATCGTTTATAAACTCTTGCACTTATTGTGCAATTTAAATTCGAGTATTTTGCACGTTCTTATAGGTAAATAATAATAATTATATAATTATATAATTACTTTTTATTAAAAGTGAAATATAAGTATATTTTTACAAATTGTCAAAAACGATTTAACGAAATATACTGTAACGGGCGCCGATATAAGGTAAGGGAATCACGTATGTTGCGTCGCGAGATCCGAATCTCGCGCGCTTGCACGTATCGTGATCGACAGAGCGCCACGTGGAACAAGTCAGAAGCAGATGGAGAAGAAGACGAAGCCACCGCGCCGCTACGAACGTGAGCGCACGGTCATGTTGTTGATTCTCGCCGTGACACGCGAAAGTAGTCGCCGTCACCGTCACGCGTAGTAAAAGAGGTCGGGTTAGTGTTTTGTGCCTCCACCGCTGCAACTGTGACCGCCACAGCGCCGCCATCCACCGCGAGTGAGCGTGAGAGAGAGAGAGAGAGAGAGAGAGAGAGAGAGAGAGAGAGAGAGAGAGAGAGAGAGAGAGAGAGAAGTAGAAGCGCTACAGGGACGGGAACAGTGAGACGAGCTCCATTCCCCCCCCCCTCTCCCCCTCGCAGCGAGTGCAGTGGCGAACGAGCGAGAGAGATAGCTGCGATGGCCGGCCGGCCTACGAACGTAAGTCTCGCATAATGCGTTCTTCCGTAAATATTGTCGCGGAGTAATCTGTTGCCGTCGCGCATCGGCGGCCGCGAGCGTGCGTGCGATTTAGAGTATCGGCCTGCGCGTACTCAATTGTTGATCATTGTTCGGGTTCGCGCCCTTTAGCGCGATCAACTTGGTTGAATAAACCCCTTTCGTTTTTATCTTAAATAGTCGAGTCACGAGTACTTATTGAGCGCGCCTTAACCTATGCATGATTTCCCGAATACCGCCCTCTACCCTTTTCAGCAGCTGCAGCTAGTCGCAGGCATTGCCTCCTAGAGGAACATCGGTAGCGGGAGTAAGTATTTCAATAGCCGCTTGAGAGGTTAACTCAGCGGCGTTGTGCGGGAAAGACCGGCTGCGCTGGTAACGCTAGGTCATAGCGAGCAGCCGGTAGTTCGCGGGCAGCAGTTGGCAGCAGCGGCAGTGCGCAGCGCCGATTCTAATAGAAAGCGGCCTAAACTTTCTACAATAGAAGCCGGGCTCGCATGTTCGGAACCTGTGCCGAGGCGCTTCTGCCGGACTACAGGTAATTCTACAACTGTGAGTTGCCCGGGCGTAGAATACACTCGTATATTACCCCGCGAACCCCTGAGAGGGATTAATACCCTCTCCCTAACTGCATCCCGTTACAATTGATATGATTAAGCTGTTTCATTACTTGCAATGTTGAGCTTTGTCTTCTAGTAGTTAATTGTTCAGATGAATAAAGTTTATTGTGTTTTGTAGGTTATTGAATACACGATGAAAAATCGGTGATCCACGATATTTATTGTGTATGTATACTTTGAGCATATACTAACATGCTCGAAGTGTATATATGTGTAAAGATGTGTAAGGTTAGGACGACGTTGCCCACACACGGGAATATATATATATATATATATATATATATATATATATATATATATATATATATATATATATATATTCCTATACAAAAATGTAGTAGATTTGACCGTTCGTTGGTTGGAGTTAAATATTTAAGGTAAATATATATATTTCTCTCCATAACTGAACCCCGTTACAATACAAACGAGCTTACAGTTTTTTCCTTATCACAATTAATTTTGTTTAAGGATTATAGGTTGAAAGGAATAAAAATCTTCAAAAAAATGTTTCAAGTACAGTGATTTCTGACATCATGAATATTTTATAATAGCAGTATTTTTACATCCTGGTACCTCATAATGAGCTTGGGATCCACCAAAGCTAAAGTCCACCGGATTTAGAAATTCATTTGGTTTATTATCGATATAGCCGCTTTTACCAAGAGTATTTAAACAGATTTACGTATCGAGAAGAAGATAACTGATTGTTCACCAGAGATTGTAATTTAATTACATTATTTCGTACGTGCAAACTAATATCTTTATCCAACAAAATTACACTATCGGAAAAGTGTCTTACAAAATTTTTCCATATACGAAAGCCAAACACATTCAGTGGTTGTATTTTTCCAGTTGTACCTTTAAGAATTTTGAAAAGTTTAATATTTTTATAATATTGAATGTGTGGGTGTCTTTCGATCTTCCCGAGGCAGGGGTGTAAGAAATAACTTACTACGTGTGCATGTCTTTTGACGTTTCGGTGAACAATGTCACCCTCATCAGAAATTTACTAAAATATTATTATGATTTAGAAATTTTACAAATTCAAAAAAAAGAGAAAAAATGTAAAATATAATAGTTACCAAAAATTATTTTAGTCACAATACGAATTTTTATCCGATTTTTTCTTCCACCGTATGATTGCGGAGAGAAGGAAATTGCAACAGTCCTTCTTAAACTAATTTCGCATCTCGTTCTTTTTAAACCTTGTAACGGGCTAAAAGCTGTCCTCGATGCGCTATATCTCGAAGCGGATCGGCCGATGAACGGCGCAGTAATTGACAGGCGCTAGCACTTACTCGTGCCTACCCTCGACAATTAGCGGCCCGTCGGCTCCGCACTGTTACTCGCCGTCGGCTGCTTTTAGAAGCAGCCGCGCCTTTTCAGTCCGTTACAACGCGCGACTTCGACGTCGCACTCTCTCTCTCGAGCGTGCTGCCCCAACTGCTCAGATATCACGCGAGTACTACGTACTCGCGACTGCGGAGGCTCGCGGTATTCATCACCGTGCCACCGAATAGGAAAGCGGAATTAGGGTGCACTAAATGACAGGCGAACAAGTGTAAAAGAAACACTTACATTTATTGACCCTCGGGCGGTTATCTAATTACACACGCGGCGCGTAATCTAGGTACGCGCCGATTCGGGTGGTGCGTCCGCGCACGCGAAGTACGTATGTGCTCGGTTGCACACACGTAAGCGCATAGGCGGCCCGCGCCACGTCGGCCGATCGCCGCGCACGATCGGCCCTCACGCACGCGTCGGCGGCCTCGCCCGCCCGAATTCACTTCCAGGACGCTCGTCGTCCACGGGGAAGTGCGCGGGCGCAACTGGCCTGGACTTACCTCGCTCTATCGGCGACGATGCAGGCGGACAGACCGTGCGTCTGCGCCTCTCTCTCTCTCTCTCTCTCTCTCGCTGCTGCACCGGCGGCTCGCCTTTCTCTCTCTCTCGCTCCTGAGAGTATCCTCGGCCGCGACGCTCTCTCTTACTCGCTCCCGTGAGTGAGACGGCCGCGCTGCTCTCTCTTGCTCTTTCGCTGCCGCGGTCGAGTGCGGCTCTCTCTCCCTCTCCCCCAACCACCGGCGAACGCGGTTCTCGGAGCCGTGCTGCGTCTCTCTCCCTCTCTCTCTCTCTCACTCTCGTGCACTACACTGCACTTACTCCGCGATCCTGCCGCGATCCTCGTGCACTTCACTCTCTCTCTCTCTCTCTCTCTCTCTCTCTCTCTCTCTCTCTCTCTCTCTCTCTCTCTCTCTCTCTCTCTCTCTCTCTCTCTCTCTCTCTCTCTCTCTCTCTCTCTCTCTCTCTCAAAGTCTTCGCGCACGGGGGACGAGTAGCTGCCTCAGCTACGGCAGAAGTAATACTGCCGGGCTCTGTCTCTAGCTCCCCTTCCCCCCTCGCACAAGGTTGCTGCGAGTTTCCTTTTCGGGGCTTATTGTGTATCGTAGTTGCGCTCAGTACTTTTCGCACATCTACACGCGCGCGCAACTAGACGGAGAAAAATTCGGCGCCGCTGCTAACCTCGAAGCACGGCAGTCTCTGCACTACTATTCCGCGTAGTCTGTGCGTCGAAGAGGCGCTGTGTTGATACTGTTTACGTGTAGCCCGCGCGCTTTGTCTCAAGGTTAGGTGGCGCACCCGACCATTCGCGCGAGTTATGTTAGTGGGTAAATTGGGGTGTTTTCCGATTCTCGGTGAATGGAATAACACACACACTCACTCACAGATTCAATCGAAAGTAATCTATATTAAAACACGTCTACAAGGCTTGAGGACCCGACAGAGACTGACGAGAGTATGTAATATTAAGTGGCTGCAACCGACTTCTTCTTCTTATCTCCAGATAGCCAGGAGCTGAGTAGGCAGCACGTGCACATTATGGAAGGTCCGCTCGAAGGGTGTCACATCACTCCTCCATGCTGAAGTTCAATGACATCCTCGTCATTGGCTTGGCGGATAGGTTGGTTTTGAATCACATTGCGATTATTTCTCCTCTTATATATCAAGTATATTACCAAACTTAAAATAATCAATATCCCGATAATGATGCTAGATACTGACAGATGAAACTCAATTCTGGACGGTTGCAACTTTGGTATAATTACTGTTGGAACTGTTAAAGTTTTCAATGACTCAAATTTTAATTGATCGTCTTTAATAATCATAGGCAAAATAAAATCTGGCTGCTTTATGTCTCCAAAATTTTTGTTGAGTATATGTTCTTCTATTTGTAGATCGTTTCCTTCGATCAAACGGGTTCCTCGATGCATAATTTTGGTATTATTATGCGTAATGGTTGTTTCATAATTACTGGATATCAACGTTAAAGTATCGGACAAAGGATATGCTAGAAGTAAAGGCGTATTTATTTGAAAAGAAGTGGTTTCAATTTCTCTCGTGACGATGTTCTGACACAAATAATTCTGCTTGTATATTTCTTGACATTTTTGAGCTGATAATTTGATTAAGGGTCCGAATAGCTTCCATGGCGTAGTGATGATTTCAGTTTGGTTATTATTATTAATTATAGAAAGTCTTTGGAATAAGGAGAATTCGATGGGGTTTAGGATAGGAATTTTTAGCGTGTAAATAATGAGGTCATGGATACATACGATTGAACCTTGGGTGAAACGAAAATCCAACAGATTATAGTAATGCATTATTAATTCCTTTTTCGACTAAATTCCTAATAGATGAGTAAGTATATCGACAATTTGTTCATAAGTCAACATTTCTAAATCAAACGTTTGATCTGAGAAAATAAATGAACGCTTTATTTTACCCAGCAAACTTAAGAAATTTTGTTCCTGTATTATGAGAGTAACGGCGGCTTCAAAAACATTTAATTTTTCGTTTTGTTGATCGAGAGCTGTGGAAATATTCCATAAATTTCGGTTAATTATTTCAGTGTTGTTATTTATACTTTTACTAATTTTGTTTATAATAGTGACTGATTTGTTGAGAACTATCATATCTTCCTGTTGTTGATTATCGAGTAGATTTAGATAATTGTTGATTCTGTTTAAATCATTGGCATCCGGGTTTCCAAAAATATACTTAATTGCTGTGCCAAGTCCGTTTATCAAACCTCTTTTTAATCTAGTGTTCGCTGGTGATATTTGCTGTAAATTTTGATATG
Source organism: Torymus aiolomorphi (assembly GCA_036365515.1). Taxonomy (NCBI): domain Eukaryota; kingdom Metazoa; phylum Arthropoda; class Insecta; order Hymenoptera; family Torymidae; genus Torymus; species Torymus aiolomorphi. The sequence goes on from CM070874.1 coordinate 184,028,988, forward strand.
ATTCCTCGCAGAGTAATTCGGCCTGTTTTAGTAAATTTGATTCCAATCGGGATGATGATAAATCTGTGACTTGTAACTTCAATTCGGAAGACAGTGTGGTATAGCTATCAAGGATACGATTATAAGTATATTTTAACGTCGTGATATTGATGTGAAAGTGCACATGATGGAAATTTTGAATTATTCTCCCAATTCCATGGTGGTGGTCGTAATGAGTGCTATGCTCGTCTATCTCATTGCTCATCACTAGTATGGTCAGAAGTATCATGATTAGTCCGGTCTTCATTTTCCTGCAAAAACGAAGAAACTTTTCTTATCCTCTTTGCATCCTTTATGTTATAACGACGCGGTTGCCCGTGTATGTAGCAATCTAAGGAGGGACCCTGTTGTTTTTCTACGAGAAGTTTCTGATATCGCGGCGCGGTCTTATCACGTTGTTGTTGGTGTGTTTTGATAAAAATTTCTTTATCTTCTAACGTTTTATCCGAATCAACTGGCAGATTTTGATTTTCGCGTTGTTTTCGATAGAGTTCCTGATAAAACGGTAAAATTTCATTCTTTCGAAGCTCGTTATAACTTTCGATAGTATCTGCATTCGGGTCAATGACATGTTTATGAAGATCTTCGTACGGCCCGTATAACAATGTAAATGGTGCATAATTTGTGCTCGAGTGTATACTTTGATTGTAGATCAAAATTGCGGTCGTCATGTGATTTTTTGTAGTCCCTCGTGGATTTTGATCGATTAGTATGCCTAATTTTTCCTTCAAGGTTGAATGTAGTCGCTCGATTGGTCCGTTGGAGGTGTGTCTATTGATGGTGGTCTGATGATAGTCGATTTTATGTAATCGACAAAATTCCTTGAATACCGTAGAGTTGAACTCGCTTCCGCTGTCTGTAGTAATTTTATCTGGGAAGTTGTGGTGAGAGCCAAAATGTCTTAATTTGCTTATTACTGTTATTGCATTGCCATCAGGCAAATGATAAGCCTGAGCGTATTTCGAGAATATGTCGATGGTCGTCAGAAACTTCTCCTTGTTATAGTGGAATATGTCTAGATGTAAGTGTTGGAGGGGCCTATTCGCTATTATAGGTCCATACATCTCCGTGATATATGGCCTTCTCTCGTATTTGTGTTCTAGGCAGGTTTCGCATTGGTTGATGAAGTTTTGGATCATCCTCTCCATATTGAGCGTGTATAATTTCTTTTTGAAATGCGCTACTGTTTCTCTGATTCCATTGTGGGTCTTATTGTGATATTTTTCCAATTCTTTTAAGAAATTATTTCGGTTGGTTACAGTAGTGTACGTATTCGTTTTGACTAATTTCAATTTTTCGTTAAAATTTTCTTTCAATATTCTATAACTGATAATTTCTAGATCTTCGCTCTCAAAATAAATTCCATACTGTTTATTTGGTTTTACATTTTCGTAGAAAAATTTAAGTAACTGCGCTTCTGCGTCATTTTTGTTTATTTTTATTAAATATTGAATTTTTAATTTATCTTTTGTTGTTTTGACTTGATAATCATTCCCTTTTTTGATTATGATGCTGTAGTTGAATGCATGTATATTTTTATCAGACACAGGTAGTGAGAATACTGGGTTTTCTTCGGCTGTATGAATCGTTGCGTCATCCTCGTCCTCGAACATTTGAGCTAGCTGTCGGTTGGTGAGAGAGGTGATATCGGACGCTTGTGGGAGCATAGAAAGAGAGTCGTCTTCGTCTTCTTCTTGATTGTTTATCTCGATTCTGCTTAAAGCGTCAGCAACTTTATTCTCACATCCTTTCTTGTACTTAATGTCATAATTATATTCTTCCAATTTCAGTCTCCAACGAATTAATCTGGTGTTAGGTGTTTTCAACGACCAGAGCCAAGTGAGTGGCTTATGGTCTGTTTCGATAATAAATTTTCGTCCGTATATATAAGGTCGAAAATATCGACATGCTTCAACAATTCCTAATAGTTCTTTTTCTATAGTAGAATAGTTCTGTTCTGCAGAATTTAGAGTCCTCGAAAAGTTGGATATTGGATGTTGTTCTTGGGATAAAACTGCCCCAATAGCGGTATTTGATGCATCAGAAGTTACGTGGAATACTTTATCGAAATCTGGATATTTTAATACAGGTGCATTAGTAATGAGTTCTTTAAGTTTGTTGAAAGCTTCAATAAATTTTTCATTTTTATAATCTACCTTGCCTTTTTTCTTTAGTGTGTCGGAGAGAGGTTTGGATATTCTAGCATAATTTTTTATAAATTTCCTATAAAAACTAGTAAGTCCTAAATATGTTCTTACTTCTATTTGCGTTTTTGGTATGGGGTATTTTATTATAGCTTTAATTTTGTCTGGATTAGGCTTAATTCCTTCCGGGGTAATAATGTGCCCTAAGAACGGCACTTCTTTCCTCAAGAACTCGCTCTTATCTAATTGTATTTTTAATCCATGTTCTCTGAGTTCGTCAAAAATAAGTTTTATGTGTTGAAGATGTTCTTGGAGCGATTTAGAAAAGATAACGATGTCGTCCATGTACACAAAACAAAATTTGTGCAAGTATTTCATTAGAATTTTGTCCATCATTCGTTGGAATGTGGCTGGTGCGTTTTTCAAGCCAAATGGCATCCTGGTATACTCATAGTGGCCATTTTCGACGGTAAAAGCGGTCTTTTCTATGGAATTTTTCTCTACCGGTATTTGGTGGAAGCCTTGAGCTAGATCTAGTGTCGAAAAATATGCACATTTTCCAAGATTTTCCAAAATTTCGTCCATACGAGGAAGCGCATACTTGTCCTCTATACTTTTGTCATTCAATTTTCTGTAGTCATTTACCATCCGCCATTTCTTTTTTTCCACTAGCGTCTTGCTTTCTTGGCACTATCCAGACGGGTGATGAATAAGGAGACTCGCTCGGCCGAATTATTCCATCTTTTAATAATTTTTTTACTTGATTTTGAATTTCTTCTTTCAATGCGTATGGATAACGAAAATTTTTCACGTAGATGGGATCATCGTCTTTTGTTTTAATAACGTGAGAAACTGCTGTTGTAGCAGTAAGTTTTTCTTCTTTGTTGTAAAAGCAGTCACTGTACTTGCGGCATAGTAATGTAATCTTGTTCTTCTCCTCGCTGTTCATATGGATGGTTCTTATCTGAGTAGCCGACTCTTGATGATGATTCATCTTCACGCTTTTGCTCTTGCTTGGGATATTTTTTAAGTAATTAATTTCGAATTTACTCGTTCTGAATATTTCATTTTTACAATCGACGTTCGCCTCTAATTTTTGAAGATCTTTGTGGCCAATCAAGCAGTCATACGTTGAATGACAGGGTGCGAGTAAAAGTGTTATTGGCGTGTCGTCGCCTAACTCTTGTAAAACAGGAAAAGTTAATGCACTTGTTCCCTTAGTGACTTTATGTATAGATGAAATTTCAAAATTGTGTGAAAATATGTAATTTGGAAACAGTTTATTTGCTATACTCGGATTCATAATTGAAGATGTTGCTCCGGAATCTATTAAAATTTTTAACGGCGGGTTGAGCGTGATTATATGCGGCAGTTCTGGTGAATTTCCTATATTATTAAGATTTACTACGTCTCTTCTGATACTATGGGGTCTATCTGAAAATTTTCAGTATCATCAATTTCAGCCGTCTCATTAACAAGATTTTGAGGCTGTTCTTCTGGGTAATCGCTTTCTTGTGCGACACAATTTTGTTGATCTTCTTGGTGATGAAGTTCTTCTGCTACAAAATTTGGAGGTCCCGTACTTCTGAAGAAATTATTTGTTCTAGGCGCAGAGTTATTTGGCAAACTATTCGGTCTATTAGTTTGATTACCACCCGGTCGATTGGTATTTCTTGTACTTATCGACATCGGCGTCGGTTGATAATTTTGACGTATTGCTTGATTACTATTGTTATTATTTTGCCTAAAGCTGTTGCCAAAATTGTTGTTTCCAAAATTGTTATTTCCGAGATTGTTATTTCCAAAACTTTTATTTCCGAGATTGTTGTTTCCGAAATTAGGTAATGCAGGTCTAAATGGGGTTTGCGCTATGGCGGGTCGCGGTTGATAAGAAATAGCAGCTTTCGAGGTACTCGGCGCGTTAAATAAATTTGCTTTCGGTTTACTTTCGCGTTGCCTCATATACGAAAGAAAATTAGCTTGCTGTTCGTGATTATCGTGTCTCCTATATTTAGACAATCTTCAATATCGTTTAATTCGAAGTGTGTTAAGAATGAATGATAGGGTTCCTTTATTCCGTTAATAAAAGTGTTTTTCATATTAACTAACTCTCTGTTTTCATTATTTAACTGAATGTGTTCTTTTAATCTATTTAATCGTAATTTTATTTCGTCAGCGTATTTTTCAAACGATTGATTCGCTTTTTGGTAACAAACACTGAGCTTATTAAATAATAGTTCTTCCGAACTCGCATCACTGTATCTGTTCACTAAAAATCTTTTACATTCAGTCCAGTTTGCTGAATTATTTACTACTATTAAATCTAACGCTTCGCCGCGTAATTTCGATTTTATAAGTGCATACAGAGATTCATTGACAAGTGGATCTGCTGTAAATAACATTTGGACAAATTTGTCACATTGTTGAATAAAATGCGATAACAATCTAGTACCGCCTTCGTACGTAGGAATAGCTTCGCGCCAAATAGATAAACGCAGCTTAAATTGTTCTAGAGTAATCTGAGGTGCTTGATTTTCGTTCGCCATGATTTATTTTATTAATTCACGAAACGCTTCAAGGTCAATCGTATGAAGGGTTTAAGGGATAAAAGGAAATTCCAAAGACTTACAGACGAAATATCTTTGATGATTTCTTGGTGAGTCAGTGCCAAGTAGGTGGATCTCGAAGCTGACGTGTAGATACTGCGACAGTGGGGAAAAATCACCGGCTGCCTCCTTGGTGAAGATTCTCGTCCTCAAGTTCGAGAGGAATCCGAAATTGGCAGTCTCGCAGTATCCTGCCGCAGCGCCAGATATGTTAGTGGGTAAATTGGGGTGTTTTCTGATTCTCGGTGAATGGAATAAATGAACACCACACACTCACTCACAGATTCAATCGAAAGTAATCTTTATTAAAACACGTCTACAAGGCTTGAGGACCCGGCAGAGACTGACGAGAGTATGTAACATTAAGTGGCTGCAACCGACTTCTTTCTTCTTCTTATCTCCAGATAGCCAGGAGCTGAGTAGGCAGCACGTGCACATTATGGAAGGTCCGCTCGACGGGTGTCACATCACTCGCGAGCTGTACGCCGCAAATGAGCAGTCTCTACTCATGAAAGAGTAGCAGCTAAACTTTGAGGAGTAGCTGCTACTCCGATCGCAAGTATAGCCGCCACCACCGCAATTCAGCGCTCCCCGTAAACCTGAGGAGTAGGGGCTGCGCCGAATTTTTCTCCATGTACATACGCATACGAAATCCCTTGGAGAAACACGAGGAAAAGCCCGACTAGATTTACGAAGCCTCATGCACTGAAAAACTTTCCGAGTAGGTTCTAACCTTCACACCGAGCAACAGCAGCGCCGCCATTCGGCGTGATCAGTACTCCGAAGTGAGTAACAGCTGCGCGTTTTCGGCGCGCTCCGTACTCTTTTTCGAAAGGTTAGATCACGCGCACACAGATCAGCGCAGTGGCTATACCGAATCTAAGTAACCACTACTCAGATCGGAATAACTGTTACTCCAATGAGAAGTGTAGCGCCTGACCCCACGGTTCAGAGCTCCATCTAGACTTGAAGAGTACCAGCTACTCCGAAAGTCTCTCAGTGTGCCGAAATCGCCGGCCTTGCCTTCTCCAAGGCCGCGGCATGTTTACGTTTTCGGGCATCTACCTGTGTGTATATCGTATGTCGAAGAGCGGCTCAATCCGAGCTCCATGTTCGCGCATATAAACACACACAGACGCGCCAGCCGTTACAACCTCGAATATCATTCAACTTATATAGGAAATGCTAGAGAACGTATTTTCGAAATCAATGTTTACAAACATAGGCTAGGTGACGTGTGTGTGTGTGCCATTTTGATCGTATAAGAATGAGTGTGTATCGTTATTTTCTTTTGCATGTCTGTAATAACTGTGTGTAAATATGATCTAAATTTTGTGTAGTTTATCGTATTCATTGTAATAATTGTCCAGCAACATACATAGGACAAACTGAAAGACAACTAATGACGAGAGTTAATGAACATAGAACATCAAAAGACTCTGCGACAATTTTACATGAAAAGGAAACTGGTCAAAATTTTAACTTTGTAAATTACAATGTATTAGATAAAGAGGAAAACTTAAATAAAAGATTAGTTTCAGAGATGTTACATAGACATTTAAAAAAACAACCAGTCAATAAAAAAGAAGACACACAAAATTTAAATCATATTTACACACATTTATTACAGACATGCAAAAGAAAATAACGATACACACTCATTCTTATACGATCAAAACGGCACACACACACGTCACCTAGCCTATGTTTGTAAACATTTCAGAAATATGTTCTCTAGCATTTCCTATATAAGCTGAATAATATCATTCAACTTATATAGGAGGAATTTCCAAATAAGAACATTTGGAAAAAAACGTATCCCTTAACCATTTTCGGAAATGATCTGAAAATACATTATAAGGAAATAAATTTCGCAGATCATTACAGTAAACTATTGCTATTTGGGTTATATCACTAATTTTGATAACGATTTATTACATGAAATCAAATTAACACGGATATATAATAATAAAATTTATTAATGATTTACCAAAACCTTTTTATAACTTTCGGAGTTTACGTTAAAATACCTTATTTGAAAAATAATTTACTAATAATTGTAAATCATTTTTAATATGAGTCTATTGAAATTACAAGTTTACAACTAAAATGTTTAAAATAGATTGTATTTTACGAATACAAGTATACTTTATTTAACTTCATTCACCTGATGTCATTTTGCCAGATTTAGAAGCCATCAAATATACGTTATCTGGCCGAAATAAATGTTGTTGAATTATTGGTTCGAATTCATCTTTAATCTCCTTTAAGACTATAAATAATGGAGAGAGCAATTTTCCAGCAGCATTAATTGTAGGTAATATTGTATAACTATGTATTGTCGATGAAACAGATTGCACAACACATTCGATAGTCTTTGTCTAATTCTAATTGAAATCCACTTTGATCAGCGTTGTAGGTATTTTCAGATCCAAACTCTGAAATCAGTGGTTTTATGTCTGCTAAAAATTTACTAGCTTCTTGATTTATAGTTTCCTTGTTTTCAACAGTTTTTTTTTTTTGTTATAAATTTGTTAATTTTTCTACTAACAATTCTGTGAGCTTTCTTAAATTTTTGCAGCCAGTTGTTAGATGCTCTAAATCTAACATCATTAAATTCCCAATTTTTTTTAGCTTCTAAAGCCCACCTACGTATATCAATATCGTGAATCATATGACCATTTTCGGTAGATTCTTTGAGATTTCTTAAAACAAATTCAGAAATCTGATATAATTTTTCTTTGTAAGTTTCACCTTTGTTGATTTGGCTCACCCATCGACGCAGTTGTCGTTCTGAATTAACTAATTTAAATCGATGTTTAACACATTCTATACTACGATTTTTATTAGTTTTACTTGATCTCCAATATTCAAATGCTTTTTTTTTGTAATCGAAGCTCAACTCTTCATCATCGTATGAACAAATATCATAATCTTTTTCTTCTTTGAAAACTGTGTCATCTTCAATTGCTTGTACTTCATAATTTTTAAATTGCTCTTGAAAATCTAATATTTCCTCTTCTATTGCTTCAATCGCATTAACATCATTCATACTATCGTATAAAATATTTTTTAATTTTTCAGTTAGATCCATTTCAACCTTATTAACAGGACTTTCTGGTATCTGAAGCCCCGAGTATGTTGACAATAATAAATTTATGACGTTGGTAGAATTCACCTTCATTTTTTCAATGATTTCATTTTTATAAAATAATAAATTTTTTTGTAGGATAAACTAATTTTCTTAACAAATCGCACACTGAAAAAAATTTGGCACTCGAGCTGACCCGATGAGTACAGACGCTGTACCAAAAGTAAGGTCAAATGTTGTACCGCGATTCGGTATACCTCCTGTCCCGTACTGGCATAGCTCCTTTCTGTAAACGTTCTGCGGATGCCCCCTGCCGTATAACCTCTGTACATCGGGGACAAACGCTGTGCCAAAACTGGGAGATCTCACGCACGCAGCGAAGGGGGCGCTGACGAACTGTGATGGAAACAAATGCCGTGCCAAATTTTTTTCAGTGCAGGCTCTCGATAACATGTACCTCGCAGCAGAATTGACAAAAATATACTGACTAACTGATCTGTTTTTATGCAGTCGCGGACTCCAGACTCACTCGAGTTACTTTTGCACAGATGTTCTTCTCCATGATTCCAAGATGGGCTTACAAATAACCGCTTATTCATAAATATATAAATAGAAATGAGTAAAATATTTATTTAAGAATAAGTATTAATGAAGAAGCAGAAATGAAATATAATATGACATGCCTAAATACGCAAATATGAATATCCTAAAATTATAAGCAAAATATAATTATCAAGCAGTGATTTTTAAAAAGATTAAAATATACCATAAAAATAATTTTAATCTAGGCTCAGCTTTCAAAAGCCAGTGATTCTGCATATAAATATTTGTGCAGTTAAAATGAAAATATACTCATGTAATTATTTGTTTCCCTATTTATCTAAAGTTGTTATATCTCGAACGCTACAATAACAAAATTTTCAAATTCACTATCAGTGATTTTTATTCCCTAAATAGAAAATTGGGCATATAAACAAATTAATCTAAAATAAATAAAATATTCATGACTAATTATTCTGAATATGCACATCATACACCTTAAAATATTTATTTAAATGATACGAAGTATTGCGCGCCAAAGGGGATCTTTACCCTGATAACGCTTTTATTTGCATAAATTCTGAAACACGTCAACTTTAATTTTAAATTTTATTGTAATTTAAAAAAATTAACAATAATTAATTAATTTTATTGCAAATATTATATATACAAAAATAATTTAAAAAATATAAAGTTTTTCCGAAATAAAATATAACGGTTGCTACCCCACGGGATGGAACAACCATGGATAATTCCACATTTCAAAGAGAAATATTTTCCATTTTGTTTCATTTCAAATTTTAATCTGAACTCGGGATATCTAGAGAAAACCGTTTTTGGGGGTGAATTTTAGGGACGAATTTTACCCCTTTAATAGGAACTTGGCCCATAGAGAAAATTTAGCTCAAATAAAAATAAATTATGCACTACACAACATAAAATATTTATTTTAATGGTTCGAAATTATTTGGCGCCTAAGGGGTTGTTTACCTCCGATAACGCTTTTATTTGCAAAAACCCTGAAACATATCAACTTCAATTTTTTATTTTAAGCCCCAAAATGATTTTTATAATAATCAATTAATTTTATTGCAAATATTATATACAAAAAAAAGGTTAAAAAATAAGGTTTTTCTGAAATAGAAAGTAAGGGTTGCCACCCCCGGGGGCCAAACTATACTTGCTAGTTTCGTACTTCAAAGAGAAGAATTTTCCATTTTGTTTCATTTCAAAACATTAATTAGAACTAAAGATATTAAGAAAAAACCGTTTTCGTGGATAATCTTTAAGGGCGGTTTTCTCCCCTTTTATAAGAGATTGGGCCGATAAAAAAAGTACGTGTCTCTTATTTTTCGATCCTCTACAACATATTAAAAATTCAGGAAAATCGAAGGCGGAAACCTCGGGTAGTTTCCTTGTAAGTCCTTATTTTAATACTTAATCATAGTTACTAAGAATTTGTCATGGTGAAATCAGCAGAACAATTTCTTAATAAATCGTCTTCAAAATTACATAAATATTTCATATAAGTGTATCTGAACAATCTTATTAATCACAGAAATTGTCCATTAAATAAAGATTTTTACAACCAACTAGTATGCTTCCTAAAAATTCATAAACATCGTAGTAATATTGGATCGTAGTACCTAAACTGCTTTGTTTTGCACGAATTGCAAAAGAACGGTTCATCTGACGGAGGAGATCTTTTCAATCCAATGCACTTAAAGTGCATCCACTCCATACATTGATCGCACGAAATTGATTTACATTTATGTAGATCATCATTACAAACTGCACAGATCCATGCAACACAATTTTTATTTTTTTAAACATTCATTCTGTAATGAATAGGCCTCTTTTTTTATATAATCCTCTAGGACAGCAATGTCGACTTCTTTATTATAAAACCAAGGCACGATTCGATCAAGACTTTCAAGTCGCTAACGTCGACCAAATCGCATCCTAAAGTTTTTTCTTTTAGAAAATCATTTTGTATAATCCATTGATTGGTAATATGTGCTTTCTGAAAATTGCTCATCGCTTCGAACGAAATACAATTAAAGTTCTTTGTTCAGTTTGTACGGGTATTTCACAATTGTCGTCTTTAACCCTTTCGTACCGTATGGGTCCTGTAGGACCCACTTTGTTCAACATACTGTAGAAATCTGAAATTAAATAATTTTTTAAATCTGCTTATTTAGTCGTGTTCTCTTATTCAAGGGGAAGCCCCTCTGGCCATTAAAATGAAATTTTTTTGTTTTTTTTCCGTTTCGTTTAGTACATTAAAAAAGGGCTCGACGATGAAAATTGGGATTCGACGAAAATTCGGATCTTGAATGGTTTATTTTAGAATAAAAAAATTATTAATGGTTATTTTCTTTTTATTCTGAGTGGTGGATCTTGTTAATGAGGCAACGTACTAAGAATTTATCACTATCCGAGTTCAATAAAATAATTATATTGGCGGATATGGGTTGTATGTCTCCTCCAGGACTCACTTGGAAAATAGTACTTCTCGACACTTTTGGAGAAAAAAAACTGGCGATTGATCTTAGTTAAAGCCTCCACAATTATAGCATACAAAAAAAAATCACTTTCTCCCCGGGAAAGGGGTCTCGGTACGAAAGGGTTAAATTGCGCGCCGTTTTTCTTTTTGCCACTGAGGCGGCGATGCGTCGCTGAAAGGCATGCTGCGCGGGCTCAAGCCTCGCGCGGTGGTATTCACGGGCAGCTCTCGATAGGGAGAAGTCGTGCAGTTACTGTCGGCGCCTTAGCGGTTGCGCTTTTGTGTGGGTTTGTGAGTGTGTGGGTGACTCGAGGTTTGGTTGGTTGTGCGAATGCTGTCCACGTGCGAGTTTTCGGCGTGACAGTTTCCGGGCGAGCATCCACGCGCGGCAACTTGGATTGAGTTACTCGGCACCACAGCGTTGGTCTCCCCGAGACGTCGGGGCGCGCTGTGTGCAGGTCCTGGTCCATTTGGATGCTCCCCAAGTCTGATGGTCCACCCTGGTGTGATGCAGCGTCGCCGCATTTGAATTTTGATCTTCCGCCTTTATTGGGTAAGTGCATTAGTTTTGTAAGTTTTGTTTTGTACTGCGTTATTTGTAAGGCCGCTCACATGAGAGTTGGCAGCGATACCTGTATATATACATATATTAGCTTGTAAGTGCTCTGTACCACGTTATTTGCATACGTTTAAAATAATACTTGGCATGTGCCAAATTATAATCTACAACATTATTACTTTAACCTTATCACTCACTCCAACACCCCCTTTTTTTGAAACTCACATTTGGTTCAATTATTCATCGTTCTAATAATGATTATTTAATGAAATATCAAAACATGGTGCTCCCGGTGAGGATGAGTGATTAGGTTGCTGTACTCTTGCGATAGTAAATCACAGATTGTAGAGTTAGTTTCGGTGGCATTTACTTATTGTTAAAGCGAACATTGGTATTGGCGCCGTAACAACTTACACATAATATTATAGTACTGACTTTTGGATCTCTCATGTAAGTTATCCATTTCGGCGTTAATGCTTTGTTTGTTGACGCGCGGTGTTTGGCTTCGCTGGCTGTTCGCGGAATCGAGGCGTAGCGACTGCCATGGCTCCCACAGCCTTGAAGAAGCTAATAGCCTTGCAGACCGATCGTGAGAACGTATTTAACGCACACGTCAACGTTTAGTAGCTAAACCCCGCGACTCTATTAACAAGGGTATTATACAGTCGCGACTCGATTCATTAAAGGAAATTTGGAAAGAGGCCCGCAAAACACATTCTGAGATTATCGTCCGTGATGATGCAGAGACCGAGGATTATGTTATTAATAAGGTGTTCGACCGAATGCAAAGCGTATTCGAAGATGCCATTGACGAAGTGTTGTCTCTACTCATGCTGTTTGAGAGAGCTGACGAGCCGTCCTTGCCACAAGATCAGGCGAATTCCAACGCAGCTAACGAGGGCGGAGCTGGCATCGCTAAACTTCCTCGCATTCCCTTACCCACATTTTCGAGGAAATACGAAGACTGGGCAAGTTTTTGCGATCTCTTTACCACGCTAGTCCATGATGCCGCTCGGTTATCTGACACCACTAAATTGCAGTATTTAAAGTCATGCTTGACCGACAGTGCCGCGGATTTAATCAAGGATGTGAGCACTACCAACGCGAACTGCGCCAGCACGTGCCTGGCGCTGAAGACGCGTTACCACAACCCGCGCTTGATTATTAACAAGCATTTAACTTCATTCATGAAAATCCCTTATTTAAAAAGGGAGTCAGCTGCTGAGCTGCGCTCCTTCGCTGATCGAGCTCAAGGGATTATCCGAGCTTTAAAAAATTTTTAAATTACCGGTTGAACACTGGGATGTATTGCTCGTTTTTCTACTTTCGGAACGTTTGGATACGGAATCACGAAAACAGTGGGAGGCAGAGCTTAGCACGAAGGATTTAGAAGCCAACATCGTTGAAGATTCGGAAAATGCAGAAGCTTCAAGTTCGCTCCCAAAATTTGAAGACCTTATTAAGTTTCTCGAAAGGAGATCTCAGACCCTTAATATGTTGACTTCTGAGCGTCGAGTGAAAAAGAGGTCAGCTCCGACACCTACTTTAGGGCCTCAAGCCCGTAAGATTTTTCACCCCAGTTCTTCTCGATCCTCTAGGACTGGACCTACAAACTGCCCACTTTGTTCGGGCACCCACTCACTGATGAAGTGCATTAAATTTAAGGAAAAGAGTCCCCACGAGCGTTTCTCTACTGTCCAACGTTTGCGACTTTGTTTTAACTGTTTTGGACAACACAGAGTTAACTCCTATCCCTCGTCTAGACGTTGCTCTGTCTGTCAAAACAAGCATCACACGCTTCTCCATCGCAAATCTCCGATGGAATCACAAGCTTTGCCACCGAATTCAAAGGACTCTCAGGACTCTCAAGCACTTAAGTCAACGGCAAATCCCCACGTTACCGCCTTGCACGCAGCCAGTATTCTTGCGTCAAATTGGAAGGTTATTCTCACCACCGCACGAGTACAGGTGAGGGGGCCGAGTGGTAGCGCCACCTATGTTAGAGCGCTTCTCGATCAGGGATCAGAGTCTTCATTTGTGACTGAGTCAATAGTGCAATTATTAGGGCTGCCGAAGCAGCGGGCCTGCGTAGAATTGACAGGACTGGGTTCCAATGAAGCCGGTACTGCTCATTCCAGGACACAGCTGGCCCTTCGATCCCACATAGATCCAAGCTTCCAACTTGAGATGGATGCGCTGGTTCTTTCTAAGCTTACTTCGCATCTCCCAACTGAGTCCATTAGTGATTTTAACTTGAAACAATTTGCGGGGCTTGTGCTAGCCGACCCAGAGTTTCCTGTCTCCAATAGAGTCGACATCATACTAGGAGCCGATATTTACGGACAGTTACTTCGAGTAGGTCTGAAACGTTTTCCTTCTTCGCTTCTTGTCGCCCAAAATACGATCTTTGGTTGGGTCGTCTCCGGCTCTCTGCAGTTAGATACGCCACGGCGGGTGAGTAGGCCGAACCCCACCTTGCCGATGCAGGTTTTCCACTGCGCTTCTAGCTTTGATTTAGATCAATCGTTGCAGCAGTTCTGGAAACTGGAAGAGATACCATCGAGCTCATGTAAACTTAAACCAGAAGACGAAGCATGTGAGAAATTGTTTAAGGAAACGCACAGCCGCGATACACAGGGGCGGTATGAAGTACAGCTACCATTAAAACAGGATGTTCCTTTGGTAGCTGCCGAAACTAGACAAATAGCGCTCAAATCTCTTTCACATATGCACCGTCGCCTGGCGCGCGATCCTTAATTAGCCGATGAGTATAGCAACTTTATGAAAGATTACGAGCAACTTGGACACATGACAAGGATCCCAGCTAGCGAGATCGGGAGTGAAGACGTATGGTACTTACCACATCATGCGGTAGTACAGCTTCTGGGTACCCAGAGGAAGGTACGAGTCGTCTTTGACGCATCCCGCCGATCGTGATGGCCACTTCCTCAACAATTTCTTGTTAACAGGACCTCCCCTGCAAGGAGACCTTTCCTTGATCCTCTTAAATTGGCGAAAATATCCCCTTGTGTTTACAGCGGATATGGTGAAGATGTTCCGCCAGATCCATGTGAAGCGGGAAGACCAAGACCGCCAGAGAATCCTATGGGCGCCTAACGCTGACTCCGACCCGGTTGATTATCGTTTGAATACGGTCACTTACGGGACAGCTTCCGCCCCTTATTTAGCAATTCGCACGCTTTCACAGTTAATCTTGGATGAGGGCGCTAAGTTTCCACTTGGAGCTGAATGCCTCAAAGCAGAAACGTATGTGGACGACACATTTGCAGGGGCGGACGACCTTGCCACTGTTATACAAAAGAGGATTCAACTTACCGCATTGTTGGATTCAGCTGGTATTAAACTGGATAAGTGGGCAGCGAATCAACCAGATCTCCTTCCCTCCCAAGTGCAACAGGGCCCGTCCAAACAGATCGAGGCTGATACTTCGGTCAAGACTCTCGGAGTCTGGTGGAACTCTACGCAGGAAAAATTTAAATTTAACGTAGCTGATCTTGAAGAGTTATCTGCAGCTGTGACGAAACGTTCCATTCTCTCTAAAATCTCTAGTTTGTTTGACCCTCTCGGGTGGTTTGCCCCAATTACCGTGACAGCAAAAATTCTTATGCAGGATTTGTGGCTCCAGAAATGTGACTGGGATTCCCCTTTATCTGCAGAAGTCCGTGAACGATGGTATGCCTATTGCAAGTCATTGTCCACATTGCCAACCCTGTCCATCGACCGCTGGTTAGGTGTCACCGCCACGCGCTCTTATCAAATTCATGGGTTCTCCGACGCCTCCTCTCGGACGTATGCGGCTGTGGCTTACTTACGAACCGATGAAGATGATGGTTGTTTTAGTGTATCACTTTTGTCTGCCAAGTCAAAGACAGCTCCTGTAAAAACAGTCAGCATACCAAACTAAGAGTTGTGCGGTGTGGCTCTTCTTGTCAAACTCATTGGCTATGTCAGAAAACTAGATTTTCTCCGTACACTTCCAGTCTTCGCGTGGTCGGACAGCCAGATCGTGCTTACATGGCTCTGTAAGCATCCGTGTCACTGGAAGACATTTATAGCAAATAGGGTGTCGTACATCCAAACGGAACTACCATCAACTACATGGGCACATGTGCCCACCAAGGAAAATCCAGTGGATTTAGCAACCCGAGGTTCTGAGCCGACGGACCTAGCGCGGAATGAGATTTGGTGGCACGGGCCTTTTGACTTTCTCAAATGTTTGAGCATTGGCCAAGGTCGGCCGAAATTCTGCAAAGTCTTCACGCTCAAGCACGTCCTGCGGAATCTGAAATTTTTATATTATTTTCTTCATTGACTCGCTTAATACGTGTCGTCG
Organism: Torymus aiolomorphi; assembly: GCA_036365515.1. Classification (NCBI taxonomy): domain Eukaryota; kingdom Metazoa; phylum Arthropoda; class Insecta; order Hymenoptera; family Torymidae; genus Torymus; species Torymus aiolomorphi. The sequence continues at coordinate 184,044,827 of CM070874.1, forward strand.
CTCGTTGTAGACGGCCCCTTCTTCAGCTCCGAAGGCGTAAGGGAGGTCTAGAATCGCTTCCGTTATTTATTTCTGCCATGGAGTTAACTGAGGCTCGAGTTATCGCCATTCGCCTATCACAAGCAAGTACCTTTGCAGTGGAAATCGAGTTGTTGAAGGCAGGAAAGAGTTTACCGAAGCAACACAAGCTCAGTAAGATATATCCATTTCTAGATAAGGATGGTATATTACGCGTGGGGGGCCGCCTATCGCATTCCAATCTCTCATATGACTGTAAACATCCTCCGATCCTAGAACAGCACTCCGCTCTTAGCATCCTGTTCGTGCGATCTGCACATCATCACTGTCTGCATGGGGGGCCTACACTGACATCTAGCATTTTAATGCAGCAAGTTTGGATTATAGGTAGAAACCGACTTGTCAAGTCAACGATTCGAAAGTGTGTTACGTGCCAAAGCGTAAAACCACAATCAGCGCAGCAGCTGATGGGCGATCTCCCAGTCGAGCGAGTAAGGCCAGGAAGACCCTTTTCTATATCAGGCCTTGATTACGCTGGACCCATCCAAGTTCGCACCACGAAGGGCCGCGGACACAAATCATACAAGGGTTATATCGCCGTATTTATTTGTTTCTCCACGCGAGCGATCCACCTTGAACTCGTCAGTGAATTAACCATGGCGGCCTTCATCTGTGCGTACCGCCGATTTGCAGGTAGACGTGGCATTTGTCAGAAGCTCTACAGCGACAATGCTACTACCTTTCGCGGAGCTGATGCGGAGCTCAAAGTTATGTTTCACCGAGCGTCCGAATTCTACCAAGAAGTTGCAGCTCTGCTTGCTAACGACGGCAACGATTGGAGCTTTATTCCTCCCAATGCTCCTCACTACGGTGGGTTATGGGAAGCCGGGGTTAAGTCAGTGAAGCACCTTTTGAAACGGGCGATCGGCGAACATACCCTCACCTTTGAGGAGCTGTCTACAGTATTCGTGGAAGTTGAAGCTTGCCTGAACTCGCGACCATTGGGGGCGCTAAACTCGGATGTCAATGATTAACACGCACTAACGCCTTATCATTTTCTAACTGGGAGTACTTCGGCTTTACTTGCAGAGGATAGCTTCTTGGATGTTCCGCAAAATCGGTTAAATCGGTTTCAGCTTCTGCAGTGTATTCGAGATCAGTTCTGGAAGCGCTGGTCTTCGGAATATCTCCTACACTTGCAGGAGCTTCCTTGAATATCAGAAGATTCTTCTTTTTCTTTAATAACCCAATTGCATTGAGGTCCGATCCCTTAGGCCGGCCTCTTTTGCTGCGTAATGGTTCTAATATAACCGTTTCGGCACTAATTAACTGATTCTTTATTACATAATGTTGCTCATATTTGACCCAAAATCATTAATTCGTGAATTTTGTATATCACTTGGTTCATTAATTATTTCACTATTTACGTCTGTTTATGCTTCAGAATCTATCAATAATTTCTTATCAGTAATCAGTTGTACATCTTTCTGAACTTCGTGTGTGTTGTTTTCAGCAACAAGAACTTCACTTGTTACAGTTTCGCAGTTTGGTGTAGATTTTGTGTTTCTTATCTTCGGAACAATACTTGGATTAGTTCTAAATCAACGACTCGTAATTTTGAGACAAAAACCAATTGTGCATCTGATTGAGGACATTCTGTGACCAAGTTTTCAATTTCCGAAGATTTCACAAATATATCAGAGTTTTTGTTTGAAGCTTCATTTGTGAGTGTCTTAAATTTTGATTCTATTTTTTCTTGGAATATTCTATGGTTCTTTTGGAAATATTCCTTTGTCTAACGCTTCTTACACAGCAGAGCATCGTACAATGAAATGTTTTCAATTTTTCGTATTTTCAATAGATGCCTACAAGACAACCCCATTGACTTAAAATTGAAACAAGTACATGAAGTAGGCGTGACATAATATTTTATTGTTTCAGATGAAACAAACTTTACAGCATACGTATCATCTTCTATTTTGCGCACAGAATTGACATGGATCATGTATTTAATCTGCTTTGAAACGTAGTTTGAGGCATAATTAGTCAATAATGAAGAATATTTTGTCTTATCGTTAGATGCTTCAAAAGTTGGACGCTTTAAAATTACTTTTAATGCAATGTTATCTCTTTCGTTTTGATGCACGTTCAAAAAATTCCCTGTTAGAAGAATGGTTATTTCTTTTCAATTATTAACCGGGGTTGATACGCCACATTGAGGATAATTATGCGATCCACATTGAGAGGGATGGTTATTTCCTTTCAATTATTAACCGAGTTTTATACTAATAATAATAACCCGCGTTTTACGTTCGATAGTGCGAGTAAATATGCGATCCACACTGAGAGAAATGATTATTTCTTTAAATTATTAACCGAGTTTTTACTCGCGAGTGGGGATAATTATGCGATCTAACCTGAGAGGGACAGTTATTTCTTTAAAATATTATATTAACCAAGTTTTACACGCCACATTGAGGAAAAATATGTGCTCTACACTGACAAAGAAACACTCCCGGGTGTACCGCACCGATTTCGATGATTTTGATATATGTTGTAGAACATAAAAAAATAAGAGACCAGTGTTTTTTTTATCTGCTAATTCGCAGGTTCAAGAGGTGAAAATCACCCCTAAAGTTCACCCCCGAAAACAATTTTTTCTAAATATCTCGGTTTGAAATCAATATTTTTCGATGAAACAAAATGGAGGTTATTTCTTATGAAAAGCACAAGTAATCCACGGTGATTTGAGCAGAAAGGGATGCATCTCCTATTTTTACGGGGTAAAAACACAGTTTTTTTGTCATAATTTTGTAGTAAAAAAATTATAAATAGACTAGAAAAAATGGAAAATATTTATTAATACATAAAATAAAAAATTAAAGTTGACCCGTTTAGGCATTTTTATAAATTTCACCCTTCATGGGGGTAAACCACCCTTAACACCAAATAACTATTAACATATATTTCAAACAATAAAATTTCATATTAGATTTGTGCATAGGGATTTTCAAGGTCGCTGATCACAAATCTGTCGTCAGATTAAAAAAATTCAAAACGGCGGATCCAATATAGCGGACGAAATTGTCAAAAAAATCTCTAATTTTCATAAAACCTTACATCTAGGGGTTATTGAGGTTGCTGATTACAAATCTGCTGTCAGTTTTTCAAAATAAAAAATAGCGGATTATGTATAGCACGATACAACGTACCAGAAATGCTTAAACCGTTAAATCCTAAAAAGCAGTAAACCACGGTCAGGCCGAAGGCCTGTGCTTTTAAATCCCCAAGCTCCGAAGCCTTATAACCCCAAACTCTTAAACTCCAGACAGTTTGAAGGCCTATGCTTTCTAACCCCATATTTCCAAACCCCAGACAGGCCGAAGGCCTGTTCTTTTAAATCCGCATAATCCTTAAACATTAGACAGGCTGAAGGCCTGTACTTTTAAATCCCAAACACCTAAGCTTTGTAATCCCAAACTTTTAAACCTCAAGCAGGCTGAAGGCCTGTGTTTTTAAACACTATAACGGAAGAGAAGTTTTAAATAGAAATAAAGTGATTTAATAGTCTGGCTATAATTGTATCTACATTCCCTTCTACATATATTTTTTATCAGTGATATATATTTTTATTTATATATAAATATAAACATACATGTGATTGTATATTTCCGGTTAATAAACAATTTTACATTTCTCATACATATCTATTCTTTATAATCAGTACAGTAGTGATAGTCTTCAAAGAAATGTTGAAGGCATAATGTTTTCTTACATCAGGAACATTTAACGATTCCAACATTGGAACATTCTGGTTTTCACATTTTACGTTGGATCTATCTCTGAATGCAAAATGAACAGGATTATCGAATTCTTCAGGTATCTTTTCAATGTAACCACTCTTATATCAAGAGTACTGAAATAAATTTGTGTACCTTGGGGAAGACAGTTGATTATGCATTAATGATTGAAGTTCAATTATGTTATTTCTTAAGTGCAGATTTAAGTCTTCGTTCATTAATATTATAATAACCTCTCATAACGTTATCACATTATGTAATTATTATTTTCTCTTAACAAGTTATGAAATCTATCTAAAAAAACATATTACAAAAGTTTAAACTAAGGCAAGTACCTACTAGTCTCTCCCCCACCCTATCTCTCCCTCCCTCTCTTTCCGACCTCTCTCTCTCGCTCGCTCTCTCTCTCTCTGGCTCTCTCTCTCTATCTCTCCCTCTCTCTCAACATCCGGCAAACTGAGTACCAAAAACTTTAATGAGTGCTTAAATATTTTTTTAGAAGAATCAACACATTTTTTAAAAGCTAATTTTTTAATAAAACTTTCTACGGAAGTATAAAATAAGGCAAGTATAGACGTTTTTTCTGGATAATCTATAAAAAACAACACAATTTATCTAGTCCTTTTACTTCTTCGAATCTCATCTATTCAATAAACACTCTCTACAAATGGTAATAATTTTTTTCATGATTGTACAAATAATCTATAAAAGAATAATATTTATGATTTTGTAAAAGAAATCAAATAAATACGAATGAAAAAGTCTTTTAATTCTTTGAGTCATTGTATGCTGAACAAATTATATGTAAGTACATTCAAAAAATTGTTCACTGCAAATCAAACAAACGGAAGTTGGGAAATCAATTATCGATAGTCAAGTAATGCAAACAACTCTCGGAAACTACTATACGACTGTTCTCAGAAATATATTCAAATTTGTTCATCTTTCTGAGCTACAGAAATTAAACACAAGAAACTACTGGAATCAATTTATTGTAGTCAAGTACCGGCCATAAGTTAACTTGACTGACATAATAGAACTTTTCGTATCTAGCGTGTAAAATTACATTTTACGCCCACGTTGTAACTTCAAAATTATTCAGCCAGCGGGCATAAAATACTACTGAGCGCCCAAGAGGCCCAATAGCTCACATACTCTTACAAAACTTTATAGAACCTACGCACTTTACGCCCGTGTGGGCGAAAATTATTTTAATTATAGAACTATAATGCCTTCTCTTTATTTCTAAAATTCATAAGAATTTTTTTAGATATTTACGAAAAGTCAAAGCCTATATAAAAAAATTACATAGTTACCAACACATCACTATTTTTCATGATTCTTTCTCAATTTTGAACTTTCTATAATATTACGCACCTTGGGAGGGAAAGAGAAGTCTAGAGCTGCTCTAGCAGGGGTGGTCCTCCGATCTCCCATACATACTTAGCGGACCCGACGATTTGCAGTTCAAGGTGTAAGACATGGTCATTTTCATATAACTATTCATATGTTTAAAGATCAGATAAAATGTATAAATGGGTTACTTCTAGATATTAACTACTGATCCGTGAATCTATCACTCTGTTTTTAAATAGAAAGTGCAAACCCGCCTGAAAGTATCATATGAGATCTCATATGTAATCCCATAATATATAAAATTGCAGATGACATCGCATATGAGATCTGATACAAGATATGCGATGCCTGAAATTCTCATATGAGATCTTATATGATATTTACACGCGGGAAAAGGATACACAATAGTTTGCTTATAAAACGGTTAGTAAACTGTAAAGCACTTTTAAGTAGACTATAAATTTATATGAATTTTTTATTTTATTCTCGTTTAAAAAGGACGGACACAAAGAAAAATATTGTGGGTAATAAAAGTAAATCATGATTCTGTACATATAGGGATGTTGTACTTAACGGTACCAATTAAAAATTAAAGCCAATGTAATTATTTATAATAGACTTATACGTATAAATATTGTTAATGAATTTATGCAAAAATTTTGTATTCTATATTTAAGTAGCCCACCGGTAAACTGCAATCGTCAGGCCCGCCAAGTATGTATGGGAGATCGGAGGACCACCCCTGCTAGAGCAGCTCTAGACTTCTCTTTTCCTCCCAAGGTGCGCAATATTATAGAAAGTTCAAAATTGAGAAAGAATCATGAAAAATAGTGATGTGTTGGTAACTATGTAATTTTTTTATATAGGCTTTGACTTTTCGTAAATATCTAAAAATATTCTTATGAATTTTAGAAATAAAGAGAAGGCATTATAGTTCTATAATTAAAATAATTTTCGCCCACACGGGCGTAAAGTGCGTAGGTTCTATAAAGTTTTGTAAGAGTATGTGAGCTATTGGGCCTCTTGGGCGCTCAGTAGTATTTTATGCCCGCTGGCTGAATAATTTTGAAGTTACAACGTGGGCGTAAAATGTAATTTTACACGCTAGATACGAAAAGTTCTATTATGTCAGTCAAGTTAACTTATGGCCGGTACTTGACTACAATAAATTGATTCCGAAAGATGAACAAATTTGAATATATTTCTGAGAACAGTCATACAGTAGTTTCCGAGAGTTGTTTACATTACTTGACTATCGATAATTGATTTCACAACTTTCGTTTGTTTGATTTGCAGTGAACAATTTTTTGAATGTACTTACATATAATTTGTTCGACATACATGACTCAAAGAATTGAAAGACTTTTTTATTCGTATTTATTTGATTTCTTTTACAAAATCATAAATATTATTATTTTATAGATTATTTGTACAGTCATGAAAAAAATTATTACCATTTGTAGAGAGTGTTTATTAAATAGATGAGATTCGAAGAAATAAAAAGACTAGATAAATTGTGTTGTTTTTTATAGATTATCCAGAAAAAACGTCTATACTTGCCTTATTTTATACTTTCGTAGAAAGTTTTATTAAAAAATTAGCTTTTAAAAAACGTGTTGATTCTTCTAAAAAAATATTTAAGCACTCATTAAAGTTTTTGGTACTCAGTTTGCCGGATGTTGAGAGAGAGGGAGAGATAGAGAGAGAGAGAGAGAGAGCGAGAGAGAGAGAGAGAGGTCGGAAAGAGACGGAGGGAGAGATAGGGTGGGAGAGAGACTAGTAGGTACTTGCCTTAGTTTAAACTTTTGTAATATGTTTTTTTAGATAGATTTCGTAACTTTTTAAGAGAAAATAATAATTACATAATGTGATAACGTTATGAGAGTTTATTATAGTATATTTTTAATATCATTATTAAATGGCTGTATTGTTATTCATAAAAGTTTTAAATTTGAAGATACAGTCAAATTTTTCTTCAAGGAGCTCTATAAAATGATTATATTAGTTAAATTTTTTGAAATAATTTAACCAAACATGTGTTTCCTTAGGTATCATGATAAATTAACAATATTATTAATTGTAAAATCATATGAAAAAAAAACATAATTCTTTTTATTTTTATAGAAAGTTTTTATTTGTACAGTCATGAAAAAAATTATTACCATTTGTAGAGACTGCTTATTAGATAGATGAGATTAGAAGAAAGTAAAGGACTAGATAAATTGTGTTGTTAAAACGTAAATAAAATTTTTCTTTTTTTTAAAACGTGTTGATTATTTAAAAAAAAATTTTTAAACTCTTATTAAAGTTTTTGGTACAGAGTTTGACGGATGTTGAGAGAGAAAGAGAGAGGGAAGAGTGCGGAAGAAATAGAAGGCGAGAGAGAGGGGAGAAGAGACGGAGGGAGAGTAGATTATACAGAAAAAATGTCTGTACTTGCCTTATTTTATAACTTCGCAGAAAGTTTTATATCAAAAATGTTATTATTTGTACAGTTAATAATTAGATAATGTGATAACGTTATGACAGTTTATTACCGTATATTTTTAATATCATTATTAAATAGTAGTATTGGTATTAACAAATGTTTTAAATTCGAATCTTCTTTTAAGCTGCTTTTTCTATAGAATGTCTTGTGGGTTCTTTAAATTTGACAGACATGTAATTTATGTATTTGTTAACAGTTCTACTTATAAACTGTTCAATCAAGATCTTCTTATCCATATGATTCATACGTTCTGATACTCTGTCAAAATACAAACAAAATTTCACAAAGTAACAATACTTATTATTATATTAATAACAGTTTTCTACTATATAAAAGTTTGCTACTTATCTGAATATTTATATTTTCATTTCAAAGTACAAATATACTTCTGATCTTGCATGTAATAACCACTGTCGAAGAAAATGAACCTACTACGGAGCGCACCACCTAGACCTCGTCAAAGGCTACCTCGAACACCTGGACCTACTATTACATGCGCCCTGACATCTAAATGCAAAAAACTATGGAGCGCACCACCTAGACATCGTCATCGGCTACCTGGAACACCTGGACTTCCTATAAAATGCGTCCTGACATATAAATGCAAAAAGCTACGGTGCGCACCTCATCGACTACCCCGAACACCTGGACCACGTATTAGATGCACCCTGAGATCTAATCGCAAAAAATTACGAAGCGCACAACCTAGACTCCATTATCGGCCACCCCAAAGACCTAGACCATGCATTCGATGCGTTCCAATACCTAGAGGTAAAAAACTACGAAGCGCACCACCTAGACATCGTCATCGGCTACCTCGAACACCTAGAATTCCTGTAAAATGCGCACTTACATATAAACACAAAAAACTATGGTGCGCACCGCCTAGACACCATCCTCGGCTACCCCGAACACCTGGACTTCCTGTAAATTTCGCGCTGACATATAAATGCAAAAAACTACGGTGCGCACCACCTAGACATCATCCTCGGCTACCCCGAACACCTGGACATCCTATTAAATGCGGCGTGACATCTAAATGCAAAAAACTACGGAGCGCACCACCTAGAAATCGTCATCGGCTACCTCGAACACCTGGACCTCCTATAAAATGCGCCCTGACATATAAATGCAAAAATCTACGGTGCGCACCACCTAGACATCATCCTCGGCTACCCCGAACACCTGGACCTCCTATTAGATGCGCCGTGACATCTAAATGCAAAAAACTACGGAGCGCACCACCTAGACATCGTCATCGGCTACCTCGAACAGCTAGACTTCCTGTAAAATGCGCGCTGACATATAAATGCAAAAAACTACGGTGCTCACCACCTAGACATCATCCTCGGCGACCCCGAACACCTGGACCTCCTATTAAATGCGCCGTGACATCTAAATGCAAAAAACTACGGAGCGCACCACCTAGACATCGTCATCGGCTACCTCGAACACCTGGACCTCCTATTACATTCGCCCTGACATCTAAATGCAAAAAACCACGGAGCGCACCACCTAGACATCGTCATCGGCTACCTCGAACACTTGGACTTCCTATAAAATGCGCCCTAACATATAAATGCAAGAAGCTACGGTGCGCACCACCTAGACATCATCATCGGTTACCCCGAACACCTGGACCACGTATTAGGTGCACCCTGAGATCTAATCGCTAAAAACTACGGAGCGCACAACCTAGACTTCGTCATCGGCCACCCCAAAAATACAACTATACTTATACAAATATACTTCTGATCTTGCATGTAATAACCACTGTCGAAGAAAATGAACCTACTACGGAGCGCACCACCTAGACCTCGTCAAAGGCTACCTCGAACATCTGGACCTACTATTACATGCGCCCTGACATCTAAATGCAAAAAACTACGGAGCGCACCACCTAGACATCGTCATCGGCTACCTCGAACACCTGGACTTCCTGTAAAATGCGCCCTGACATATAAATGCAAAAAGCTACGGTGCGCACCACCTAGACATCATCATCGGCTACCCCGAACACCTGGACCACCTATTAGATGCACCCTGAGATCTAATCGCAAAAAACTACGGAGCGCACAACCTAGACTCGATCTTCGGCCACCCCAAAGACCTAGACCACGCATTCGATGCGTTCCAATACCTAGAGGTAAAAAACTACGAAGCGCACCACCTAGACGTCATCATCGGCTACCCCGAACACCTGGACCACGTATTAGATGCACCCTGAGATCTAATCACAAAAAGCTACGGAGCGCACTACCTAGACTCCATCATCGGCCACCTCAAAGACCTAGACCACGCATTCGATGCGTTCCAATACCTAGAGGTAAAATGCTACGGAGCGCACCACCTAGACATCATCTTCGACTACCCCGAAGGCTTTACCTCGAGTTCCTCGGGTACAGTTCGGATGAGCCTCGAATTCACCTGAAGCTAGCCGCGGGTGTGCCTCGGATTAGCCTCGGCAGCACCTCGGCTGTACCTCGGCTCGAGCCGCGGCAAATCCGGGGCTGGAGCCGAGGTCCGAGCCGAGGTAAAGCCGAGGTCCAAGCCGAGGTCCCAGCCGAGGTAAAGCCGAGGTCCTAACCGAGGTAAAGCCGAGGTCCGAGCCGAGTACTCTATACCTTTGTAAAAGTCTACATTGTTATGACTCATCTCGCGCAATTCGATCTTACATATGAAGTGTCATGACCGAAATTTTAAAACGTCGATTTCTCGAAAACACGTACAAGTGGGTTAGGTCTTTATTCCGGGAAGCCACAGATATTATGTTCATGTTTATATGTATGTGTATATACATATATAGAGGTATATACATAGAGAGAGGTTTAGTACTAATAAACATATATATTGTATATAATAAAAAATATACATATGTTATATATATATATATATATATATATATATATATATATATATATATATATATATATATATATATATATATATATATATATATATATATGTCTCTTCTCTCCCTCTCTCTCTATCTATATTTTTATCTTTCTCTTTCTCTTGTCTTTCTTTATTATTATACGGCCATTATCACTGCTTAACTCTTCATGGCTATTAATTCCTGGTGATTGTATGTGTGTATATATACATAACATATATGACGTCACAGGAAGTCGGGAGAAACCGGATGCGAGGCTGAATACCATGGAGTTAAGTTAAGTTATCGGATCGGTAAGATAAATCGGTTAAAATTAAGAAATCGGAAAGCCGACAAAAAAAAATTCAGTCCCTTATATCTTTTGAATGAGATAATCTTTTTAAATAAAATCTTTTGATTTGAGTAGAGCAATGAAATGGCTTTCGATTAAGAGGGATATGTTATATAGTTAAAACTAGCGCAATAGGTGTATAAGCTCATAGAATTTCTCGTACATCCATTTCAATGTATATCATCTCGCGGTCGTCCTAAGGCTCTCCTATCCTTGCCTTCGGAACGCTCCCGCGTTCCTTGATAACATTATCCGAAAAATGCTTAACGTAATTTTTCCATATTCTGAATCCATAAACATCTAACGGCTGTATTTTTCCAGTAGTTCCTTGTGGGATTTTTTTAATGATAACTTCTTTACTAGCTGGTTTTACTTCTTCAATTACTTTAGAACAGTGTCCACTCCATGAATCAAGTAAGAGGACACTTGTTGAGCCCACGTTTGGAAAATATACTTCCTTGAGCCAAACTTTAAAATGATCTGCAATAAATATATTGACGTTATTTTTTTTAATTTTGGATAGAATTATACTCTTATAATGTATTTTTTATTGAAAATTTTATACAAAAATGTAGTAGATTTGACCGTTCGTTGGTTGGAGTTAAATATTTAAGGTAAATAATTGACTCGATCGATCACTTCGAACCATTTATTGTTGATTTGAAAATTCCAATCCGACGTTTCGACAGTGTTTTTGACTGTCTTCCTCAGGGCTACATAGAAATAACAATAAAATTATATACAAACAATTTTTTTATAAATTATAATTTAAGTCGATGCAAAATTGATAAACTGACCTAAAAAAAATTACGAAAAATACATAGTAACTTAGGCGTTACTTCGTCAATACAAAGTAGTCATGAATTTATATCGAGAATGTCTATTAGCTGATTAAAAACATATGGAAATTAAAATAAATTAAATTGTAAACCAAAAATAAAAAAATGAATGAAAAAATATATTAAAACGCTATTCTTACCATTACTCTCAGCATTGGACACATCGTGACTAAGTGAGAGCGAAAATTGCGCTTTATATACTGTTGGGGAGAAAAATAAACGGAAAATTTAAATACGCGTATATGTTCACAAATTTCAAAAAGAGGCGCGATCGAGGCGATCGTTACGTAGCAGACCGAGAGGCCGACGAAAAGGGGACACAAACATTAGATGGGGAAGTGTGAATATGTGTATCAATGTGTGAGAGAACAAAATTCGCGCGTTCAGCTAATTCCACGCGTCGAACCTATACTCGGAGAGGAGAGGAGAGGAACGGGGGGAACGTGATTTGGAATACTTCCTTGCGCTACCTGACCACCTGCTACCCAAATGACCGAACGGGCTTGCAAATGAATAACAATTTTTACTACGATGTGGCTTTTTTTTGTTTGTTGAAGTGAGCATTAATAAGCTTTATAGAATCCTTATATATAACTTTTAAAAAACGCGTATCCTCAATTTTATTAAGACCATTTAGTTGTTGATGTATATGTAACATCTCCGAAAAAAAGCGTTTAGACTTATTATTTTCTACGTCCAAAATCTTTGCATTATCAAAGTCAAATTTATGACCGGTTGAAGCGATATGCTCCGATAAGGCCGAATGGTCGAGTCTCTTTCTGATAACGTAATCATGTTCGGATAATCTTTTTTTGAATTTTCTTTTTGAAGTGCCCACATAAGAGGCCTCACAGTCTTTACAATTAATTTTGTAAACTATGCTTGGAGTGTTTTTTTTACACAATTTATCCTCGCCTAGTTTTATCAACGAATATAGACGCATATAGAAGCGTACTTCAGATGGGGAGCGAGGACGAAAAAAAATTAGTTCCGCCTTGACCGAGTGGTGGCGCTAGCATTGACTTTGTGTGATTTTCTTCTGCGAATCGCGGCTGGCTCGGAGGCTCGTGCGCACGCGCCGTTCACGGTGATCCGAGCGCAGGGACCGTAAAGCATGACTGCATGATGATTTGCATCTTGAAATGTTATAAAACTTTTTTATAAATAACAATTTAATAATGATGAAATAAAATTTAATATACAAATCATTTATATCAAATATTATTAAAAGTTAATAAAGTCTTAGAATTATTTGATTAAAAAAGTAATAATTGAAAGAAATAAAAAAGATATAAATTGTTATACAAGCAAATAAATAGTAATAATTAGTTATGTAGTCATATTATATGTATAGTTATTTAACTTGATATATCATATCACTTTTAGACTATATGCAACCATTGTATTAATTATCGTATTCACTGTTAATTAATATATTGTGTATCAAGGGTGTAACGTTGGATTTAGCAGACCGAGTATTTATATAAAGTACAAGTCGAACGCAAGTTAGCACGAGCCTATAAGGTAAGTGCGTTTCGCAAGCCGCACACAAATCCTGCAAACTCGCGATATAAAAAAGCCCACTAGCCCTTGGGTGAACATGATATTATGTTTTCTGACAGTTTATAATCTTCGAGATTTTCGTTCTTAAAAATTAACGGGTTTTCAACACAGATCAATAGGGCCTATTGCCCCTATATAGGTACTCAATTTATTTATCATAATCAATGTATAAATAAAGGTTTGAGAAGAAAGGCGAGGGGGTACTATATCAGACAACTAAATTGTCAGATAGGTGATTTTAAAGAAATATCAATAAAAAAATTAGAATACTTTATCATAAGAATGGTTAATTTTCCGAATGTCGAAATAGTACATTTCGATACGAGTGCATCAGGTGATTATTTAGCTCAAATAACGCGTTTTTCGCACGAGCGAAGCGAGTGAGAAAAGTCACATGAGCTACAAATCTTATTAGGCAGTAGTTTCGAACCGTATTTTATACCACGAGAGTAGTATAACTAGGACAGTTCTACGACCCCCCACCACTCGGCCACTGGCCGACCTGATTAGCGTTCTTATAGGTTGAGACGGGGAGGTGGGGCTCCGCCCACTTTCGAGAAGCTTCTACCCTTCTATTTGTAATGACGTCATCGAATAAAATTTATTCGTATTTTATTGTCACATTTTTCATGAAGGTCAAATGTTTATTTACGAGCGACTCCCGACGGCGGGCGGCGGCGGCGGCGCGCGCGCGAGGACTAGTATCTTACCGCGGTGACAAGCTGGATGACCGCGGGGATGAGCTGATTCGCGCGCGGCGGGCGGAGATGAGCATATTACCGCGGTGGCTAGCTGATTTCCGCGGTCATTAGCATACACCGCGTGTAAATATATTTACCGCGTTGATGAGCTGACTTTCGCGGGCATTAGTCTATCGTCGCTGGTAAGATATTTACCGCGCTGATCACCGCGGCGCGCTCATCGTGTGATGCCGCGTGCGCATCGGTCGCGCGGACTAGCTCATACACCGCATGCTATAAGCGAATACTTCACGCTAGCAATTTTATTCGATGATTTCCAAAGGGATCTATGGGTAAAAGAAATTAAAACAGTAATATATGATATTCATGAAGTTTATTAAACATAATTTTTTACAAGTGTTGTATAAGTTTTCATATTATATTAGTATTAAAGTGTACATTAAATACAATCTCTTCTTAAAGGTGGCACCAAAATCTCTAGACTAATTTCGTAATATCTCCACTTATGGGATTATATTCTATAATACGGTCATGTAAAATCAAGCAGTAGGCTGATGTCTGTGCTGGATATTTTCTTTAGCTTCAAATTCAAGACGAACATCAACTGGGGCCCGCTTGAGCGACTCGTTCTGTTTTGAGCAGTCAATGACAACTAAAGGAGCATTTTGTATATAGTCCCCTTTTTTGAGCATAGGTTCAATTTCTTTTACGTAATACGCATTTTGAAAGTTAATATATATATCGTATAATAAAGCATATTGATTTTGATCAATATTTAGATTAAGGGGTTATATCTGGTTGGAGCTCAAAAAAAAAGGCCTTTTTTCATATTTTTTTTGAGCTCGTTTTTAAATTAGCATAAATAAATAATATATGAATCGGTTAAGCAACTCTTTTTTGGGAATATAAAAAAATTTTTTTATTGGTGAAAATTTACAAAATGGCGGCTATTTGTCAATAAATGTAAAGCAGTATTTGAAAAAGTATCTCTGCAGCACGCAGTAGAAGCCCTCTGGATCACCATCTGGAACAATAAAAAAATTTTTTTCATATATACATGAGTTTTGCGGTTGAAGTACACACGATTATATTTTTAGGAATTTTTTTCACAAAATGGCGGTTGTTCAAACAAAAAGTTGCGTTTTCGACGCAAAAAATCGACTTAAATTGTTTATAACTTTTTTAATTGTTTATCGATCGTTGAAATCGTGTGTACTTAAACAGATAATCTAATGAAGAAGCTACAGTTAAAATTTCAAATCAATCGGATGAAAACTCATCGAGTTTTACTGCGTGCCGATTTTGAAAACTTGGTTTTACTGCTTGGTTTTAAAACTTGGTTTTAAAACTTGGTTTTACTGCGTGCCGATTTTGAAAATTTGTCTGAGTTTCTTTCATGTTTGGACATTATTGATCATAAATCTAGGGATGTTTTACCATACTTTAAGCCAATAAAAAAAAAATGGAAAAAAAAAAATTCCAACCAGATATAACCCCTTAAGATTTCCGTAAGGATAGTATTGAGAATTGAGAAATAGTTTCACATTACTTATTTTGCAATGGTCAAAATGGCTAGCGTTAGCTCCATTTTGTCCTTTACGATTGGTCTGAAAGTCTAAAATGACGAATCGTGGTTTTTCTAATTGATTTGATGTCTTAACTGTCCAAACATGCTGCGATATGGTTGGGAGTAATGGATACTCGTACAGCTCCCAACTACGGAAACTCATAGCAATGGAAGTTTCCTTCTGTAGGTAATGAAGGAGTCGTATTTTATGCTTATCGGATAATAGCACATATGGTATTAACCATTCAATTTTAATAAGATTAATTTTGAACTCTTCTGCTTGCGTTTACACAATAGCATTTACATCATTCTTCGATCTTGTGAGAACAAGCTCATGCTTGCAATTGACTATAATTTTACGATAGTCTTCCGCAAAGCCGAGAATCATACTTAGTGATATGGACACATCAAAGTAGCCAGCATTATCGGTTATTTGCTGAGTTTCTGCAATATCAATCCAGCCTGCGTTTTCCAAGTTTTGCGTAGGATTGAACGATATCAAACCCTTCATTAGACTTGTCAAACCAACATTTTTACATTTATCAATCTCTACAGCATTAATTTCATATCGGATTTCTTCAAAAAGATGACAGAGGGCGTTGTTTACAAGCTTTGTGATAACTGCTGCGGTGCCATCTGCTTTTAATAATCGGCCATGAATATGTAATGAACTGCGTGAAGGTAGAAGGTAGAGATCTTGGTGCTGTATGGCGATACGAATTTCATCACTGTTATTGAAAGCTGACGAAGTGTAAGGCTGATGTGCATGCACTTCATAATGAGCGACAGATTCATCGAATTCCACAGATGACTGTACGTTTAATATGTCGTCCATCTCTTTTGATTGTAAAAACCACAGGAAAACAGACAAATTATTTTTCTCCAGCGTTTCTTCTGACCTGCAGTCCTAAACTTTTTAGGAAGCGAATATTCTGAGTTGTTAGCTCTTTCACTGTTCGTTGACGACTGATCTTCTGATGACATGATTTGCTTTTAATATAGCTTTTGCCAACTTTGCTGTTATATACGATTCCCATAATTACGATGATACTTTGATGTGTAGTCTAATTGTTATAATTTCTCCACGAAAATTCACCAAGTTTCCGTCCTGATCGACGATGCGTAACTGTATATTATCGATAGTATTAACTGTAATTGGTAAATAAATAACTTGTGTTGGAATTTCAATGATCTTATAGCCCGGAGGAACAGCTGGGAAAAATTCATGTATCGTATGCACTTTCTGTCCGTTTATATAGGCTCCGGACGTAATGTTGCACTCAACTCGTAGAGCGTTAATCTTAAGAATAGATACAGGTAAATCTGATTCGTGAGTAATATTTGCTGAAAGAGTACGTCGCGTAAAGCCTAACAATCTTCCAATAGAATCTTGCGGCTGGAAATTTATTGTATGACTGCACTTGATTATACTGCGAAGAGTATTATTATTTGGTTTGAGGCTGAGTACTATGCTTTTAGGTGTAAGTATTTCCTGTAGATGGCGTTCAATGTCTTCAATTTCCCAGCTACCTGTTGGTAATGTCACTATCTCTTCTCCCACGTAAAACTTGTTATTATCAATATCGATATTGGGGATTGAATTAAAGGTTCAATCAACCCTAGAACGTATCTTTTATTTGTCAAGAGTTCAATTGGTGGAAAATATTGAGTCTCTAGTACAGATGATGTTCCAGATAAACTTAGCATCAATGATTCGCTCATGACTGCTCAAGTAATATTCACGATGTATAACAGATATATTGTTTTATATAGCCTTATACAAAAATTTTAAACAAAGATGTCCACAGTTATATGCGCTGTAATCTTGATATCTTTCGAGGTTATACTTTACAGTGTTAACTCCTGGGTAATGCATAAGTTCTAAAGGTGGCTGCAGGTCTCCAAAACTATCAAAATACACAACACTTTTACCTCTTTTCCGATAGGCTACCCAATGTGTACCAGGTCCGCGTTCCTCATCGAGATTAACGATTGCTGACTCGTAGTGTCGTGGACCACTAGCTGGTAATGTATTTCGCATGAATACACCTCGAAAGTATGGAATTTGTAAAATACGAGCATACTTTAGCAAGTCAGCGTCAGTCAGTGCTCTGTGGGGCAATTTTACATCGAAGTTTTTTTTTTGCCTTTTTTATTAAGTTCATGTCCACTATAGGGTTTTAGATAGATGCCATAGTCTGTTTTATGAGGTTTAAGGTAGAGACCTTTACCAAGTGCAACAGCTTCCATTGTTTTGTTATGTCTTCGACTTTCTTCAAGTTGACGTTTAGCATTTCTTGCATTATTTATTGCTTTAGCTATACCCGCAGCGCCACCTGCTAGTGCACCTGTTACACTTAGGCCTGCAAATAATGGAATCAGAAATGGTAGGAATCCTCCAATTTTCGATGGAACTGCTAGTACGCGAGGAATGTGTACTTTTGCTTTGCCGCCAGCCTTCTTCACAACATTTCGAGCACTTTTCAATGCAGCTTGAATAACTTTGCGCGAATTTTTACTAAAAATGCTCGGTTTCGAGGCTGCTTTAAGGGGGCTAGACACCTTTTTTCTCTGAAATAAGAAGTCACATTTTAATACATAAATGTAAACTAATTATTTCATACTTTTTACATATAAAAGTGGGTATATTTACCTTACCTTAAAACTTTCTCCGATGGGCCTTTTATATGGTCCAGAACCATAGTCATCGATGAAACAAGTTTTTTCACTAACCGTAAGCTTTGAAATTTTCCTGTGGATGGATTGACTTCAGATTTGAACTAAATTACTCCTGAATAGTATAATTCTCATATGAGTGTAGGGATTTTTGATCCAATGAGAAAAAAAAAAATTGTGCTGTTTTTCAAGACTTTTTTTTTTAATTTTTTTAAATTTTTTATATTTTTCATAATTTTTCTGATGTAAAAATTTTTTCCGACATTTAATCCTAAATCCCTACACTCATATGAGAATTATACTATTCAGGAGTAATTTAGTTCAAATCTGAAGTCAATCCATCCACATGAAAATTTCAAAGCTTACGGTTAGTGAAAAAACTTGTTTCATCGATGACTATGGTTCTGGACCATATAAAAGGCCCATCAGAGAAAGTTTTAAGGTAAGGTAAATATACCCACTTTTATATGTAAAAAGTATGAAATAATTAGTTTACATTTATGTATTAAAATGTGACTTCTTACTTCAGAGAAAAAAGGTATCTAGCCCCCTTAACTACTTTAGCTAGTGTGGTATTTGGCTTCTTTTTCAACCCCATTCCAAATTTTGATTTTAAATTCATAGTATTTGTTACAGTATAAGCTGCTGCTTTCTCACCAATACTAGCGTCTTTATCAAAAACACGTTTCCAGGCTTTATCTGCTAATACTCTATCAGCAGCGTTCCTAGCGTCAACGTTCTCTCGATTCCGAGAGTAGGTTATATCGTGTTCTTTACAAGCTTGGTCTAAAGGATTAATGCCAGGGTCACCTCGAGCAAGACGCTTTGTAAGTTTAGTTCCTGGTCCGCAGTATTGATAACCAGGTAGATGTAATTCAAATGGAAGCTTATTAATGATTGTATTTGCTAAGCCTCGACCTTTACGAGTATTGCGTTTACGCTGCTTATGTTCAATCATGATGTTAACGTCTCGGAGGATAAATACATACTAAGCTGAAATGTGTATAAGTAAGCTGTATATATGTACTCAAAGTCAGTTGTATTTGAGATGTCAAAGATAAAGTATGGAGTTCGAGGAGCAAAACGTCAAGCTACCAGTTATAAACTTTGACAGCTTAGTAGTGCAACAAAAATCAAAAAAGCGTCATGGAGAATTACTTCCCAATAATATTAGAAGTATATTTTGTGGACCCTCAAACTGTAGCAAAACTAATGCACTACTCTCTCTTATTACTCATCCAAGCGGATTAAAATTTCAAAATGTATATGTTTACTCAAAATCACTGGAACAACCCAAATACCAATTTCTTAAATTTCTCTTGAAACCCATAAATGAAATTCAGTACTTTTCATTCAAAGATCATGATGAAATAATATCAGCAGAAGATGTATTGCCAAACTCAGTTATGATATTTGATGATGTAGCCTGTGAAAAACAAGATAACATCAAGAATTTCTTTTGTATGGGACGTCACAAAAATGTGGACTATTTCTATCTATGTCAATCTTATGCACGCATTCCCAAACATCTAGTACGAGATAATTTTAATTTATTATATTATTTCGCCAAGATGATATGAATTTAAAGCATGTATATAATGATCACGTAGATACAGATATGTCATATAGTCAATTTAAAGATTTGTGTTCAATCTGCTGGAATGATGATAAGTATGGCTTTCTTGTTATCGACAAAGATAGGACACTTGATACGGGTCTATATAGAAAGGGCTTCGATCACTTTCTTATAAATATAGCTACCTTGAAATAAAATAGGTTAGTATTATTTCAATCGTTCATCAGTCAGCATGGCACATTTTCAGAAAGAGCAAAACGTTCTCAATGAAATTATAAAATCGAGAGACGCAATTATGCGAAAGTACAAGGAGTTGAGGCAAACCAAAACTGATGTGGAAAAAGTTTTAGATGAAACATTTAAGCCTATTGTAAGTCCGCTTGAAAAACTTGTCGATGCTGCAAAAAAGAAAAAAGTTATTAAAATAGCATCAGAAGAGCAAAAACCAAGAAACGTTATAGAATTCAGTACAAATAACGATAGAGAAGAGGAAGAAAAGTAGCAGGAGGAGGTACGAGAGGAGTCACAAAGTGACCTCGAAGAAACTATAAGGATCGGAGCAGCAGATACATCATTTGAAACAGCTGAAAGCGAAGTGGATGATGAAATATCAGAATCGTTTACACAAGACGAGGATGAAACAGAGGCATTTAAACAAGCTTATTTACAGACTTTTAAAAAACGTACCAAGTCGCTTGATAATACATATGGAGTACGAATAGAAAATGAATTATTGAAAATCGGCAATTCACCGATACATTTTACAAAACATTATGTAAAAGTACAAAATGTAAGTTATCCAAAAACAGCTGGTCTACTCCAATTGCTCTTTCAGAAGCAACCTGATTCGATGCATATAAGTTCGAATGATATACGAAATTATCGAAAAATCGTAGAAGTGACGAATGCTTTTAGGAAGAATTATAGTGAAACAGAACCTCTACGTAAGTCTACTAGTAAAAAATATAAAGATTATATAGCTCCCTACTTCAATAAATCACCAAAGAGAAAACCTATTGAAGGCTCAGGCCTCTTACCTAAATATAAGATTGCAAGAAAAGATATGCGTATGGATTATGTATACTGGGATGATCCTAATGAATTAGTTGATCGTCTTCGCTTACTCTTGGCTGAACTGGCAGCCGGCAATCAGAGCCACACAAATGAGATTCATTCGATCATTGAAGAACTCAAAGAAGCAGGTTACATACATTAATACGAGAGTTCACTTTGATGCCAAACCAGTTATTCATGTGATGCATGTGTGGTGCTATGCCAGTCGAGCTGCACGTCACGGAGAATGGGAACAGATAGCACGTGATCGAGAGCGTCTTCGAATGCGCATTCAGATACTATCAGAAATTATCAAACCAGTGCTCATACATAAATATAATACATATTTGTGCAACAGTATAAATTGATTTAACTTGTTGGTATTGCAATCAGTTGTAACATGAATGTCGATGTATTCGAACGTAACCTCGAGCGAGTTGGGGGCAGTCGAGATCCTCCAGGTGTTGGATTCAAAGTCGCTTCTGATGGACAACACGACATTGATAACAAGAGGTTATGTAACGTTGCCAAGCCTACTCAAGCAGGCGATGCTGTTAATCTGGAAACCCTGCAGCGTATAGTTGAAATGGAAATTAAGAGCTTGCATGAAGTTATTGCTAAAATAAGAAAAGATTTGGACACTTTAGATCTTATAGTTGAGGCTGATCGAGATGAGCTAGATGCGAAATTATTAGGAATACAGTATGTAATTCGGAGTCAAGAAAATGCAGCAGCAAGTAGTTAAGGAGCTTCATAAGCCTGCACGTCGAAATTATCGTCGACGCAAGTTTATCGTACGTGGTTTAGATGAGACGTGGCAAGCTGATCTAGTGGAGATGCAGCCCTATGCTCGAGAAAACAACGGCTATAAGTATATGCTTACTGTCATCGATGCATTTTCCAAATATGCATGGGCTATTCCTGTAAAGCAAAAGACTGGTAGTGATGTCACAGCAGCAATGGAGTCTATCTTGCAGCAGGGTCGCAACCCAAAAATTTACAAACCGATCGAGGTAAAGAATTTTATAATGCTACATTTCAAAGTCTCATGCAAAGTTATAGAATTAATCTGTATTCGACATACAGTAATCTTAAAGCATCTATTTGTGAGCATTTCAATCGTACACTTAAGCAGAAAATGTGGATGCAATTCAGCTTGCGTGGAAAGTATAAGTGGCTTGATATCTTACCTAATTTGCTAAAAGTGTATAATAACAGTAAACATTGCACAACCGGAATGAAACCAAAAGATATAACATTAGTCAGTGAAGCAGAAATACTTGCGAGGTTTAATCGACAGTCAAAAATAGTTACAAAATCAAAGTTTAAAATTGGAGAAAAAGTAAGAGTGAGCAAGATAAAGCAAGTATTTGAGAAGGGCTATACACCTAATTGGTCAACAGAAATTTTTACAATCAGTGAAGTTATGGCTACTAATCCGGTTACTTACAAGCTAAAAGACTATTGCGATCAATCCATTGCTGGAGGTTTCTATGAACAAGAGCTGCTCAAGGCTAATTATCCAGACGTCTACCTTGTGGAGAAGGTGCTTAAGAAGCGAGGAAATCAGATTTATGTTAAATGGTTAGGATTTGACAATTCACACAATAGTTGGATAAGCAAATCAGATGTGTTAATATTGAATAAATAAATAAATGCCGAATAAAAAAAATGATAGTTTTTTCTTTATTTATTGCCCAATATTTTATTTCATTTATATATATAGTACGCGTTGATAAGTTTTATACAAAAGAGAGAAACACGATCAGCGCGTAAATATCGATAACTATTCCAAGAAAGTCAGGGATAGACTTGCAAGCAACTCGTTTCATCGTGTTAGTCATGCGTGTGCGTGTGTGAACAAAAATGAAACTCGACTATTATTATTATTTTTTTTTAAGGAAACAAAGAGGATTGGATAATTTATTGGAAGAGTGTGAGGTCGATAAATGATAACAGTTGTTTTAGTAAAAAATTTTAATCGACCGATCAGATTATTATTAAGAAAAAACTTACATAGTAAAAATACAAGTATGAATACGCAAGAACTTACAAACTATGATTACATAAATTTAAAGCAGCGCTTACACACACACACACACACACACCCACACACACACACACACGCACGCACGACGCACGCACGCACGCGCGCACGCGCGCACCCGCACACGCACACACACACACACACGTACATTTACATGCGTTCACAGACGCCGCATTTCACTGCCATCATACGCAGACACGCGTGTACACACACACACAAACACACACACACACATATTACATGAAAGTTGATTATATACATACAATCAATCTTCATCTATTTCGTGTATTTTATAATGCCCCCACGGCAGAGTATCTGTTTCATTTGGTATGAGATATCTCTTATTGTCGTGTGGACTTAGAGCTAATTTTGTTTGTTTCACAGTACGCACTACATGAGCTTCAGACTGTATGATACACTGCTGTCTGTATTGTGTAGTTGAATTTAGTAAACACTGAAGGTAGTCGTCGAAATTGATGGTTTTGCTGACAACTACACGTTTCACACCTTTAGCTTTTTTCATGCGGCCATTGACGCGTATGCTATAGGTATACTACGTAGTCCAACGAATTCTGTCATAATGCAACCATTGCACTCATCCTTCATTAATCCTACAACCTTCTTATTGGCTTGTGGAATTCCAAATACATTATTAGATGAATAGTCCGAAGTATCAAAATTTGCAATATCGCTCTTAAACACTTCATAAATATCATCATTTCTTATTTCATATATTAAGCTGTCAGTGTCAGTATATAGCAGTTTACAACGATCCTCAAATTTCGTTTTCATATATTTGTAGTGAAAATCGTATACTAAAGTCTTTGATAAATCAAGTACACACAGTCCTACGTAGATTGGCTTGTTAATATACACTTCAGTTTTTGCTAACTCTACAATAACAAGATTTTCTGCTTCATATCGACCTTCCCATTTAGTTAGTAATTTAACATTAACTCTTTTTCGCACATTTTCCATCGTCTTTCCAAAACCAGCATTATTCATTAATTTGTAGAGATTTTTTTCAGAATCATTTTTAGTTGCTTGTCGCATTTTACTGTTTAGATCAATGTATTCTTTGAGCCAGGGTCTTTGATTAAATTTCAGTATTCTATAAATTTTTTTGAGTTTTAATTCATTTTCTAGAGCTTGCTTCAAATTGCGATAGTGTAGAATGTATCGCGATTTCTGCTCAACAGTCGTGAGAAGTTTAGCTTGTGAGGAGCCTGGTGGTTTCTTGTCCTCTGGACAAAATGGTAGATCTTTATGTGTATCGTGTATCCAATCCAAATGTTCTGGATATTCCAAGTCCACTTCAAGTATGTAGCCAACTGGGGCATTATCTGGAATATTGAAATTTATTCGTTTTACATCATCAATCCATTCAAAACCACCATAGGGTAGATATTGTTGCATAGCCCAGCCATAGAGATTATTTACATCAAAGTACATGAGATATTTGGATTCCTTATCTACTTCATAATCATTACCCATGTATTTGTTATTGGCTCGAGCATAACGGTTGGAACATTGACTCACTCCACCTCGAATACCGCGTTCAATGAACATAACTTGATCAATATCTGTAAGTAATTCTAGCTGTATTTTTGTATACTTGAGCATAGCATCCCAAGTTAAGCCTGGAGTTGTGTAATAATGTGCTGGATCTAAGCCGTAAGCTTTCAGACAGCTGTCGCGGAAATTTTCAAATACTTCGACCAAAAGCAGAACATCTGTTTTTAAGTATAAATCTGAATATTGACCCAAATTCGATATGTTGAATGCTGTCCAAATATTTTTCGCATGCTCATAATATTTATCTGATATTGGATTGTCATTTAATTTACTGTAGAATTCATCTTTTGATGGCAGCTCGGAAACATCTAGTTTTTCTTTTGAGTCCACATAATCATAAGGGAATACTGCTTTCCGTTTAAGTAATTCAAATTTCTCTTTGGTAAATGGTGCATATTCTGCATCTTGAGAGAAACCTTGCCACAAAAGATTAAGTTCTTCGAGATATGATGACAATTTATCTAAGGATCTACTCGTCCAGGGAAGCTATTGGCAATATCCTTTATGAGAAAATGTGAGTCATAGCCAGTTAAATTATGAAATACCACTGGAATACTGTGTGAATCTTTATAATTTAAATTGCAATCTTCGTGAGTAGCACCTCGATACCTAAAACAAAAAAAAAAAACATAAGAAAAATGTAAAATTTCTGCTTGAAGCATATTTAAATTTCTTTTAACCATACCTTCCAGTTAGATGACAATGATCTCGTACGCGCTTCTCTGCTAAAGGCTTATCGCAAATATGGCATAATGATGTATTTCAAAATGCTTGTTCTTGTTTTAAATTTAATGTTTCCATTGGTGCTATGAACTTGAAGATATTCTCAAATTTTTCTACCAGACTTTGCAGCTGCTCTGCAAACCATTTAGCAGGATCTTTTCCTCTGTAGCTACTGCAGTGAGATAGAGAGTCATCGTAACTGCACTTTAAATAATATCCAATACTAAATGCTTCATGTTCTTGATAAGCATTTTCAATTTGCACAGCTTTTAGAAGGCACTCAAAATCTGCGTATATGACGAATGGCACTTTTTCTTTATAATTAAAATTTTTAAATTGTAAAATTTTGTCTCTTGGTGTAGGCAAAGTTAGTTTATACTTGTTGAGTTGAATACAATCTTGTTCATGTAAGTTCAATTTAGAATCATTTCTGAAATAATGTAGACACCGATCACAAAAATATTTTCGACCATCACGTTTTGAAAGTTGTGTACATACTAAACGCGATAAATCTTTGATCCAAACATAGTGGAATATCGATAAATCATTTTCACAGTTTTCCTCTTCCTGTTTACTTTCCTCGTCATCTACATAATAGTTTTGTAGAAGAAGAAGGTTGATGTGTGTTTTCTTCTTACATGATGTTATGTGAAGCGGCGCAATTTTAAAATTTCCACTAGACTTTTTTAAAATATAAACGTTAACCGAGATATTATTTTGTTTTTCAAATTTTGGAATCTGTTTGGGGCTCACGGGAAATTCTATTCCTTTGAAATTTAATTCATCCTCATAAATCTTGTATGTTGATACTCTGCTAGTATTTGCTTTATTATGTGCTGGATGCAAAGCTGACAGTATTGCCCACTTGAAACATGCATCATCGAAATTCTGTACATTGATACATGCATGCTTCTTTTGTATTTGCTGGGGTAGACTGATGTATGAGCCTCCTCGCATTGGATTATATTTATTGATGTGTACAGCTAAATTAAGAATTTGTCGAAGTGTCCAGCCGGAATCTTTCTTCTGAAATTCTTCTATATCTTTTTCAATGCGCTGTTGAACATTCTCAGTAAACCATTGCTTTAAATCAGTTGTTCGTAAAATCGGCTTCGCCTTTATATTAAAATACTTGATTTCTACTATTTCTTTGTCAGCTTTTATTACGATGTATTCAGCTGACAAGATAGTATGCACTTTGAGAGCCTCTTCTTTTTTCAAAACATTTTTCATTTGAGATTGAAATAATGCTTGAGCGTCTTTCATAAATCTAGTTATATCTAAATTTTTTAAGTTGGTAATCGCTCCACATTTAATACGATCATTGAAAGCAGACTCCACATTTTGCCATTTTACTCTGTCACTTCTTGTTTCACGCAAACCCTCACCACTCTTTAATAAACGCTTGAATCTGCCTTGAATGCCTTTAAGTAATCCAATTGTGGATATAAAACTTTGTTTTTCTGCAACAGTGTTTTGATTTTTAAGCGAAAGCCTCCTCAAGTTTCTTAGATTCTGGTTGCCTAGTTTAATCCACTTCGTAATTTCTTCAGGATTTACTTTTTTATAGGCTAAAAGCTCATATGCTTCTAGCATAATATTCACAAGTTTTTTACAGTCAAACGCGGATATAGTGATCACTTAAAACTTAGTTGCACAATTAATGAATTCCAGTTCTCTCGTCGGATTTATAAGACCTGTATACTTATACGCCCGTATACTAAAATGCTGGATATATTCTGATATTTGACTGTGGTAAGACACGACTGTTCTGCTCTCGCTTCCGAGCACGACTGTTCTGCTCTCGCTTCCGAGCACGACTGTTCTGCTCTCGCTTCCGAGCACGACTGAAATGCTCTCCGTCTTGCCGCCTTGTATGGACCTATTAAATAATTATTATTTCGAAGGTTTCCTGCATCAGCGCCCTCACTCTTATCGGATACTCGTACCAGAAGGCACGTTTCAACCTGCACATCATGCGATGACGTCGCCCGTGTAGCATTTCGTCGGAGTTTGCGTCAGCGTCCACCGTGTGAGCACATTTTCTTCGAAACATTACTGAGATTCAAAAAACACATCTTATGAAAAACAAGGGTGGGCATCGAAAAGACTAGCGGCACTATACACGCACTGCAGATGTGAAAAAGGAACTACGCTTCGTCAAACATGCACGCTCACGTATATGCATGGTTCAGCGTCGTAAAAATACGACCCTATTGACGCATGAAGCACACTCGAGATAAAAACTATACATCGTACATCCGAAATATACTTACGGAGTTGCATTCACATCATACATGCAAGCCACCTCGAAAATTCTCTCTCTCTCTCTCACTCACTCTCTCTCTCTCTCTCTCTCTCTATAGCTCTCTCGCTCTCTCTCGCTTTCTCTCTCACTCGCTCTCTCGCGATAAATATCTTACCAGTGACGATAGACTAATAAATACTCGTACTAGAAGGCACGTTTCAACCTGCACAGTATGCGATAACGTCGCCCGTGTCGGGGTTGCTGGCAAGAGTTTAATACTCTTCGTCTTGCCTCCTTTGTATGGGTCACTTCAATAATTATTATATCTAGGGTTTCCATCGACGCCGTCACTCTTATCGTTTGTATATGCAGTTAACCAAAACGGTATTTCGATTTACCGGGTAAAATTCTATGAAATACTATAAAGTTTTGTGAGTCATTGTCAGGAAACGATTGCAAGGAGAACGCAATTGAAATACTCTGGAGTTCTTAGAATTAATAGCGATAAGGCAACTGTGAATATCGGAACAACGAAAAGATGCGATAGTTCAACATGCTATAGCCGAAATACACTTACTGAGTTAGAGCCACATCAAAATGCAGGCCACCTCGAGAAAATAAACGCGCGGTAAATATCTTACCAGCGACGATAGACTAATGTCCGCCAAAGTCAGCTCATCAACGCGGTAAATATACTTACACGCGGTGTATGCTAATGACCGCGGAAATCAGCTAGCCACCGCAGTAATATGCTCATCTCCGCGCGCCCGCCGCGCATGAATCAGCTCATCCCCGCGGTCGTCCAGCTTGTCACCGCGGTAAGATGCTAGTCCCCGCGCGCGCGCCGCCGCCCCGCCGCCCGCCGCCCGCCGTCGGGAGTCACTCGTAAATAAACATTTGACCTTCATGCAAAAATGTGACAATAAAATACGAATAAATTTTATTCGATGACGCCATTAGAAATAGAAGGGTAGAAGCTTCTCGAAAGTGGGCGGAGCCTCACCTCCCCGTCTCAACCTATCAGAACGCTACACAGGTCGGCCGGTGGCCGAGTGGTGGGGGGTCGCAGAACTGTCCTAGTTATACTACTCACGAGAGCCGAATAATTATATTAAAGTTATGATTTTGAGTCTACAGTGGTATAAAATGTTTAAAGTTTAGTATATAAAAATAAAAAAAAAAATTGGCAAGAAGACCATAATATTCTCATTAAATTATTTTAATATTATATATGATATCAATATTTCCAATACTATTTCCACCTAACGATTAAACTGTATAGAAAATGTAGTGATAAAGGGAAGCCATAACGTCGACTAATGATCTAAAAATCTTATGAGAATACATGTTTTACATTTTTCGGAATAGTTAAAAGTCTGTAAGTTTATGCAATTTGTTTTTAATTTTTATAGACGCGAATTTTTCTAATATTTCTTTTCGAAAATAATTCCTTTCGTGTTCTGAATAGCTCCCGTTTCTAATTGGCAGTATCAGATTTGGAAAATTTTTAAACGACATTATATTTAAGATATTCTTTGAAGGAAATGGTCATATTATATTTAATAAAATACCTATATAACATTTCACCATTCTGATAAAATACCTCCCCTGTGGATAAAAAGATGCTGCAGCAATCGCAAAGTAATGGATCAGGCATAAAAAAACTAGTATCGAGTTTTAAAATTTAAAAACACAAAAATCGACTCTGCGTTACGAAAAAGATTGTTTATTCTACTTAAATTCATGGAATGTTCATTAATATGTTCTGCTCTCAGTTAATACGTGTTTGCATAGGTATTTGTTATATATTTCACGTTGTTTCAGTTATTCAATTTTATTAATTATTTTAAACAATACAGATAATATGCAAACGCGATATTATTCGACGGAAACCAAGCGAGAAGGTGGCAGATATCTTCCATCAGGATAGGATAGGAAACACAGGAGCATTAGGTTAAGGAAGGAAGGGTAATAAATATTTACAAATATTACAAACATGTACTAAAAATTAAAATCTTTTATCTTTAATCTGATTGTTTAATTTAAATGAACTACAAAAACATATGCAAATAGTGACCGCGCAAAATCGTGAACTACAATTTACAACAAAAGATAAAACAAAATTATGAATTACAGTATTGTCTTCATGCATGTTACTACAACTAATCGTTATTAATTTGAAGTTTAAATATGTAGTCGTAAATTATACTAGTAAGTCAACTACTTTCAAATTATCCGAACAAAGTATTATAATCTAAATTATTTATGAAACGTAAAATATGGCTTATAATGAGTGAAAAACGATAATGATACGTATGATGATAGGGCCCACATCCCACAAACTACAGTATTTTTTGCAGGGTGACTTCACCAATATCCGAACAGACACCAGTTAAGGAACATTTTCTTTAAATATATGAAAATATCAATCTTTCTATGTATTGTTTATCTAATATGACGATAATTTTCGAATCTTTTAAAATTTTGATTTCATTTTACATAAAGATACTTCATAAAAGAAATTGTTAAGAATAAAATCATAAAAAATCGCCGCTATTGAGTGTTTATTCACTGGTGAAGTATTCATTCACTGGCGAAACGTATTTAGATACTAAGATCGTGTGTTCATTTACTGATTTTTAGGAGATATTTATAGATTTCTTATAAACAAAATTTCTACTTTTATTCTTTATTTAAAATTTTGTCACTGACGTAAAGTTTGAAGTTTTTAAAATACTAATTAAAAAAGATTTTTGCTTTTAATCGATTTTTAATTCTCTTAACTAATTTTTGTTATTTAAACAAAAATAGAAATTTCCTTATTCGTTCATTCACTGGTGAAGTCACGCTATAAACGTCTCCTTGGAATTTAATACAATAAATTCTGGCTCAATAAATAAATAAATAAATAAAATATAAAACATAAATATTGAAAAAAAATTCTAAATACATAAAAAGTGACATTATATTTTTGATAATTCTACTTAAATAATTTTACAGAATAAATATTGTAATTATGAAGTGGAAATTATAATTATCGAATTAGTAATTAAAATTTTTATACTATTAAATATAGTCATATCAAATACACAAACTTTTCTTATATGAAGATCTAGGATTTA
Organism: Torymus aiolomorphi; assembly: GCA_036365515.1. Taxonomy (NCBI): domain Eukaryota; kingdom Metazoa; phylum Arthropoda; class Insecta; order Hymenoptera; family Torymidae; genus Torymus; species Torymus aiolomorphi. Next base: position 184,075,403 of record CM070874.1, read on the forward strand.
TAAATAATTGATGATGCAGGAATGAAAGAAGTGAAAAATTTCTATGAAGCAAAATGAAATTGAAAGTGAATAACTAGTATTTTACTTTAATTGAAAATAATCATAAAAATTATAATTAGATATCATACTTTGCATTAATAAATAGTCAATAAACATCACCTTTTATGGTATCACATAAATTAATGTTCTGTAACAAAATATACATATATTTATTTCTTAGCAACAGACAACACAATAAGCGTAACATCTTGCTGAAATTTGATCATGAAACAAAGATTTATATTTCCTTTTTGTAAAAAAAAAAAATAGTGTGTTTTGCTTTATCGGCAAGTGTAATAAAAATATTATTTTAATTTAGCAAGTTCTTTTTATTCATGACTCGATTTCTGCAATTTAGCATTACGCTTGTTACTAGCAAAATGTCTTTTCCTTGAAATTTTAGCGTCCCACAAATCATGATTGATCCATTTTACTTTATAAAAATATGAACTCTAACGAAAAACACTATTGCAGCCTCACGATGCGATTTACAAGGTTCGTCAATAATCCAAAACTCTGCATGATATTCGAGAACTTTAGATGTGATTTTATCAATTAAAACTTTACTAATTTCTATGTTATAACTTACTTCAGAAAATAATGCATCAAAAGTTTCAATAGCTGTTATAATGATTCTGTAAAAATCGTCAGAAGGAACACAAAGATTTCCAAGTTCATTATTTACATTAAATACTTTATACGCTTTAAAAAAAAGTAATAGATCATCATTAGTTTGAATATTACAGTTAACTCTAGTGAAAGAAGCTTTACAGTCAGAGCAATTAAATTTTGAGATACATTTCATCGCTACGTATCCAGCAAAATACTTCATTGCTCCCCGTAAAGGAGTAGACGTATCTTGTAGATTCTGTGAATTTGACAATACACTATCCATTTTATCATAACTTTCTGATAAAAAGCTCCTAGCTGTATTATTCAAATTCTCACTCCTTTCATTTAATGAATCAGATACTTCTTGAAATTCATCATCATCATCATCACCTACAACTGTTTCTGAATCAGACATATTTTCCACATAATTATCTTCATTTTCATCGAAATGAACAGATTCATTTACTCCATCGAACGAAATTTCACTACAAGCGTCTTCAATATCATCGTTAGCTAATTCATTATTTTGACTACTCGCATTTATTTCGGTGATACTGTTGTCTTTTGCAAGGAAATTACTATTAATACAATCCGCATTAATATTTTCATCAAACGCGTGCACAGAATTGGTTCCGTTTTCTAACGATTCTTGTAATTCAACATCTTTACTTTTCATACAAATTGCTAGTAACGCTACTGTTCCATCAGGTTCGCAATTTGTTAATTTGGACGAAGACGTTAAATTTGCAGTAATGCTATACTGCAAATTATGCCTTACTTGCATTGCGGTTGGATTTTGATTGTGACCAGAACGACTTCTTAAAATAGAGAATAAATTTTCTAATGGATCTTGATTTAAACGCGTCGTTAACAAATACACTCCATCATTTGCTGCCATATCTTCCCATTGTAAAAGTATACTGTTAACCGTCAAATAAAAACCGTCAAAGCATGGGGGATTACCGTTTTTATCAACGCATTTCTACGTTTCGATCCAAATCAAGGACTCTTCAAAAATACTGTACTACTTGAGGATTTAATTTTGATAAAGGATGACGCAAAGAATTACCATCTCGAGAACTTCTACTATTTAAACAATCAAAAAGGTCGTTTACTTTTTTAATAAAATTTGCTGTTTCTATACAATCTGGATGAGTCAAAGGTTGCTCTGGTGCGACCGCACCTGCTAGTAACGCTGAGGAAACACTTTTACTAAAAATTTGAGCTGCAAGACTAACGTTCATTAGTTGAAAAGAATTTGGATCTAGATGTCTGTCTGTTAGTTTAGGGGCAGATTTAGTTGGTAGATCTTTTTCACGATTTCCTAATTCCCGAATCGCGTCCCATGAAACAGATTTCTCATTTATTTCAAATTGACGTTTACGAAAAGTGTTACGCAGGCATTTAAGTAAATGGGGAGCATCGAAGTTAAAGAAAATTTTACGATTATGTCGTTCAATACATGGCTCGTTTTTTGTTATACCCAATTTTTTTCTGGCCGATTGATTTGGCGATCCTTGATCGCATACCATTGATTTTAATATAAAACCGGCGTCTTCAACGTAATCTACAACATCTAAAATGATTTTATGCAATAATTTTCCATTTACGCTGTTATGGGGAACATAATAGCAAATAGGCTGTCGCCAATCATTCTGCTTACCTCGTAACATAAAAACTAAAACATGATTACCATGATTTTTATTGCGACCATGTTTTCCCATATCAGTGTAACCTTCAATCAAATCTTTTTTTGGGTTGTAATCTAACCACGATTTTATACTCATTTCATCCCAGATTAATACACACTCGCGTTCTTTTTGAGTCATTATACTTGATTTTATTTTCAATAATTCTAATAATTTAGTGTTGTTACCGGGAGTTAAATCAAGTTCGTTAATCCATCGTCTTATTAAACTAACACACGGCAAAGCAAACTCTTTTTGGTCACGCAAATAACTGTAAACTTTTGGAGATTTATAAAATAAATTTATAGCAAATTCCTTTTCTTCATCGGACCATTTTCTTTGTCTAATATGATTGATTTGCATTTTAAAAAAATTTAATACATTAGCATTAAGCTTTAAGTACTCATCATAAAAAGAAACTGCTTCCTTAGATCTTTCAATTTTACGCTCAAGATTCATAATTTTTTTATTTCTATTTCGAATGTTTTTAGAAAGTTGTTTATTTCTATTTTGAATGTTTTTAGCTTTTCGTTCATACGTTACATTTTTTGCTTTCACTTGTTTAATCACATGTTGTGCTTTTTTACATTGCTTATCTTTTTGGTTTAACTGTCGTTGTAAATTCTTAATTTCATCTTGCAATTTTTGACGTGAAGTTTCATAAGTTTTAATTGTATCAACAGCATTTGTGGATTTTTCGGTAGAGTCACAATCAAAATTCAACTGGCTTTGCATTCCTGAACAAGATGGGTCTTCTGTATCAAAGCTTTGTTGCATGTTAAAACTAGTTTCTATTAAAAAAGGAGTTTCTAAATCAATAGCTGATCTCTCTTGACATGTAATAGGAGGAAGATCAATTTCGGAGCCATTATGTTCCTCAACTTCGTCGGAATCATTCAAATCAGTAGCTGAAGCCTTTTGAATAGGTATAGCAATATCTTTTAATCTTTTCATACCAGAACCGATTACAAAATCGTCAGCAGTAAAATGGTCACTACAAAGTCGCTTGTTTTCCATTTGGTTGGAATCCAAAACAATAAGTGTGTCATTGCCTGAGTGAAGAATCCAATCTAGTTGTCTATGTAAATAAAATATATAATTGATAGAACGAAAGTGTAAATCATAGTCATAACTTTAAGAAAATTTTGAATATTATAGTTGGGAAGCAGAGCGTCCAAGTCGGACGGCAGTTTCGAGTCTGCGCAGTAGAGACTGTCGCGGATTGGGCGCTCGCGTTGCGCGCCGTAGCGCGTGCGTTCAAACGACGGGTAAATTTAAGCTAGAGTCGGGTGTTACGTAGACGTGTAATACAAGGCAAAACAATTATTTAAATAATTCTTAACACCAAGTAGGCGGGGGATGCGAGTTCCACGCGTATACTGGTATAAGGCAGACGTGGATTATACATGGCAAAAGAATTATTTAAATAATTCTTAACCCCAAGTAGGCGGGGGATGCAAGTTTCACGCGTATACGGGAACGCGTCAGACGTGCATACAAGGCAAAATAATTATGTAAATAATTCTTAACCCCAAGTAGGCGGGGGATGCGAGTAGTAAGAAGGCCCATATGGAGAGACAGCGGTATCGATTTTTCCCCCTCCCCGCCGGTGCCGTCACTCTATACGGGTATAGCGTAAGTTGGTCAGTATAGTGAGCCTGTTTCCCCATTCGGCTGCACACACGGATGATTTGGGGGTGTTATAGAGTGGTGGTGGTGGGAGTAACAGGTGTCGGGAGGCATATACGTTTACTGGAGCCCCGCATGGCGTGAGATAAGGTTTATGTGTGCTCGTTTATTTTGCAAGGAGAGGAGTATGGATGGGATGGTGATTATAGTGTGTTTAGAATAAAAACATCATTTATGCATAGTATAATTTATTCGAGAAACTTATACAATATTTATACATAGTAAATAATGAAATAAATTATTATAAACTATATGTAGATGAAAGGTACATTTTGTTGTCGTGGAAATTATAAGTACAAAAAATCAGAATTTCTTGTATCCATGGCATTCTGATGCAGAGTGTATATTAGTGGAATATTTTTCTTTTATTTCTTTCCAGTGTTGAGCAACGGATTTTTTTTTCCTCCTTGAGGAGGGGTGTACGATCTGAGTTTTTACTATTGGTCTTCTCCATTGTGAAGGATGTGAAAGAATGAGGAGAGGAGTGAGATTGTGATGATATTTATAGTAATCGTCTGCTCAGATATAGTGATTTGATGGAGAAAGAGAGAGAGAGAGAGAGAGAGAGAGAGAGAGAGAGAGAGAGAGAGAGAGAGAGAAGAAATATGTTGGTCTGTATATCTTACAGGAGAGGAGTATGGATGGGTCGATGCTTATAGTTTGTTTTGAATAAAAGTATTATTCGTGTAGAGTGCAATTAATTCGAGAAAGACTTGTGCGATATTCATTTAGACAATAAATAATCGCGTATATCTTTAGCAACCATAGGCAGATCGAAAGCGTAAATTTCGGCAAGAACAATATTTAAATCTTCACTCTTACACTTATCGTTGTCGTCGACCATGTTTTCAGAAATGAACCCTTCTATGTCAAGTTTGTGAATGGTGTAGTATTGTTTAAAAGGTTTAAAGTCCTTGAGAATGTTCTGCATGTTGTCTGCAACTTCTTCTTGGAGTTTATTTTTCAGGTATGCGAGTATGTAGTCAAGAGTGCGATTGAGTTTACCGACTCGTTGCTTGAGCATGGCTAAACGAAGGTTGATTAAATTACCTTGTTTTCGAAGACCTTCGAAAGTAGTTTCCTGCATCACGATGCCTGGTGGATTATTGAAATATTTTTTCTTCTTTTTGCACGATGATTGTTCGTCTTCGTCTTGTGTTGGTTGTGGTCGCTCATCGATTGTGATAGATTTGTTACCGTATGCCGATGTCAAGTTTAAATCGTGATTGTACAAAAAAATTTTAGTTGATTTTCCAAAGTCTTGATAAAACGTGTAAGCGTCACCAAAATAAGCTGTTATTGTATCGAATCGATCTTGAAAATCATTCCAGATATTTTCGTTGAGCGTTACGTTTTGTACGAAGGACCAGATGTGATAAACTTTATAACTGACCGATAGTATCCACCGCTGTGTTCTAGTCCTACGCAGATTCTTTTCGTGTTGGATTTATTAAGAGCGTACGTGATGGCTAGCAGAACGTTGGGCACTTCTGCGAGAGCTCCGGGCTTTCCGTGACAGTTGTCCATTTTTTCAATACTGATTTTAATCGCGAACAATTCTTTCACGAAGTGTTCAGGAGCAAGTGTCGGCTACGACTGGTAAGCGTTTGGTGCTTGACTGTTCTTTTAGTCAATCCCCACTCACGCTTTCTGAGTATTATTGGAGGGGAGGGAAAAATACAAAAAACCGTTATTTTAGAATAGAGCATCGTATCAAGTCTCGGTGACGAAAAACCGTTGGAAAAGGAAAAGGTTTGGAAAAAACCGGTATTTTAGATTAGAGTATCGCATCAAGTCTCGATGGGGAAAAACCGTTGGAAAAGGAAAAGGTTTGAGAAAAACAAAAACTCTTTTGACGGTTAAATACCGTTTATTGGACATACCTTAATCTAGGAGTACATGATTGATTACATATGCCTTCGCCATGAGAGCGTTCGCTTGAAAAAGCTAGTACTTTCTTACATTTTCTATACTTATTTCTATGAAATTTTTTTTTTATAGTAGTTGATAACTAATGCATCGTTCTTTCTTGTGTCACGCGTAAAGAGTCAACAGAAGGTATTGAGGTCGACGCCACGACACATGTGATACAAAAACATGATAGTATACTGTCCGCAGCATATTGAATCGATACTTTGAAGCGTCTTGACGTTCCAACGGAAATTTTTGCAGTTTCTTCTAAGTCATTGGAGATGGTGTCTTGAAACAGTTGGGAAGCCGTAACTGTCAAAGTACGTTCCAAATCGATTTTTGTCTATGTAGATGGTTACCCAGTGTGATCCTGGTCTCGTGTGATCATCCGTATTGCATACAATGGCGGCTGGTACCATCATCACGTTTGGAATCCGATCAGCCGCGTACACTCCGATCGTTTTCGCTTTCAGACCCTCCAACGCTCTCGCAATCTGATTCGTGTTCATGTTCTCCGCGTGCTTCCTCGGCCGTTTCGTATTCTGTCTCGCTTGCGCCGTCGACTTCGTCTCTGCCTCCGATTCCGAATCTGATGCGGCTTCTTCTACTCCAGATGAGATTTTCTATTGCGTCAAAAAACAGGTCGCTGCTTTTTTCCGGTAATTTTGTACGGTTCTCTTCGGGTAGTAGTGAGTAAAGCCCCTCTCTGAATACATGTGCGCGTTTGAGAGCGTAGTATGACTTTTTATACGAATTATCCATACATCCGTGATATAGTCTTCGATGTCGATTATGCTGCGTGTCATCATGGATTGAACGAATCGACTCGTATCGCCGCCTCTCACGTAGATTTTAGCAGCGTTTCTGGCAATGTTGTAAAAGTGGTGTTGTAGTTTGCGTAAGTCAATATCACCATCGAACCAATGGATTCCAAGTAGTTTCGATGAAAGATAATCGTTGGTCACTCTGGCCTGCCTAGGCAGCTCGAATGTGTGAGGTGGACTAATTATCCAATGTCCCGAGACGTTCCCTTGCAAAGAGACAGTGGCAACCTCCTTAGGTAAAAATTTATTATCCTTGTCTCTCAAGCCTTGAATTTCTATTACGTAATCCATGATGAGAAATGTCGATGTGTTCGTCACGAAGCGAAAAGCCGACTGCACTGCCAGCGTTGGGATTCATCGACTTATATTCGCTTCTCCCCACCACTGAACACTTCCTCTTCTTACGCGTTAAAGTCTGTGACGATTTGACGGTTGGAATCTACTTCCAGTACGTTGTCGAATTCAGCGTAAATAATGCAGTTGACCGTTTCGGTTATTGCCTCCTCGAAACGAACTTCGATTCGTAGAGACCCCGAGCGCACGAGGTTCCAGTGGGAGGAAAAATGGGCAGATAAGTCAGGTGTTAGATCGAATGCAAACAGACAATAGCCTGACGGGTAAGAAACGCGACTAACGTCGATTACCTCATTGAGATAGTGTATACCGGTGCCGCTGAAGAGAGTGTGGAAAGAATCAACGTACAATTTATTATCGCCTGTGAAGCGTGGCTGAAGTGGTTTGCTCGGAATCTGTACGCCGTCCACGTAGAGCGATAAGAAATTTAAGTTAAAGTGTTGAAAATTAAAGGGGTTCAGTTGGCGATTTCCGTTAAATGCTTTGTTTTTCACGAAACCCACGATGATTCTTTTGGGTAACTGTCCTAGAATAACGTTATCGAGCGTTTCTCCCATGACACCGCTGTGCATAGTGAAAGCCTTTACTTCAACGCTGGTAATGGGATATTTTGCCGTAGTCTTAGCTAGAGCATTGGCATGAGCGAGTAGTACACCTGGACTAATTTTAGCTCGACGCACGATAAGCGTCGCTTCCTTTATGTTTACGGAAAATTTTCCATTTCAGATGAATCCATGAGACAGAATGCGTCCTTACTGCGCACTAGTCTCACTCTCATTTCTACGCCGTTGAGGAGAAATTTGGGCTGATTGAACACGTCACAGTGTAAATGTCCAATTAGATCGATGGGTTTACCTCCAAGCGTAAAGTATTGACGGTTAAGGAGCCCAATGTTGGCCGTGTGTGCGCCGCGTGCAACGGCCGAGTTCGCATCCATGTTACCTGCTGAATCAGCGTCCCACAAAGCAGCCGTTAAATGAGACTGCAAAGCTGGTGGGGCCTAGTTCAATAAAGTTTCTATGGATGCTCTATATGGGTAAGCGTTGTTTGGCGGTGAAACCAATTTTTGAATGAAAAATATATCCACTTGATCAAACAACGAGTGAATAAAATTATTGACAGGTCCTACTTTTACATTTTCTTGTTCCGTGTCAGCCGGTAAAATCTGAACGGTAACGTGTAGCATGGTGTGCGCGAGATCAATGTAGTGTTCGGTAGAACTGGGCACCAGAAATTCGAGCGGTGAATCATTGTCATTGCTGAGCGATGACACGGGCTTGTAGTGGAGAAACGCACTGTTTTCTATAGATGTTTGAGTGAGAGGGAGAGTAAAGAGATCTAGCTCACTCTTCATTCCTTCTCCGCTGCACGCGTGTAAATATGCCATATTTACGCAGGCCCAAAAATATCTGTAACACTTCTAACGGTTTTCTTATTCTTCTTCCTCCTTTTGGCCTTCCTCTTCTTATCAGTTTTGGCTTTTTTTAACCGTTTGACTGTTTTCCTTCGCGATGCTTTGCGTGCCCTCACACGACTGATCGTCGACTGGCGCTTCCGTCTAACTGTCATTGATTTATATCCATGCCCTTTCATCATTTCCGAGACCTTCTTTTCGGCTTTCCTTTTTAAATTTTTTCCAGATTCTCGAAGACGAGTGTTGACCGAATCTTTGAAACTCACACTGTCATTGGCTATGTCATCGAGCACGTTCAGACCTGCGCGAACGGCTTCTCTGCCCACAGCTTTAGCACCACTACTCAGATATGGGATAATTTTTCTAAATATCGCACCGATGAAACTTCCAATTCCAGGGCCACGTTGACAGGTTGAGCCAGCGTAAACGTTTTTCACGTCTATACCTCCACCGGTTTGCTGGTCGTAGTACGTGATATAATGGCTCATTTTGTGAAAGGCTTATTTTACCGATTACGCTTAAAATGAAGCGTTACGGTCAACGTTCCCTACTCGAATGGTATGCGTCGGCCGTGTTGGTCTCTTATATCGATGACAATGTTGTGAAAAGTATGTTGTAAGAGCGAAATGTAATGTATAGGTGCAAAATGCCTTACGAGGTTGCTGCCAAATTTATATCTTGAATTCTCCAGGGAAACTATGCAAAGTGCTGTTTGAGTATCGCCGACGGTATAAGGTTCGCAAATGTCTGTGTAGACGTACAGTTGATCGGGTATAGCACGCGCCAGACATACAGGTCTAGTACCCACGTTTTTACCTTTCCCTGTTTTGTGTAATGTGGTTCTGCACAATCACAGGTTCGTCTCAAAGCGTAGTAGCCTTTCTGAAATTCCGTTGGGACGAGTTGTTGATGATCGCGTACAATGTGCACTCTATTGATTTCTTCCACGAGTTGAGCAGCAGTATCGTACACACCGTATGGAAAATTACAAATTCCGTTATTTTCTAAAGGTTTGAGTTTAGCCGAGCCTAGTTTAAATGTATACGAAGATTCGGATTCTTGAATGTGCATGATTGTGCAGGGGACGTGAATTTCTGCTAGTCCGACTTGCCAGTCTCCTGTTAATCTGATTTCACGAGCCAAATTCGTTGTAAAACAGGTGGTAGTATTTTCCGGAAAATACGTCATACTATTGTTGCTGGGTAATACTAGATACCGTTCTTCACTGTTGTTCATCTTGCTAAACGGACTTGAGATCTGTAGTTTTTATCCAAGAGTTGAACTTTTCTAGATATCCTACCCACTTTACCAGCAGCTGCTTTTTTTTCCCCTGTCCTTTGGTTTGAATGATGCGTTCGACTTTAAATTCTTGTTCAGCTGTTAATCGTTTAGAATGATGCGTTCGACTTTAAATTCTTGTTCAGCTGTTAATCGTTTAGAACCTATGCCTGTCAATTCTTCGGTGCAGAAGAAACCGTCGATATTTTCACTGTTCAGATCCTGTATCTCGTACAGGTAAATGTGTTGCCTCTGTGAGACACGACAAACTTTGAATATCTCTTCGGAGTAATTTCTTTCGAATCCTTTCTCGAAGGTTCCCTTTGAGCGACTGATTCAAACGTAATCCCCGACCTTGTATTTAGGGTATTTCGTTGGTCTTTGTTTGGTACGCCGTCTTTGCAAATTGGCGCGGGCTTGTGCAGCGTTGTACAAGTCTACGTGCGCTGGTTTTATGCCTATGGCCGAGTGCACAGTGTTGTTGTAAGCACCGACAATTTTTTGTATCATGTCGATGTATCGGTGTGTGTTTCTATGTGTAAAATATCTCCAAAGGCGTTCTTTGATCGTGCGATTTAATCGCTCGACGACAGCTGCTTTGACGTCAGGATTTCTTGCTACTCGAAAGCGTATGCCACAATTTTTCAAAACGTTTTGTACAGCTGTGCCTACGAATTCCTTACCCTTATCAGTTTGTAAGTAAATAGGAAGACGACCGTTGGCACGTTTAAAAATATTTTCAAAAGCCGTTGCAATGGTCCGTGCCGACTTGTCGCGTAACGGTTCCACACAAGCAAACTTACTGAGAACATTCACAGCGACCAATAGATAGGTATAGCCGTCGTTTTCATTTTTGGGCGATGACAATTGACACAAATCAGCCTCCCAAACATCGTCAATGTTTGTAACGTTGTATCGTAATCTTGGAAATTTTCTGCGTATTGGTCGATGAAGTGTGTAGGCATCTTGATTACTCAGCCATTCGTGTATGCGTTCCTTCTCTCTCGTCGAGATGGATTTACCTCGTGTATTGACACGTACGAGATGGTGTGCACCTGCGTAACCGGCCTCGTGCGACGGGTCGTAATATTGATTTTCGTATGACATCAGATGGATAGTTTTAACCACTTTTTCTTGGCTGCGTGTCTGGTCAACGGTGGAGAGGCTATTGGTGCTTGTATTCGGCGTTTCGCTGTATTTGAAGGATCTGTCAATCTGTTGGCAATTTTTAATATACTTGCATTACCGACAATATTATTCGGTGTCTCGAAACTGCCGAAGAATTTGGCGAATTGAAATCTGCCCACTGGTTCCTCCTCCTCTTCGTCTTGTTTTTTCTTCTTCTTATTCTTTACAACGTAGTTCAACAATTCTGCGATATTTGACTGCGGGATAAGTTTTCCATCGATGATGACGTTTCCTGCGCTATTCCACTTTAAACGCTCAGAGTCGAATGTGCGCCAGTGTCTCAATAGCATACGAGCCCTTTTGGAGTAAATTTTACGAATACTCTCCAGAATAACCTCCTCTGTGGGTGGTGCTAGCGTGGCTTGGATTTCGTCAATTTCACATACACTGTCTTTGTCGTCTAAACGTTCGTTCTCTTTGAAGAATAAGTAACGTCTGAGCACTTGCAAGTAATTTTTACACTTTTCACGCTCGTCCGAAAATTTTTTCGAGTTTAAAATCTCAAACATATCCGAGTCCAAACGCGATAAATGGTCACCCGAAGTTTGTACTGTGTTGTCAGCACTTTCTTTAACAGGAGATTTGGTATCATTGGGTGAGGTCAACTCATTAGTCGATGGATTCGCTGGAACGAGAATCATTTTGCATGCCCGATCCATCTTTTAGTTACCCAAAATCTTTGAAAATACCGTACTTATCAGAGGCGCCAGAAGAATAGGTAAAAACGAACCACCGTTTTGAAGTATCGCGCGTTTCTTGCTTCTCCAGCCGATATTACCACTGCTACATGACAACTTGCGCAATAGGCTTCTATGTTTCTTTAGGCGTGTCTTATCCGTATTTTTCAGCTTTACAACACCTTGCAGTACGTTCAATGCACACTCACAGATACACTTTATCAAATCTTTATCGGCCGTATGGAGCAGCGCTCTACGTTGCCGGCTGTCGGCGTGACAGAGTGCATTCAAGAGAGCTACACGTTTCTTTGAGAACTTTTTACTTGGTGTCGATGTTATCTCGGCCATCGCTACGATGAAAATGACTGTTGTACACTTCCATACTCGCTTTTATTAGTTTTTACTTTGACGAATATTTCGGCACGTACGCGTACTGAGTCGAGTCGTCAGGAAAGATGTTGGTACGAAAACGATATTCATCCAGAGTATCCTGTTTCATATCCAGCAGCAAAAATTTTGGGTCTTCAGGATAAATTTGTCGTGTCAGATACTAAATTTGGTCACGATCTCGCGGGTTTTTGAAAACCACAATGTAATTGGAGTTGAGTGACAAACCGCGCTGATTCTGACCTTTGTGGAAAATATTTTGCGTTATAAAGATTACACTTATATTCTTGTGATGACAACCTTTCATGAAGAGGTCTAGTATGACACTGGTGCAAGACTCACGCATCAAATCGTCGAGAACGATCAATTATTTCTTACCGCTATCGCGTGAATAGTCGTTGGGTTGCGGCACACCTTCCCGAAACTCGATTCTTTGCCCTCCACCTGACCTATAGTCAGTCCGACATGTTTCTTGCCACTCACCGTAGTAAAAGAGAATTCGATCAAAACGTACATTGCACATATCAGGAAGGTGTGTAAGAAACCGCTTGACAAAAACCGACTTTCCGGCCATTGTAGGGCCGGCACAGATGCAAGTGAAGGGATGTTTCCACCTCGTGTCCATGACCGTTACTAATTCAGAGACCTCTCACCCCACCACTTTCTAGGCGGCGGCGGGCGGCGGGGGGACGACGCGATGCCGTGCGCGCGCACCAATCAGCTAGTCTTGCGCGCGCAGTGTCAAGCTAGACTCCCGCGGATTAGCCTGATCTTTGCGTTAGACCAGCTTATCACCGCCGGTGGTGGGGGGCGTAAGCAGCTTATATCCCCCACCACCGCCGCAACCGCGGGAGCCCACACCTGCTAACGTAATCCATTTCTTTATTTCAGTTAATCTTAGGCAGTGGTAAGAGGAAGAGTTCTAGTGCGTCAATTTTTTTGGATTTTTATTTGCAAATTTTAAAATCAATTACATTTGTAGCCAAACGGCAACGACTGACTCGCAGAAATATAACGTCTTTTTTTCAAAACCGTGGTACATGTTTTGACTTCGTCGTGCGTTACAATCTCGTGTGTGCAAGTGCGTTTAATAGACTTAAAATTAATTCTGATCGTTTCTTTTTTGTCAAAATTGTCGACGATCAGAGCCTTTATACAGTCAAAATTTATTTTTAAAGAATTTTTAAAATTTAAGCTTATTCCCTTAACCTTGCAACATTCCACGATTATACCCATGGGCGTGATCGCTCGGTAAGTATAAAATTTTGGCGCAGCGGAGATCATTGTGTCAATGTAAGTACCCTTTCCGTAACTCTCGAGCTTGTCCGTCATTGCACATAACAAATTTCCTAATGGTGGTTCGTATTCCTCGGGTTTATTCTCATCTTTCATGAAAATACACAAGTCTGTATCGCAGTACAGTAGACGTCTGCCTAGCTTCTCCATGTGACTGTATAGTTCTAATCGCGCTTGAGCCGTTGTATAAGCAGCTATAACAACGTTTGTGTGCGGGGCTGGCGTCACGGCTTCCTCTCAAAATTGCCAGTTGACATACAGGTTTTCATCATTCACGGGTAAGATGCTCAACACTTCTTTATCCGGACACGTTAGGAGCCTCAATAACATCTCACGGGTTTTTACAATCTCTGTCTGTTTCAAGTTTGACAATTGACCGAATTTACCCCAGAATGAATTCAAACACAGTTTGGCAACAGCTCGTAAACCACTGTTTTTAAAGACTTTTTCTCTTTCCAACGCGATCCCCTCGTCTTGCTTGTACTCACTTAAATAACGACTTTTTGACTCTTCATCCGTACACCATTCGGGCCAGCCGCTCGCCTCCTGTTTAATTTTTAAAAACGTATTTACATACTCGGTAAAGAGGTCCCCACTGTTACCATCGAATAGCGTTGTCTCGTATTGCCAAATAATGTATATACTCGTCACACAGTAGCCAAGTTCAACAGCTTTACGCAGTTTGTCCGCAACCCAAGTACCCGTAAATTCGCGATCAGCTATTTTCTCGTGATTACAGTTGTTTTCACGCGCTTCCTCGCAGCAAGACCTGCAGAGAGCAAACAAGAGTCGACCATGAATTTTCACGGGCAGTACTGGTAGGTATAAGTCACGTGGAGGTAATATTTTACATTTGACTAATCCCTCCACTCGACTTAGATTGTTGTCATCGTCGCATGTAAGTGCGTTACAGTCGCTCCCCACGTATATACGTGGGTGACCGATAGGAAATTTACAGCGCTTATCCGAGACTTGATACGATGCTCTATTCTAATATAACGGTTTTTTGTATTTTTCTCTCCCCTCCAATAATACTCAGAAAGCGTGAGTGGGGATTGACTAAAAGAACAGTCAAGCACCCAACGCTTACCAGTCGCAGCCGACACTTGCTCCTGAACACTTGGTGAAAGAATTGTTCGCGATTAAAATCAGTATTGAAAAAATGGACAACTGTCACGAAAAGCCCGGAGCTCTCGCAGAAGTGCCCAATGTTCTGCTAGCCACCACGTACGCTCTTAATAAATCCAACACGAAAAGAATCTGCGTAGGACTAGAACACAGCGGTGGATACTATCGGTCAGTTATAAAGTTTATCACATCTCGTCCTTCGTACAAAACGTAACGCTCAACGAAAATAGCTGGAATGATTTGCAAGACGGATTCGATACAATAACAGCTTATTTTGGTGACGCTTACACGTTTTATCAAGACTTTGGAAGACCAACTAAAATTTTTTTGAACAATCACGATTTAAACTTGACATCGGCATACGGTAACAAATCTATCACAATCGATGAGCGACCACAACCAACACAAGACGAAGACGAACAATCATCGTGCAAAAAGAAGAAAAAATATTTCAATAACCCACCAGGCATCGTGATGCAGGAAACTACTTTCGAAGGTCTTCGAAAACAAGGTAATTTAATCAACCTACGTTTAGCCATGCTCAAGCAACGAGTCGGTAAAGTCAATCGCACTCTTGACTACATACTCGCATACCTGAAAAATAAACTCCAAGAAGAAGCCGCAGACAACATGCAGAACATTCTCAAGGACTTTAAAGCAATCAAACAATACTACACCATTCACAAACTTGACATTTCTGAAAACATGGTCGACGACAACGATAAGTATAACAGTGAAGATTTAAATATTGTTCTTGCCGAAATTTACGCTTTCGATCTGGCTATGGTTGCTAAAGATATACGCGATTATTTATTGTCTAAATGAATATCGCACAAGTCTTTCTCGAATTAATTGCACTCTACACGAATAATACTTTTATTCAAAACAAACTATAAGCATCGACCCATCCATACTCCTCTCCTGTAAGATATACAGACCAACATATCTCTCTCTCTCTCTCTCTCTCTCTCTCTCTCTCTCTCTCTCTCTCTCTCTCTCTCTCTCTCTCTCTCTCTCTCTCTCTCTCTCTCTCTCTCTCTCTCTCTCTCTCTCTCTCTCTCTCTCTCTCTCTCTCTCTCTCTATCTCTCTCTCCATCAAATCACTATATCTGAGGAGACGATTACTATATATATCATCACAATCTCACTCCTCTCCTCATTCTTTCACATCCTTCACAATGGAGAAGACCAATAGTAAAAACTCAGATCGTACACCCCTCCTCAAGGAGGAAAAAAAATCCGTTGCTCAACACTGGAAAGAAATAAAAGAAAAATATTCCACTAATACATACTCTGCACCAGAATGCCATGGATACAAGAAATTCTGATTTTCTGTACTTATAATTGCCACGACAACAAAATTTACCTTTCATCTAGATATAGTTTATAATAATTTATTTCATTATTAAGGTAGTAAATAAACGGACTCTAACGAACTAATGTGTTTTCGACCTTTATTTCGCCGACGTTTCGGGAGTTTTATTTATTACTCCCCTCTTCAGGGCTACAAAGTAATTTAAGAAATCATTAAATAATGGACAAATTGTGAAAACTTTTTACAAAAATTTATAAATAATAGAATACCATTAATTAAGGTTTCGTCTCATAGGAGTTCGTCAAAGTATTGAAAGAAATGAACAACGTGGAAGTGGAAAAAAGAAGGCCAATCTGTGAAAAAATGTACGGGTATTGAATTTAGTTAAAATCTATTGAAACTAGAAAAAGATTTTTTTAATATATGTGCAATTTTGTACTTACGCCAGACTCTGTCTTTTCCGTTCATCATTGTTCCGCTACTTATATCTGAATTAATCAGCGTGCAGAACAATACTGAAGGGAAATCGCAAAAGTCTGACGAGATAAAGGAATTATTGACAGAACGGAAGGTGGGGGGAGAGAAGAGAGTAGAGAGAGAAAGTAAGAAGGAAACTATGAAAGCGAATCTCATCGAATAAAATTTGAAATTGAATAAACGGAAAATTATAAGCAATTAGTTAGCCATTGCAAAATTGTTTTATAATATCTATTGTTTTTTTATATGAGTTTTTGAGGAAATTTAGATCTTGAATGCAGTTGAGAGTATTATCGTGGTAGTAAATGTTAAGCATTTCTGAAAACGAGCGTTTATAAAAATTCTTTTCTGTATCTAAGATGTTCACTTTTTCAAAGTCGATTTTGTGACCCGTATTTTCTACATGTGTCGCTAAAGCAGATTTTTCCGAGCATTGTTTTACGGCTCTGATATGCTCATTAGTCCGAGTCTTTAGTTTACGTTTGCTCATACCTATGTATGAGGAAGTACAGTTCTGACATTTGATATGGTAAACAATGCCACTAGTGTGCATTTTATCTAAACGGTCTTTGCCTAAAGTTATTAGATTATTAAATTTGTTTACGGATTGGAGTATGGGGATTATGTTATGTTTGTGTAAGATGTGGTTAATTTTTGGAGTGAGGTGTTTAATGAAGGGAAGGACTATTTTGTTTTTTAGAAATACGGAACGTGGAGTTTTTTCATTAGTATGTATGCATGCTGTTAGTGATAGTTGCGGTACGTTTCGAAATATATCTATTGATAATGTTAGGTGGATAGTTATTGCAAAGTAAGTAGTGTTTGACAGTTTTTAGGTTTTCTTTGTGGAACTGTGGATCTGAGAGTTTTATGGCTTTATCTACTAAACTATATATTATGGCTATTTTTTGTGTGTCAGGGTGGTGGGAAAGATAATTTATATAGCGTCCAGAGGCTGTATTTTTTCTGAACCAGTTAGTCGTGATTTTATTGTTATTTCTAATGAGTGTCATATCTAAGAAATTAATACTGTTATTGGATTCTCTTTCTATTGTAAATTGTAAATTGTTATTATAGTTATTAAAGGAGGACAGTATTTCTTCGATTTTTTTGTTTTTTACTATTAATAAGCAATCATCTACGTATCTGTTATATAAAAGGATATCTTTACTATAATTTTTTAAGCAATTAGTTTCTAAAATTTCCAGAGCTATGTCAGCAAACCATGGACTAGTACAAAAGCCCATAGGAGCGCCCATAATTTGTTTGTAGTATTTATTGTTAAATTGGAGGAAAGTTGAGTCTAAAAGTAGTTTGATGCCTTCTAAGAATTCAATTTTGGAGAGATTTATTTTGTTTTTTAGGTATTTCCAACGGTTATCTATTGCAAGAAGGATTAAGTTGGTGGGAATGTTTGTAAAGAGAGAAACTACATCAAAAGAGACTAGTTCAAAACCATCAGGAACTGTAATGTTATCGACTATTTCTTTAAGTTCTGTGCTATTTTTTATAGAGGATTTAGGACGAGGGAAGTGTTTATTAAAAAGGGTGGAGAGACTTTTATCGAAACTATATGTTGGGCTGCCTATTGCTGATACTATGATCCGAATGGGGTTATTTGCTTTATGTATTTTTACCAATGCATAGGCACGGGCAAGGTTAGTGTTATCTATTTCTGCGTGCGACACACGTGAAAAACACGTATCTATGTCAAAGACACCTTTCTGCTCCCAATCTTTGATAAGATGTTTTATTCTATTTTGTAAAATACGTAAGGGGGACTTTTTTATGATTGCATAGTATTTTTTATCTGATAGGGCCGTTTCTACTTTTTCGACGTATTCTGTGTTTTTCATAATGACCGTGACATTCCCCTTGTCTGCTTTTGTGATAAAAATCTCTGAATTGTCTCTTAAGAATTTTTTAGTTAATATTAAATTGGAATTAATAATTCTGTCGTCTATATTGATGTGTTGTGTTTTGTTTTTCTTTATGTAATTGTTTACTACTGTTAGTATGCCATCTTTTATGTTTGAGTTGATGTCGTCTATATTTCTAGTACCAATCTCTATGTTTTTTAGGCATTCGAACATTGTGCGTTTATCCGGATTAATTAGGAAGTTAAATTTCTCACCTAAGCTAAGAGTGTCTTTAACAGGAGCAGGAATTTGTGTGTTAGTCAAATTAATCAGCCACTTATCTTTAGTCTTTTTTATTTCTGCTAAAATCGACTTTGAAAAAGTGAACATCTTAGATACAGAAAAGAATTTTTATAAACGCTCGTTTTCAGAAATGCTTAACATTTACTACCACGATAATACTCTCAACTGCATTCAAGATCTAAATTTCCTCAAAAACTCATATAAAAAAACAATAGATATTATAAAACAATTTTGCAATGGCTAACTAATTGCTTATAATTTTCCGTTTATTCAATTTCAAATTTTATTCGATGAGATTCGCTTTCATAGTTTCCTTCTTACTTTCTCTCTCTACTCTCTTCTCTACCCCAGCTTCCGTTCTGTCAATAATTCCTTTATCTCGTCAGACTTTTGCGATTTCCCTTCAGTATTGTTCTGCACGCTGATTAATTCAGATATAAGTAGCGGAACAATGATGAACGGAAAAGACAGAGTCTGGCGTAAGTACAAAATTGCACATATATTAAAAAAATCTTTTTCTAGTTTCAATAGATTTTAACTAAATTCAATACCCGTACATTTTTTCACAGATTGGCCTTCTTTTTTCCACTTCCACGTTGTTCATTTCTTTCAATACTTTGACGAACTCCTATGAGACGAAACCTTAATTAATGGTATTCTATTATTTATAAATTTTTGTAAAAAGTTTTCACAATTTGTCCATTATTTAATGATTTCTTAAATTACTTTGTAGCCCTGAAGAGGGGAGTAATAAATAAAACTCCCGAAACGTCGGCGAAATAAAGGTCTAAAACACATTAGTTCGTTAGAGTCCGTTTATTTACTACCTTAATCAATCTTCACGAACGATTTTCTTATTCAAATTATTTCATTATTTACTATGTATAAATATTGTATAAGTTTCTCGAATAAATTATACTATGCATAAATAATGTTTTTATTCTAAACACACTATAATCACCATCCCATCCATACTCCTCTCCTTGCAAAATAAACGGGCACACATAAACCTTATCTCACGCCATGCGGGGCCCCAGTAAACGTATATGCCTCCCGACACCTGTTACTCCCACCACCACCACTCTATAACACCCCCAAATCATCCGTGTGTGCGGCCGAATGGGGAAACAGGCCCACTATACTGACCAACTTACGCTTTACCCGTATAGAGTGACGGCGCCGGCGGGGAGGGGGAAAAATCGATACCGCTGTCTCTCCATATGGGCCTTTTAACTACTGATGCGAGTTCCACGCGGTATACGGGAGCGCGTCAGACGTGCATACAAGGGAAAATAATAATGTAAATAATTCTTAACCCCAAGTAGCCGGGGGATACGAGTTCCACGCGTATACGGGAGCGCGTCAGACGTGCATATAAGGCAAAATAATTATGTAAATAATTCTTAACCCCAAGTAGGCGGGGGATGCGAGTTCCACACGTATACTGGTATAAGGCAGACGTGTATTATACATGGCAAAAGAATTATTTAAATAATTCTTAACCCGAAGTAGGGGGGGGGGGGGGGGGAGTCGAGTTCCACGTGTATACAGGAGCGCGACAGACGTGCATACAAGGCAAAATAATTATGTAAATAATTCTTAACCCCTAGTAGGTGGCGGATGCTCCCATATTTGCGTGGAACTTGTACCTTCCGCCTACTTGGGGTTAAGAATTATTTACATAATTATTTTGCCTTGCATTACACGTCTACATAACACCCGACTCTAGCTTAAATTCACTCATCGCTTCATTATAAAATCACAATATTTTCATAATTTTATATTACGAAAAAGTATGTCCATTGGTTCACCGTAGACTTGACTTTTTCATCGCCTGGAAGAATTGTGGGAATTCTATTTTCTAAAACTTTTGACCAGTATTTGGGCCTACAACTAGGACTAATCTTAAAATTTTATGTATATCAACCTACCATTTTGTTTGATATTTCATGCATCACATTGATAAAAGATTTTATGGCACCCTTGAAAGAGTGAATGGCAACCTTAATGTCTTCATGACTCCCTAATATGCGTGAACCTCGCACCCCCGGCTAATTTGGTTTAAAATTTGTTTAAATAATTGTCTTGCTTATTGTTGCATGTCAACGTAATTCCCTAATATGTATGGACCTCGCATCACCCGGCTTCTTGGGTTTAAAATTGTTTAAATAACTGTCTTGCTTATTGTTGCACGTCAACGTGATTCCCTAATATATGTGGACCTCGAGTCCCCCGGTTTCTTGGGTTTATAATTGTTTAAATAATTGTCTCTTTTATTGTTGCACATCTATGTAATTCCCTAATATGCGTGGACCTCATATCCCCCGCCTACTTGTGTTTAAAATTTGTTTAAATAATTGTCTTGCTTATTGTTGCACGTCAACGTAATTCCATAATATGCATGGACCTCACGTCACCCGGCTTCTTGGGTTTAAAATTGTTTAAATAACTGTCTTGCTTATTGTTGCACGTCAATGTGATTCCCTAATATACGTGGACCTTGCACCCCCCGGTTTCTTGGGTTTATAATTGTTTAAATAATTGTCTTTCCTATTGTTGCACATCTATGTAGTTCCCTTACATGAACCTCATATCCCCAGCCTACTTGGGTTTAAAATTTTTTTTAATAATTATTTTGCTTATTGATGCACATCTATGTAATTTCCTAATATGCGCAAACCTTGCGTTCCCCGGCTACTTGGGTTTAAAATTGTTTAAATAACTGTCTTGCTTATTGTTGCACGTCAACGTGATTCCCTAATATATGTGGACCGCGCGTCCCCCGGGGTCTTGGGTTTATAATTGTTTAAATAATTGTCTTTCTTATTGTTGCACATCTATGTAATTCCCTAATATGCGTGGACCTCATATCCCCCGCCTACTTGTCTTTAAAATTTGTTTAAGTAATTGCCTTGCTTATTGATGCACGTCTACGTAATTTCCTAATATGCGCGAATCTTGCATCCCCAGGCTACTTGGGTTTAAAATTGTTTAAATAACTGTCTTGCTTATTGTTGCTCATCAATGTGATTCCCTTATGTATGTGGACCTCGCGTCCCCCGGTTTCTTGGGTTTATAATTGTTTAAATAATTGTATTTCTTATTGTTGCACATCTATGTAATTCCCTAATATGCGTGGACCTCATATCCCCCGCCTACTTGTGTTTAAAATTTCTTTAAATAATTGTCTTGCGTATTGTTGCACGTCAACGTAATTCCCTAATATGCATGGACCTCGCGTCACCCGGCTTCTTGGGTTTAAAATTGTTTAAACAACTGTCTTGCTTATTGTTGCACGTGAACGTGATTCCCTAATATACGTGGACCTCGCGTCCCCCGGCTTCTTGGGTTTATAATTGTTTAAAAAATTGTCTTGCTTATTGTTGCATGTCTACGTAATTTATACTTTTCGTTACAGTAAAGTATCGATACATTGTTTGTAGGGCCAGCAAGAGAATACTTTGTTGGAGGAGCTGAAAATAACGTACATTTGCGTACGTTATTGTTCTTTAAAAGTTTAAGGTACATTAGTCAAAAATAACGTAGAAAAACCCTAGTTCTGACGTGAGAAATATGAATAATAAATATTATATTATAACAACAAATAACAATAATAATATTATAAATAATATTAATACATCATTTTTCCGAAAATCCGTATGTAATAATTAACTTTTTAAAAGATAAAAAGTTAAAATTACTGAGAAAATATTTAACTAATTGTAAGTTTAGTTAAAAGTTAATAGATTTAAAACTACCTAAGTTATGTTAAAAGTTATTAAGTTTTTAACTTTCTAACTTAACTTTTAACTTTTTAACTAGTTGCCAACCCTGCCAATTTCAGTCCATAGTTACCGTGCGATAATAAATATCTCTTTTTAAATACCAAACTTTTAAATATCGAATATCTCGAGAAGTCATTATATGATCTAATTGATAACATTTTGCACACGTATTGCCTACATTACAAGTGTGCATAATGTTTAATTTTTACTGTCGTTCTATAGCCATTTATTTACATTTTATCAAACGAAATTATTTTATTTCTACGTTTATTAATTATACATATAAATAAATATAGTTTAACATTTTAAAGATCAGTACACAAATATTTAAAATATAATACTTAAATGGTTTAATCTTTATCAAAACGAAAATAAAATAAATTTAATAATTTAATAACTATAATTATTACTGTAAGCTCAGAAATGTAACCTATAAAAATAATTTCATTTATTCTCCAGATTCCGCCACCAAAAATGTCTAACGGATATGAATATCAATATTTAATCATGATAATTTAAATTTATTTTATATGAAACTATTCTTTATAAATAAACTTAACCAAAATAATCTAACCGTGCTTCATCCTTTGGAAATCGATAAAAAATCAAGGTGGGTTTCTTCGCTTTGGTGTTTGTGCATCCTTCATAAGCACAATGTGCTCGTTATGGTGCCATGATTTATTTACCTCAAAGGCTCAAAAAACCAGTACCTAACTACTTTCAAAGAAAACAAAACCCTTGAAGTGAACGGCGCCGTCAGAACTACAACACTTCTATCATCTGTCAGAAAGCTCCTCTCGCAGATATTCCCGCTTTTTTACACTACGTTTCCCGCGTGATAGACGGATCAAGACAGAAACATTATATTACCTATTTTCACATAATCGACTAGTAATTTATATGCAAAACCTTTGATATAAATAAAAACAATAATTCTTTGTAAAATAATATCTTTATTGTGCTTAATTAACAGTTATTTATTATTCACATCTTATACACGTGTGTATATCTATATATATATACGGCGGCCGTCAGCGCCGCCTCGCGGTTGGATAACAGAACTAATCAGCGTGTTACCCAAACGCTCTGTCCAAAAGTTTATTAAGGAGTACGCTTCTGTATGCGTCTATATTCGTTGGTTTTATGAAGCTATTGAATCTATTAATATTGCTATTGATAATCATTGGCTTTTGAAATTTGATATTTTTAAGGGCTTTACTGATATTGTAGTTCAATTTTTTGATGTATGGTAAGACAATGAATTTAGGATTATTGGAGCGTTTTTTAGAAGTAAGTTTTTTTGTAGAAGAAATGTGAGCGAGTCTTTTTTTAATATGTTTATTTATGACTTTAACTGGAAAATTATTGGCTGTGAGCAATTTTGTAATAATCTGGAGGTTTTCTTCATGGAAAGATTTATCGGATAATTTAATTGCTTTGTCAACTAAACTGTAAATAATAGCAATTTTCTGTGAGAACGGGTGGTGAGAAAGGAAGTTTATGTAACGGCCCGACGCTGTAGGCTTACGATACCAATTTGTAATAATTTTATTATTATCTAAGCTTCTAATAATATTGATATCAAGGAAACTGATTCTATTGTTATTTTCGATTTCATGCGTAAATTTCAAATTATCATCAAAAGAATTAAAACTATTGAGGATCTCAAGAACTTTATTAGATCTAACAATTAAAAAACAATCATCGACATATCTCTTGTAAAAAATAACATCGTTATCAGTGGATTTTAAGCATGCATTTTCTAGCAATTCTAAAACAAGATCGGCGAACCATGGGCTACTACAAAAGCCCATAGGAGCGCCTAGGATTTGTTGGTAGAATTTTTCATTAAATTGAAAATTTTTCATTAAATTGGAAATTCTACCAAAAAATCCTAGGTGCTCCTATGGGCTTTTGTAGTAGCCCATGGTTCGCCGATCTTGTTTTAGAATTGCTAGAAAATGCGTGCTTAAAATCCACTGATAACGATGTTATTTTTTACAAGAGATATGTCGATGATTGTTTTTTAATTGTTAGATCTAATAAAGTTCTTGAGATCCTCAATAGTTTTAATTCTTTTGATGATAATTTGAAATTTACGCATGAAATCGAAAATAACACTAGAATCAGTTTCCTTGATATCAATATTATTAGAAGCTTAGATAATAATAAAATTATTACGAATTGGTATCGTAAGTCTACAGCGTCGGGCCGTTACATAAACTTCCTTTCTCACCACCCGTTCTCACAGAAAATTGCTATTATTTACAGTTTAGTTGACAAAGCAATTAAATTATCCGATAAATCTTTCCATGAAGGAAACCTCCAGATTATTAAAAAATTGCTCACAGCCAATAATTTTCCAGTTAAAGTCATAAATAAACATATTAAAAAAAGACTTGCTCACATTTCTTCTACAAAAAAACTTACTTCTAAAAAACGCTCCAATAATCCTAAATTCATTGTCTTACCATACATCAAAAAATTGAACTACAATATCAGTAAAGCCCTTAAAAATATCATATTTCAAAAACCAATGATTATCAATAGCAATATTAATAGATTCAATAGCTTCATAAAACTAGGCAAGGATAAATTGTGTAAAAAAACACTCCAAACATAGTTTACAAAATTAATTGTAAAGACTGTGAGGCCTCTTATGTGGGCACTTCAAAAAGAAAATTCAAAAAAAGATTATACGAACATGATTACGCTATCAGAAAGAGACTTGACCATTCGGCCTTATCGGAGCACATCGCTTCCACCGGTCATAAATTTGACTTTGATAATGCAAAGATTTTGGACGTAGAAAGTAATAAGTCGAAACGCCTTTTTTCTGAGATGTTACATATACATCCACAACTAAATGGTCTTAATAAAATTGAGGATACGCGTTTTTTAAAAGTTATATATAAAGATTCTATAAAGCTTATTAATGCTCACTTCAACAAACAAAAAAAAGCCACGTCGTAGTAAAAATTGTTATTCATTTGCGAGCCCGTTCGGTCGTTTGGGTAGCAGGTAGTCAGGTAGCGCAAGGAAGTATTCCAAATCACGCTCCCCCCGTTCCTCTCTGCTCCTCTCCGAGTATAGGTTCGACGCGTGGAATTAGCTGAGCGCGCGAATTTTGTTCTCTCACACATTGATACACATATTCACACTTCCCCATCTAATGTTTGTGTCCCCTTTTCGTCGGCCTCTCGGTCTGCTACGTAACGATCGCCTCGATCGCGCCTCTTTTTGAAATTTGTGAACATATACGCGTATTTAAATTTTCCGTTTATTTTTCTCCCCAACAGTATATAAAGCGCAATTTTCGCCGCTCTCACTTAGTCACGATGTGTCCAATGCTGAGAGTAATGGTAAGAATAGCGTTTTAATTTATTTTTTCATTCATTTTTTTATTTTTGGTTTACAATTTAATTTATTTTAATTTCCATATGTTTTTAGTCAGCTAATAGACAATCTCGATATAAATTCATGACTACTTTGTATTGACGAAGTGACGCCTAAGTTACTATGTATTTTTCGTAATTTTTTTTAAGGTCAGTTTATCAATTTTGCACCGACTTAAATTATAATTTATAAAAAAATTTTTTGTATATAATTTTATTGTTATTTCTATGTAGCCCTGAGGAAGACAGTCAAAAACACTGTCGAAACGTCGGATTTGAATTTTCAAATCAACAATAAATGGTTCGAAGTGATCGATCGAGTCAATTATTTACCTTATATATTCAAAAATTTTAACAATCTGATAATCGTTTGTTGGGTTATTATACAGTGATTAAGTTTAGTTTATTTCAGTTTTATAACATAACTATTACAATTTTACAATTTTTAAATAAAGCGTGATATCAACACATTCACGGAACTGAATTAAACCATTGTAAATCAGCCTCCAAAAAATTGCACGATAACGCTGCAATTGTGATTGCTTTAAACAAATTAAAATAAGGCTGCCCAAAACTTGTAGAAGTAAATTACACTGCATTCTATTATTATGTATGTAAGTATGTATGTAAACCACTATCACATCTGAATGATGCGACGATCATTTAAGTACATGATTCATCGTAGTAACTGATGTCACTTTACTCTCGATCAAGAAATTCACGAATTAACAGTATTTTACACGTTGCAAGTCTGCTGTACTTTCTTTATGCATGCTAGTCACAGTTGCATTACAAAATTTTTCAGAAGTTATCGGCTACCAAGCTACTGACATTTTGCTTAAAGAACCACGCACTTATTGAATTGAAATCGTCAACCAGTGGAATCGTCTAAAAATGAAATTGTTACAGTTCTAGCTGTTAATAATATAAGCAGATGGGGTTCTTCAAATCACCACTCCCGTGAACAGTAACAATAACGAACTTTATTCAACAGCTTCTTCTCCAGTACAGCTCTCTCTCTCTCTTACAACCGCTCTGTGCGGAGGGTGACGATCAAGTGAGCTCCCGCTCGCTCTCTCCATATACGCGTACTTGCGTGATGGCGCTGCGTATGCATTGTCTCTACCTCACATGCTGATATAAATGTACCTCATATTCTAACATTCCTCCTTACATTTATATCTCTCGCAATACAATATTCTTTAAATCAAATTTAATAAACTCTTTAAATTTTCGAATCTAACTCTCCCAAGAGCTTTGGTCAAAATATCTGCAACATTTTTCTCTGAACTAACTTTCACAATTTCAATTACGCCTTTTTCATAATTCTCATTTACAAAATGATAATGTACCTCGATGTACTTAGATCTCTTAGTGAAATTTCCATATTTCGCAATACTTACAGCACCTGAGTTATCCTCATACATATTTACAGGTTTCTCAATTTTCACCTTAAACAAGTCCTTTATCAATAATACTTCGCTTACTGCTTCTGACAGTGCAACATATTCTGCAGTTGTCGATGACTTAGTTACGCTTCCTTGTTTTCTTGATTTCCAATGAATCACATTTCCGTACATTCTTACAATATAACCAGTTGTTGACTATCTGTCTACGCAGTCTCCTGCCCAGTCGGCATCAACGTAACATTCAAGAATATCTACTTTATCATTTCTTTTAAATCTTAATTTTAAGTTTTTGGTAAAATACAAATATTTTAAAATTCTTAAAGCATATTTAAAATGCGTTTCATCAAAACAATTTTGAAACCTACTTAAGTAATTTACGCTATAGCTTATATCTAATCTAGTTCCTGAACTAATATACAAAAGCGCTCCTATCAAATTCCTATACTTTATTTTCTCATTTGATTCTTCTGCAGGTTCTAACTTTAAATTCTGTTCCATTGGCATTCTATATAATTTAGCTTCTTCAATCTGATATTTTCTAGCTAATGACTCCATATATTTTTCCTGATCCAATGACATCTCATTTTTCTTTTCATCATACTCTATATTAATATTTATATTTCTGGCACATTTTGACGAGTAAAAAAGATACGGAACGACTGTTTTGGCGAGTTTTGAGAGAGGGATATTATTTCTTTAGTCAAGCATATACTTCAATCATGGTAAAAAACTATAGCTCGCCAAATAGGTTCACCAACATACTTATATACCTAAATACATACTCACTCTTCCTAAATCTTTCATCTGAAATTTTTCTTTTAACATACTTTTAATAGAATCTAAATTTTGTCTTTTTTTTACAGCAAATCAAAAGGTCGTCTACAAATATAATCAAATATATAATCTCATCTTTATCTATCAACGTATATAAACAATAGTCATGTTCACTTCTTATAAATCCTAATGATTTTAAATAATCATTCAGACACTCATACCAAGCTCTGGGACTCTCATGCAAACCATACAATGCTTTATTCAACATACATACTCTTTCAGTTCCATCCTCATAACCTTCAGGCTGTTTAACAAATACGTTCGATTTAACCTTCCCATTTAAAAACGCTGTCTCAACATCCATCTGTTCTATTAATAAACTATTCTGACAACAATAAGATAACAATACTTTTAGAGTTTATGTCTTCGCAACAGGTGAATAAATATCATCCAATACATCTGCTTGTTGGTAACCTCTTACCGCTATTCTAGCTTTATATACATTTTCACTTTTCTTAGTATAAATCCACTTTAAATCTAATACCTTTTCATTCTTTGGTTTTTCAACTAGTACCCACGTTTTATTTTTCTTTAGACTGTTCATTTCTTTATTCATTGCTTCTTTCCAAAAATTAGACTCATCACTTTCAATAGCCTCTTTAAAGCTTACAGGACTATTTGCACTACAATAATTTACATAAATACATCCACTATATACATAATTATCATCAAATCTACTAGGTCTTGTAATCGTTCTTTGTGACCTTCTTATTTCAGGTACTTCTCCTACTTTATTTTCACCATTTTCATTATTATTTATATTTTCATTTAAATTTTCTAAATCAGTTTTACTTCCCCTACTCTCCCCGAGGGTCGAAGTAGGTGAAGGGATTAAGTCATTATTGTTTTCATTTCCTTCATCAATATCATTAAACCCAATGCATTTTATATCTTCTTCTATAACATCAACGTGTCTAGCTACAATAACTCTATTTTCTATCAACACTCTATACCCTGTTACATCGTAACCTATCAAAGTTCCTAAATCCGCTTTTCTATCCCATTTCGAATTTCTTTTGCTTTTCGGTACTCTCACATATACTTTACTTCCATATAATTTTAAATACTTTGTGTCTGGCTTTTCATTAAAAAATATCTCATAAGGAGATTTATTTCTTACTAACGTGTTTGCAATAGTCCTATTTTTTAAATATGCTGCGGCGCAGACTACTTCTGGCCAGTACCTTTTCTCTAACTTAGACTCAGCTAATAAACACCTAGCACTATCCATAATTGTCCTATTATATCTTTCAGCTGTACCGTTAAGCTCATGTACATAAGGTGGACATGTTTCTAATTCAATTCCCTTTTGTCTACACAATTTATACATATCTTTATTTAAATATTCAGTTCCATTATCACATCTTAGTATCTGAATTTTCTTTCCAGTCTTATTTTCTACCAAATTTATATACTCCTTAATTTTATCATGTACTTCACTTTTTGACTTTAACGGATAGATTTTGGCTAATTTACTGTAATCATCACTAAGAGTTAGAAAGTATTTTTCCCCTTTATAACCTTCTGAATGTGGCCCATTTAAATCTGTATGTACTATTTCTAAAATATCATTTGCTCTTTTTCTATTATTTTCAAAAGGAATATTATGCATTTTGTTTTCAATAAATGTAGCACATTTATAATAATCTGTTTCTATTTCACTAGGCAAACCTTTCAAAACATGATTTTTACACATCGTATTCAAATAATTAAAATTAACATACCCGAGAGTTCTATGCCATCTTTCTTTCATAGTCATTTTTCCATTTCTTATTGACATATTCGTTTCACTACTTTGATCTATATAACTTGTCATTTTATAAACTCTATTAATTTTTCAAGCTATTCCAACTAATTTATTTTCACTATAAATCTTTGCACTCTTTCCAATTGAAACAATTTTATTTTTATCAGTTACTTATGCAAAACTCATTAAATTTCTATCCATGTCTTTTACATAGAAAACATTTTCAATATTAAAATCAATTAAATCATTAAATACTTTAAATTTGCCTTTCACTCGTCCTATTTTAGTCGCTTTCAAAATTCTACCGTCACCTACTTTTACATTAATCGGTTCTTTTAATACAATAAAATCGCTAAAATAGTTGTCATTATTTATGACATGGTCCATGCAACCACTGTCTAAAATCCATTCTATTTTACCATCATTCACATTACCATATACTGTATTCGCAGACTTAACCTCTACTGACGCGCTAAATGCGTCGTTCTTGTCCGCGCCTCGCTCAGTTTGGCTGCCGTCGTCGCCGGCTCTCGCACCTCGGCCGCGTTCCATACTTACCACTGCCGCGCCGGTTGAAACCCGATACGCGCTGTTGGTTGGCTCCGCGCCCGCTAGCGCCTCCTCGCTGTTGCGAGTAGCCTCTGCCGTTGCCCCATCTTGTATGTGGCGCACGGCTTCCTCTACCGCCTCCTCGCTGCGGCGTCCCTTGATTCCACGAATTGTTTTTCTTCGGGCAATCGTACTATATGTGCCCTACACTGCCGCATACATAACATGTCCTTTTTTCTTCTTTTCTCTTTTCAAACGTAAACGCGTTTGATCTCGAATTTTCACTTTCACCTTGTCTTTTCTTAAATTCAAATTCCAATGTTGACTTTACAAATTCCATTGTTTTGTCCTTTTCAGCTAATGCGTCCACAATATCAACCATGTGTGACATACTTTCTGGTAGCGTTAATAAGAAGTAATTCAATTTATCTTCTTTCGTCACATTTTCTTCCTCATTTTTTAATTCGTTCACTAATTTTTCAAAGTTATTATAAAAGTCTGTCGGGTTCTCACTTTCTTCCATTTTCAAATCAAGTAGTCTTCTCTTGCATAATAGTTTCACAGCACTACTTTTAACTAAGTAATTTTCATCCAACTTAGCAACCATTTTCCTTGCAGTTTCTTCTGAGATAACTAATTCTAGTTGTGTATTCGTCGTACTGTTCACTATATAATTTTTGGCTTTTATCTCTTTCTTCTTCCACTCGATTTCTGTTATTTCTTCCGGTCTTACATCATTTTCTATAACTTCATTGCACTCTTTAAATTCTAGGAATAATTTCAACTTGTACTTCCATTTGTCGTAGTATGTTCCATCAAATACTTGCAATGTAAATCCTTTGTTCTCCGACGCCATCTCGCTTTCAATAGGAAATTCCTTTTTTACCTCTTTATTTTCAGTATCAAAAAACTCTTCTTCAATTTCACTCGTTTTCTCACTTTTTACTCCTTGAGGCTCTTGTTTCACGCTCATGCGTTTTTCTTTGTTCGTGCGCTTACCACGTGCTCAACTTAAAACACTTTCTTCTTGTTTGCCCGCACTATCGCATCACACTCACTTTCCCGATGATCGATGAGTGCGATGAATTTCAAAACCACGGCACCGCTACCATGTGAATAATATGAGCAGATGGGGTTCTTCAAATAACCACTCCCGTGAACAGTAACAATAACGAACTTTATTCAACAGCTTCTTCTCCAGTACAGCTCTCTCTCTTACAACCGCTCTGTGCGGAGGGTGACGATCAAGTGAGCTCCCGCTCGCTCTTTCCATATATGCTTACTACTGTACTTGCGTGATGGCGCTGCGTATGCATTGTCTCTACCTCACACGCTGATATAAATGTACCTCATATTCTAACACTAGCATTCCTGAGCAAATACTTTCCCTGGCTCAAGACCCGAAAATGACTCCACTGGTTGCCGATTCCAATTCAATTTGTGCGTGGTCCTTTGAAAATTTGCAGCAGATTTGCAACAAATTCATATTGTATTTTTGTATTCGAATAACTTTACAGTAAGAAATATAATTTCTTACTTGATGTTAATTTTCCAGATTTAGATGCTATTACATAGACGTTGACGGGTCAGAAAAGATTTTTCTCCACTATTGGTCCAAATTCCCCACTTCTTTCTTTCAATACTATAAATAGAGGTGAAAGAAGTGATCCATCGCCAGATATGAGTGATTGAATAGTGTCACTGTGAGTTGTTGAGGAAACAGACTGTACTAGGCATTGTTTTTATTTTTCTCCCTCGAGAGCTAAGGTTCTCCCTGAATGCATCTCTATTTGAAATCCGCTTTGATCCATATTGTAAACATTAGCTAAACCTTTATCTTTTATAATATTTTTAACCTCAAGGACGAAAGCATCAGCTACCCTATGTAAATAATCAGCATTTTCTAAAGTTCTTTTTGTCACAAATTTATTTATCTTTCTATTAACTATCCTATGAGCTTTCTTAAAGTTTAATAACCATTTCTGTGATGCTTTGAAACGTACGTCATCAAAACCAATGTTTTGCTTTGCTTGGAGTGCCCACCTTCGTAAATCATTATCATGTACGATAAAACCTGAATCTATGGCATTTTTTAAATTTTCCAAGACAAAATTACAAATTCTGTCAATTTTTTCTTTGCATGTATCTCCTTTATTTAACTGTTTAGCCCAACGTTTTAATTGGGGGTTATCGACGAAACCATACGAAATCGGTTTTGCACCGTTTTTAAAGCAAGATTCTTGTTATGTCCATATCTCCAAAAGTTTACTGCTCTTTCTTTGTAATCGTGCGATAACTCTTCAGTATCCATCGTACACTGTTCTATGTCGTCGTTATATCCCCAATCTTTTTCATCATCTTCAACTATTTCCATGTTAACTTGTCTAAAGGGCTCTTGAAGATCTAAAGTATTTTCTTCAATAATTCCTATATTATTAAACTCATCAATGGAATTTAATAACATATTCTCGATGACGTTCTTCATACTTATTTCCTCTTCATTTACTGGCGTATCTGGAAGTTTCATCGTTTGAAAAGTCAGTAGTAACAAATTTATAATGTTCTTTGGATTGACACGCATATTGGTTTATTGTAAGTTTTATCTGTAAACGTGTAATTGAAAATATTTTGTTATTTATATTAAAATTACGAATAGTACTTTAAAAATAATGGAAGAATAGTAATGATAAAAATAGTGTTAACTATACAACAATGATTACGAGGATGTTCATTATTTACCAAATTTTTTACATGCTCGCAACCAGAAAAATCAAAAGGATATATTTTTTGATTAATTTTATAAAGAAAAATGTGTGTACGTGTATATTACGTTATGTACATTACAATGTTAAAAATATTTTTAATAATTTTAAGAACAATGGTTTGGAAGCAAATTTCATAACCAATTTGAAACCAAATTAATAAATAATTTTGAAATTTAATGTGACTTTTATTCATTTTCAATACTGTTTATTAAAATTAATAAACGTTTAAATTAATAAACATTATTTGTTTTTGCTAATATTAAGGGCATATGATACTCAACAAAAATCGTGTTAGGTTCAGTCGATAATGCAGGTGGAGCGAATTATTGTATATGGAACAGTAGATGGTGCTGAAGATATGCTCAATCTGGAGTAGAACTTTTAGTTCCAAAAGTTACTCACAGATGGTGCTAAAACTCATGAAATTAATCATGATACATTTTTTAAATATTACTGATAATGTAATCAATTTTACTTGAATAAATACATTTATCAGTAATAAAAAACTATCAACACGCTCATAAGATAGCGCTACGACTATTCTTATTACGTATACTATGTGTATACAAATATATGCTAGTACTAATATCCGTGAAATATGCAATAGGTTCAAATTTATCGCTATTGCTATTATGTACGCTAAATTTATAATTTAGTAATACTTGATAATTTTATATTTTTGTAGATATATTTATACTGAACTACAAAATAAACAGCAATCACGCTCCTTAGGTAGCACTTTGACTATTCTGGTTACGTATACCATATTACGTATACAGATATGCATTAGCACTGAAATAAAATTAAAATGCGATACTAAAAAAAATTTAATTCTTCATACAGCTATTTTCGCATACATAAATAAGATGCATAATTATTGAACAAAATATTTGATTAAAGATCAATATAAAAATTATCTATTGTTACAGATTAAATAATATCATGCAAAGTTATCAATACAACCTTTGATTATTGTTTTGTGTTGTGAATGTGGGTGGATCGTGGACTGGAGAGGTTCAATAATTGAAGGCGTTTCGTGTGGAGATAAGTTGGTTTTATTGTCTTTTTCCGTTGTGCCGTAGCAGGCGTACATGGGTTGCCGTTCTCTCTCTGGCCGTCGCGCGTGAACTGAGGAGCCGGCCGGCGCTACGAAGTGCTGTCGGCGTGTCTTTGTTGAAGGAGGGGCGGTGAGAGAGGACCGCGTGGAGAGCGCTGATTGGCTGCGCTCTTGCTCGAGCCGTATATTGCCTTATAAGGCGTGATGACGTCAGCGTCTCCTCTGTTTGAGGCGTTGAATCGCCAACAATTATAAATTGATAAAGAAATTATCAATTACTGTAGTATTTTAGGATAACATGCAATATCATAAACATAATCTTTGATTATGCAGTATTCAATAAAACCATGCACAATTATAACTACAACATTTGATTGCAGATTAAAACTAGGGGTGCCGAGCCCTCCTGCGTGTCTTCGACACGCCAACCCCCCCCCCGCCATCACACACACCTGCTCGTCGCTCCCCCTCTCCCTATGTAAAAACTTCGTTTTTACATAATAGGCACCACCGCAATGCTCAGAAGAACCTTATAATTTTATTATTACAAAATTTGTAATACTTTATTTTTATCGTTTTTATCATTCAAATAAACATAAATACATCTGCAGTAAAATTTAAATAAAAATTATCCATTTACTTTTACACATTTATTTCTTTTTTTTTTTTTTGTAAAAGGTTTGCATTTTAATTCTACATATATAGTTATACGTAAATAATTTTCTAATTAGTCTATGATGCATATAAATTTATTAAGTATTAATTTATATGGTCAAAAAGCATATAGGAATATTAAATATAAGTATCATGATTGCAGGTATATTTAAAATTAAAAACATGGTTTTCATAATTTTTATTGAAATTATAATAATCATTTTTACTTTTTGTATGATAACGTTAAATAGAAAAAAGTTTTGTTTCAATGTTATCCAGAACTTTTGTATTCGAAATTTTTATGTATAGTCAAATTCTGTTAAATTATATGAGGAAAACTATTGTTTCATTACTCTCGATTAATAAAAAAAAAACATAGAGTTACATTTCATACAGTTCTAACGAAAGGTGGGAACTGTAGCTGCTCACGGGTATTCCTAACTACATATACCTATACAATCTCAATTACGAAAAAATACTCGCAACACATGTACACATACACTAATGCCGCAGAAAGGAGAAAAACAGAAGAAAAAAGCAATGCACATTGATGCATTCGGCAACGGCAATCTGGCATTGCGCTGCATGACTGAGTACTGCATTTGCAGCAGCCGTAACGGCTACCTCGGCTAGGCTGCGTTCGCGCAAATAAGTTATATACTTACAGCGGAAAAACGCATGCGACCCGCGTGATCGCGAGCGCTCCTCATGTATAAGATACATACTTATATATATATATATATATATATATATATATATATATATATATATATATATATATATATATATATATATATATATATATGGCGGAATCCAACTCAAATCAGGTGGTCCGCGTATGCCTATGTCACCGATCATTTTGGAATGAAACTATTCATGTTCTTCTCCAAAAATTATTTGACACGTATTTTTTTATTTTTTTGTTTTATCAAAATTTCATGCGTTCAGCGATACCGAAAAATTCCGAGAAAATTCTTACTTAGAAAAAAAATTTTTCAATGTAATTTTCAAACGGCTACTGTTTCACCAGTTTTTTTATCTCTTTCACGTTCTCTATGTTATTTTCAACAAAAAAATAAAAAATGCACGAGTTATGCACTTTTTACTGAAAAATGCACTTTTTAGAAAAATGCATTTTTCTCTAAAACCCCAATTTTTTTTGCACAATTTTCTTATGTCGTGATAGAGGACCTAAATACCTATCTAGATGCATTTGTGAAATTCAGAACATTTGCGCTGGGATAGCAATCACTAATGAGATAACACAGAAACAAATTTTTCACGCTTAACGCTTATATATAGCCAATGATATTACAGTCAATATAGAGATGTTTATCTTTGTGCGTACATATACATGAACGTGTGCCTACTTGTATGAGTTTATGTACTAGTACATTAGCCCGCTAGATGGATATGGTTTGACTTAACATTTACAAAGAAAAGTTCGGTTTCTGCTATATATCACACATCTCGTCTTATTTAAAACCATCATCTTTTGGAAAATTATTATATATTTACACCTTATCAACTCAACTACGATGTCTCAATATTACTCAACGGAGAGAATCAAATGTGCAGACTTTTTACACAAGCACAAAAATGTCTGTTACAAATCTAGTTCCGTACGTTTCAAACAACTTGAGGATCTTGCTCATCCATTGAAGCACCTCTATCCTAATTTACCTTTGACACCATCTACATATCTGTGTCAACATTGTTACAATCGTGCTTTAAAATTGGTGAGTAGCACTGACAATGAATTTATAACGGATAATGCAGTTACCGACAACGTAGTTGATAGAGATGAAGATTTATTACCAAGTACTCCAGAACGCATCGAAGAATTTAATAATTTATTTATTTTTATTTATTTATTTATTTATCCAGAGTACATTATAGAAGTACATTACATTATTGTAACCCTGCAGAGAAAAATAAATTTCCTGTTTGCAGGTCCGGAGTATATAATATACTTAAAATTAAAACTAATACTAATTCTTAAAACTATGAAATATTTTTAACATCATAATAGACTTTCTAAACAGTAATATGTAAATATGCGATATGCAATTATCTAAATTTTCGACTTGAATTACTGAATTACTATAACGAACTTATAGTATCAAATCGTTTTCAAGGAATATTCAACTCGTTTTCAATAAATATTTTTCACAATCCATTCTTTTATTTTGTACCTTGCGGGTCTTTTGTCTATATCTAGAGTTTTGAGCTCATTTGGTAGTATATTAAAAGTCTTTATTGCAGTTATATAATTGTTTTTTTTCGCTTACTCTTTTGTCAATTTTTGGTAATAATATAGCTTTATTTCTTGTCTTACTATTTGAGTTTGTGAATATATTTTTCATTTCGCTGTAATGATATTTTAAGCAGTCCCATGTGAATAGTTGCTTAATATTCATAGGTTTATTTTGCTCAAACGTGTTTTTGAAAACTAGTTTAAGTAGTCTGTTTTGTATATTTTGAAGTAAATGTTGATTGTTTTTATATACACCTCCCCAGGCAATTATCCCATAATTAATAACACTGTGAAAAAACGCATAGTAAATAACCTTTAACGTACTTGTTTTTTTAACTCTCTTGATTTTTTCTTTGTTAATATATACATTTAAATTTTTTGGTACACTGTCACAGTAATTTCCGAAAGTTATGTACACAGTTTTACTTATGTTTAATGTTAGTTTATTCAATGCAAGCCATATAGCTACTTTTTCAAGATATAGATTCATTTCACTTTCAACTTCTTTCCAGGTTTTACCTGACGATATAACTACTGTGTCATCAGCATATGATAAAATTGAGTTTTCTGGCATTGTTATAAGTAGATCATTTATATATAATATAAAAAGTAATGGCCCAAGAATTGTTCCTTGTGGCACTCCCACCGTTATTGTTATCGGTTCACTCTCACTTTGGCCAATTCTTACTTTCTGCTTTCTATTTGTTAAGTAGCTTTGCATTAAATTATATTATCATTTTCAATAATTACGATAAAAATCTTCAATTTACAGTCGAAAAAGTACAGGATAATAGTATTAATTTTCTAGATGTTAAGATTATTATTACTGAACAAAAGAAAATTATAACAGATTGGTACAGAAAACCGACTTTCTCAGGTAGATATTTGAACTTCAATTCACATCATCCGATTAGCAACAAAATAGCCATAATTTATTGCCTTATAGATCGAGCCATAAAGTTATCACATAGTTCTTTCCATAAAAATAATATTGCCTTTATCAAGAAAGTTTTAACAAAAAATGATTATTTATCCTCTTGATTTTATCGAGTTTTATATAAAAAAACGATTAAAAAAGATCTATTGCACAAGAAGTACTCAACAAAATTCAAATAATGACAACAAGAATTTCATTTGTCTACCATATGTGAAAGAAATCGAAGGCTTTACAAAGACCTTTTTTAAACGATTAAATACTAATGTTATATTTAGTACACAAAACAAAATGAACAATATTATAGTACTAGGAAAAGACAAGAATGTAAAATTAGAAAAGTCTAACGTTGTGTATAAAATCAATTGTAATAATTGTAATGCGTCCTATGTTGCCCAAACTTGTCGGCTCTTAGGTGTGAGAATCAAAGAACACCATAAAAAATACATGGAAGAAGATGAAAATTCGTCACTACACATACATAGGATAGAAAATAATCATACTATAAATTTCAACACTGTTAATATATTAGATCATGAAAGAAATAAAGAAAAAAGACAATTTTCCGAAGCATTATATATACACACACAAAAGAAATTTATGAACAAGCAATTTGAAATTAATAAACTTCCAAAAGAATATAACACTATGATTAATAATTTTGAATTTCTATCTCCTTCCTAGTATCAAAAAATATCACATACAATAGTGAAACAGATATCAGGAGAGTAGGTTATGGAAGGTTGTATCTTGTGTGTACACACCCAAAAAGCTCTACACAATTAAGCCAGTACACGGAGAGACCTTTGGTGCAAATCATGCTTTAGCCGTAGTGCGACGGCAGCGCTGTGAGTTTGGGGCAGCAGCTATTCCAAATAGGCGTAACTGCTGTTCCAAGCGGCTGCGTCGTCTGCTCCTTGGTCGAGCCGTTGCGCGTTTTTGGTGTAGCAGTTGTTCCAAACTGAAAGTACAAACGAGAGGGCGCGCTTGGCGCAACGGTCGCACTACGGAGTGCAGCAGTTGTACCAAAAGTTTCTCCGTGTACATGTTGCGTTCTTACTTACACTCACACTAATATACTAATGATAGGTATAAATAGGAAAATTTTGTCACGCTCGTTACATTGACGAACGGATAGTTCTCCGTAATACTCAGGAAAAAATACAGACTTTGTAAGCGTTAATTGTACTTGTAAAATTATGTGTTCATAATTAAGGTAATATACGTTGTTGTTAAAAGTTGTACTTTGTTACTAGCTGCCTGAAGAGGGACATAATCAATAAAGGATGTCCGAAACGTCGTAAAAAAACTATTGTTGTTATTTGCCACCTTCTCACGACAAACTTTGGTAGTAATTTTGGCCACTAGCTACAATTAACAAGATTTTTCAAAATATTATCACATGTTCGATTAGTTTTATTTTAAACCTCAAATATCTTTCGTCGTATAGTTCGATTTTATTGGGCAACGAATTCAGTTTGAAGATATAAAAAAAATATATCTCTCCCAAATTTTAGGACTATTGGTTGATTTTCTTAATATTGTTATCGCGTGACAACAAAACTCCTACTTTTTTATAAAACATTGTTTTTTTAAAAAACAAATAAAGATAATCTTTTGAAATTTCAACCAAATATGAGGCGTTTCACGTCAGCTCTCCAGGCGCGGCGCGCGAGCGCGAAATCATGCTGTTTTCAGCTTGTGTTGGAAGGGCTAAGATGTATCTAAAAAAAATAATCCCCCAGTGATTTCGATGTATTTTTTCCTCAGCTTTCCGATGGTGCTATTAGTTTCTCAAAATTTTTCAATTCTAACCTCAAAAAAACATAAAACGTGTTATATCTCAAAAACTATATTTTTAATATTTTTTTTGACCTGCTAGATCGGAAGAGGAGGAAATTTTACATGGATATAGCCTTTTTCTACATAGGGATTTTTTGATTTTTTCGAGATATTATTCAAGAAATACAAGGCGCTCGGCCAGCCGCCGCGCGCAGCGTGCGTCACTGCAGAGTCGCTGTGCGATCGGAGCTGCTCCACTCAACATCATAACAATTTTTGTTCATAAGCTTTTAAATATTCAAATCTTTTTAACATTTTTAGTCTTTTTTAATTTAGGAAATAAATCATAGTTAGATGCTAAAGAAGCTTTTTAAGTTGCAGAGTCTTTTCATCTATTGGAGTAAAAGCGTGGTATTTCAAAGTACCTGGAATGGCTTTTGCTTTATCGAATCTAACTTTTAATTCCAAAGAATTTTTTTCATAAACTTCTTTGCTACTGTAGAAAATCTTTGTTTTTTTACTATAATTTTGTGCCCAATTATAAAGATCGTAGGCTGTAAGGATTTTGTGAGCTCCTGTAAGCTGTAAGCTAGCTCTACGGGCTCCTCTTTTTAAATTAGCACCTATGCCATCGCAACCACTTTTGCCATGTGCAGTGGCAAAAAAATGGCATTCAGCTTTTATTTTAAAATCCTCTTCATGATGAAGAAGATTCTGAAAATTATTTTTATTTTTAAAATGCTGTGCTCCACCATCGGTTATATACTAAATTTTTTTTAGTTGATGATGACCTTTCAAATAGTTTAGAATGATTTTTTGATATTCATATACGGAAACGGTATCATGATTTAAATTGTCAGAAATAATAGCTACACTTTCGTGTTTGAGATCATCGTTTTCTCTATAATACACTATAATTGTAAATATAGTGGCTTGATTATTATTCCAATGAAACGATTGAGCTGAATTTTGAACAACAAAATCGTAATGTTCAGCAAAATCAAAAGTAATTTCTATCTTTCCATCTTCAAGATTTTCTTTTAAATTTCTGATAAACAGTGCTTGTTGTTTAGCAAAAAAATTGTGCGTTTTTAATTTAATCAATTTGTCTTTCAATATTTCAAGAAAGCTAGAAACTTTTATCGTTTCAAATATTATTGAGCAGCGATCCGTTTGCTTCCATGACTCATATTTAATTTCTTGAATGCCATGATTTTTAAAACTTTTCATCATAATTTCTTGAAGATTTGAAAAATTAACTACGCAATCCAAACAGTCACCCAAGAAACATTTATCCGATGGTTGACTACAAAAAATTTTATTTATACAATCTTTATAATTTTCCAAAGGTGAATCACTATCCTTTGTCAAATGTTTCAAATTAATTGCATCTAGCATAAGTTTGACATTTTCATGATGTACGCATACGCATACATTATGTGTGCCACTTGTTCCAGCCAACACACAATGTTTTGGTTTTAATTGTGTGAACTTTGTATAGCCTATCTTAACATCCGGATATTCATTTTTAAATAAAATATAAATTTCATTCAAATTACCTATAAGTAATCTTTTTTGGACGTGTAAGCGTTCACCAGTAATTTGTTTTATTGAAATAAAATCTTTCATTCCAGGCAATAATTTACTGATATCGTCACGATCATAAAAGTTTTTTACCGTATTTTTGGTTTCATTAGAAAGCTCTTTTCCCTTATTTTTCAACGGTACCGTCAAAATATTTCCATCCGTAGCTTCAGTTAGTATTGTTCTTGCTTCCCATTCCGTACAACCTAATCTTTCTATTAAATTTTTACGAGACTAAAATCTAGGGGCAAGGGAAAGTAATAACATTCTTTCATCTTTTGACTTTGTCTCAGAAAGTTTACTTCTTAAATTTTCAAATGTTGCCATGGCAGCTTTGTGGTCATCATCATCACAATCCGATTTAATTCTTTTTGGTATCGGAGAAAATTCACTCGATTTGCATTTATTATAAATCAAAAATTTGCACGTAAGACAAACTTTCGCTCCATCTGGTATTGATGGAAATGATTGTGCTAATAATTTTGGGAAATTTGTTAACTCATTAGAGTGTTCATTCCTTCCTAAAGGATTCACACATTTTAATGAAAAACTCATGTTTGTTTAAAAAAAAAGATAAATCAATTGAAGGGGGATAGCAGTAAGTTTGTCATGAAAGACAGATAAATCGCAGTATAGCACAATATAGTATAGATATTGAACAGTTTTCCAAAAAACCAATACTTCAACGCTGCACATCACTCGTATATAAGCCCTACGTGCTGCATAATTACTTACGGGTATCTAAATGCAATTACTAGCCCTCTAGCGGTGGTTAAATAATTAATGAATGAATGAATAAATGCCGCCGCGCGCCGATGCTGCAGTGACGCACGCCGCGCGCGGCGGCAGGCCGAGCGCCTTGTATTTCTTGAATAATATCTCGAAAAAATCAAAAAACCCCTATCTAGAAAAAGGCTATATCCATGTAAAATTTCCTCCTCTTTCGATCTAGCAGGTCAAAAAAAAATATTAAAAATATAGTTTTTGAGATATAACACGTTTTATGTTTTTTTGAGGTTAGAATTGAAAATTTTTGAGAAACTAATAGCACTATCGGAAAGCTGAGGAAAAAATACATCGAAATTACTTGGGGATTATTTGTTTTAGATACATCTTAGCCCTTCAAACACAAGCTGAATACAGCATGATTTCGCGCTCGCGCGCCGCGCCTGGAGAGCTGACGTGAAACGCCTCATATATTCTTCAATGAGTATAGGGTAGATGTCCGTATTAGTGTGGGTTTAAGAAACTCTTCAGTTTTGTCGCATAATAATAGACTATTTGAGCTGTATCAGAGATTTCGGGTGGTTTAGATAGATAATAAAAGTAATAATCTACACGAAACAATTTTTTTTTATAGAAAAATATTTATATTTACGAAAGTTACAAGCAATATAAAAAAAAAATTTTGTACGCATTTGTGTGCCCTAGCAGACATCAAAGTACATTTTTGTGTGCCCCGTATTAATGTGGATGTACACGTTTGTGTGCCCCACATTAGTGTGTCTTGATAATATTATCATTGCCAACAAAATTATTTTGTTAACTGTAGTGCATTTATAATCAATTTCTAACCCTTGTTTACATTGAATGTTAATTAATTCCAATACGGTAAAAACTGCTGAAGGTCGTCAATGCGATATGAAACAACGTTTGTGCGCAGACAATCTAACCTAACTTTTCTGTTCAAGCACCGATACGAGCATGCTCGTATTGTATTTGTGCACACACAAATCTGGACAAGTCGTTTTTCACTGACCCTATTAGTAGACACCATTAATTAAATATTAAAATCAATTGAAAACCTTTATATTAAGGTTTATTATATAACATAATATTATTTTATGATATAATCAATTGTATCCCACATTAAAATCCTTCCGAAACATTATTTAATGTTACTTTTAAAAATGTCATTTCTTAGCAAGTTTGGACAAGGAAACACCGTGACACACCGCAAACCGTGAAACATATTTTTGGAAGTTCTTTTTTAATGTTATAGTAAATGAAAACAAATTAAGTAATTAATTCTATTTAAACTTAATTAATTATACTTTATGAAAAAAAATATTTTAGTGTTACGTTTTTACTCGTTCACTTCTAGGATATGTTTTAATAATAGGGGACACAAATATGGACAGGCACACTAATACGGACCACTACCCTAATAAGTGGTTAAAATGGTTAAAACTTGAAGTCGATAAATCAATTATTATTTGAAAAATTTATTAAATAATTTTGAGCACATTTTCGTTAATAATAAATGACAGAGTGAAGATAATTTAAATATTAAAAAAAGAAAATGTACATAATTTAAATACCTTTCAATAAAAATGTATGATGTTAAGTAAACCTTAAAGTAAATCTGTAGCTGATTCATAGAACCGTTCTCGAGAAATTACGATTTAAAAAAAAGTTAAAAAAATTTTAACCTCAAATATCTCTGAAATTTATGGACCAATTATTTTGCCCAAAGAACTCTACCAAGAGCTATCCAAAATCTACCTCCGCAAGGAATTTTGAAGAAATTACGACAATTTTCCCTCCGGAATCGTTGAACATACAAAACTCATTTTTTTCATTTTTCATGTTTTACGTTTTTGTTAATAACCAAAGAACCG
This sequence comes from Torymus aiolomorphi, assembly GCA_036365515.1. Lineage (NCBI taxonomy): Eukaryota > Metazoa > Arthropoda > Insecta > Hymenoptera > Torymidae > Torymus > Torymus aiolomorphi. The sequence goes on from CM070874.1 coordinate 184,119,215, forward strand.
TGATAGCTAGAAACTCTTTTTTTTTTAGAAAATATAGGTATTTTAATTAAATCTGATACATACAGCCGTTCTTGAGAAATTACGATTCGAAAAAGAGGATACAAAAATTTTAATCTCAAAAATCACTGAAATTTATGAACCAATCATCTATCCCAAAGAAAGGTGCAGGTAACAACCAAAAATCTACCTCTACAAGGAATTTTGGAACAGAATGGGTTCAATTTTATACAGATCATAGCTATTCATAATCTCTATTATCATGATTTTTCTCAAAAAAATTGACCATTTAGTTTGGGAGTTATAAGCATTTAAAAAAAAACACGTTTTTGTTAATAACAAAATAACCGTGATAGCTAGAGAAATTTTTTTTTTAAATATAGGTTTTTTATGCTCTTTCGAACGCTACCTATCCGATTATAAAATTTAAATCCAATCATTAAAAAAAATCAAAAATAAATTTTTCGAAAATGAAAAATTCGACATAAAACAAAAACGAATCAGTTAGTCGTACAAAATTATTTTTTTCCCGAATTTGGAATCAAAAAACAAAAAAAATGAGACCTGTCCGGTTAAAATCACACACACACACACACACACACACACACACACTACACACACACACACACACACACACACACACACACACACACACACACACTACACACACACACACACACACACACACACTACACACACACACACACACACACACACACACACACACACCCACACAACGAATTTTTGACCCGCCATCACGCAAAAAAAAACAAAAAAAATGAGACCTGTCCGGTCAAGATCGACCGAGTAGAAGCTGAGATCCAGGGGTACACACACACACACACACACACACACACACACACATTACACACCCATACAGACATTTTCTAAAATCATGTGATACAAACTTCTAACACCTTTATTCATGTTTCTAGAGCAATTTAAAGAAAATTAAAATTTTACTATTACAAAGCTTCCTCTATGAGGAAGCAAAATTACCATCGTATCCGACGGCGCCGTTAGTCACTTTAAAAATCGCTTTCAATTAGATGAATTAAAACGAGCACCGTATGATGTAAAATGGTTTTTCTCTGCTACTGGGCACGGCAAAGGACCTGCAGATAGTGTGGGTGAACTTATAAAGCATTATGCTACTTCGCATAATCTTCGAGAGCCCCTTGAAGAAGCTGTTCAAACCGCAAATGATTTTGCAATACATGTTCAAAAATATACTGATGCTATTAAAATAATAAATTTACGAGATGTTGAAATAGAACAATTCAGAAAAGAAAAAAATATTGATTGGCTTACAACTCCAAAGTATCCTGGAATTAAAAAAACTCATATATGGGTTAAAAAAACATGTGATGAAAAAGTACATTGTTTAACAGCAAAGACCGCTGATCGCCCACTTACTGAATTAAGAACAATGAAGCAGAAAAACAAAGGTAGTAAAATAGGTATAAAAATAAAAAAAGGTATAAAAATAAAAACTCTAAAAGACGCAAATAAAAAATAAATACATACTTATGTGTACCTGTATATTACATACGCACAAAGATAAATACCTTTATATTGACTCTAGTATCATTGACTATATATAAGCGTTAAGCGTGAAAAATTTGTTTCTGTGTTATTTCATTACTGATCACTATCCCAGTGCAAATGTTCTGAATCTCACAAATACATCTAGATAGGTATTTAGGTCCTCTATCATGATATACGAAAATTGTGCAAAAAAAATGGGATTTTCGAGAAAAATGCATTTTTCTAAAAAATGCATTTTTCAGTAAAATGTGCATAACTCGTGCATTTTTTATTTTTTTTTTTTTAAATAACATAGAGAACGTGAAAGAGGGCTTAAAACTGAGTAAAATTATCTGTTACACGCTTAAAAGCATACAAAACTGGTGAAACCATAGCCGTTTGAAAATTACATTGAAAAATTTTTTTTCTGAGTAAGAATTTTCTCGGAATTTTTCGGTATCGCTGAACGCATGAAATTTTGATAAAATAAAAAAATAAAAAAATGCGTGTCAAATAATTTTTGGAAAAGAACATGAATAGTTTCATTCCAAAATGATCGGTGACTTAGGCATACGCGGACCACCTGATTTGAGATGGATTCGGCCATATATGGATCGCGCGCGCTTTCTGCTACTGCTCTCAAGGTGAATAGCCCTATAATGTGTTCTTAGTGCGGCTTGCCGTGTACGCGCGTGTGTCCACGGTGTGTGATGTCAACAACCGCAACGTCTGGCTCCCGGCGTCCCCCGCGATGACAGCGATTGCTGTATTTCGCCGCCCTGGTGAATGTCGTCCCTTTCATCGTGTTCGCCGGTTGATGATAATTCGTCGTAGACAGGAAGGCAGTGTGTCAACGGTGAGAGCAGATTTAGTAAGCCGTTTCTCGTGCATAACCTTTCTGATGGATGAGCTGATGGTATTTTCTGTTGTTTGCAGGTATATCTGTGGCAGCGAGAGGAGTGTAAACGACGAGCACTGCTACATCAGACTGTTGCTTGGATGTGGAAGAAATGTTGCCTGGGTCATTTATTTATTAATTATATGTGGTTTTTAGGTGCTCAACTTTCTTTGTTTACCACTTGTACTAGTGACTATGTGTACAGTTAATCTGCTACTTGTGTCTTCAGCGACTCTCAGGCTGGAGCTGTTTCCAGCAGTGAAACAACGGTTGAAGGTTTCTACCAGTCCTTCCCCTCTAGTAGTTACAGGTAGCTGGTAAAGCAAGTGAACTACAACCATTGCTGCAGACTTTTTTTTTGTATGGTAATGTTTTTTTTTGTGTCATCTATTTATTAGTCAGATGTGGTTTTTAGGTGCTCAACTTTCTCGCTTGTCCTCCAGAATAGGGACTGATCTGCTGTTCATGATCTTTGTAGATCCCTAGGCTGAGGCAGTCCTTGACATTGAGATAGAATTGACGGTCTCTGTCAGTACTTTCTTCGCAGGTGGTATGGTTACTGAAGTAGTATCACTGTTAGATGATTCCCAGCACACTGGCATCCATGGAGTAGTGCCAGCCTAGACCATCCAGCCCTATTTTGCTGCTTCTGCAGCTCTAAGTGATCTTCAAATGTTAGTGCTTTATAGTGTAATTAGGAACTGGGGATATCATAGCAGTGCTACGTGTGTGGTTAAATGCGATACGGGTAGCTAGTTGTCGCTGGTAATATTAGCTTGTCTGGTTAATTTCTAAGTTTAGTCAGGGTGTAAGAACTCGCTCAGGGTATCTGTTGTATTAAAATACATCATTATGTATTTGACAGACTTCTACCCAGTGAGACTTACCTATTTAATAATTTTCTAGCACACTGTAAGACTGACAGAGTCAGCTAAAATATTGCATTCTTTATACATTGAAATTTACCATATTACAAAATTTATAGTACATACATTACACAAAAGTTTTTTTTATAAATATGATATTACTTTAACATCTATTTATGTAATATTAGACAATTTTGATTCTTTTAGTTCAATCGCTTAGGTCCTGTGAACATTGTTAACAGATTTTAAACTGTGCAATCTTGTATCAAATTTCTTAACTTTGTCATCAAAACAGTAAGATAACATAATTATATATTTTTACCAACCCAATTTTTATACATTTTTCTAATTTCAATTCTACTACATTCTAATTTTTCTAGATCATTTGACAAGGAATTATAAGTTCTGACAGCTTCTATGTAACAGTTTTTGTTAGTTATTGTTAGAGTTTTTTTTTATTGGTATCTCTACACTTATATTTCTTGTATTAATTGTTTGTCTCTGATATTTAGTTTCTCATAATGATAGAAAACGGACTCAAAACAGAATAATTATTTAATATTAAAAGGGCATTCTTCAAACTCAAAAGTATTTTTGAATTTAATTTTAAAAATTTTATTTTGTAAATTATTTAATGGTCTTCGACTATTTATTCGTATATAAAGAACCACAAGATATTATCCCATAATTTTTAAGACTATTATAAAGAGCATAATATAATGTCAACAATGTTTTAGTTTGCATAATATCTGTTTTTTGTAGAAAAAAGAGGAATAGATATTTCGTTTCTTTAATTATTTTTTACCAATGTGTTTATCAGATTGAATATTGTAATCAAATGTACTTTTGTATTTCATTATTATATTTTTGTAATTATATTATCTTTGGATATCGGTTTTTCCAATCTTATTGATAACTATTATATTTAATATTTCTGTATCAAATTGAATTCTGTTAAATAATAAGCAAAAATTGATTATGTAAGGTGCATTGATGCATTAAAAATCGTATTTATAGGTTTAGATACCAGGAGTTGATTTTAGATGAAAATGTTAAATGGAAAAAAGTTTTGTTTAAATATTATCTACAACTTTTGTATTTAACATTTTTGTGTAAAATCAAATTCTGTCAAGTTCTAGCCGAAAATCGTCTATTTTATGTATATTTAGGCGTTTAAAATCGTTTTTATAGGTCTAACTCGTCAGGGGTTGATTTTAGATGAAAATGTTAAATGGAAAAAAGTTTTTTTTAAATATTATCTATAACTTTTGTATTTAAGATTTTTGTGTAAAATCAAATTCTGTCAAGTTATAGTCGAAAATCGTCCATTTTATGTATTTTTAGGCATTAAAAAATCGTTTTTTGGATTTAACTCGTCAGGAATTGATTGTACAAAAAAATGTTTAAAAGGAAAAAGTTTTTTTTTAATATTATCTATAACTTTTACATTTACTATTTTTGTATAAAATCAAATCCTGTCAACTTATAGCCGAAAATCGTCAAATTTGGACCTTTTTTGTCGTTTTTCGCAGTTATCTTCGCAAATATTGCTCGTAGAAAAAAGTTTCCAACAGAAAAAAGGTGTACTTTAATTAGTTTTAGCAGATAAATCTGTAGATATAAGCATAAAATTAATTTTTCTAGTCATTAAGCTTAAAAATCGATTTTTTGAGATATTTCTTTGTGCTCGCATTTTTTTAATTTTTCATCGATCTTTCTCAATAGTGAACCAGCACTTAGGTATAATTAGAGGAGTATTTTCCCCGAATCCTGATGAAATCGATCGAAAATTCATTGAGATAATCTGGAACCTTGATTACATACGGACGTACGGACATACATACATCTCAGAAAACGCTTAAAACGCACTCGCTCTGAGTGAAAAATGGTTTTTACACGTTAAATTTTCAGTATTTGAATTCTTACAATTTTCGCTCTGGTGAAATTATAAGGCTCTTCCGAGTAGCGGTCGTGCCTAAAAATACGTTTACACATAAAATAACATGCACATTTAGTTATAAAAAATATTTTATTACAGATTAATTAATAAATGATCTATTCATGCAGATTAAATAATTTCGTGCAAAGTTATCAAAATGATTTTTCACTATAAATTGATAAAGAAATTATCAATTATTGCAGTATTCTACGATAACATGCAATATCGTAAACATAATATTTGCAGATCAGTTCGGAAATCGATTCCAGCAATATTAAATAATACCATGTAAAATTATAACTACAGCATTTGTTTACGGATTTTAAAAAATGTTTACGTATAAAATTACATGCACATTTAGTTACAAAAAATATTTTATTGCAGATCAATAAATAAATGATCTATTGCTGCAGATTAAATAATTTTGAGCAAAGTTATCAAAGTGATCTTTTACTTTAAATTGATAAAGCAATTATCAATTACTGCAGTATTTTACGATAACATGCTATATCGTAAATGTAATATTTGCAGATCAGTTTGGAAATCGATTCGTGCGATATTAAATAATACCATGCAAAATTATAACTACAGCATTTGTTTACGGATTTAAAAAGATGTTTACTTATAAAATTACATGCACATTTGGTCACAAAAAATATTTTATTGCAGATCAATAAATAAATGATCCATTGCTGCAGATTAAATATTATACAAAATTATGATAATTATTAATTGAATAAAATCATGCAATATTGTAACACATGCATTTCATTGTAGATTGATAAATATAACAATACTCATATAAATAATATCCGATATTTATATGAATAATATTATTTTGCATATTAGTAAAGACTGATCAATTACTGTATTATTTTATGATAACATGTAATATCATAAACATAATATTTAATTGCAGATCGATACAGAAATCGATTCCTGCAGTATTATAGTAGTATATGATGGGCCTTGAAGATCTTTATCTTTCTTACATCTTATATTGTACCTGCAATACAAAGAAAAGGATTAGTTGGACTGGAATCACTCATTGCATGGCGTATAAAAGAATAAGAAAAAAGAGGAGTTGAAACGATAGCTGTTACAATCACAATTGCCTTTTAAACACTTTTGGAGGCTAGCCACGCGTATGACCCACAACTTCATAATCCATTCTGCCTCTGCTGAAACAAGAGTACGTGACTGAAGCAACAATTTCAATAGTATGACATCGAAAGTATACTCACCAGCTGAAGAAACAGCGATAGTTATTGTGAAACTTAATTGGTACCAGGGCTTTAGCCACATGATATTAAAAGAGATAAGAACACACTCACACAACAGTAACTCAGACAGCTGGTCTCCAAATACACACAGCGTCCTCGTGGCACTACTGAAAACCAATGAGCATGAGATAGAGATTCTTCATATTCTTAATTTACATAATAATAATTTGCTATTGATCCGTTACCATTCACGAAATCCAAAAAGTAATATAAATATAAGTATAGATAGTTTAAACCCAATACTTATGCAGATACCAACCTTCTTTCCTATTTAAGCTACTTTTATAAACAGAGATGTAAAATTGCAACATTTGTTGTAAAATAAATATAGTAATAAATTGCAAAATGTTATAAAATCCCAGTACTCTTGCATACTACTAATTTTATAGTCAAGTATCTGTGACACAGCTGCCAGTTTGAAAGAGCATTAGCATTTTGTAATATTTTAATTATGAAACTGTCGCTGTTACCACTTAATTACTTGCATTCACAAATAACCTATCAGTTACTGCTACTAAAATTTATTACATTTGCAAGTTTTACTAATCTCGTTCAAAACTTAAGTTGGCACCTTTTTGTGTAAATTAAGCAATAACATGACTTGACAGCAACTTTCTCTTTTATAACATACGGGTAACTTCATGTTAACTGTTGAAGGCCAAAATTTTTAAATTGCTCAAAATTTTTTGACTCGTTCCAAATTAGCTCCAAAACACAAATATGAAATTTTAGAGCAAAATATGCAATCGTTCTAAAGTTAGAATTAATTGAAAATTTGAAATTTTTGATTTTTTTCATAAATCTTGAATTTTCATGATTTTTTAACTCAAAAGCTTGAAACTTTTTGTATAACACATTAAATGGGAAAAAGTTTGTATATTGCGAGTAGAATTATACAATTTTTACAAATTGATCAAACAAATTTTTGCTTCCTCCTAGAGGAAGCTTTGTGATAGTAAATTTTTGAGTTGTTGTAAAAACATGTTATAATTGTGTTCCGAGGTGTTAGGAATCAAAATACATGGTTTTTGAAAAATGTGTGTATGGATGTGTGTGTGTGTGTGTGTGTGTGGTGTGTGTGTGTGTGTGTGTGTGTGTGTGTGTGTGTGTGTGTGTGTGTACGCCTGGATCTCAGCTTCTACTCGGTCGATTTTGACCGGACAGGTCTCATTTTTTTTGTTTTTTTTTTTGCGTGATTGCGGGTCAAAAATCCGTTTTTTGATTGGGGTGATGCGTTTTTGTTTTTTTTCAAATTTTCGAATTTCTCAAAACTGTTTTTTGATTTTTTTTAATGATAGGATCGAATTATTTGAATCTGATGGGTAGCGTTCGAAAGAGAATTAAAATACCTATATTTTCTAAAAAAAAAAAAAGTTTCTAGCTATCACGGTTCTTTTGTTATTAACAAAAACGTGTTTTTTTTTTAGAAGCTTATAACTCCTAAACTTAACGGTCAAATTTTTTGAGAAAAATCATGACAATACAGAATATAAATAGCTATAATCTGTTAAAATTTGAATACATTCTGTAGGCTAGATTTTGAGTAAAAAATTTAAAAATGAAAAAAATCAGTTTTGTATGTCCAACGATTACAAGAGTAAAATTGACTTAATGGCTTCAAAATTCCTTTTAGAGGTAGATTTTTTATAGTTCTCGGTCGAGTTCTTTGGGCAAAATGATCCGTCCATAAATTTCAGAGATATTTGAGGTTAAACATTTTTTGACATTTTTTAAAAATCGTAATTTCTCGAGAACGGCTCTATGTATCTGAATGGGGTGGATGGCATTCGAAAGAGAATTAAAATACCTACATTTTCTAAAAAAAATTAATTTTCTATCTATCACGGTTCTTTAGTTATCATCAAAAACAAAAACGTGTTTTTTTTTTTTAAACTCAGAACTCCAATGATGTTATCATCAGTATATTATAAAAGTATATAGTATTGGCGCCAAAATGTAATATGTTTGAATTTTCAAGATTGAATTCTTGAGTTTAAGTATTCAAAACTGATGAATAATTAAAATAGTATAAGAGTAGGTGGCGCTCCGATCGGGGTAGCGTGTAGTGCAGTATGCATTCCGGCCCGGTCCAACAAGCTGTGGGTTAGTCACGAATCCCGCAGTACTGCATACGCAGTGATATCTACCGCTAGGTGGTATGGAATGAGGAAACGTCATTGAGTAGGCATTCGATTTTTTTAAAATTTTTAAAAAACCAACCAAGAAAATGAATTAAAATGTTTAAAAATTATATCTATTATAATCTATTATAATTATGAATTATGCATTATGAATGCATTATATTCTGCATTATTATAATTTATTTGTGAGTTATGAACTTTAAACAAAAACACGTTTTTGTTAATAACAAAAGAACAATGATAGCTATAAATTTTTTTTTTCTTAACAAATATGCATTATGAAATATAAAAAAAAACACGTTTTTGTTAATAACAAAACAACCGTGATAGCTATTTGTTTTATTATAAAATATAGATATTTTACTTCTATTTCAAATGATAACTTTATTTATCAGCTCAAAATTTATATAAATTTGATATAAATAAATAATAAATTAATAAATAAATTTAAAAATTAACAATTTTTAATATTCATAAATGAATTTAATTATAATTATGCAATAAATTTTATAAAAAATTATAAATTTTGTTATTAAAAATTAATTAAAGGAATCAACAAATTACGGTTGAGGAAGCTACGGGCCAATGAATTGGCAGCGGTTTTTCTTTGATAGTCGAATAACAATCCTTCACTTTATGTAAAAGACGAACTCGATAAAACCTATGTTTTGTAGCAAAGCCTATAAAGTATTTTTAATCTATTATCTTTAAAAAATGATCTTGCTTTTGATGGTTGAAGGTCACACAAAAAAGGTATGGACTTTTTAAAGAATGAAAAAAGTCAAAAAACACATTTTTTGGTAATTTGTTGGCACATTTAATATTATTATAGTCATATTACAGCTAATGTCATTTCACAAAATTTTATAGGTTAGACTGTTGCTTTATCTACAAAATATCTACTACGCAATAGAATTCCATTCCAGAAAGTATTGCATTGAAATAAAGTTATGACATATATCATATTCGATGTTAAAAACTATTATGCCTGTCAAATACTTTTGCTTATGCTACTTGTATGCCCATTGTCATTCATTCAACATTACATTTACAGTGTAATAATAACTATTAAAAATTGTTTTACTATACAAAAGTAATAAATAGGTTTAATATTCAATATTATAATATTCTAATAATGAAGAGTAGATCTTTTATATTCCAGTTTTGGTTTTATTTATTTTCTGTATACGGCATACATAAGAAATTATATAATTACATATTATTTCTGTTTTATACAAAACCTTTCAAGAACTGAATATAAAATATTTAATTATTAATAGCTTATTATTTATAATGCTATACAAAATGCTTTCAAGCATCTAACTTATAATTAATTGCTTCAGCCATACAAATACCTTTAACACACACCGTCAAAAAAATAAAAAAATTATTTGACAGGTATAAGTTTCAAGTTTTGAACATATTGTATACTGAATGTGATATTATCATACACATGCCAAAAATATATTTTGGGTTTCAAATTAACAATCAAATAAATTATTCTATTATAAAATCCTGATTATGATTTTACAGCATGTGTTAAAGGTATTTGTATATCTGAAACAACTAAGTATAAGTAAGACACTTGAAAGCATTTTGTACAGCATTATAAGTAATAAGCTATTAATAATTAAATATTTTATATTGTTTTGAAAGCTTTTGTATAGAATAGAAATAATATGTAATTATATAATTTCTTATGTATGCCGCATACAGACAACGAATAAAACCAAAACTGGAATATAAAAGATCTCTTCATTATTAGAATATTATAATAATGAATATTAAACCTATTTATTACTTTTGTATAGTAAAACTATTTTTAGTAGCATTATTATACTATAAATATAATGTTGAACGAGGAGAGAGGTAAGATGGCTGCTTTGTGAATGGTGTGTGTAGTGTGTGCTCCGTGAAAAGTGGTTAGAAAAGGTGAAAGTGAAGTGCCAGAAAAAAAGGCAAAGCATAGAAACAGGAAGAGAAGAAAAAAGAAAACAAAAAGATAAATAAGGAAGAGTGTATATATTAAAATAAAGAAGGAAAATAAGAAGTGAAAGAGCCGGAAAAACGGTATGAGTCATAGACTATATATAGGATGAGTGGAAAGACGAACCTTAAAGAGAATACTACAATACGGAGAGACACGAACACAGAAACAAAGAACAGAGAAGGAATAGAGGAATATTACGGTACTCCGCTACTGCAATTGGAGGAGGAACAGGATTCGGGAATAAGGGTCCAAAGACAAAGAAGGAACAGAACTAAAAGTGATACAGAGTATATAACGGTAAGTATATATGACACACTATTCAGGAGAGAGAACCCGAATGTAAAGTGAAAGCTAGAGTCACCGGAAGAGATTGAGAGAAAAAATAGGAAGAAGTACGAAGAGGAATTGGAAAGAAGGAAAGAAGATCAAGAGCTTCTTAGACAATTCGGTAATAATAAAAGAATAACCAGAACCCCGTCGAATAAAGGAAAGAAACCGAAGGAGAAAGAAACGGAAAAAGGAACAGGATACAGAGAAAGGACGGTAGACGGAGAAGAACAGACGAAGATGAAAATTAAAAAAGAGGAATGAAACACTCTCAAAGAGTTAATACAAAAAATAGCAGAGGACCTGAAAGGAATAAAAGAGACAGAAAATAACTCAAGAAGAGAACTAGAAGAGATAGGGAAGGACGTGAAAGAGATAAAAAGGACGAGTGAGGAAAACAAAGAATTGTACTTAGAAATAGAGGAGAGATACAGAAAACTAGAAATAAGGACAAGCAAAGTAGAAGAAGAGTTAGAGAAAAAGCAGATGAAGGGAAGGTAATAGAGGTCAAGGAGGACCTACAAATTGAAAAGGAGTCAAGGGAAATGAAAATGAAGGAGTTGAGAAAAGAACTAAGCGAAATAAAAAAAGAGCAGGAAAGGATTAGAGAAAAGAACGAGAGGAAAGTTAGGAGGAATAATATAATAATTGCAGGTATTGAACAGGAAAATGTGAAGGACAGAGGGGGCTTGGAAAGGTGGATAAAAAGGAAGATGGGAGTGACGGTAGAAATCAAGAGAATGTGGAAGACGAAGAAAGGAAACATGATAGGAACAATAATGAGAGAAAAGAAGGAAAAACTACAAGGAGAGGAGATTTATATCGCGCACGACAAGACTGGGAAGGAAAGAGATAATGAGAGGGTAGTAAGAGCATGGCTAAAGGACAGAACAAAGGAGGAGAAGGAGAAAGCAAAACTGGGATACAACAAAGTGAGGATAGGTGAGGTGGAGTAGGTGCTAGATGAAGATAAAGGGCAGATGAAGGTTTTTCAGACAAGGAAAAGAAAAGAGGAAGGGCATATGATAGAGACAGAAGACAAAGAAAAACAACGGACATAGTGTTTTGCAGGAGTGGTAACGCTAAGCAGAGAGACATGGAAAGAACTAAAAAAGTTCGATGTGATAGGACTGACGGAGACATGGTTGGAAGAGAAGAATGAGAAATTACTGGATAAGATCCTAAAGGAGTATAATACGGAGACAATACCAGCGTCGAGGAGAAGCAAAAAAGGAAGAGCAAGAGGAGGAATGATGATAGCGATAAGGAGAGTTATAGAGATAATAGGACAGGAAAGAGAGGAGGAGACGGAAAGGGGTCGGAAAGAGACTCTGGCAAAGACAATAAAGATAGAAGATAAAGAAGTAAGGATAATGTCAGTATATATGAGAGAGAAGAGAAGAGAATATTGGAACAGTATAGAAGAAGAGGCGGAAAAGTACAAAGGAACCCCTATCATATTAGGGGGAGACTTTAATGCAAGAACCGGAGAAGAGGGACGAGAATTAATAGAGCATGGATCACACAGGACAAGTAAAGATAAGAAGAAGAATAAGGAGGGAGAGGAGATGCTGGAAAAGATAAGACAGATAGGAATGCATATTATGAACGGAGGAGAAAAGACAGAGGAGAAGGAGAATTTACGTATATAGGAGGAGGAGGAAAGTCCACGATTGATTATGCGCTCACAAATGAAACAGGATTGGAATTAATAGAAGAGATAGAAGTAGGGGTGAATCCGGAATCGGACCACCAACCAATAATAGTAAAGATGAACAGAAATTTCTACAGACAAGAAGAAAGGCAAAAGAAAAAAACAATGGATTGGTCAGAGAAGGCGGTAAGAGATTTCCGGAAGAAACTAAGAGGAGAGGAGGAAAGAGGAGACTGGACAGAACTAAAAAAGAGGATACAGAGGCCAATACAATGGAAAAGGAAGAGAGAAATGGTGGGATAAGGCATGTCATGACAGAAAACTGCAACTGAAGGAAAAATTGAGAAAATGCAAAAGAGGAGAAATAGAGGTGGAGGAATATAGGAAAGAGAGGAAGAGCTATGGTAACTGGATAAAGAAAAAGAAGGACGAGTGGGCGGAAAAAATGTTAGAAGAAATAGAGAAGGACAGGGGTGAAAAGAATTTTTGGAAAATAGTGAATGAGGGTATGAAAGAGATATCACAGATACATGAAGGAATAAAAGATGAAGAGTGGCTAGAACACTTCAAAAATCAGCTGGAAGGGAAGAAGATAGAGGAAGAGAGAGTGGAAGAAAATAAGAAGAAAGAACTAGATGGGGAGATAGAAGATGAAGAGATTACGGAAGCAATAACAAAGTTGAAAAAAAATAAGGCGACGGGACCAGACGGAATTTTAAATGAAGCCTGGATCTACGGATCGGAAAGCATGAAGGGACAGATAAAAGAATGTATAAATAATGTGTGGAAGAATGTAATAATACCGGAAAAATGGAAGACAGGAAAAATAAAACCAGCGTTTAAGAAAGGGAAAAAAGAAGAAGTGGCAAACTATAGAGGAATCACATTAATGGACACCGGATATAAGATTTAAGCAGAGATATTAAGAAAGAGATTAGAGGAACAATTGGAAAGTGAAAAGAAAATAGATGATACACAGTTTGGATTCAGGAAAAAGAGAGGAACGATGGATGCAGTATATGTACTTAAGAAGGCAGTGGAAAGAGAGATAACGAGAGAAAAAGGGAAAGTATGGGGATTTCTGGCGGATATGAGAGCAGCGTTCGACAAGATCAAGAGAGAAGAAATATGGAGAAGAATGGAAGTATTGGAGATAAAAGAAGGACTCAGAGAAAGGATAAAGGGGATATATGAGAACACGAAATGCGAAGTAGAAGTGGGAAATAGAACAATCGGAACATTTAGAACAGAGAAAGGAGTGAGGCAGGGATGTCCACTTAGCCCTACGTTGTTTAATATAGCATTTGCGGACTTAGAAAAAGAAACGGAAAAAGCACAGGAATGGGGTGTGAGACTAAGAAGGAAAAAAATCTACTCACTGGCATATGCAGACGATGTGATATTAATGGCGAGCAATGACACAAGAATGAGAGAGATGCTAAAAAGATTTAGAAGCTACATAGAAAAAAAAGGACTGGGATTAAACATTGAAAAATCAAAGATAATGGAATTCAGGAAGAAAGGAGGCAGGAGGAAGGAGAGAACGTTTAAGTGGAAGGAAGAAAAGATAGAGGAAGTAAAGGAAGCCATGTACTTAGGATACAAGCTGCAGAGTAACAATGGAGATGGGAAACATGTAAAACACATAACAGGAAAGGCAAACGCGGTGATAGGGAAGATATGGAGTATAGGGGAAAGAAAATTTAAGGACGACTGGAGGATGAGAATTTTTAATGTACTAGCGGGAGGTATACTGAGTTACGGAGCAGAGATATGGGGATGGAGAGAGTGGAAAGAAGTGGGGAGGGTACAGGATAAATACCTAAAGTGGGTGATTTTTGAGGTGTGGTATTATTATTAATGATGTAGAGACACATTTAAGGTATAAAAGAATGACTTATTTATTTAGGCTTAAGTATAAAATAAGACGGGCGCTTCATAGCGCCTAGCGCAAGGTGCTTTCCGTTCGGCGTACGGCAGTAGAGAGAGAGAGAGAGAGAGAGAGAGAGCAGCGTATCGTTCGCTGCTCCTCGACTTAGATGCTTGCTCACGCACACACTAGGAAGGGAAGAGGTACATGTTTACAATCGGACTCATACGACATTGCGCGCTCTCGATACAGTCGCGCGCTCATACATACCTACTGTATATATTCATGCGTACAATATAGATGTATACTATTTTCAACAGTGATAAAGGCAGAGAGGACAACACCAGGACACGTTTTGCACGAAGAGACAAATAGGGATAAAATCGCAATAAGAACGGGAAAAAGAGCGATGAAATATGAGAAGAAGGTGACAGAAGCCGAGGAAGGATCGATAAAAAGAGAGTGTTGGAACATGATAAAGAAGAAAGAGAAAAAAGCAGAACAGGAAGAATGCAGAAAAAGGTTCTACGAAAGATGAGGATGGTCCATGGAGGAGGTAGAGAGGAGATTGGAAGCAGGAGAAAAAATCTGGCAGGAGATGACACAGAGGGGGGAAGATATAGACAAACAAGAAAGAAGAATGCAGATAGAAGGATCAAGATATGCAAGAGAGGTGAAGAGAATTATCGTGTCGGATGAAATACCTAAATACCAAGAAAAAGGGAGAATAAACAGAAAAGGGGAAATAGAGGTAACAGGAAGATACAGGATGGGAAGTGAAAATAAAGTGAAAGTAGCAGGTACTTGATGAAGGAGGAAGATAGGAGGTGTAGAGTATGTAAGAAAGAGGAGGAAACATTAGAACATATATTTGAGAAGTGCAAATATACAAAGCAGATAGGAAAAAAGTGGGAGGAAAGACTGAAAGGAGGAAAAGAGAATCTTGCCGCGCTACATCAAGTGAACTGGATAAGAAGAAGAATAGAAGATAAAGAGAAAGATGAGTTTCAAAGAACGATTCGTTAGAGAATACATATGGCACAAAAAGAAGAAAATAAATAAAGAGGAGATATACACGATTGATGAGGTACTGGGTATAGAGAAAAGAAAGAGAAGAAGGGAAGAGAGAGACAAAACAAGAATAGAGAAGGAAAGAGAAATGATGGAAGATTGGGAGATAAAGAGACAAGAGGGGGAGATTGTAGAGAACGGAGGTGGCGCAAAAGAAGATGAATTGCCTAGGGAGGAAAGAAAGGATGAGGAAGATTGGCAGATAGAGTAGAAGAAGAAGAAGAAGAACACAGACACAGACATGAAGCATTACACACACGCACACATATTTACTACATTACTCAACGTTACTACATTACTCAAAAATAATAATTACCCTCGGAGATTCATCAAACAATATGCATACAAAAGATTTTACAAAATTAAATATGAGAACAACCAAAAAGACAATATTGTACAAAACGAATTTGTATCTCATATTTCATTACCGTTCAATGACATTTTTGAAAAAATTGTAACCATTCTCAAACCTTATAACTTCCGTGTTTTGCCTCTTGTTAATAAGAGTCTAAGTTCTGTAATAAAATTAGGTAAAGACCCTACAAAAAAGTGGGATAATACCAACGTAGTTTAAAGTTCTTTTGTAAATAGTGTCCTGCGTCATATGTAGGAGAAACTAAACGTACAATAAAAATCAGAATTAACGAACATCAAAAAAATAACAACATAGAATCAGTAGTTCCACAACATAGGAATAAATTTCTCCATGATTTTGACTGGGACAATACTAAAATTCTAGATCAGGAAGTTAATTACAAAAAACGTATATTGTCAGAAATGATCCACATTAAGTGCAACAGTAATAACATAAATAAGAAAGAAGACGTTAAATTTTTAAATACGTCTTATTTTCCTTTATTGAAACTTTTAAATTAAATTTGTTGTCGTTTGATTTTTCTTTCTATATGTATCTACGTTTTGTTTGTAAACACAGACACCAACCCTTTACTGTGTATACTATAAATACTGATCAATCTCATGTTTTGCGTTAACATCGACTTCATGTATACTACGTAACACACGTTATAATTTAAGGTATTAATTATTGTATCACGCGAGTGTTTTAGTTTCTATTAATTACATTGTATTAATTGTTTTTTTTTCTGTTTAATAAAAAATTGTAGCCTGAAGAGGTTGGCAGACCAAGCCAACGAAACGTTGCTTTTTCTAATGAAACGATTGAATTTTTGATTTCTAATCCTCGCCTCCGTCAGATCGACTTAACTCATTACCTTCTTACAATAAAACTAATTCCTAGACATTATAATAAGATTTCCATAACTCTAACATGCATGCACCCACAGATTGGTTACTTTAAAAGAAAATAAAGCCACCTGTCAGATTTAGTGGATATTTTAAAGATATGCATTGCCTTTATATTGTAAGAAACAGATTAGATGTACTCACCATGATAATTGAACCGTTAAATATCATCTGCTGGCCTGTTTAGTATTACTGACATGAGACAAGAAATTCTCTGCTTCTCCTGCTGCTTTTGTGCACGAAAACTCCTTCAACTCAACTGATTGCAAAGTAACTCCTATCAGAGCAGTATTACATTGGGTTGTCTCGCACAATCATGGGTTGTAGCTTCTTAGTTTCTCGTCTCATGATGTCACTGTTCATTCACTGGCATCATTTCACTACTGCTGCTGCTGCTGTTGAAGGACATTGAGCATGGGATGATTTATCCACAATGAAAGCTGTCTGGCTGACTGCCAAAGCTGTCGCTGTACCTGCTTGACATACTTTTTCTGTCCCTGTTAGGGTCTCTAGACTGGCTGCTGTTGCTATCCTTTGCCTGATAGCCTCTGAAGCATCATCTGCAAGGGCTATTTGACGTTTTGTCGCGAGTGATGGTTGACTTCACTGTTAGTTAGGTTAGATGTTTTTCGCGCAGCCATGGCGTCGCCACTCGTCAGGTCACCTTGAATGATGACAAATGAGCTGCAGCGCATGCGCTTGGGTGTACACGCTGTTACGATCCAAGTCGGGGTCTGCGAGCAGAAAGGATGTGGGAACGTTTGCTCAATTAAGCGCTGAAGCGCAAGGAGTCGCGGGAAGTTTTAAATAAAACTCGAACTCGAGAGAAATAACTTTAACTTGAGGTTTATTAAATTAATTAACTTTATGAACTTTAACAAACAGATAGACTTTTGACCGTGACTCTATACAATTGCAAAATGCGTAGAATGACTTTGACCTTGGTGACTGACACTACGATGTGGTCAGGGTGCTTGCATTAGTGCAACTGGGAAAAGCTACGAAGTGTCTCATGTGCTCGGTAGCGACTGACTCAATGCCGGCGCTGTAGCCCAATTTATATTCTGGATCGTGGGTGGAGCTTCAGGTTGGTAGTGGGAGGCAGTATGGTGTAGAGGCTGTAGGGCGCCAGGTTGCCTCAGAAGCCTTCCCCACTCTCTAATAGGGAGAGTGGCGATGGAGGGGCCCTTGACCAGAAAATAGGGTCGAGAGTAATGAGCAGCGGGTGACGGGCCACCTCCCTCAGTGGCGTGGGACAGCGCTAGTCCGTGATTGGTTATTGACGATGACTCGGGCCGTTGGGCTGTTGGGCCATTGTGCCACAGCTCCTTCTCGGAATTGTTTGTGTTCACGTTGTGTGACCGTTAGCACTAATGGATTCTGAGAAATGTTTAAGCATTCCTGGTTCGTCTGTTAATCCTTTCCTTAGCCTAATGGATTCCAAGAAGTGTTTACGCATTCTTGGTTAGACCGTTGACACATTCCTGAAGGTTGGGTCCCCTTGAGCTCTTTGCTAATTGATTCCAAGAAGTGTTTACTCCAGTGGGTCGCGCTCGCTAATGCATTCTTGGAATTGTTTGTCGCTGAGAGTTGGTGCTGATGTTCTCTGACCTTGTCGTCCTTCAAGGGCGCTAGAATTGTTGACTCCGACACCTTCGTCCTCTTTGTCCTTGAGTGCCTCGACCGTTGCAGCCACATGCCACTTGAGGATTTCCTAGAATAAATAATGCCTACAAGAGCTTTTCACCCTGAGCGAGCTTCCTTTATTTAATTGTTAATTCAATTATTAATTAACATTATTACGTTTATTTCGCTATTGATCGCCCGTCTATTATTTATTTAATTACGAATGCAATTATTGACTATCGTCAGGATAGTTTATTTCTATTTGGGATATCGTAAATTCGTTAATTGTTTATTTACTATTTATTTACGGAACAGGTTAAAATTATTTATCTGATTAATTAAACAAATTCATTATTTTATTGTTAAAATCTTTATCGGGATTATTATTTTATAGTAATACGTTTCAATACGTTTGTTATTCAAATGGTTATTTATTTTGATATTTATTTTGAAATTAATCTCTTAAATTCGAATCATCATTGTAGTACGATCCTAAATATTACGTTACTTGACCATGCGAATGCTGTTCATAACAACGCACACGAAAAAAACCAACGAGAAGGATGCAGCGATGTCGATCTGGCCAACATTAAATACACCTGTAGCTATAAGCCCACTACACTAGTCTGACTAGTCACGACTCACGAGTCACTAGGTCACTAGGTCACAACATGACGGACGCGATGGTAGTCGGCGAGGACCGCGACCAAGGATGGCTAGTAGTCATAGCGCCATCTAAAGTCATTTACGAGAACTATAAAACGTAAACAAATATAAGGCGTCAAAAGAGGTTGGTATGACTTACTTTGCACCATGCACAATCATTTTACGTTAGTGGTGAGTAGTACGGCGAGCATATGTGTAAAATTTCAGACAGATCCGATGTATATTCGAGCTTATATTCACTTTTTAGATAAAAAATTTCACTAGAAAGTGAATAACTCGATGACAGTTATCATTTCAGTTCTGAAACTTTGACACAATAATCATCAAAGAATTTCCAAGCGCCTGAAAGAGCGTTTTTGTCATAAAAATAATTGTTAATTTAATTATTATTTAATATATAGTATGTTACCGACATATCGGTAACGTAGAGATTTTCAGTTGAGTATCACATGGCCTTAATAAAAAAATTAATGTAACACGTATGCTACATTGAAAGAACATTTTTATTAATTTGTTTTGTACTTTTTTTTGACAAAGTTTTTTTTTACATTACAATAAAAAAGAATAACAAGACAATCATTTTTCAGACATTTTTCTTATAAATGATCTGTTCACATTTTAAACAATACTAAATATTTGTTAAATAACTGTAAAAAATTTATTAAAAATAAATTTAGACAAAAATACGTTACGATATCTTAAAAAAATACTGATAGACGTTATTTTGAAAAAAATTTTGTGCTAATTAATTGGTTTTTATGTTACGTGAATCAAATTTTACCAATAATTATTTAAATAATATTTTAATAATATTTAAATAATTATTTTAATAATTATTTAAATGTAATTTTATAAATACATTTAATTTTATATCCTTGTGCTCTCTTATATTCATATATTGATACTGTGCCGAAGGTCAGATTAATGATATGCTGCTGTAGAATATTAGTAGAAGAGTGACCTGCAAGTAGACCAATAATTATATCAGTAGTATAGCTAGGGGATTTCTGGAGCCCCCCACCACCTCACCCATCTACGACCCATCTCCCCCACCCCACCCCCTCGTCCATGGTGTGTGACTTCACAAAGCTTCTAGAACATTCGATGCTCTTACGCAATCTGCCGGGTATGAAATTACAGCCCTCCACCCCCAGCCCCCAGCCGAACGATCTGTAATTTGACACCTCCTGCGAGGTCATCGATGATGCAGATTGCGTGCTCGTGTTTTGCGTGCAGGGGCATGCAGCACACCGGTGCGAGCCTGCTTTCGTCGTAGTGATCATAGCGAGACAAGCGGCATGACTCTTTACCATAGCGGTCTCTTCTTTGATCCGATATTCGGGCACGTATCTTATCGCTCCGATTCTTGGAACCGGATTATTTCAATTGTGATATCCTTAGCTACTCTCTTTCGTCTTACTGACAGAATTTAAAATTATTAAATATGCGCAAACGTGTGACGTCACACCACCACCTGTGAACTTCTAGAAACCCCACCGCCTTTAATCCGCTCATATACCGAAATCCCCATTCGGAATAATGCGCGTAGTATGCTGTGTGAGTATAACGCTATAGAGCTGAAAGAACTTTGATGCGCACTTCCAACAAACGTACATGCGTTATCTATCGCACCTCCTCTTTGTTCCGATATTTGCACTGCGCGATTCTTGGAACTGGAGAGTATTTCAATTGTGCTCTCCTTATCCACTCTCTTTCGTTTCGTCTTATAAAATTAAGGATTATTAATTTGTTAATAAAAATTTTATTTGACAATGTCAATGGGTAGATGGCCCGATAATCACGTCTCATGAGGAACCAAAAATTTGATTATTTTTTCGATATCTTGAACCGTTCACGAGATATGGGCAAAAATCAGATTTCTTTTGTAGCTACGGTTCTTGAAGTTGGAATTATTTCAATCGCAATCTTCTTGTGTACCGTCTCCTTTGTCTTATAAAATTAAGTCAGAATTCCGAAAGCGGTATACTGAAAGGGTATCGAATGATAACCACTTGCAGTCAACAGATTTACGTAGCATGCATTCTGACTCGTGCGAATTAGATTACAATTAATTCTTTCTACCGATTCGTCATACGTAACGCATTTCATTTGATGACCTAGCTTTGTAACATTTTTTCACAGCGTACCGAAAGAGTATCAAATTACAATCACATATTTACACATCATGTATTCTATAGATTGAACGCAATTCTTATGTGAAATATCAATATGGTATTCTAGGTATTGCTATGAGTGTGGGGATTCACGGTTGTTGCATTCCATGTGTTGAAGGTTACGGTACACTACACTACAGTATACGGAACAAAATTAAAAACTTAATAAGAAAATTCATCCGGCTCCTACAATATAAATGCCACTTGTCAGATTTAGCAGGTGTATTGAGCATTCAATGTTATCGATATTTACTTTGAGGTGATGTGTCCGTACTTAATCCAAAAGACTAAGAATGATAGAAACCGGCTTCAGTAATGCATCTCAGACATTCTATGTATTTTTTAGTTGACTCTATCTTTTTGAAAGTACATGTAATTTAATAAAAAAAAAATAAAAATACAGTTCTATAAAAAATAGACAAGCAGTGCCTGAATTAAATCTGAGAAATTGCATGACTTATTTTTTTCTTTTTATTAAATTATACCTACAAAAAAAAGATAAAATCAGCTTAAAAATACATAAGATGCCTGAAATGCATTATAAAAGCAGATTTCTATCATTCCTATGTTCTAAATGAAGTTTGAAAAGACATCCTCAAAGTAGATATCAACCACATCAATGAATGAGGAATAGATCTGTTAAATTTGACCGGTCGCCTCTTATAGTTGCTGCTTTTTCTGAAAGGATAACAAAAACCCTGAAACAAAAAATGAAGCTATAGTAATGGTTGGTTGGTCCTATTTTTTTAAAGTCTCCTGCTTTATGATGGTCATATAATGACGCTCTCGAGGAGACAACAATTATATGAAGACGTGTTGTCTTCTGCAGAAGCTCTTCGCCCTAGGCCAAAAACATAATTACAACAAGAATAACTTGGCAACGGAGGGAGTACAGAGAAGCCACACTCCTATCGAAGGTGTAGGAAATTATTGCAGGATAGATACTAGCTTAAAAATATAAACCAATAAACTTTCTTACAGTAAGCTACTCACCAGATAATTTTTTCAACGAGTTCAGAGGTTATCAATGTCCACATAAAATATGTCAATCAATCCAACATATAGTCCCAATAAAAAACGCTAGCTGCAGGTGTTTAGGACGCCGTGATGTCGTCTGCAGGAGCTCTTCGCCCTAGGCCAAAAACATAATTACAACAAGAATAACTTGGCAATGGAAGGAGTATAGAGAAGCCACACTCCTGTCAAAGGGGTAGAAAATTATTGCAGGATAGATGCTAGCTGTAAAGTAAACGAGAAAACCTTTTCACAGCAAACTACTCACAATATAGTGTTAGCGTGTCGATAAGATCATTCATAGCACTATATATTTACCAAGATATATTGAGAGAATTGAAAGGGATCTTTGCACTCAAAAGTCGAGAAAGCGCATGTGTATTCTCAACTAAGACCTCCTCACCCTCACTTAAAGTTTACCAGAATGTTCACACACAATACAATACATACAGAGGGATTGTGTATGCAATTTCAGATCGACTCAATCAGCCAGTACGGAGAAAATGACATTTTTCTCAAAAATTTCTTGAAAAAGACACAGAAATTGCAATATCTCCAGACTTGCTGATTATGCATATCTAAATCTTGATATGCTGTCCCTCAGCATGTATTCCATCATGTATAGAAAGTTGAAGATACTTGTAGGGAATGGAAAGGGATCTTTGCACTCAAAAGTCGAGAAAGCGCATGTGTATTCTCAACTAAGACCTCCTCACCCTCACTTAAAGTTTACCAGAATGTTTACACACAATACAATACATACAGAGGGATTGTGTATGCAATTTCAGATCGACTCAATCAGCCAGTACGGAGAAAATGACATTTTTCTCAAAAATTTCTTGAAAAAGACACAGAAATTGCAATATCTCCAGACTTGCTGATTATGCATATCTAAATCTTGATATGCTGTCCCTCAGCATGTATTCCATCATGTATAGAAAGTTGAAGATACTTGTAGGGAATGGAAAGGGATCTTTGCACTCAAAAGTCGAGAAAGCGCATGTGTATTCTCAACTAAGACCTCCTCACCCTCACTTAAAGTTTACCAGAATGTTTACACACAATACAATACATACAGAGGGATTGTGTATGCAATTTCAGATCGACTCAATCAGCCGGTACGGAGAAAATGACATTTTTCTCAAAAATTTCTTGAAAAAGACACAGAAATTGCAATATCTCCAGAGTTGCTGATTATGCATATCTAAATCTTGATATGCTGTCCCTCAGCATGTATTCCATCATGTATAGAAAGTTGAAGATACTTGTAGGGAATGGAAAGGGATCTTTGCACTCAAAAGTCGAGAAAGCGCATGTGTATTCTCAACTAAGACCTCCTCACCCTCACTTAAAGTTTACCAGAATGTTTACACACAATACAATACATACAGAGGGATTGTGTATGCAATTTCAGATCGACTCAATCAGCCAGTACGGAGAAAATGACATTTTTCTCAAAAATTTCTTGAAAAAGACACAGAAATTGCAATATCTCCAGACTTGCTGATTATGCATATCTAAATCTTGATATGCTGTCCCTCAGCATGTATTCCATCATGTATAGAAAGTTGAAGATACTTGTAGGGAATGGAAAGGGATCTTTGCACTCAAAAGTCGAGAAAGCGCATGTGTATTCTCAACTAAGACCTCCTCACCCTCACTTAAAGTTTACCAGAATGTTTACACACAATACAATACATACAGAGGGATTGTGTATGCAATTTCAGATCGACTCAATCAGCCGGTACGGAGAAAATGACATTTTTCTCAAAAATTTCTTGAAAAAGACACAGAAATTGCAATATCTCCAGAGTTGCTGATTATGCATATCTAAATCTTGATATGCTGTCCCTCAGCATGTATTCCATCATGTATAGAAAGTTGAAGATACTTGTAGGGAATGGAAAGGGATCTTTGCACTCAAAAGTCGAGAAAGCGCATGTGTATTCTCAACTAAGACCTCCTCACCCTCACTTAAAGTTTACCAGAATGTTTACACACAATACAATACATACAGAGGGATTGTGTATGCAATTTCAGATCGACTCAATCAGCCGGTACGGAGAAAATGACATTTTTCTCAAAAATTTCTTGAAAAAGACACAGAAATTGCAATATCTCCAGACTTGCTGATTATGCATATCTAAATCTTGATATGCTGTCCCTCAGCATGTATTCCATCATGTATAGAAAGTTGAAGATACTTGTAGGGAATGGAAAGGGATCTTTGCACTCAAAAGTCAAGAAAGCGCATGTGTATTCTCAACTAAGACCTCCTCACCCTCACTTAAAGTTTACAAGAATGTTTACACACAATACAATACATACAGAGGGATTGTGTATGCAATTTCAGATCGACTCAATCAGCCGGTACGGAGAAAATGACATTTTTCTCAAAAATTTCTTGAAAAAGACACAGAAATTGCAATATCTCCAGACTTGCTGATTATGCATATCTAAATCTTGATATGCTGTCCCTCAGCATGTATTCCATCATGTATAGAAAGTTGAAGATACTTGTAGGGAATGGAAAGGGATCTTTGCACTCAAAAGTCAAGAAAGCGCATGTGTATTCTCAACTAAGACCTCCTCACCCTCACTTAAAGTTTACAAGAATGTTCATACACAATGCAATGCATGCTGAGGCATTGTGCATTAAGTTTCAGATTTACTCAATCAGCCAAATTGGAGGAAATTACTTTTCTTTCTTAATAATTTCCTCAAAAAGCACACAGAAAATGCTGTAACTCCACGCTTGCTGATTATTTAGATCTGAAACATGGTATATAATCCCTCAGCATGCATGATATCGTGACGTGTGTAAAGCTGAAGATATTTTCAGAGAAAGGAAAGGTTATATGTATACTTGAAAGTCGAAAAAGCTCATGTACACTTCCAACTAAGACTACCTTGACCCTTGCTCTAATTTTAACAAAATGTCCATGTGAAAAAAAGATGAAAACCCTGCAAGATTAGAAAGAAGCTAGTATTATTGAAATAATACTTACTCAAGGATAAAACCACAACTCAATTAGCAGAGAACTCGACCAACATCAATATCGATCCATACAGCAATTTAGGAAACACAGTGACTGCAGATATAAACATTGATGACTGCCGTCTGCCGGACTGCCGTGCGCACATGGTTGACATGGCGCGGGTGAGAGCCAGATAGGAAGCGAAGCACTGTAGCGATAATACGTACGTAGTAGGCAGCTTTCTTGTGTTCACTCCGCACTGAAACTTTTTCACTGGAAGGTCGGCCCGGCCTTTTTCTCGCATCATCCGCGGCGCCGTGTCGCTTACGCAAAGAAGCTACGAGCTATCAGCTGACGAGCCAGACGAGACGAGCAGGTGAGCTGCAGCGCATGCGCGCACTCTTGTTATGACCTGAGTCGGGGTCTGAGAGCAGAAAGGCGCTTCTGCAATGGTCGCCAAGTTGACCAATCGGAACGTGGAATTCGTTTGCTCAATTAAGCGCTAAAGCGCATGGAGTTGCAGGAAAGTTGAAATAAAACTCTAACTCGATAGACTAAACTTAACTTGGAGTTTATTAAATAATTAAATACTTTGTTAATTTGACAATCAATGAACTTTAGAACCGTGACTCTATACAATTCAATGACTATTTAAAGCTTCTGGGCGCAACATGCACAAGGTGCAGCAGAGTACCAAAAATATTGATAACGAATAACGACCCAAGCTCTAGCTACTAAGCGTCTCATGTGCTCGGTAGCGACTGACTCTGGCGGCCCAGGGCTCTCCTTTTATATCCCTGGAGCGGACTTCGAGCCGTTGACGACAGGGTATGGGAGGAGCCCGCTTCTCCGGTGGTGGGAAATCAGTATGAAGTAGAGGCTGTAGGGCGCCAGGTTGCCTCGGAGGCCCTCCCACTCCGAAGTAGGGAGAGCGGCGGTGGGGGTGCCTCAGATCCGTAAACAGGGCCGAAAGCGCTGTGCGGCGAGTGACGGTTGGTAGCGGAGGGGGCTACTGGTCCCTGATTGGCTGTTCTTCTGTTTAGCCGTTACGCTCCATGACGTAGAGCTCAAGGAATTGCCTGCCAGATCTCCTGGCTCATTTGCTAATGGATTCCGAGCACCGTGAACTATGCGATTAATTATCGCAAAAAATTATAAAAAAAATACCAATAATTGTGGAATTGCAAGCTACGTTTGCAAATGCAATTAAAAAAATTGTGCGAAGCTTACTTTTTTTGCAAAAAAATAAAAACCAAGCTAGTTGCGAAAAATGAAAAAAATTCATATTTCTTACAATCTATTTGTCGCAGAGAGATGAAAACTACGTGAATCGATTGCAATTTAATTGCCGATTACGGCGATAATTGCAAAATTCCGATATTCATCATATTTATATAGCAATTGATTAATTTACCTTTGATCAATCGCCACGGCGCAAAGGCATTTCACGCCGTTCCATATTCCTCGTTGTAAGTTCCGCATTCCGCATGATCCAAACGTTTAGGAACGCGATCTATACGTATATACTTATATTACTTGTAGCCTCAGTATAAATTGCGTTATAAACATAAGAATTCACGTCTATTAAAAAAAAAGTCAAAAATATAATAATTGGAATTATATTACAATGTCAGTTTTGATAAATCATAAAATGCATTTTTTCTTTTATTCGTCTATATATATAGGCATCCACCGACCTTAATAAATGAAATAAGTATGTTGGTACATACAAGTAAAAAAAATAAAACGGTTTAACATAAAAAATTAGTAAATATAAATATTATTGCAATTAAATATGCATCTCCATAAAGTAAATAATAATTACCACGTTTTGAAATCATTCCATACGCGTCATTTCCTTAAATTTTATAAGAATAACTACCAAATCAATTAAGACAATTACTCATCTGGTCTGACTAAACAAGTATCAAATTTCGTAATTGGTATTAGCAACGGTAAATAAATAATTATAGAGTCAAAGAATGTACGTACATGCTTGTGATCCACTTTATTTATAGGCGACGGTTATAAGATTTTTTAATAATGATATTCGAACTAAATCTATGAAAACCATTTTTCTGATGCCACTGAGTATAGCTCATCGATTAAGTTTCAGTAAGCATTAGGTATTGAAAATTTGTTTATAAAAACTCACGATTAAATAATTCGCAAGTAATTAAATATACTATACCATAGTGGCTCGTTCATACGCTAGATGTTCATAAATATATTATAAGAATAATTCTACTAAATCCATGAGAACCATTGCTCTCATGCAACTGAGTAACAGTCATCGATTAAGTATTGAAATTTAACAATAAAAATACGCAATCAAACCATTCAAGTCCAATAAGACGTGCTATCCCACAGCGACGTATGCATATGCGACAATTATGAGATTTCGTAATAACGATTCGAAATAAATCGATGAAAAAAATTTATCTGGCGCTACTGAACACGACTCATCGGTTAAGTTTCGGCTAGCATTAGGTATTGCAAATTTGTTTATAAAAATTCACGATTAAATAATTCGGAAGTAAGTAAATAGGTACTATATCATCTTGATGCGTTCATATACGCAAGATGTTCGTAAATATTACAAGAATAGTTCTACTAAATCCATGAGGACTATTGCTCTCATGCAACTGAGTAAGACTCATCAATTAAGTATTGCAAATTTGTTAATAAAAATACGCAATTAAATAATTCAAGTCCAATAAAATGCGCTATATTATGCAACAGTGACGTATACATATGGGACGTTTTTCTGACTTTGTAATAATGTTTCGAACTAAATCTATGAAAACTATTTTTCTTGTGCCCGTGAGTACGGCTAATCGATTATAAGTATGAACATGTATTAGGTATTGCAATTTGTTGATGAAAATTCGCGATGAAATAATTCAAATGTAATTAAATGTACTATCCCTTAGTGTCGCGTTAATACCTAACATGTTTCGTAAATATCAAAAGAATAATTTTACTAAATCTATGAAAACCATTGTTCTGATGCAACTGAGTAAGACTCATTGATTAAGTATTGCAAATTTGATAATAAAAAAGTACGGAATCAAATAATTCAAGTCCAATAAAATGCGCTATTATGCCACAGCGACGTAATGATATGCGCAATTATGCCACAGCGACGAATCCATTTACGCCGTTTACAAGATTTGGCAATAATCATTCGAACTAAATCTATGAAAAACATTTATCTGGTGCTACTGAACACAACCCTTCGATTAAGTTTCGGCAAGCATCAGGTATTGCAAATTTGTTTATAAAAATTCACGATTAAATAATTCGGAAGTAAGTAAATATGTACTATATCATCTTGATGCGTTCATATACGCAAGATGTTCGTAAATATTACAAGAATAGTTCTACTAAATCCATGAGGACCATTGCTCTCATGCAACTGAGTAAGACTCATCGATTAAGTATTGCAAATTTGTTAATAAAAATACGCAATTAAATAATTCAAGTCCAATACAATGCGCTATATTATGCAACAGCGACGTATACATATGGGACGTTTTTCTGACTTTGTTATAATCTTTCGAACTAAATCTATGAAAACTATTTTTCTTGTGCCCGTGAGTACGGCTAATCGATTATAAGTATGAACATGTATTAGGTATTGCAATTTGTTGACGAAAATTCGCGATGAAATAATTCAAATGTAATTAAATGTACTATCCCTTAGTGTCGCGTTAATACCTAACATGTTTCGTAAATATCAAAAGAATAATTCTACTAAATCTATGAAAACCATTGTTCTGATGCAACTGAGTAAGACTCATCGATTAAGTATTACAAATTTAATAATAAAAATACGCGATCAAACCATTCAAGTCCAATAAAACGTGCTATCCCACAGCGACGTATGCATATGCGACAATTATGAGATTTCGTAATAACGATTCGAACTAAATCTATGAAAAACATTTATCTGGCGCTACTGAACACGACTCATCGATTAAGTTTCGGCAAGCATTAGTAATTCCAAATTTGTTTATAAAAATACGTAATTAAATTATTCAAATCCAATACAATGCGCTATTATACCACAACGACGAATCCATTTACGCCGTTTACAAGATTTTGCAATAATCATTCGAACTAAATCTATGAAAACCATTTTTCTGATGCCAGTCAGTATAGCTCATCGATTAAGTTTCGGTAAGCATTAGGTATTGCAAATTTGTTTATAAAAACTCACGATTAAATAATTCGCAAGTAATTAAATATACTATACCATAGTGGCTCGTTCATACGCAAGATGTTCATAAATATATTATAAGAATAATTCTACTAAATCCATGAGAACCATTGCTCTCACGCAACTGAGTAACACTCATCGATTAAGTATTGAAAATTTAACAATAAAAATACGCAATCAAACCATTCAAGTCCAATAAGACGTGCTATCCCACAGCGACATATGCATATGCGACAATTATGAGATTTCGTAATAACGATTCGAAATAAATCGATGAAAAACATTTATCTGGCGCTACTGAACACGACTCATCGGTTAAGTTTCGGCTAGCATTAGGTATTGCAAATTTGTTTATAAAAATTCACGATTAAATAATTCGGAAGTTAGTAAACATACTATACCATCTTGACGCGTTCATATACGCAAGCTGTTCGTAAATATTATAAGAATAATTCTACTAAATCCATGAGAACTATTATTATTTTCATGTAACTGCGTAAGACTCAACGAATTAGTATTGCTAATTAAATACTAACCGATATAAATATTAAATAATTCAAGTGCAATAAAAGATGCTATCCCACAGCGACGAATCCATATGCGCCGTTTATAAGATTTTGCAAGAATCATTCGAACTTAATCTATGAAAAACATTTATCTGGTACTACTGAACACGACTCATCGATTAAGTTTCGGCAAGCATTAGTAATTCCAAATTTGTTTATAAAAATACGTAATTAAATTATTTAAATCCAATACAATGCGCTATTATACCACAGCGACGAATCCATTTACGCCGTTTACAAGATTTTGCAATAATCATTGGAACTAAATCTATGAAAAACATTTATCTGGTGCTACTGAACACGACTCATCGATTAAGTCTCGGCAAGCATTAGTAATTGCAAATTTGTTTATAAAAATACGTGATTAAATTATTCAAATCCAATACAATGCGCTATTATACCACAACGACGAATCTATATGTGCCGTTTATAAGAATTTGCAATAATCATTCGACCTAAATCTATGAAAACCATTTATCTGGTGATACTGAACACGACTCATCGATTAAGTTTCGGCATGCGTTAGGTATTTCAAATTTGTTGATAAAAAATAAAAATAAAAATAAGCGATTAATTAATTCACAAGTAATCAAATTTCCCATGCCTATTAAGTAAATCGCTAGTAATTAAATGTAATTGAAAAATGACGACTAATTTTTCCACGATTGTTAGAGAGATCGATTTAGTAGAAATTAAAGTTGTGAATAAAGCTGCGTAGAGATACCTCTACAAAATTTTAAGAAAAAGAAACGCGTCTGAGATAGCTCGTTTTGTGAGCCTCAGCCGAGGTAGCATCTTCTGTTAGTCTCGTCCGAGATAGCGTCTTCTGTTAGCTTCAGCTGAGATAGCATTTTGTTACGCTCAGCCGTCGATATGCCAGCTGCGTATTTATGAGCGACATCATTTTCGGTTTTATTTTTAGGTCTGATGACTATTACTGTACTAAATTATTAATTATAGCGTTTTCTCTGGTGGAAATGAATAATAGTAATTTATATATAGTATTGAAAATTCGGAAATAAATATTTCTTGAGCAATCGCATGTCCATATGTTACAGCGACATCTGCAAGTGCGAGTTTTTTTATTTCAATATTTACCATCAATATTTACGACCAAGTAAGACTCATCGATTTCGTATGAATATTATTATTTAATATAATTTTTAATAAAATGGATCTAATAAAATTAGTAGGCTATAAATAATAATTATTATTTATTATACAGTATAAATGTTCGAATAATGTTGAAATGTAATTATTATTATGATTACGTATTACGCAAGTGTGATAATATTGGGAATAAATAGAAGGATAATGCGATTTGTTTTAAACAAATTTTACTCTTTTATTTATTAATGGGCTATAAAATACTCATAAATATAGATTATAAATATCGTACTGTCTCGTAAATTTTCAAGGTAAATTACTCGTAATTATTACGATAAATTTGCTGGCATTAAGTAATTGTAGCGTAATTTTAATCCAAAAGTATATTAAAAATTAGGCTACCTGCCGTGATTTTGTATCAAATCCTTATTTTACCTCTTAAAATACCATATGTTCAATATCCTCCTCGCTATATTCTAATCCTCATTCTTGATTATCTTATGGTATAAGTGAAATTATTTATCTAAGGTCTCCGATGTGAATTCTTTAGTTTTTATACAGTCAAGTACTACAAAGTAAATATAATTTTAATTACGTATATCAAATGCATAATACTTCAACAGTTGCATATACGTAGGTATATAAGTAGTAGGGGCAGCGCGGCTACCGCGCCAGAGCGGCTCCCGCGCCACTTACCCACCGAGCACTACTTACCGTCCGTCGGTAAGGTAGGGTGCAAAGTCACCATGCGAGAGGCCCGGTAGAGGGCGCATTGAACATTTACTCCATCGATAAAATGCGTACGTATGTCATGTTGCAGGGGCATGGGGCCCTCATGTGATGTTATGTTGTAAGTGAATATAGAATATTTTTATAATATTCATATAGTGTTATTTGTTAATTATAAGTAGTCTTATATTTTATAAGTATATTTTATCTTAGTATATTCAATCAGTATATTTTATATTGTATAAGATTCTACAAAGATATTTTATAAGTTCATAGAAATTTTAAAAAGTTAATGATGAGCAATTCAATGAAATTTATATTAACAATATCAAATGACTATTTTTAAATTCAAAAGAAACTTTAAAATATTTAAACAAGTTAGTTTTTAAGGAAAATTTTCTATTATAAGAATAAATATTTCATAGAGGACATTGGGATGTGGAAACTTTAAGGGAAAATAAAAAAGATATGTAAGATTATTTCATATTTATTTAAAAAGCTTTTTCATATTTATTTAAAAAAGCTTAAAAAGTAATACATAGTAGAATACATCTTAATCTACGAGTATAAAAAGTTTCAAATTAATCTTTCTACTATAAAAATATATTTAGAAACTAGTGAACATCTTAATTAAAAAGTATTACAATTTAGCAAATAACTTTGAAAATTTAAAATTAAAGTTAAAGAGAAAATTATCTAAAAACTTATAATTATATAAATTCTAGAAGGCATCCACCTAAAGATTTGACGAAGACTTCTCTATTAACTAATTCTGACTCTATGTTGAGAAGCGCCTCTGGCTTCTCCAGTAATAAAGAATTAACTTTACTTGGAAGGAAAATGTCAAAACTACTGTCTAATTCAAGAACAATTTTTAAGCCGTATTTAGTGGATACCTTTTAATAATGAGGTTATTTTATACTGTTTATTTACCTCCAAGTCGCGTAGTCTTTTTGGGGGCAGGTATGATGGCCTTCCCGCTGCTTCATTTATGAGGTCCATGACTGAAAAAAAAAATGATAAATTATTATTTATTTTTTTTTTATAGAATTACTTACTTATTTATTCTGACGTATCAGAACTTTCAGGGGTTGAATATTGCTCTCTCAAGTCTTCCACCCAGCGGTATAAAGCGCAAACTATTTCAACTGAACAATTCTGTTTCCACCCGGGACAATGATTAATGCAGGCTAGCGGTCGCATAAATCCAGGAGTTCTTATAGATGGACAACCCAAATCCTCCAAGTTTCTTATATTATCGAAATAGGGTTGCAGCCAGTGTTTTTTGTGTTCACCTTTGACCCAAATTGTTAATAACGACCCCTGCGCTTTTTCTTTCAATTTGTCGAAAGCCGTTGACAGGTATGAATACGGCACCTCTCCGTGTTCCCAATGAATTCCGTACAGATTGGATTGTAAATATCTATTTAAAATTTTTACATTCTGGTCTAAATCACTCCAATCACAGGGTGGTTGAAATGTTGCAACGTACGGCACCGGATTTAACGCATTAGGATCTATATAAGCAATTTCTTTAAATATAAAATTGCCGTTGTTATCTTTAAAACCTTGTGTATCTACAATTAGTTCCATGATAAGTTATATACTGGAAATGTAGATAACATTATTTGAATATTATTCAAGAAGAAAAGTAGAGTTAATATAATAGTGTTAAAAGTTAGAGTGAAAGATGTGATAATAACTTATTAATTCATAATACATGCAATGTAAAAAATTAAAGTCCCTACGGAGAGATTGAAAAGTTAAAGTACAATAGCTGAGAAAATCTTAGAAAAAAAATATGAACTCATTATATGTGAAAAAGTTAAAGTAAGAGATGTGAAAATAAATTATAAATTCATGATACGTGCTATGTAAAAAATTAAAGTCCCTAAGAAGAGACTGAAAAGTTAAAGTTCAACAGCTGAGAATATCTTAGAAAAAAATATGAATTCATTAAAGTAAGAAATTTTAAAGTAACTTATAAATTCATGATACGTGCTGTGAAAAAATTAAAGTCCCTACAAAGAGACTGAAAAGTTAAAGTTTAATAGCTGAGAATGTCTTAGAAAAAATTAATAATTTATAAATTCACGATACGTGCTATGTAAAAAATTAAAGTTCCTAAGAAGAGACTGAAAAGTTAAAGTTCAACAGCTGAGAATATCTTAGAAAAAAATATGAATTCATTAAAGTAAGAAATTTTAAAGTAACTTATAAATTCATGATACGTGTTATGAAAAAAATTAAAGTCCCTACAAAGAGACTGAAAAGTTAAAGTTTAATAGCTGAGAATGTCTTAGAAAAATTAATAATTTATAAATTCACGATACGTGCTATGTAAAAAATTAAAGTCCCTAAGAAGAGACTGAAAAGTTAAAGTTCAACAGCTGAGAATATCTTAGAAAAAAATATTAATTCATTAAAGTAAGAAATTTTAAAGTAACTTATAAATTCATGATACGTGTTATGAAAAAAATTATATGAAATTTATATTAAAAAAAGGACGAATACCTAAAAATTTACAAACTGATCGAGGAAAAGAATTTTATAATAAAGAATTTGAAAGTTTAATGCTAAAATATAATATAAATCTATATTCATCCTATAGCAAACTCAAAGCCTCAATTTGTGAACGTTTTAATTGTACATTAAAAAACAAAATGTGGAAAAACTTTAGTTTACAAGGCAGTTATAAATGGATAGATATTTTGCAAGACCTAACTTTACAGTATAATAATACTAAGCACCGAACGATTGATATGAAGCCCGCAGATGTTAATTCTACAACAGTTAATAAAGTTTATAATCGTTTATGCATTCATCAGAAAACCTCTAAACGTCCTTGTAGGCGTGCAAAATTTAAACTTGGTGATAAATTTCGAATAAGTAAAAATAAAACTGTTTTCGAGAAAGGATATACACCAAACTGGTCTACAGAAATTTTTACAATAAATAAAGTATTACCTACATCACCATTTACATATCATTTGAAAGATTATCAAGATAAACCAATCGCTGGCCGATTCTATGAAGAAGAACTTATGAAGACTAAATATCCTGATATTTACTTAGTAGAAAAAATTATAAAAAAACATGGCAATAAAATTTATGTAAAATGATTAGGTTTTGATAAGTTTCATAATAGTTGGATAAAAAAAAGTGATTTATGAATAAATAAAATTGTAAATAAGATGAACTAATTGTTTTTATTTAATACCTATTTCCTTACATTTTTTTACAAGAATTGGATGCAAAATTTCATTAACTTTATCAATTCTTCTCCTAAAACGTTCTCTGTCACGAGCAATTTGTTCCCATTCTCCACACCGAGCCTTATGATATGCAAACCTCCACGCATGCATTACATGAACAGTTAGCTTTTCATCAAAATGTACATTCTTTTTAACACGCATTGGACACCTAAAATAATAAATTTCTATATTACATATGTAGAATATTTACTATAAATTAATATATAAATTACTATTATACAAAAAAATATACTCACTTATTATTTATTTTATAATGACCCCATGCTAAAGTATCTATATTATTGTCTTGAACATATCTTTTATCATCATATGGACTTAAGGCAATCTTTAACTGCTTTATAGTTTCTACATTATGGAGTCGGGATCTTATGGAATACTGTTGTCGTTTTTAATAGATAAATTTTGCAAACAATCTACAAAATCATCAAACTTTATAGTTTTTTAACAACTGAAACCTTAATACCTTTTATTTTTTCATATGATCTTGACCATAAACGCGAGTACTGTACATTTTACTTCTTAAGCCAACGAATTCTGTAAGAATCTGACCATTACACTCATCTTTCATAAGACCAACAATTTTTTTATTTGCATGAGGCATATTAAAGATGTTTTCACTGGGATAGTCTGAAGTATCAAACTTTGAGAGATTTTTTTCATATCAGCATAAAAATCATCACATTCAACAGCATAAATCAAGCTGTCTGTGTCTGTATAAAGAAGCTTACAATTTTCTTTATACATTTTTTTCATATAACTATAATGAAAATCATAAATCAGAGTTTTAGAAATGTCTAAAACTGAAAGTCCAACGTAAATTGGTTTATCTAACAAAACTTCAACTTTTTTAAGCTGGATAGCTACGAAATTTTCATCAAAAATACTAATACTATGAAAAAGGGGACTTGATATTTGTGCTTCTACGCCATACCTTCCAGCCCATTTAGTTGATAGCTTGACATCAACACGTTTTCTTACATTCTCCATAGTTTTACCATATACAGCATTATTCATCAATTTGAAAAAGTTTTTTTCAAAATCAGTTCTTGCTAACGCCCTCATATTACTATTTAAATTGATGTAAGACTTAAGCCATGGAGATTGTTTAAATTTCAATACTTTATGAATTTTAACAAGCTGAAGTCCATTTTTGACAGCTTGTTTAAGTGATCGATAGTGTATAACATAATTTTTTTTATACGAAAGTGTAGCCAAAAGTTTTTCCTGTTTTGATCCCGGTGGTTTTGCTTGCTCAGGACAAAAAGGTAAGTCGTTATGAATGTCATGTATTTCTGAAGGATATTCTAAATCTACTTCTAAAATGTACCCGTAAGGTGCATCATCATCTATGAAAAAATCTAAATTTTTACATAGACAGTCGTCTATCCACTCAAAGGAATCATAAGGGAGACATTGAGTCATTGCCCAACCATATAAATTATTAGCATCTAAATATATTAGATATGTATTTTCTTTATTTTTATCATAATTTTCAGTCATATATTTATGATTTGCAGCTGCGTAGCGATGAGAGCACTGACTTAATCCACCTCTTATACCTCTTTCTATGAATAAAATCATATCTATATCAGTTAATAATTTTAATTGTATGCCAGTATACTTTAGCATTGCATCCCATGCAAATCCTGGAGTAGTATAATAATGAGCTGGATCTAAACCATATACGTTTATACTTTGATCACGAAAATTTTCAAAAACATCAGCTAATAATAAAACATCTGTCTTCATATAAAGATCTGAATATTCTCCAAGGGTATGAATACTAAAGGTATTCCATACTTTTTGTGCATGTTCATAATCTTCATCAGATATGGTTGAACCATTTAGCACACTGAAAAATTTTGTTTTTTCAGGTAACTCAGTTTCATCCAACTTTTCCCACGAATCCAGGTACTCGTAAGGCAGAACGCCTTTCTTCGTTAAAAGACTGATTTTTTCTTTTTCTAAAGATGAAAACTCCTTTGAAACAATTTTATATTCACTTAAATATGAAGCTAATTTTTCTAAAGAAGATGGCATAAATCTAAATGAATCTACAAAGCGAAATTTAATATCACTTTTCTCAACATGTTTTGTAAAAGAAATATACTTCTCCTTAGTCAATGGAAGTAAATCAACATCACCTTTCATATAATTCGATATATCATTAATTATAAAGTGAGCATCATAACCACTTAAGTTATGAAATATCACAGGAATCGTTCTTGAATCTTGATAATTCAAATTACAGTTAGCATGAGCAGGACCGCGATATTTTCCTGAGAGATGACAATGATCTCTTACCTTATCACTGTTTTCTAATAATTTGTTACAAATGTCACAAATTTTTGAATTGAAATAATTAATCATTTTATCGGTGTTAAAATTGGCATAGATCGTGGGTTTGTATATAAATTAGTAATACGGTCATGTATTACCTTCAATTCACTAGCAAACCACATAGCTGGTTTAACCCCACGATAAAATCTATATTCAGATAAAGAGTCATCAAAACTGCACTTCAAATAATATCCTATACTAAACATTTCATGTTTTTGAAACGATAAAGTATTAGCCAAACCTTCATCTTCCTGGTTTTCTAGTACAGGCTTTAACAGACATTCACAATCTGCATATATTGTGAATGGTAATCTTTCTTTATAATTAAAATTTTTAAAATAGATGATATCTTTACCTTTTATAGGAAGTTTCACCTTGCAATCATTAATATTCTTACATATTCTTTCATGCTCTTTTAAATTATTTTCATTAAAGAAAAAATTTAAACATCTATCACATATATATCGCTTCTTTTTTCTATGTGATAAACTTCCTCCTACTAGACGTGATAAATTTTTTATATATATGTAATGTGATTTCAGCTGTCCCTTAATTGTTTTTTCTAATAAAAGAAGATTTACATGATTTTCTTTTTTTCATGTGTCAAATAAAAGGGAATCACATTTTTCTCATGCAATCCGAAGACATTAACCGATATTAAAGGGTTTTGTTTTTCAAACTTGAAAATTTTTTTTATCGTAACAGGGAATTCTATACCTGTCATATTTAAATTATTTTCATACTGAAGATAATTGCTAACCCTGTTAGGATGATTTTTACGGTTTACTGGATACAAAGCAGATAATATTGCCCATTTAAAGCATTGATTATCTTTGTTTTGAATATTAATGCAGGCATTTTTTTATCTAAAAATGGTGGTAAAGGTAAATATGAATTACCACTGCGCAATGGATTGAACTTATTCATATTAATTTGAATATTAATAATAGAATTTAAAGTCCATCCAGAATCTTTTTCTTGAAATTCTTCTACCTCAGCCAAAAGTTTATTTAAAACATGATTATCAAACCATTCACTTAAAGATGTACCTAAAACCACTTCAGCGTTTGGCGTATTGAAATGTTTCGTTTCAATACTTTCCTGTGAATCTTCATTTACATCAGAAGAAAGTTTCTTGAATGAACAAGATAGTACAGTGTTAATTTTCATGGCACATCGAATATCTTTCAAAATTTTCTTCACTTGTTGGCAGAACAATACTGAGGCGTCCTTTAAAAAGGTTGATATATCTATATGTACAAGATTTGCAATTATACTAGTTCTCACCCTTTTATTAAAAGCACTTTCAATATCAATCCAACGAACTCGATGCTCGATTTCATCCGTTTTTAAATCTGGTACTATTCCATAACCAGTTTTTCCTATAGCATCAAGCTTTGCTTTGATACTCTCAATCCTTGCTATGGCGTATAAAATAGATTGTTTTTGAGCTGTTGTCAGCGTTCTTTTTCTCAATAATTCCCGAAGACTATCTAATGATAAAACACATTGTTCTACCCATTGTTCAATAACTTCGGAATCCATAGATTTATATATTAAAATATTTTCCACCTCTTCAAAAATTTTCACATGTTCCTGACAAAGATCTTTAACTTCATCCATTTTTTCAAATTAAAAAAGACTTTTTTTCGTAAGTGTATTCTGAAAATTAAAAAATTATGTTATCATTTTAAATAATTATTGATAAAAAAAAAAGGTGAAGAGAAATTAAAATAATCAATGATTTTGTATAATATTAGATCAGCATTTGATAATATAGAAACAGTTTAGTTGTATTAGGCAGTTATAATTAGATAGTATTTTATAAGATTTAACTTACATTATAATAAAATTAAAGATTAAATGATTGGTATAAAGCCTTATGCAATACTTTTAAAATCTTAGCAGACGACGTGGCAGTGGGCCACAAGTGAGGGACGCGTGAGTGAGAGGTACATAGTGAGAATGTAGAGTGGGAGGGGGAGGGGGATACTATCTACTCGAAGAGTTCATATATGCCCCCGTAGGGTATAAGAAATGATGCGTGGTAATTATTTTATTAAATATATTTTATTAAATATATTGAGAGAAGAGGCGTAATTGAATGCCTGAAACGTTGACAAGGTAGATCATTGAAATCATACAAAATTAATTAATAGTTTTAATACAATAATGATTATGCCAAATATAGTGTAAATATTATAAAAATTATTTATATACTATAAATAGTGAAATACTATAAAAAAATTATACATAAAATACTATATAAACTTAATTAAACTTAACTAACTCGCGAATTTCATTTTTTAATGTTCGCTTATCCGTTTTTCTCTTTTTTTAAGGAGAATTTCATTTTTTAATGTTTGCTTATCCGTTTTTCTCTTTTTTTAGGGAGAATTTCATTTTTTAATGTTTGCCTATCCGTTTTAGGTTCTTCTATATTTAATATTTTTTCATTTCTGCACGAACTTGATAGTCTATGGTAGGATTATGCGCAGGATTCGGAATTGTTATTAGCTTCGCGGGCGGTGGAGAATTCAATAAATTTAAATCGAATGATTGTGGACTGTATGGCTCTAACGGTGGCGTTGACCAGCTACCAAATTCAAACGTAAACGATTCTGGCGTA
The DNA here is from genome assembly GCA_036365515.1 of Torymus aiolomorphi. Taxonomy (NCBI): domain Eukaryota; kingdom Metazoa; phylum Arthropoda; class Insecta; order Hymenoptera; family Torymidae; genus Torymus; species Torymus aiolomorphi. The sequence continues at coordinate 184,159,367 of CM070874.1, forward strand.
TAGCTCTCCCTTAGCGGAGAAGGTGGTAAAGGTATTTCTTCTATGATATTGAATGACTCCGAGGGTTGATCTATTGGTGAAATTACTTCGGGTAGAGGTCTAACTATTGGAAGAAGTTTTTAAATATATTGGATGTTTTTTCTTGCTCCTGGTTTTGGACTAGAAAAACATTTTCACTACTTTCCACATGGTTTTGTGATGAATTGAGCTGAAAATAAAAAATATATATTTATAATAAAATATATAGCATATGTATCATAAAAAAATACTATATTGCTTACCACTTCATTTCTGCGTATACTATACACTACAGGTGATTGCGGTGATTCTTCCTACAAATAAGCATACTTTTTTAATATAATTTAATTAGAAAAATTATGCATTACTTTATAAAAAGATAAAATATTACATTATAATAAAACACTGTTATGGTATCTATCAAATCATAAAATTTTTTCAAATACGATAAAATCTATGACTATAATTTTTAGGTAGTTTTGAAAAAATAAATAAAAAAATTATAAATTTACGTTAAAATGATAGAGAAAATTGCAATATTTTCATAAAAGCTACAATTTCGCAATTCGCTAAAATAATAATAATTTATTTTGAAACTAATAATAGTTTTTAAACTTACCTGATAGTCCTCACACTCATTCAAAACTTCATAACATAGCGTTGGTAGATTTCTTACAATTCTCGGGTCCTTTCTATGATCTTCTGCAAATGGACATATTTCAGGAAGATCTATAGTTTTTTCCTTTAACTTTTCCCACTCACATTTATGTTGTACACTATTTACAATGATTCTTCTGATTTCCGTCACATAGATCTCTGTACTTTTATACATTTTTAACTTTTAAAATTTTCCAAATCGGACGAAGTTGCTTGCGTGAACACTTCCTAAAGACTGAATCTTGTATATTATACGTAGCGAGAAAAGCAACGCTTTCAATATATAATGCCCTTTATAGAAAAAATTTGGATTTTGGAAAGATTTTCAATGGAGCACTTAGGGTCCTTTGTTTTATGAACGCTTCGAGAGTGACGCGCGGGTGGACGATATCGTTCACACATGTGCTGGCTCGCTAAACTGCCTTTCCGAAATTTTCTTGAATTTTACTTCTAAACTAATTCTTTATCGGTTGCTTCGCGAACTAACAATATTAATGATATTTTATTTAATCAATTGTTATTTGAATGAAGCCCTTTCATTTAGTCGAAAAGTATTACATATTTTTGGCTCATTTTTATTTTACAGAATAGTTTTACTTTATTGTTATGTAGAAATATATAATAATACATAATAGAATGTACTGTTTCATTTATAATTATCAAAGTTAATTATAGTTTGCTAAGTTCTAGTATTATACATTTGAATAAAAAATTTTAAATAAAATAAACACTTAATTGAAAAGGAATATTTGTGAAATATTGAAAAAATTTAAGTGGAAAAAGAATAATGAACTTGAGAAAAAAAAAGGTTTAAATTAATTTATATTAACTTACCAATTCGTTTTGAACTTAACTAGTGAAAAGATAGACTTCTGCAGCAACTATCGGTATATTAGATGAAAATCTTTCAAGCTATTTTCAGACGGTAACGAAAAAATACTCTCAAAGCTCAGTAGCACTTGTCAACTTGAAATAATGAGATGTATCTAAAAAATGTTCAAGTATTATAAACTAATAGCAAAGCATTAAAAAAAAAAAAATTTAATTTTATAGAACTATAAATGATAAAGTATTAGAGAATTGAAAATTATATATGTTAATACGTTGAAAAGACGAAGTTATTATAATCGAAAACTTTAAGTTACATTAATATAATGAAGAGAAAAACTGAATCATTATAAGTTAAACTATAGATCAATAAGCTGTAAGGATTGTATATTAATAAGCTGAAAATCAAAAGTAATTATATGAAATACTTACGTTTGGTAAGGAGACTAAGCCTCATGGGACTGACGCGCAGCCTTTTATCCACTGTCGGTATATAGGTGCGCATGCGCGACAGTTTAAAGATTGATAGATGGCAGTGCACCTGCACGGTATAGTTATTCATTTTAGATTAAAGAAGAAAGATCTATAGATGATCGTATGCACATGCGTGGTAACGTAAAAGATTCATAGATGAGTGAGGAAAGATTGGTAGGTGACGAACTGCGCATGACCGAGAAACTTTTAAGTTTGGGCTGATAAAAAGTATTTACAAACATTTCCTTACTATAAAGGTTAGGCGAGCTGGGTCCTAGCCACTCGTTTCTTTTTCTTATTTCAGCTCTAATACTTTTAATATAGCATTCTTACAGGTCTTTAATAATTTCTTCTTTCAGGACTTATAATTTAAAAGTTTTAAAGTCTTGAATCTTAATACAACACTTTTCTTACAGTTATAAAAGGTAAATTCATTTGTCGAATTAATTCTAAGTTATTTTCACGTCTCATACTTAAACTTTTTCACACTATTCATATTATAAGTCCCTTAGGCATCTTATACTTACTATTTTAAACTTTCAGATACTTTAACTTTTTACGTATAATGAATTCATATTTTTTCTAAGATATTCTCAGCTGTTGAACTTTAACTTTTCAGTCTCTTCGTAGGGACTTTAATTTTTTACATAGCACGTATCACGAATTTATAAGTTATTCCTTTTTCTAAGATATTCTCAGCTATTGAACTTTAACTTTTCAGTCTCTCTGTAGGGACTTTAATTTTTTTCACAGCACGTATCATGAATTTATAAGTTATTTTCAAATCACTTTCTTTAATGAATTCATATTTTTTCTGAGATATTCTCAGCTGTTGTACTTTAACTTTTCAGTCTCCTCGTAGGGACTTTAATTTTTTACATAGCACGTATCACGAATTTATAAGTTATTCATTTTTCTAAGACATTCTCAGCTATTGAACTTTAACTTTTCAGTCTCTCTGTAGGGACTTTAATTTTTTCATAACACGTATCATGAATTTATAAGTTACTTTAAAATTTCTTACTTTAATGAATTCATATTTTTTTCTAAGATATTCTCAGCTGTTGAACTTTAACTTTTCAGTCTCTTCTTAGGGACTTTAATTTTTTACATAGCACGTATCGTGAATTTATAAATTATTAATTTTTCTAAGACATTCTCAGCTATTAAACTTTAACTTTTCAGTCTCTTTGTAGGGACTTTAATTTTTTTCATAACACGTATCATGAATTTATAAGTTACTTTAAAATTTCTTACTTTAATGAATTCATATTTTTTTCTAAGATATTCTCAGCTGTTGAACTTTAACTTTTCAGTCTCTTCTTAGGAACTTTAATTTTTTACATAGCACGTATCGTGAATTTATAAATTATTAATTTTTTCTAAGACATTCTCAGCTATTAAACTTTAACTTTTCAGTCTCTTTGTAGGGACTTTAATTTTTTCACAGCACGTATCATGAATTTATAAGTTACTTTAAAATTTCTTACTTTAATGAATTCATATTTTTTTCTAAGATATTCTCAGCTGTTGAACTTTAACTTTTCAGTCTCTTCTTAGGGACTTTAATTTTTTACATAGCACGTATCATGAATTTATAATTTATTTTCACATCTCTTACTTTAACTTTTTCACATATAATGAGTTCATATTTTTTTTTTTCTAAGATTTTCTTAGCTATTGTACTTTAACTTTTCAATCTCTCCGTAGGGACTTTAATTTTTACATTGCATGTATTATGAATTAATAAGTTATTATCACATCTTTCACTCTAACTTTTAACACTATTATATTAACTCTACTTTTTTTCTTGAATAATATTCAAATAATGTTATCTACATTTCCAGTATATAACTTATCATGGAACTAATTGTAGATACACAAGGTTTTAAAGATAACAACGGCAATTTTATATTTAAAGAAATTGCTTATATAGATCCTAATGCGTTAAATCCGGTGCCGTACGTTGCGACATTTCAACCACCCTGTGATTGGAGTGATTTAGACCAGAATGTAAAAATTTTAAATAGATATTTACAATCCAATCTGTACGGAATTCATTGGGAACACGGAGAGGTGCCGTATTCATACCTGTCAACGGCTTTCGACAAATTGAAAGAAAAAGCGCAGGGGTCGTTATTAACAATTTGGGTCAAAGGTGAACACAAAAAACACTGGCTGCAACCCTATTTCGATAATAATATAAGAAACTTGGAGGATTTGGGTTGTCCATCTATAAGAACTCCTGGATTTATACGACCGCTAGCCTGCATTAATCATTGTCCCGGGTGGAAACAGAATTGTTCAGTTGAAATAGTTTGCGCTTTATACCGCTGGGTGGAAGACTTGAGAGAGCAATATTCAACCCCTGAAAGTTCTGATACGTCAGAATAAATAAGTAAGTAATTCTATAAAAAAAAATATAAATAATAATTTATCATTTCTTTTTTCAGTCATGGACCTCATAAATGAAGCAGCGAGAAGTCCATCATACCTGCCCACAAAACGACTACGGGACTTGGAGCTAAATAAACAGTATAAGATAACCTCATTAAAAAAGGTATCCACTAAATACGGCTTAAAAATTGTTCTTGAATTAGACAGTAGTTTTGACATTTTCCTTCCAAGTAAAGTTAATTCTTTATTACTGGAGAAGCCAGAGGCGCTTCTCAACATAGAGTCAGAATTAGTTAATAGAGAAGTCTTCGTCAAATCTTTAGGTGGATGCCTTCTAGAATTTATATAATTATAAGTTTTTAGATAATTTTCTCTTTAACTTTAATTTTAAATTTTCAAAGTTATTTGCTAAATTGTAATACTTTTTAATTAAGATGTTCACTAGTTTCTAAATATATTTTTATAGTAGAAAGATTAATTTGAAACTTTTTATACTCGTAGATTAAGATGTATTCTACTATGTATTACTTTTAAGCTTTTTTAAATAAATATGAAAAAGCTTTTTTAAATAAATATGAAATAATCTTACATATCTTTTTTATTTTCCCTTAAAGTTTCCACATCCCAATGTCCTCTATGAAATATTTATTCTTATAATAGAAAATTTTCCTTAAAAACTAACTTGTTTAAATATTTTAAAGTTTCTTTTGAATTTAAAAATAGTCATTTGATATTGTTAATATAAATTTCATTGAATTGCTCATCATTAACTTTTTAAAATTTCTATGAACTTATAAAATATCTTTGTAGAATCTTATACAATATAAAATATACTGATTGAATATACTAAGATAAAATATACTTATAAAATATAAGACTACTTATAATTAACAAATAACACTATATGAATATTATAAAAATATTCTATATTCACTTACAACATAACATCACATGAGGGCCCCATGCCCCCTGCAACATGACATACGTACGCATTTTATCGATGGAGTAAATGTTCAATGCGCCCTCTACCGGGCCTCTCGCATGGTGACTTTGCACCCTACCTTACCGACGGACGGTAAGTAGTGCTCGGTGGGTAAGTGGCGCGGGAGCCGCTCTGGCGCGGTAGCCGCGCTGCCCCTACTACTTATATACCTACGTATATGCAACTGTTGAAGTATTATGCATTTGATATACGTAATTAAAATTATATTTACTTTGTAGTACTTGACTGTATAAAAACTAAAGAATTCACATCGGAGACCTTAGATAAATAATTTCACTTATACCATAAGATAATCAAGAATGAGGATTAGAATATAGCGAGGAGGATATTGAACATATGGTATTTTAAGAGGTAAAATAAGGATTTGATACAAAATCACGGCAGGTAGCCTAATTTTTAATATACTTTTGGATTAAAATTACGCTACAATTACTTAATGCCAGCAAATTTATCGTAATAATTACGAGTAATTTACCTTGAAAATTTACGAGACAGTACGATATTTATAATCTATATTTATGAGTATTTTATAGCCCATTAATAAATAAAAGAGTAAAATTTGTTTAAAACAAATCGCATTATCCTTCTATTTATTCCCAATATTATCACACTTGCGTAATACGTAATCATAATAATAATTACATTTCAACATTATTCGAACATTTATACTGTATAATAAATAATAATTATTATTTATAGCCTACTAATTTTATTAGATCCATTTTATTAAAAATTATATTAAATAATAATATTCATACGAAATCGATGAGTCTTACTTGGTCGTAAATATTGATGGTAAATATTGAAATAAAAAAAAAACTCGCACTTGCAGATGTCGCTGTAACATATGGACATGCGATTGCTCAAGAAATATTTATTTCCGAATTTTCAATACTATATATAAATTACTATTATTCATTTCCACCAGAGAAAACGCTATAATTAATAATTTAGTACAGTAATAGTCATCAGACCTAAAAATAAAACCGAAAATGATGTCGCTCATAAATACGCAGCTGGCATATCGACGGCTGAGCGTAACAAAATGCTATCTCAGCTGAAGCTAACAGAAGACGCTATCTCGGACGAGACTAACAGAAGATGCTACCTCGGCTGAGGCTCACAAAACGAGCTATCTCAGACGCGTTTCTTTTTCTTAAAATTTTGTAGAGGTATCTCTACGCAGCTTTATTCACAACTTTAATTTCTACTAAATCGATCTCTCTAACAATCGTGGAAAAATTAGTCGTCATTTTTCAATTACATTTAATTACTAGCGATTTACTTAATAGGCATGGGAAATTTGATTACTTGTGAATTAATTAATCGCTTATTTTTATTTTTATTTTTTATCAACAAATTTGAAATACCTAACGCATGCCGAAACTTAATCGATGAGTCGTGTTCAGTATCACCAGATAAATGGTTTTCATAGATTTAGGTCGAATGATTATTGCAAATTCTTATAAACGGCACATATAGATTCGTCGTTGTGGTATAATAGCGCATTGTATTGGATTTGAATAATTTAATCACGTATTTTTATAAACAAATTTGCAATTACTAATGCTTGCCGAGACTTAATCGATGAGTCGTGTTCAGTAGCACCAGATAAATGTTTTTCATAGATTTAGTTCCAATGATTATTGCAAAATCTTGTAAACGGCGTAAATGGATTCGTCGCTGTGGTATAATAGCGCATTGTATTGGATTTAAATAATTTAATTACGTATTTTTATAAACAAATTTGGAATTACTAATACTTGCCGAAACTTAATCGATGAGTCGTGTTCAGTAGTACCAGATAAATGTTTTTCATAGATTAAGTTCGAATGATTCTTGCAAAATCTTATAAACGGCGCATATGGATTCGTCGCTGTGGGATAGCATCTTTTATTGCACTTGAATTATTTAATATTTATATCGATTAGTATTTAATTAGCAATACTAATTCGTTGAGTCTTACGCAGTTACATGAAAATAATAGTTCTCATGGATTTAGTAGAATTATTCTTATAATATTTACGAACAGCTTGCGTATATGAACGCGTCAAGATGGTATAGTATATTTACTAACTTCCGAATTATTTAATCGTGAATTTTTATAAACAAATTTGCAATACCTAATGCTAGCCGAAACTTAACCGATGAGTCGTGTTCAGTAGCGCCAGATAAATGTTTTTCATCGATTTATTTCGAATCGTTATTACGAAATCTCATAATTGTCGCATATGCATATGTCCCTGTGGGATAGCACGTCTTATTGGACTTGAATGGTTTGATTGCGTATTTTTATTGTTAAATTTTCAATACTTAATCGATGAGTGTTACTCAGTTGCGTGAGAGCAATGGTTCTCATGGATTTAGTAGAATTATTCTTATAATATATTTATGAACATCTTGCGTATGAACGAGCCACTATGGTATAGTATATTTAATTACTTGCGAATTATTTAATCGTGAGTTTTTATAAACAAATTTGCAATACCTAATGCTTACCGAAACTTAATCGATGAGCTATACTGACTGGCATCAGAAAAATGGTTTTTATAGATTTAGTTCGAATGATTATTGCAAAATCTTATAAACGGCGTAAATGGATTCGTCGTTGTGGTATAATAGCGCATTGTATTGGATTTGAATAATTTAATTACGTATTTTTATAAACAAATTTGGAATTACTAATGCTTGCCGAAACTTAATCGATGAGTCGTGTTCAGTAGCGCCAGATAAATGTTTTTCATAGATTTAGTTCGAATCGTTATTACGAAATCTCATAATTGTCGCATATGCATACGTCGCTGTGGGATAGCACGTTTTATTGGACTTGAATGGTTTGATCGCGTATTTTTATTATTAAATTTGCAATACTTAATCGATGAGTCTTACACAGTTGCATCAGAACAATGGTTTTCATAGATTTAGTAGAATTATTCTTTTGATATTTACGAAACATGTTAGGTATTAACGCGACACTAAGGGATAGTACATTTAATTACATTTGAATTATTTCATCGCGAATTTTCATCAACAAATTGCAATACCTAATACATGTTCATACTTATAATCGATTAGCCGTACTCACGGGCACAAGAAAAATAGTTTTCATAGATTTAGTTCGAAAGATTATAACAAAGTCAGAAAAACGTCCCATATGTATACGTCGCTGTTGCATAATATAGCGCATTGTATTGGACTTGAATTATTTAATTGCGTATTTTTATTAACAAATTTGCAATACTTAATCAATGAGTCTTACTCAGTTGCATGAGAGCAATGGTCCTCATGGATTTAGTAGAACTATTCTTGTAATATTTACGAACATCTTGCGTATATGAACGCATCAAGATGATATAGTACATATTTACTTACTTCCGAATTATTTAATCGTGAATTTTTATAAACAAATTTGCAATACCTGATGCTTGCCGAAACTTAATCGAAGGGTTGTGTTCAGTAGCACCAGATAAATGTTTTTCATAGATTTAGTTCGAATGATTATTGCCAAATCTTGTAAACGGCGTAAATGGATTCGTCGCTGTGGCATAATTGCGCATATCATTACGTCGCTGTGGCATAATAGCGCATTTTATTGGACTTGAATTATTTGATTGCGTACTTTTTTATTATCAAATTTGCAATACTTAATCAATGAGTCTTACTCAGTTGCATCAGAACAATGGTTTTCATAGATTTAGTAAAATTATTCTTTTGATATTTACGAAACATGTTAGGTATTAACGCGACACTAAGGGATAGTACATTTAATTACATTTGAATTATTTCATCGCGAATTTTCATCAACAAATTGCAATACCTAATACATGTTCATACTTATAATCGATTAGCCGTACTCACGGGCACGAGAAAAATAGTTTTCATAGATTTAGTTCGAAACATTATTACAAAGTCAGAAAAACGTCCCATATGTATACGTCACTGTTGCATAATATAGCGCATTTTATTGGACTTGAATTATTTAATTGCGTATTTTTATTAACAAATTTGCAATACTTAATCGATGAGTCTTACTCAGTTGCATCAGAACAATGGTTTTCATAGATTTAGTAGAATTATTCTTTTGATATTTACGAAACATGTTAGGTATTAACGCGACACTAAGGGATAGTACATTTAATTACATTTGAATTATTTCATCGCGAATTTTCATCAACAAATTGCAATACCTAATACATGTTCATACTTATAATCGATTAGCCGTACTCACGGGCACAAGAAAAATAGTTTTCATAGATTTAGTTCGAAAGATTATTACAAAGTCAGAAAAACGTCCCATATGTATACGTCGCTGTTGCATAATATAGCGCATTGTATTGGACTTGAATTATTTAATTGCGTATTTTTATTAACAAATTTGCAATACTTAATCGATGACTCTTACTCAGTTGCATGAGAGCAATGGTCCTCATGGATTTAGTAGAACTATTCTTGTAATATTTACGAACATCTTGCGTATATGAACGCATCAAGATGATATAGTACATATTTACTTACTTCCGAATTATTTAATCGTGAATTTTTATAAACAAATTTGCAATACCTGATGCTTGCCGAAACTTAATCGAAGGGTTGTGTTCAGTAGCACCAGATAAATGTTTTTCATAGATTCAGTTCGAATGATTATTGCCAAATCTTGTAAACGGCGTAAATGGATTCGTCGATGTGGCATAATTGCGCATATCATTACGTCGCTGTGGCATAATAGCGCATTTTATTGAACTTGAATTATTTGATTGCGTACTTTTTTATTATCAAATTTGCAATACTTAATCAATGAGTCTTACTCAGTTGCATCAGAACAATGGTTTTCATAGATTTAGTAAAATTATTCTTTTGATATTTACGAAACATGTTAGGTATTAACGCGACACTAAGGGATAGTACATTTAATTACATTTGAATTATTTCTTCGCGAATTTTCATCAACAAATTGCAATACCTAATACATGTTCATACTTATAATCGATTAGCCGTACTCACGGGCACAAGAAAAATAGTTTTCATAGATTTAGTTCGAAACATTATTACAAAGTCAGAAAAACGTCCCATATGTATACGTCACTGTTGCATAATATAGCGCATTTTATTGGACTTGAATTATTTAATTGCGTATTTTTATTAACAAATTTGCAATACTTAATCGATGAGTCTTACTCAGTTGCATGAGAGCAATAGTCCTCATGGATTTAGTAGAACTATTCTTGTAATATTTACGAACATCTTGCGTATATGAACGCATCAAGATGATATAGTACCTATTTACTTACTTCCGAATTATTTAATCGTGAATTTTTATAAACAAATTTGCAATACCTAATGCTAGCCGAAACTTAACCGATGAGTCGTGTTCAGTAGCGCCAGATAAATTTTTTTCATCGATTTATTTCGAATCGTTATTACGAAATCTCATAATTGTCGCATATGCATACGTCGCTGTGGGATAGCACGTCTTATTGGACTTGAATAGTTTGATTGCGTATTTTTATTGTTAAATTTCAATACTTAATCGATGAGTGTTACTCAGTTGCATGAGAGCAATGGTTCTCATGGATTTAGTAGAATTATTCTTATAATATATTTATGAACATCTAGCGTATGAACGAGCCACTATGGTATAGTATATTTAATTACTTGCGAATTATTTAATCGTGAGTTTTTATAAACATATTTTCAATACCTAATGCTTACTGAAACTTAATCGATGAGCTATACTCAGTGGCATCAGAAAAATGGTTTTCATAGATTTAGTTCGAATATCATTATTAAAAAATCTTATAACCGTCGCCTATAAATAAAGTGGATCACAAGCATGTACGTACATTCTTTGACTCTATAATTATTTATTTACCGTTGCTAATACCAATTACGAAATTTGATACTTGTTTAGTCAGACCAGATGAGTAATTGTCTTAATTGATTTGGTAGTTATTCTTATAAAATTTAAGGAAATGACGCGTATGGAATGATTTCAAAACGTGGTAATTATTATTTACTTTATGGAGATACATATTTAATTGCAATAATATTTATATTTACTAATTTTTTATGTTAAACCGTTTTATTTTTTTACTTGTATGTACCAACAAACTTATTTCATTTATTAAGGTCGGTGGATGCCTATATATATAGACGAATAAAAGAAAAAATGCATTTTATGATTTATCAAAACTGACATTGTAATATAATTCCAATTATTATATTTTTGACTTTTTTTTTTAATAGACGTGAATTCTTATGTTTATAACGCAATTTATACTGAGGCTACAAGTAATATAAGTATATACGTATAGATCGCGTTCCTAAACGTTTGGATCATGCGGAATGCGGAACTTACAACGAGGAATATGGAACGGCGTGAAATGCCTTTGCGCCGTGGCGATTGATCAAAGGTAAATTAATCAATTGCTATATAAATATGATGAATATCGGAATTTTGCAATTATCGCCGTAATCGGCAATTAAATTGCAATCGATTCACGTAGTTTTCATCTCTCTGCGACAAATAGATTGTAAGAAATATGAATTTTTTTCATTTTTCGCAACTAGCTTGGTTTTTATTTTTTTGCAAAAAAAGTAAGCTTCGCACAATTTTTTTAATTGCATTTGCAAACGTAGCTTGCAATTCCACAATTATTGGTATTTTTTTTATAATTTTTTGCGATAATTAATCGCGTAGAGCCAGGAGATCTGGCAGGCAATTCCTTGAGCTCTACGTCATGGAGCGTAACGGCTAAACAGAAGAACAGCCAATCAGGGACCAGTAGCCCCCTCCGCCACCAACCGTCACTCGCCGCACAGCGCTTTCGGCCCTGTTTACGGATCTGAGGCACCCCCACCGCCGCTCTCCCTACTTCGGAGTGGGAGGGCCTCCGAGGCAACCTGGCGCCCTACAGCCTCTACTTCATACTGATTTCCCACCACCGGAGAAGCGGGCTCCTCCCATACCCTGTCGTCAACGGCTCGAAGTCCGCTCCAGGGATATAAAAGGAGAGCCCTGGGCCGCCAGAGTCAGTCGCTACCGAGCACATGAGACGCTTAGTAGCTAGAGCTTGGGTCGTTATTCGTTATCAATATTTTTGGTACTCTGCTGCACCTTGTGCATGTTGCGCCCAGAAGCTTTAAATAGTCATTGAATTGTATAGAGTCACGGTTCTAAAGTTCATTGATTGTCAAATTAACAAAGTATTTAATTATTTAATAAACTCCAAGTTAAGTTTAGTCTATCGAGTTAGAGTTTTATTTCAACTTTCCTGCAACTCCATGCGCTTTAGCGCTTAATTGAGCAAACGAATTCCACGTTCCGATTGGTCAACTTGGCGACCATTGCAGAAGCGCCTTTCTGCTCTCAGACCCCGACTCAGGTCATAACAAGAGTGCGCGCATGCGCTGCAGCTCACCTGCTCGTCTCGTCTGGCTCGTCAGCTGATAGCTCGTAGCTTCTTTGCGTAAGCGACACGGCGCCGCGGATGATGCGAGAAAAAGGCCGGGCCGACCTTCCAGTGAAAAAGTTTCAGTGCGGAGTGAACACAAGAAAGCTGCCTACTACGTACGTATTATCGCTACAGTGCTTCGCTTCCTATCTGGCTCTCACCCGCGCCATGTCAACCATGTGCGCACGGCAGTCCGGCAGACGGCAGTCATCAATGTTTATATCTGCAGTCACTGTGTTTCCTAAATTGCTGTATGGATCGATATTGATGTTGGTCGAGTTCTCTGCTAATTGAGTTGTGGTCTTATCCTTGAGTAAGTATTATTTCAATAATACTAGCTTCTTTCTAATCTTGCAGGGTTTTCATCTTTTTTTCACATGGACATTTTGTTAAAATTAGAGCAAGGGTCAAGGTAGTCTTAGTTGGAAGTGCACATGAGCTTTTTCGACTTTCAAGTATACAAATACCTTTCCTTTCTCTGAAAATATCTTCAGCTTTACACACGTCACCATATCGTGCATGCTGAGGGATTATATACCATGTTTCAGATCTAAATAATCAGCAAGCGTGGAGTTACAGCATTTTCTGTGTGCTTTTTGAGGAAATTATTAAGAAAGAAAAGTAATTTCCTCCAATTTGGCTGATTGAGTAAATCTGAAACTTAATGCACAATGCCTCAGCATGCATTGCATTGTGTATGAACATTCTTGTAAACTTTAAGTGAGGGTGAGGAGGTTTTAGTTGAGAATACACATGCGCTTTCTCGACTTTTGAGTGCAAAGATCCCTTTCCATTCCCTACAAGTATCTTCAACTTTCTATACATGATGGAATACATGCTGAGGGATAGTATATCAAGATTTAGATATGCATAATCAACAAGTCTGGAGATATTGCAATTTCTGTGTCTTTTTCAAGAAATTTTTGAGAAAAATGTCATTTTCTCCGTACCGGCTGATCGAGTCGATCTGAAATTGCATACACAATCCCTCTGTATGTATTGTATTGTGTGTAAACATTCTGGTAAACTTTAAGTGAGGGTGAGGAGGTCTTAGTTGAGAATACACATGCGCTTTCTCGACTTTTGAGTGCAAAGATCCCTTTCCATTCCCTACAAGTATCTTCAACTTTCTATACATGATGGAATACATGCTGAGGGACAGCATATCAAGATTTAGATATGCATAATCAGCAAGTCTGGAGATATTGCAATTTCTGTGTCTTTTTCAAGAAATTTTTGAGAAAAATGTCATTTTCTCCGTACTGGCTGATTGAGTCGATCTGAAATTGCATACACAATCCCTCTGTATGTATTGTATTGTGTGTGAACATTCTGGTAAACTTTAAGTGAGGGTGAGGAGGTCTTAGTTGAGAATACACATGCGCTTTCTCGACTTTTGAGTGCAAAGATCCCTTTCAATTCTCACAATATATCTTGGTAAATATATAGTGCTATGAATGATCTTATCGACACGCTAACACTATATTGTGAGTAGTTTGCTGTGAAAATGTTTTCTCGTTTACTTTACAGCTAGCATCTATCCTGCAATAATTTTCTACCCCTTTGACAGGAGTGTGGCTTCTCTATACTCCTTCCATTGCCAAGTTATTCTTGTTGTAATTATGTTTTTGGCCTAGGGCGAAGAGCTCCTGCAGACGACATCACGGCGTCCTAAATACCTGCAGCTAGCGTTTTTTATTGGGACTATATGTTGGATTGATTGACATATTTTATGTGGACATTGATAACCTCTGAACTCGTTGAAAAAATTATCTGGTGAGTAGCTTACTGTAAGAAAGTTTATTGGTTTATATTTTTAAGCTAGTATCTATCCTGCAATAATTTCCTACACCTTCGATAGGAGTGTGGCTTCTCTGTACTCCCTCCATTGCCAAGTTATTCTTGTTGTAATTATGTTTTTGGCCTAGGGCGAGGAGCTCCTGCAGACGACATCACGGCGTCATAAACACCTGCAGCTAGCGTTTTTTATTGGGACTATATGTTGGATTGATTGACATATTTTATGTGGACATTGACAACCTCTGAACTCGTTGAAAAAATTATCTGGTGAGTAGCTTACTGTAAGAAAGTTTATTGGTTTATATTTTTAAGCTAGTATCTATCCTGCAATAATTTCCTACACTTTTGACAGGGGTGTGGCTTCTCTGTACTCCCTCCGTTGCCAAGTTATTCTTGTTGTAATTATGTTTTTGGCCTAGGGCGAAGAGCTCCTGCAGAAGACAACACGTCTTCATATAATTGTTCTCTCCTCGAGAGCGTCATTATATGACCATCATAAAGCAGGAGACTTTAAAAAAAATAGGACCAAATTGGGAACGGCAACTTTGAGAAACTCAACAATGGCATTACAGTGGGTAACCTTGAGTGAAGGGCTTCCAGATGCACACATCTTGGCAGCTTCATCTTTCTATAGATTATCAATGGAAGTTGATCTAGTCTGTATTTATTTTAATTCACTGTGACCACTTTGTGGTCTCTTCTTTGAATAATTATTATTTCAGTAATTTACTGCTTTCAACCATTACTATAGCTTTATTTTTTGTTTCAGGGTTTTTATTATCCTTTCAGAAAAAGCAGCAACTATAAGAGGCGACCGATCAAATTTAACAGATCTATTCCTCATTCATTGATGTGGTTGATATCTACTTTGAGGATGTCTTTTCAAACTTCATTTAGAACATAGGAATGATAGAAATCTGCTTTTATAATGCATTTCAGGCATCTTATGTATTTTTAAGCTGATTTTATCTTTTTTTTGTAGGTATAATTTAATAAAAAGAAAAAAATAAGTCATGCAATTTCTCAGATTTAATTCAGGCACTGCTTGTCTATTTTTTATAGAACTGTATTTTTATTTTTTTTTATTAAATTACATGTACTTTCAAAAAGATAGAGTCAACTCAAAAATACATAGAATGTCTGAGATGCATTACTGAAGCCGGTTTCTATCATTCTTAGTCTTTTGGATTAAGTACGGACACATCACCTCAAAGTAAATATCGATAACATTGAATGCTCAATACACCTGCTAAATCTGACAAGTGGCATTTATATTGTAGGAGCCGGATGAATTTTCTTATTAAGTTTTTAATTTTGTTCCGTATACTGTAGTGTAGTGTAGTGTGAGTGTATCTGAAATTTCTATACATCTATACCTTGTCCGGCCATAACAATAAATCTGAATACGTGTAAAAATTTTGAAAAAAGTTATTTTAATCTGTAAAATTCAGTCGAATTGTAGTAGTTAATGAACAATGCGCTTATCCATTAACTACCAGTATTAATTGACTTTTAGAGGTTATGGTGAACGTTTCATAATTCTGACAGGTTTCCATAATATTTATTTAAGCATACTCTATAAATCGTTCGGACAGGCTCACACTACATGGCCCTTCAGATTTCATAAGAGAAAACCTATTTAATTAATTAGGCTGAAATTTACAACATGAAAAGATAAATTAATCCTGCTCCTGTAATATTGTAAAAGCCACCAGTCAGATTTAGCAGGTGTACTCATCATTCAATATTGGCGTAAATGTGCTTAAGTATAAAAATAATAGAACTCTGCTTCTATAATGTATTTCAGGCATCGTATGTTTTTTAAGCAAATTTCATCTTTCTAGAAGTAGGTATAATATAATAAAAAAAATATTCGTGCAATATGTAGTCCATTATTTCACCGTGTTTATCGCACTTGCTACGCTCGTGCGCTAACCTCACGGTGCGATAATGAACTGCTTAGCGCACGGATAGACGTGACAGCTGACTTAAGGCAGACAGTGTTATAAAAAATTGTGCGATACTAATATGTTAAGTAATACATTAGACGCCGTGAAAGGATCCTCGCTACGCTCAGGCCTTAACTTTACACCATGAAATAATGGGCCACTTATCGCACTTGTATCGTAATGTATTAGTACGATAAATTTTTTATCGATATTTATTCATTAATTAAAAAAACCTCTTTCAATTCATTGACCCGTAGTTTCCTCAACCTTAATATGTTGATTCTTGTAATTAATATTTAATAACGAAATTTATAAATCTACGACTACAAAGAATTTTGAAGCGATTAAGTCATTGTTACTCTTGTAATCGTTGGATATACAAAAATCAATTTTCATTTTTCAATTTTTTTCTAAAAAACTAACCAACAAAATGAATTAAAACATTACAGATTATATTTATTTATATTATCCATTATTATGATTTTTCTCAAAAGAATTAACCGTTTAGTTTGGGAGTTATAAGTATCTAAAAAAAAACACGTTATTGTTAATAATTTTTTCAGAAAATATAGGTATTTTAATTCTCTTTCGAACTCTATCCATCCGATTCGAATAACTCGATCCTATCATTAAAAAAAAAATCAAAAAGCATGTTTGGGAAAAATCGAAAATGTGAAAAAAAACCAAAATACATCGCCCCAATAAAAAAAAACGGATTTTGACCGGAAAATGAGACCTGCCCGGTCAAAATTGACCGAGTAGAAATTGAGGTCTAGGCGTACACACACACACACACACACACACACACACACACACACACACACACACACACACACACACACACACACACATACACACACACACACACATTTTTCAAAAACCATGTATTTTGATTCCTAACATCTCGGAACACAATTATAACATGTTTTTACAACAACTCAAAAATTTAATGTTACAAAGCTTCCTCTAGGAGGAAGCAAAATGTTTAATTGAGAAATAAATGAAATCTATGAATTCGTTTTTGAATTCGAATTGTCTACTTTAGTAGCAAGCAGGGTCAAACCTTTCTTATTATAATAATTGTTGTAAAATTATATACATTAAGGAAGTCCATACCAACAAATTGTCAATTTCTGTACCAAGATTGATACCTCGATTTTTTTTTCTATCTATTTTATAGCTACAATTTTATTAAAGTAAATTAAAATTAAATAAAATAATTAACTTCCTTAGTAAGGTCGTATTTCAGAAAGAAGTTTATATATATCACTGTTGATATATATATATTTTTTTTAATATATCAGTAATTTTATTTCAGGCGGGGGGGCTTCGACCCCCCACACCCCCCTGAGTGGGGGCTTCGCCCCTACACCACCACCAGGGGCTCTGCCCCTGGACCCCGCCCTGCGCCCCACATTAAACCCGCCATACCTCATTACCTACCAACAACAAACTTTATTGTTTCTTTTATTTTGTTTTATTTAGATGGGACATTTCAACATAATAACTATATTCTCAAGGATTTTCATTCATGGTCACAAAATGATTTCGTAGATTCATTCGTCATCGAATATCATTTAATGTGTGATATCAGGAATATGGTTACGTGTCGTGAGGATGGAATATTATATTTGCTTATTCTTTGGCTCAATTTTATATTTAATCGAAAATTTAATCTTTGTTTTTTAATTTTATTTTTAAGGTTTAAACTTGAAGAACTTCTATTAATCACATTGTTAATAGAAGATTAGATTATATACAATATTAGCTGCCTGTCTACGACCAAGTTTTAGAAAAAAATAATTTGTTTCTTGGGCCAACTTAGAATAATTTTAAGTAAAAAAACATTTAGGGATATAATCTTTTAATTTTTGTTACTTCAACATCAATTTATATTTCTTATTATATATTTTTATTAGTGTTTTAGTTTACATAATATTTGGCAGTTTGTAAACAATAGATATTTCTTTTTTTTTAATTATGTTTTCAATGTGTTTATCTCATTTTATAGCACAGTGTGACCTAAGTCCGCACTTAAGTCACGCCTACCCGTGACTTAAGTAGTCGATTATTGCACCGTGAGGTTAGCGCGCGAGCGTAGCGAGTGGACTGATTAAGGTACGGATAGGCGTGACAGCGGACTTAGGTAAACGTGCTATAAAATATCGTACGATACATGTGACTTCAGTGGCAGTATCGTAATGTACTATTTTAACATTGTAATTAAATGTACTATTTTAACATTGTAATTAAATGTAATTTTATATCTTATGATTATATTTTTATAATTATATGATCTTTCGAATGTTATATTGATTTTTCCGATATTATAAATAATATCGGAAAAATCAATATAACATTCGAAAGATCATATAATTATAAAAATATAATCATAAGATCATTTTAAAGCTATTGCATTGAATAATTCTTTGTCAAATCGAATCATGTTAAATAAGCGGAAATGGAATATGTAAAGTTTCGTATTTATAGGTTTAGATAATCAGGATTGATTGTACATTAAAATATTAATTGGGGAAAAGTTTTGTTTAGATGTTATCCATACTTATATCTTTTGCATTTAATATTTTTGTGTAAAGTCAAATCGTTGAAATAAGCGAAAATTGTCCATTTTATGTATGTTTTGGCGTTAAAAATTGTTTGTTTGGATTTAACTCGTGGGGAATTGATTGTACAAAAAAATGTTTAATAGGAAAAAGTTTTGTTTTAATTATCTATAACTTTTACATTCAACATTTTTGTGTAAAATCAAATCCTGTCAATTTATAGCCGAAAATCGTCCATTTTATGTATATTTAGGCGTCAAAAATCGTTTTTATGAGTTCAACTCGTCAGGAATTGATTGTACAAAAAAATGTTTAACAGCAAAAAGTTTTGTTTTAATATTATCTATAAATTTTATATTTAACATTATTGTGTAAAATCAAATCCTGTAAAGAAATAGCAAAAAAACGACTATTTTTGATGATTTTAGCGGTTTTTTCGCTATTACATTGTTAAATATTGTTCATAGAAAACAATTTTCCATGTAAAAAAGAGGTGTTTTAATTAGTTTTAGCAGATGCATTTGTTGTTTTTTGACGTAAAATTAATTTTGTTCACATTATGTTGAAAAATCGATTTTTTCAAATTTTTATTTGTTCTGGCGTTTTTTTATTTGTTGATCGATTCGGCTCGGTATAAGACTGGAGCTTACTTATAATTAGACGAATATCTGGGCCAAAATTCGTTAAGATCTATTGGAAATTCGCTGAGATATTCCATAAACTTGACTACATACGAACGGGCATACACACATCTACCATAAAAAACGCCTAAAATGAACTAATTCTGGGTGAAAAATAGTTTTTATGCAACAAATTGTTCGTTTTTGAAGTGTTACAATTTTCGCTCTAGTGAAAATGTAAGGCTCTCCCGAGAAGCGGTCGTGCCTAAAAAATCGTTTTTATAAGTTTAGTTCGTCTGGGTCTGATTGTACATGAAAATGTTAAATGGGACAAATATTATCTATAACTTTTGTTTGTATAAAATCAAATCCTGCTACGTTATAAACGAAAATCGGCGATTTTAGGTATATTTAGGCGTTAAAAATCGTTTCTTTGGATTTAACTCGTCAAGAATTGGTCGTAGCAAAAAATGTTCAATATAAAAAAGTTTTGTTTTGTAACGGGAGGCCTGGGGAAATCTTTTGTAATTCCGCGAACCGAACCCTAGAACACGATGCCGTCGAGTGCTACTTCTACGCCGAGCACTCGGGGTTGATGTTCTCTGGTTCCCTGTTTACAAATGTCGAGTTCACAATTGAATTCGACTTTTCCGTATGCCGGAAAGGGTTAATACTCGCGCTAGCTAGACGCGAGACGCGGCCACTCAGAATGATCGTCGTCTTGGTTCGACGATCCCGCGGAGGCGGCGGTATCCGGGAGAAGGTTAGGTGAAGGTTAATAATTAACGAGTGGTCTTGGTTACATTCAAAACTATAACAAGATCTATTCTAAATTATCCTATACAAAATACGCGTCGCGTTGCGCGTTGACAAGAAGGCGGGGGATCCGCCGCTCGGCGCGGGCGGATCGATGTGATTGTTTTTCGCTGGGCCGGCGATCAAGACACCGGCCGCTCGCCGCTGCGCGCCGAAAATACAAATCAATCGCTGCGCGGAAAATAGGCGAAGAGTCTTACCGGGAGGGGAGTGCACTTCCCTCGTCGCTCGCTCACGAATCCGCTCCTACGTCAGGCCTTATCCTCCGGTCGATTTTGGAGTTTTCAGGCCGAGTCCTAACGTGCAGCGTTCACCTACAGACGCTTCGGACCCCAGGAGTGGCTCGGATTGCTCACGTGCGCTGCTCTTCGTGGTCGGTACGTGTACGGGCGCTGCTCTGCACCGGTGAGGACGCACGATACCGTTTTCTTCGCGGACGATCAAATTAACTCGCGTACGCGCGGTTTGACAGCCCGAGAGAATCTGATTCAAAAAGAATCGGGCGCGACTTAGCAACGGTCAAAGTCGCGCCTGCCCCGCGCGTAGCTAACGCGAATACATCGTCCGAGCGACGTCAATACTCGCTCGAGATATACGAATTCGCGGGAACGAGAGCCTAACGGGTTCGATAGAATACGGAGGACCGAGATGCTTATCTTCTCCGTATTTTATCTTGGAACCTCGTTATACCCCTCTCCCAGACGTTGCGTAGCGGGAGAGAAGCAACTCGATACTGAGGCTCTCGTTCGATTCGACTTTACGTCGTCGTCGGCGGCAGAGACGACAGTTCCGGATACGCGCGGATCAGCTCGTGTACTAAACGGTTGATCAGACGATCCACGTCGAGGGATCGTCCGCACGCACACGGTGGGTCGCTCATCACCGTAATTCCGCTGAATTCCAATGGCGGTCGAGACCAATCCCAAGACGATTGATGGACCGGAGACTGTTGGCACTTCTGGCGCTGGGGCTCCGGTCGACAACTGCCGTCATTCTTCCAAGGTTGACTTGGCAGATCATCTCGTCTTCTTGTCTTCGTCTTCGGGCCCTCTTTCCGCTCCGGGCAGGCCCAGTGAAGGTGCGTTGGTGACCTACACGTCCAACACAATTTTCTGGTTGGACTCGGTGGTGGGGAGTTATATGCTCCGAGCGCGTTCCTCGATCTTGACGAGCGGTATACTCGACTATCCAACCCCTGTTGGATATACCGCTGTTTGGGACGTCGAGAGGCTACCGTCGTCCAAGGATTCGAACCTGTTCCTTGATTCGAACCCAGTCCACTCGAGGGTTTTCTGCCTTTATCTCTTTTGGATAACTTTGGAGGTCGTTGCATGGCCGCTGCATACGCCTCTTTTTTCCCTGTCGAGCTGGACTTTTGAAGACTTCGGGACGACTTCTTGTTGTCTTTAGTCCCTAGGTCCGATCGAGGTTGCTTTGCAGAGTGTTTGGCTGCACCTGCGGCTCGTTTCTTATTAGGTGCAGCGGAATTATGAAGTGACGACATTTGCGCGCGTAGCTGGCGCAGCTCGTCGTGCAGTCGCCTCACTTCTTCGCTTAGGCGCCTAACTTTCTCCTCCTCCACTTTACGCGTCTGATTACATTCGCATTCGCAATGACGCTCGCCTTTTGCTTGCATCGATACGTCGCGAAATTGCGAAGTAATCAGCGTTCGGTCCACCGGTTGTGCCGTCCCCAGACTATCGATCTCTTCCTCGTTGCTCCTTGGAAGGCTTGTCTGCTCTTCGTCTTCAGGAGTCTTTGAATGAGTAATACAGCCGTCCGATGCCGATATATTCCATAAACGGGCCATATCAGACGCTTCGGACAGGGGAAGCTTGGAAAATCTCCCTTCCCCCAGGCTGCATTTACTCCGTCGTCTTGGGCTTGGGAGTATTCAGCACAGCCGTTCGGTGCCCTCAGGCAGTCTGTATACGCCAAGCGACGTGAAGTATCAGACTTCTCGAACAGGGGGAAGTTTGGAGAATCTCCCCTCCCCCAGGCTGTGCTTACTCCGACGTCGATTTCGTGGATGGAAGCTGAAGATGATGGCGATGGTGCGGTTGCTGCACAGCTGTCCGAAATCCATGTGCGGTCTGCATTCCCCTCGCGATTCGCGTCCTCGGATTCTTCGGACTGGAAGGAGATCGGGGAATCTCCCCTCCCCCAAGCTGTGCTGCACCTTAGGTGCACCTGGACATCACCCGGTCCTCCCGCTGGAGATAAAGTGCTTCGTGGTGACGTAAGAGCCTCGTGTCTTACGTCGGGAGGACTGCCTGCTCTTTGGTTCATCTGCAAGTCATGTGTCCTTATGGAACTCAGCAAGTTGTTGTCGACTGCTTTGTTCGACGCCAATTGCTGAAACAGGCTGTGGGTTGAGGGATCGGCAATTCGGTTCACTTTTGGAGCGCCGCTTGTATTGAGGGTCGTCGTGTTGACGAACTTATTCCTGCAATCGAGCCTCCTTGTGAACTGCTCGTAATCACTTCCACTTATTTCTTGTGTGAAGTGGGCTAGGTTGTAACTTCCCATTAGCCATTGAGCGATTCGCTTAGAATCCCCCTCGAGATGTCCGGTGCTTCTTAAATCTAGATTTAAGATTAAATTATAGCTATATTTGCTTCTATTACAGCTTCAAAGCTCCGCTCTAGATTTTTGCGCCAATGCTCCATTTTATCGGCTAGTTCTTCTGGGGTCGATGATTCCATCTTGCGAAGCTAGACCGATTATATAAAAAATTTGGTGACGAATTGTGTGTGTATGCGCAACTAACTGCTGAGATTCTCTCTCTAATTGGCCGTCTGTTACGCAAATTACAATGTTAGAATTCTAACTACCACACACAATTGTCCCAAGCTGCTCGAGAATGACGTATCTCGATGCAGCTAGCTAGGGAGAGAGCGTGGCTATTCCAAAAAAAAATTCGCGACGATAACGATTTAAATAATTCCCGCAACCAACAAAAAAAAGGATGAAAGTATTCTCACTTTCGACCGGCTGCACGCACAGGCACGGTCAAACCAAAAAAAATCGCGTGAAAATCGCTTTAAATCTCGCGTCAAAAAAAGGAATTTAATTCTCGCCACATATGACGACGAAAACAACGATAATCGTCGTTTAAATGCTCTCGCCCTGGCTTTACAGCAGTTTAAAAGGCTCGGGCTAAGTATACACAATACTACCCGAGCATAAACATAAACACACACAAAAACAAACAATCGGCTGTTTTGTGTTTATGTTTGAATGCGCGTCGCGAGCCTTCTTGTCTGTTTGTTTACGCCCGGCACCTCGACTTGGCGAGTTTAAATCACTGCGCCTATCAGCTGTACCGGCATATGGCCATTGGCCGTCAGCTGAATAGTCGGGTGCAGTGATTCGCGCCCGGGCTAATTTAAACGAAACGCGATTTGAATAGGCCGGTCTCGAACGTACCGGCCGCTAACCTTCTCCTTAAACCCAACACGTTAGGGCGCCATTTGTAACGGGTGAGTGAAAAAAAAGACTTTACAGAAAAATAACGCATCTCGATACGCGCCGACAAGAAGGCGCCGACAAGAAGGCCGAGAAGAAAAACCAGTAAATTCTACATTTTACACAGTTGATTTAATTGTATAAAAACAAGTCTATTTTACTTTCATAAGAGTCAGTAGAAGCTGCTTAGAAAAAAGTAGAATTCACTTTTTAGTAAAGTAAGATTGCCATTATGCTTTGATATGCATTTCAAATAAACAGTAGTTTTTACTTTAAAACTTTTTAAAAAAAGTTGATTTTACTGATTTTTCAATGCTATTTCTATTTTTTCCTTATCCAGTTGATTTAACTTGTGCAAAATAGCAACATTTACTGTTTTTTTTTCCATGAAACAAATATTATTACTTGAGTATTTCTTTGCTCAGTATGTAAGCAATAAAGGGAATGGTTTCATTATTTAATAGTGGTAGCGCCATCTCTGAAACGTTCGGCACACATCATATCAAGTGTACAAACCTATCTTGTCGGCGCTGCGCGTAGCTTACTCTCTGCCGCGCGCCGATTGGCGGATCCAAAAGACGAGCTCAACGGCCGATTCTGCTCATCGGCCTAGGCTCAATTTTTATTCTTAACTTTTTAAAACTAAATAATTAAATCAAATTAGAATAAAAAGATTAATTTTGTCATGCTTTGAAAAATGATCTGATTATCCTATCATTTAAACAAATTAATATGAAATCATAATGCAAAATTATATATTCATAACCTAAAAAACAAAATAGTACGCGCGCAGCGCGTTTGGATTTTGCTAGTGCCACTATAATATATGGATATACAAATAACATGGGAATTTTCCTTCAAATGGCTATTTCCTGGAAAATAGTATCGCTTGCCATATTACAAAATATTCTACATTATTCCTTTTTGAGTCTAGTATAATATACTACTTTTTAAGAAAATTTTAAAGAAAATTGGCTTTGCAATGAATTAAAATGAGTCTTAAATACATACTTAACCTATGCTTCCCATGTTAAAGTTGCAAACTTTGGCATTAACTATCACGATAATTAGTATCGCTCCCTATACTGGGGGTTTCAAAAATCGATAAAACATATAAAAAGGAGTATGTACATCAATTTTCAAGAAAATTTAAAGAAAATCGATTTCCCGGTGAACTACCTTAAGTAGTATATTCTGTTCCTGACTAACCTTCTGGTTTCACTTTCGTGATCCATTCGTCATCAAAATATATAATAAATGCATCAAAATACGTGTAATGGTCCCTTCTACATTCTTCAATTAAAAAATTAAAAGATCGTATAATCATATGGCTTGGCAAAAAGGCCAAAGCCATGAATTTTTTAAGAACGTCGTGCTTCATGCGATTTTCTTTCTTATTCTTTTTAACGGCAGCCTTCTTCTTAATAGCATTTTTATAAAGAGCCTAATAAAAAAACAAAGTTGCTTGAAATGTATAGTATATTTTCTTTTTTTATCAAAGTATTTAATCTAATTATGAAATTGCTTACTTGGCAAAAATGGAAAAAACATCCACTTATTAAAATATTTGGAAAAACTAACCGCATGGCCTTCCGCATCCCCTTTTCGTAATCAGACATCACCCTTTCTGGTTGTAAATTAAATTTTTTGTATATAAAATCGATAATTGCCTTGTAATCTTTAGTCTTCCTACCGGACATAAGCGCATAGAAGATTGGGCACGCCTGTAAATAAATTATTTATTGTATGCTTCAAAAGGAGACTGTTAACGGACGGGCAGTAAGATAAGGTAGTACTGTCGCTGCGTCGCTAGTCAAAATGAGCGCACTTTTTATTTCTTGTTTATTTACGAGATATACTTTGCTAAAAAAGCTGCATAGATGAACATATACCAAATAATGATTATGTGTTGTCATTAAATAATTGTATTCGTCATAATTATTAATAAAAAGTTCCATGCAGAAGCCGATTTGACATATTTCTTGAGGTTAAATGTAACTATTTTGCTTTCAATTACTTTTTTTTTTAATATGTATATCTGCCTAATCATAGTTTTCTGAAATGACAAATATTTTTCTAATATCTATCTCTTACACATTCTACTACTCAAATTCTCAACAGAAACCGAACGGTACTTTTTACAAAATAATTAATTTAAACTATAAAAAGACCGATTTCCCATAAGAGCCCACTAAAGGAGTGGAAATGAAAAAGCTAATATCTTTTATCTCACGTCACCTAGCTTTACCAAATATTTTTTTAGTCGCCTTTAGACCAAAATATATAAGTATGTCTTATCGAAATCTCAATTGTCCTTCTGTAGCGACAATACTACCTTAAGTAACGCAGGCGATCGGGCGTATTACTTTTCCATATTTTTCAACCATCACTGTCAAAAACTGTTTGGCTCCTTTTATTCGTGGTACTATAGAAAACGTAGCGTCCATGAACCATTTTGTCGAATCACGTGTAGCTTCGAAAAAGCATTGATCGTATAATATTACGTGAGTTCGATCGCCTGCTTCAATAACAGTGAAGGTCACCTCGTGCTCCTTCACATTATTCTTAAAATTAATTTCAAATTGCAGAGCGCTTTTATTCTCTTGCAAATAATCGTTTAATCCACGCATATCTAGAAATTTCATATGTGTGGCTCGATTTGCGTAAATAGTTTGCTTCCATTTCCTCATCTTTCTTGCAATTTTTCCGTATGGATTTTGGGCTGCTACAGTGGGAAACCTACGAATATTGTATTAAATATTGACATGCGTCGAGTCCCATACTTAGTTTCTGACAAGGAAGGTACCCCAAGTGTAATTCGCCGATTTGAACGATATTGCAATATGTTGTAGTACATTAAAAAATAAGAGACACGTATTTTTTTACGTACTGATAGACACTTTAAGGGTGTGAAATCTACCCCTAAAGTTCACCCTCAAAAACAGTTTTTTTCAAATATTTCAAAAACGAATAAAGCTAGCTTAATGAAACCGACGCCAAAAGTTGTAGAATAAAAAAGTCTTCAAAATAGCATTACTTTCAATTTTAAGGGTAGCAACCCCTATTTTTTTTTTCAAGAAAACTAAGCTTTTTTCATTAATTTTCAGCTATAAAAATTACAATAAATTATATATCGCCTCAAAACTGATTCCATTTAAAAGAAAATTAAAAAATAAAGTGGACCTGTCACGTGGTTTTGGCCAAAATTATTTTTTAGGGGGTAACTACCCCTTATTTATATTTTGTTCATTATTTCAGAAATAAATAAAGATACCTTAATAAAACCAACGCTAAAAATTTTAAAATAGGAAAGGCTTCAAAACAGGATTACTTTCAATTTTAAGGGTAGCAACCCCTATTTTTTTTTTCAAGAAAACTAAGCTTTTTTCATCAATTTTCAGCTATAAAAATTATAATAAATTATATATCGCCTTAAAACTGATTCCATTTAAAAGAAAATTAAAAAAATAAAGTTGACCTGTCCCGTGGTTTTAACCAAAATTATTTTTTAGGGGGTAACTACCTTAATAAAACTAACGCTAAAAATTTTAAAATTAAAAAGGCCACAAATCTGTATCACTTTCAATTTTAAGGGTAGGAACCCCTATTTTTCTCTTTTTAAGGAAATTAAGAGACTTTATTGACTTCAATAGTGAAACTTATCGCTTTTATCGACTTCTACTAACTTTTTCTAGCAGGGAGGGTAAATGTGTTTATTATTTTTTTCTGAAAAAATTGCGTAAATAATCAAAATTTAGTGAGATGAATTTTTTTTCAAAAAAATAATAAAAATTAAAGTTACGTGTTGCAGAAAAATACAAAATGAAATGATAACTAATGTAAATATGGTTTTTGTTTTAACAACACAAGTTTTATTATTACTATTACTACAAAAAATTTAAAGTATTCTCAAAAAAGTAATTGTTTGTCGAATAGCTCGAGGCATTATGGATTGTAAGTTGTACAATAATGATATTCTTCAAAAAAGTGTTTTAAGCATAAAGATTTTTTACACCACGAACATCTAACAATTGCAACATTATTACAACCATTGATCTCACAATGCGTTGCACAGGAATCTCCGAAACTGAAACTTACGGGGTCATCGAAATCTCCTGGTCGATTCACAAGATACCCACTTTTATACCACGAATATTTAAATAGATTTTCATATCGTGGAGATGAAAATTGGTTATGAACCAAAGACTGTAATTTAATTATATTATTTCTCAAATGTAAATTTAAGTCTTCGTCTATGAGCAAAACATGGTCTGAAAAATGTTTAACCTAGTTCTTCCATGTGCGGAATCCATATACATCTAACGGCTGTATGTTTCCAGTCGTTCCTGTAGGTATCATTTTGAGATGTAGTGTTTTATCGTGTGGCGTAACTTCCTGTACAATCGGTGGACAATGACCACTCCACGAATCAATTAGCAGCATGCTTCTAGGTCCAACTTGAGGAAAATATACCTCTTTTAACCACGCCTTAAAGAGTTTTACAAATTTTGATTTTATTTAAATGTGTCTTCCGAAATAATTAATGTTTTATTTTTAGAAATTAATAGAACGTGATTTTACCTGAATTAAGTTTTCCAGGTGTCGAGGATGTAACATATACGTTTGTAGGCACAAACAAATTTTGTGAGACAATTGGTCCAAATTGTCCGCTTCGTTCCTTTAATACTAAAAATAATGGTTATAGTAACTTTCCTGTGGCTGAAATTGTCGGCTGTACAGTATAGCTATGAGTTATTGATGTGACCGACTGTACAAGGCACTGTAATTTCTTTTCTCCTTCAAAAACAAGAGATCGACCAGAATGCATTTCCAACTGAAAACCAGACTGGTCTGAATTATATGTATTGTCAGCGCCTATTTGATTAATCAATTGTTTGACTTCTGTTACGAATTCTACTTCTTTTTTATGCAAATCATTTCTATTTTCTATAATTTTTTTTGTGATAAATTTATTAATTTTTCGAGAAACAATTCTATGGGTGTTTTTAAATTTTGAAAGCCAATGTTTTGAAGCTGTAAATCTTACGTCCTCATTTCCGATTAATTTTCGTGCTTGTAGAGCCCATCTTCTTAAATCGTTGTCATGAATTATTAATCCAGCTTCAGTAGCAGCTTTAAAATTTTCTAGTGTGAAATCGCAAATTCTTGCAATTCTTTCTCGGTAAGTTCCACCTTGATTGATTTGGTGAGCCCAGCGATGTAACTGTGTTTCAGAACTGACTTTCCTGAATCTATTTTGAACTGTTTTAAGCGATAAATACTTTCTTTTTTTCCACTTCTCCAATATTCTACAGCCCTTTTTTTGTATTCAAAACTCAATGGTTCTTCATGTCCCGTACATTGATCCGTAGGTAATTCAGGATAGTAAGGAAGTGTATGTAAATCAACATCTCCAACTATACGTGCATCTGTTTCTTTATATTCTTCTTGAAAATCCAACGATTTTTCCATTATAACATCTATGCTATTAGACGATTCCATTAAATCTAACAGTATCATTTGGAAATGGTCTTTTATTTCTATTTCTTTAATATTATAAGGTCTATCTTCAATATCAAGTGTTTGGAAATAGGCAAGCAGCAAATTAATAACATTCAGAGGATTAATTTTCATTTTGAGTGCTAAAATAATCAAACATTTATAAGAATAATTGCATACAGAAATAGTATCTTTACAACACACATATATAGAATGCTGAAAATAAAAACATTTTTTATTTGTATGCGTCACCCCTCTAAACGTTACATTATTATGTTGCGAGAACATAGCTATTTCTCAATGAGGAAGCTTTGTACGTTGTACGTTGTACGCTTTTACTGATGTACGCCATCATGCGACCAATGTCTTTTTACCGGAAATATTTGTTTAAATATTAAAAAAATACCATATTTTCACAAGATAATAATGTTGCATTTAAAAAGGCGACACATACAAATAAAACAAATATTTATACTTTGGGCCATCCTGTTAAGAATCTATTAAGAATATCGTATCTGTATATTTCTTTACTAAAGCGCTTGATTAAAATGAAAAGAAGATAATCTCGAGTTTTTTTTTTAATTTGTAAACCGTAATCGATAAGATGTATTGCACAATGCCTGTTATTTTAGATTTATTAAAATTAAGATTTAGTTATTTAAAATTATTATTTGTATGTAAAATTTATTATTTGTAAAACATCTAATAGTAAAGGAACCGTATACAATTTTGGCTAAAAATTGAATCAGGAGTCTATAATTTTGTTAATAACAGAAAGTAAACAATACAGTATACACAATAACGTATATTTTGATACATTTTTTAATTTTCGTAAAAATATTAAAAATACTTTATGCACTTATAAATCAGGATTTTTTAAATCTTTAAAATTAAAGAAAAATCAATTTAAACTATTTGTGCTCTATAACGTCAAATGTATCTCCAAAAAATGTAACAATGTACGAAATTGCATACTTTCTAATATGTTCATTAAAAATAACGCAAAATATAATTTTGAAAAGCTGTTATAATTTTATTAAAGCCTATAGACAGATACGAAATTCTTACAATTAATGCATTAGATCTGATATATAAATAGACATTTACCTGTAGTTTTGTAGTGCTGCTGACATTAAAAAAAATGAATTGATGCAATATAACAGCCACAATATTGTAGAAATAGCCACTTTCACAAAACAACACTGCACGACTGGAACTCTACCGATTTATAAATACAATGTTTGCCAGCAATATATGAAACTACGAGTTAAATCACCAATCTATAAATATCCGCCTCATAATAACATAAAAATAACATATTATTTTCTCATTCACAATCAGCGATTACTCTTATTTACTGCATAAAAATCACTTACATCCACGTACACACACGCACACATACATTAATTTTTTTTAATGCTTTATTTATCACGGATCAAAACGGTACGATTGCCTTTGACGAAGTATTTATAATAATATATAAAATATAATAAAGGGAAGTAAGAACATAATGAACTTCCGGAGATGATTTGCACCCCTTTAAAATGTATTATTCACAGATAAAAAATATAAATATTTTTCGTTTTTTGGTTCACTACAACATATAAAAGTTTAAATAAACATGTTACTTTTCTTGTGGAATTCAAGTCAAAATTAGTTTTTCGAAAAAGCTTTACAATAATCCGTTTAAACAAGTAGTTTAACCAAACTAATTTTGCAAAATTAATGATAAATTAGTATTTCGTATTGCCCGAAAGCGCTAAAATTACATAGCGTTTGTCTGTGTTATTTGTCAAAATTTTATGGCCAATCTTTTCAATGGAATGGTTTTTAAAGAGATATATTTTTGTAATTTTTATAGCTGAAAATTGATAAAAAACTTAATTTCCTTTAAAAAAATAGGGGTTGCTACCCTTAAAATTGAAAATAATGCTGTTTTGAAGCCTTTTTTATTTTAATATTTTTAGCGTTGGTTTTATTAAGATGTCTTTGTTTATTTCTGAAATAATGAACAAAATATAAATAAGGGGTAGTTACCCGCTAAAAAATAATGTTGGCCAAAACCACGAGACAGGTCAACTTTATTTTTTAATTTTCTTTTAAATGAAATCTGTTTTGAGGCGATATATAATTTATTGTAATTTTTATAGCTGAAAATTGATGAGAAAAGCTTAGTTTTCTTGAAAAAAATAGGAGTTGCTACCCTTAAAATTGAAAGAAATGCTGTTTTGAAGGCTTTTTTATTCTACAACTTTTGGCGTCGGTTTCATTAAACTAGCTTTATTCGTTTTTGAAATATTTGAAAAAAACTGTTTTTGAGGGTGAACTTTAGGGGTAGATTTCGCCCCCTTAAAGTGTCTATCAGCACGTAAAAAAATACGTGTCTCTTATTTTTTAATGTACTACAACATATTGCAATATCGTCCAAATCGGCGACTTACACTTGGGGTACCTTCCTTGTGAGAACTGGCCATTTAATGTTTTGTACACTGAGAAAAGGATTTGGTTACTGTTAACATGGCATTGTAACTATTAACATGCGTATATTTAGATATGTCCAAATATATGCATTGTAACAGTTAACTTACAATATGTTACTGGTAAACATTGATATTGTAATAATTACTATATTGGATTTTACCGTCAAAATCTTCCCTATTCAAGTGTAGAATATTGTAACAGTTACAATATTGTAGTTCCAATTAAATAGATAAATCTGTTAACAATATTCTTCTCTCAGTGTATATATAAGCGCCAGAAAATTTATATAGCGAATATCGATAATGATCAAAAAGTGGATTAGGTCTACTGGAGATTTCACTTGAAAATCGCGCATTCATAATGTACATTATAATATTGCATCAATAAAATTTTCTTTACCTATGTTCTTTTATAAAATAACATTATAATAATTATGTCAATATTTTAATGTTATTTAAAGTTTATAATAGTTCTTTTGAAAACAGTAATCTAAATGAAGCATTTAAACCCAGAAAGTGTTAACGAGTGAGGTATTTTCTCTAGTAATAGCTGTACAATAAGTGCACAAATGTTTCAGGTTTTGCGATGAATATGCTCCAGCTCATCAAACTTTGTTGCTTCTATATAATAAAATTGAACTCTTCCGCGTGCAGTATTGCGCGTAATCTGTGAGCTTTGCTGTGAGACCTCTCATCATTAAGGTAGTTGTGCCAAAAAGCGAGTTTCTTAGGAACCTTTTGAAACTTCGAGTACACGTTCGTCTTGCCGATGCCCATGCGTGTGCGAAATTTCCAAGAGATGACACGTGCCGATTATGAGATATTCAATATCAAAGTTGGGTATTTTAACATGGGAAACATAAGAACAACCACCGAAAAAACAGCATTTAAATTCATTGATGGAAAACGTTTCTTAAGATCATAACAAAAAACTAACCTATTATTTATCATTATGGTTAAAAGCTTGTCACCAAAATTCAAAAATATGACACGTATAGTTTCCGAGAAAAGCTATTGTAAAGGTCGTATAAGTATAGAATATTTGAGCTAAGACAGATTCGAGAGAGGAAAACATATAAAAAAATGCGTTTTTCAAGTAACTATGTTTGCGTATTATTTATAGGCATATACTGTGCTCACATTCTTCTATACACACATGTGCTACTCTGATTATTTTAGACTATGATGCATTAACTATTGTAGTGAACACCCTGCATTATTGTAGACCGTACCCTAAGGACACAACTACCCTAAAGACACAACTACCTTAAGGGGATGTCGGAGCCTATCTGGAATTCTATACTTATCGATATTTTCGTATTTTCCGTTGTTTTTATTTAATTTCCGATTTTCACTAATTTTAAACCAACACACACGCCGAATGATGGCGATAATTTAAAAAAACATAAAAATGAATTTAAATAATGTATAATTAATTATATTTAATAAAATAAAGTAATTTGTAACATAATAAATAATAATAGTGAATTATTACTTCGCCTTAGCTTTGTCGTGACAATCTTGTAAGCTGCCGAGGTCAGTAGAAACCAATTCTTTCAAGAATTTCTCGAATTCATGGTACTCTTTTCTTGAGTACCATCAAAAGTACACGTGTGTTTCGTTCGTGTAACGTCCCAAACATCATCACGCAAAATTGCATTCGCTTTAAACGCTTTTCCAGTACACATCATGTATCTATAATTAATGTATTCAATGTAAATAGTAAATAAGCTGCTAAAACAATTATTTATATATCTGAAAAATGGCTAATGAATTATATCATAACTAAACTAATGTAATTAAAAAATATACTATTGTGAAAATGAACAAAAATCACTATAATTGTACGGCAAACAATGAATCGACCATACAAATTAAATTTCTAGCGAACTCTATAAATAAGGGGTGAAAGAGGACTGGCCGGTACAGAAAGGACTACACGTATATACTCAAAACTATTAGTTATGAATATTAATTTCACCGTATTAATATCGTCTTGATATAGTACATTGTGCAAAGCACTTGATTCATAATGAGGGTGGATATTCAATTTTTTTAACGCGGTTGTGTTACACATTCCATGTGAGTTTTGCGTGTGAAAGGCACATAATTATATTAGCCGAATTTCTAAGGAGCAGTACGCAAGGCCAATGCTCCGCACTGACAAAGAGAGTGCACACCCTCCTGAAAACGGATTTTAACGGGGTTTTGGAAGTCGATTTCTGGTATCTAAAAATGTTATCGTCAAATGGACCTTTTTTCTTGACTTATGGACAATCTTATTTCAAATATGCTCTGCCCTTTCGTTGGTGGTGTCTCATCTATTGTCTGTCACTTTGCAATTATTTATGGTACAAAAACGAGCATAAAAGATTATAAAAGTGGACAAAAAAAGTTCAAATATAAGCTTAGGTTCGTAAATAGTACATTACGCAAGTAGTGCGTAAAGTATGTTTTACTCGCATCGGTGTAGTTTATATTCTGAGCGAAACGAGGATCACTTGCTTTGTGCACATATTGGCTTCCTTATTTTTCCACACTACCTGCGCAAACTCAGACGTCATTTTGAAATAGTAGTTTTCGATACAAATACGAAAGTGTTGATTCTTTATGCACTTTACGCCGGGGGAAGGAGATGTTTCGACGATTCACTATAAAATTTATGTCAGCTCTAGAATTTCATTTCACCACTTCAAAATCGAATTTTTTAACATGTTTGTTTTTATCGATGTGTTATAAATTATTGTAAATTTTTTTTTTATAAATCATATATTTAGTGAAACAAAATAATCGACTGTCTAATTTTCAGAAATAAGCAGTTTAGAATCTTCAATGTATTGGCTACTAAAGTCATTTAGGATATATATATATATATAGATAGATATATAGATAGAGAGATATATATATATATATAGATATATATATATATATATATATATATATATATATATATAGATATATATTTATATGCAACTGCACAAGTAAAAAAATGGCTGTTACAGCACTTATAATAAATAACATAAAATATGTTTGCTGTCGGATATTCGTATATTCGTAAAAATATTCTTCAAAAGTTATTTAGTACTTGTTATATGTATTTAGCTAATCTTTGGTATGGCGCGGGGGCGGGAGTGAAATAAGAGTGGTAGATGATGAGTACAAGAATTTCCTGTTTATTGGGGCACTAGGCCAATGCAAGGAGAGGTGGCCATGTGATGGCTGTACAAGGTTCGTGGAGCGAAGCGGCGCACGTGTGCTCCGTGCTATGTCCATTACCAGACTGGACGAGGGCGGAAGTCCCGTTCGCCTCGTCTTCCTGCCAGTCGTGCGACAGCAGCGCTTGTTTCCTCCTGCGCATGGCGGGCTGCGCATGAGGCTTCTGTGTCCCCACAGGCACTCCCCCCTGAGTGACCTTCGTGGGCGGCGAAGGGAACGAAACCCTCTTCTTTAGGATTGCTGGCGGAGCTGAACGGTTGCGGGGCTGGTCGGTGGTTGGCTGGTCGCTAGACTGGCTGGTTGCTGGCGGTTGTCTGGGCTGTGTGGTTGGTTGGCTGCTGGGCTGTATGGTTGGGTGCTGACTGCTGGGCTGTGTGCCCATGAAGGGCCAGAGTGCGTCCGGCGATTGCTCGTTCGCTGCTCTGGGCAGCTCGTCTGCTGCGTCTACGTAGGCTGGTTTGAGGGCATCCGTGGTGATGGCCTTCTCGGTCCCGTTGATCGAGATTATGTAAACCTTGTCGTCCACACGTCGTAGCACCTGGTGCGGGCCGGTGTATGGCGGCTGGAGCGGTTTACGCACGGCGTCGTTGCGCAGAAAAACGTGCGTACATGAGTCCAGGTTGCTGTGCTTGAAGGCCCGGTACTTGGCGTGATTGGAGGCTGGTGTGGCACGGATGCTTCTGAACATAGTTCTGAGTCTCCCTACGAAAGCTTGTGGGTCAGCGGTAACGCTGTCGGCCACAAAAAATTCTCCTGGCAGGCGTAGCGTCGTCCCGTAGAGCATCTCCGCTGGTGTGGCCTCCATGTCTTCCTTCCAGCAGCAGCGCAGTCCGAGCAGTGTGATGGGTAGCCGCTCTGGCCATTGCGATTGCGGCTCGCACATGAGCGCCGCTTTGAATGTGCGGTGGAAGCGTTCCACGATCCCGTTGGCTTGAGGGTGGTACGGGGTCGTGTCAACGTGCTCTGCGCCTGCCAAGCGCGCGAGCGAATTGAAGAGGGAGGACTCGAACTGGGTGCCCTGGTCCGTGGTGATCGTGAGTGGGCAGCCGTAGTGCGCGATCCAGTGTGAGACCAGCGCTGCAGTCACGGTGTCGGCTCTGATGTTCGACAGCGGCACGGCCACGGGCCACCTGGTGAAGCGGTCGATGATGGTGAGGCAGTACCTCAGCTCTCCCACTTGCGGCATGGTGATGAGGTCTAGGTGAATGTGCTCAAAGCGGTTGTCGGGCACGTTGAAGGAGGCGAGCGCCGCACGGTTGTGCCTGCCAACCTTGGCGCACTGGCAGCGCTCACAGCTCTGAGCCCAGCGGGAAGCGTCCTTGCGTATGCTTGGCCACACGAATTTTTGTGTGAGCTGCTTGACGGTGGATCTCGAGCTCGGATGTGCCGGTGAGTGTATGACTTGGAAGGCCTTGCGTCGCAAGGTGCTGGGCAGGTAAGGCCTGACAGTACCATCCGTGACGTTGCAGGTGATGTCGGCGTCCTCAACTGTGAGCATCTGTAAGTTGAGAATGCCCTTACCCATGAGGTGCGCGAGCTCCTCATCTTGCAGCTGTGCCGTGCGGATGTCGGATGCTCGTAGTCCGGAGGCCATGCTGATGGCGCACGAGCGCGAGAGCGCGTCAGCGACGACGTTGGCCTCCCCTTTCACGTGCTCCAATGTGAGGTTGAATTGTAGTAAGTAATCAAGCTGCCTCTGTTGTCGTGGTGATGCGCAGGGTGAAACAGCGTCCCTCCAGAAAGCGCTGGAAGTGCTTGACTGCCTAGTACGCCGCCAGCAGCTCCCTGTCATACGTGCTGTACTTCTGTTCTGCTGGAGATAGCTCCTTGAAGAAGAAAGCGACTGGCCACCAGATCCCTCCTTGTTGTTGCTGCAGGGAGCCGTCGATGTCTGTGCTGGAGGCGTCGGTTTCAAGCACGAGGGGCTCCTCTGGTGCCAGGAAGGTGTTTGTGGTGGCCTCTGCGAGGGCCTGCTTGCATGTCAAAAAGGCGTCCTCGGCTAGGGGCGTCCAGACAAGGGGGAAACGTCGTTTGCGGCCCTTGCCTGAGAGCAGCCCGTGTAGTGGTGCCTGCGTGTGAGCTGCTCTGGGGATGCAGCGTCTGAAGTGGTTTATTAGGCCGAGGAATCGACGCATCTGTGTGCTGGTTTCCGGCTCGGGAAACCCCAGGATGGCCTCAACCTTATGCTTCGGTGGGTGGAAACCCTTGCTGGAAATCGTGTATCCGAGGAAATCCACCTCTTGCTGCCCCACGGAGCATTTAGCGAGCTTAATGCTAAGTCCTGCTTTTAGTAGTACCTGGAACAGTGCGTGCAAGTGTTCCCGATGCTGTTGATGATTCTTTGAGGCGATGATGATGTCATCTAGGTAGCAATGAGCGAAGGGTAAATTTCTGAGCAGCTGGTCCATGAAACGTTGGAACGTTTGGGTGGCGTTCCGCAGGCCCAATGGCATCCTGGTGAATTCGAAGAGGCCAAACGGTGTAGTGACAGCCGTTTTCCCGATGGGGGATGTCCTCCTCTGCCATCGGGATCTGGTAAAACGCCTTCTCCAAGTCGATGGTGGAAAAAACAGCTGCTCCATGACACTTGTAGATGATATCCTCTATGACGGGGATCGGGTAGCGATCCGGCTCCGTGACTGCGTTGAGTCGGCGGTAGTCACCTGTTGCACGACAGTCACCTCCCTCCTTATCGACCAGGTGCAGTGGGCTGGCCCACTGGCTAGACGAGGGACGCACCGCACCTTGGTCCTGTAGGTCCCTGAAGATGCGCTGTGCAGCAAGGAGGCGGTCCCCATAGAGGCGGCGAGGACGCTCGTACACTGGTGCCCCCGTGGTGTGTATGTGGTGTTTGACGGGTGCCCCGTTCAGCATTACGCTGGTGTCTCTGCGGTGAGTGAGGTCAGCGAACTCGGCCAGGAGCACGTCGTACGCAGCTCGGCTGGCCGGGTCATCCGCGTGTGTGTCCAGCACGGCAACGCTGTGTACAGTGGCGGCACACATCTCGCCATCGATGCCGAGGTCCGTGCAGGCATCGACCAGGCGCCGCTTTTGCAGGTCCGGCAGCAACCCAGAGTGCGCGAGGAAGTCCGCGCCGATGATTGCGCCGCTCACGTCTGCGACAGTGAAAGGCCATGAGAAGGCCCTCTTGAGGCCTAGGTCGATCGTCATCGTTCGGCGGCCGTAGGTTCGTATAGGTGAGAGGTTGGCGGCTGCCAACTGCAGAGGCTGGACAGCGAGCGGCTGTGAGATGGCGGTGCGTGGCAGCAGGGAAATGAACGAGCCGGAGTCGATGAGAAAGCGCATCCCCGTGCGCCGGTCAGTGACGTGGAGGCGATTTTCATCAGAGCCGTCGCTGCCAAGGGTCGCCTGTACTCTTGGCAGCGGGGTTAGTTTCCCGGAGCAGACGGGCTCGCGTACACGCAAGGAGGCACACAATGGCGCGCATCGTTGCCGAATCTGCGGTGATAATAGCAGAGATCGCTCCTGGTTGGCGAGCCTCGTCGTGCAGGCGGAGAGCGAGAGCGTCCACGACACTGATGCCGCTGCTGCATGGGCTCTGAGACCCTATCGAGCAACAGGCGGTTAGTTGAGACGAGTTGATCGATGCCCGCGCGCAGTGCTGCCATCTCGCTCACAAGGAAGTCCATGGCGCTCGCCGAGCACGCGGGCGATTTTGAGGTTAGGACCGGAGGGCTGGTGCGCAACGGCGATGGCGTGCGCGAGCTCCTCCTCACGGCCTCGACGTTAGCCTGCTGCATGGGGCCGGCCGCGAGCACTGTAGGCACTGCGTCTACTAGCTTGTCGGTTGCTTCGGCGAGTTTATCGAGCGAGGCGGTGTCGAGAACGCTCAGGATGCCGCGCGCTGAGAGCGGAAGCACGTTCAGCCACTTGACACGTAAAAGCTCGTCGGTCGCCATGTTGCCGGCAAGCGTGCGCATGTGGCGCAGAACTTGTGAAGGCTTCCGACCCTCCGTGCCTGTCGCAGAGAGGAGCTTCTGTAGCCGCTGTTCCTCGGTGTCCGCGAAACGCTTCAAAACGTGGCTCTTCAGCTGGTCATATTTGTCGGTTTCGGGCGGAGAGCGCAGCACGTCGAGCAACTCTTGGACGGTGTCGCCGTCAAGCGCAGCGAGAGCGAGGTTGTAGCGCGAGGTGTCACTCCATATCTGGTGACTGGCAAAAACGGCCTCCACTTGGATGAACCATGCCTCCGGCGACGCTCTCCAGAACGTGGGCAGCTTGCACTTGTGGACTGCGTCCACGGGCGGTGGGTGATTGCCCCCTGCTGAGTCACCATCCTGGTTGATGTTTGAGCCGTTTTCCAGCATCTCGTTTCCCGGCTGATCGAAGAGAGTTTGTAGATTGCGCGTCGGGATTGCGAGCGCCGCTCTGCTGCCTGTCACCTGCGTGGACAATGGCGTGGAAAACGCCTCGTTGTCTGCCACGTTGTTGCGTGAAGTCACCGTCTGCGCCAGATCACGTCGGGGTCACCACTTTAGCTTATCTTTGGTATGGCGCGGGGGCGGGAGTGAAATGAGAGTGGTAGACGATGAGTACAAGAATTTCTGTTTATTGGGGCACTAGGCCAATGCAAGGAGAGGTGGCCATGTGATGGCTGTACAAGGTTCGTGGAGCGAAGCGGCGCACGTGTGCTCCGTGCTATGTCCATTACCAGACTGGACGAGGGCGGAAGTCCCGTTCGCCTCGTCTTCCTGCCAGTCGCGCGACAGCAGCGCTTGTTTCCTCCTGCGCATGGCGGGCTGCGCATGAGGCTTCTGTGTCCCCACATGTACTTGTTAATAATGAAACTTGATACTTTCGAAAGCAGCTGATATGTTACATTCGGAAATATAATATTTCTAATTTTGAATTTTGAAACATTTTATAAT
The DNA here is from genome assembly GCA_036365515.1 of Torymus aiolomorphi. Taxonomy (NCBI): domain Eukaryota; kingdom Metazoa; phylum Arthropoda; class Insecta; order Hymenoptera; family Torymidae; genus Torymus; species Torymus aiolomorphi. Next base: position 184,199,496 of record CM070874.1, read on the forward strand.
CTATAAAATGGTATAATCGAGCTACTGGGAATCGTTTGTCGACTTCAATTTCATAGTGATTCATTATTTAATAGTGTATGGACCCCCCGCCCCCTTTACGCACACTGAATCGAAATAGTACTTTTGATAAATCCTCTCTAACTAGAAAAAATACAATGTAAAATGACACTCTCTTTGACTCGAATTCGAAATGTGAAAATGAAAGCTAATATGTATGTATAAATATAATTGAATATGAGTTGTCGTTGGGATTTACATTTTGACTATGACAACGCTCATGAAACTCGTCGTTATTGATACCTATTCAGCTTACGTATAGTACCTACCCGTTTTTTACGAGTGCGTAATGTTTCTAATTTAAGCACTAGTGAAAAACGTGGTACTTTACGCACGATAAACAGGCATCTAAAGTCACTCACCGAATTCGTTGCCAATTTTTTTTTATAAGAGTACATATGAAATAAATAGCTTAGTAATAAAAAAATTATAGTTATTAATAATAAAAATAATAAGAATAATAATATAATTATAATAACAATTTAATTTAGTTGTAACGGGCTAAAAGCTGTCCTTGATGCGCTATATCTCAACGCGGACTTGCCGGTGAACGGCGCAGCAATTGACAGGCGCGAGCACTTACTCGTGCCAACACTCGATGATTAGCGGCTCGTCAGCTCCGTGATGTTGCTCGCCGTCGGCTGCTTTCAGCAGCAGCCGCGCCTTTTCGCTCCGTTACAACGCGCGACTTCGTCGTCGCGCTCTCTCTCGAGCGTGCTGCCCCAGCTGCTCAGTTATCACGCGAGTACTACGTTTTCGCGACCGCGGAGGCCGGCGGTATTCTTCACCGTGCCACCGAATAGGGAATTGAAAGTAGGATGCGTGAAATAATACGCGAAAAAGTAAAATCAAAGAATTATCTTTATTGCCCTGGGGCTGTTCACTATTTACACGCGCGGCGCGTACTCTAGGTACGCGCCGATTCGGGTGGTGCCCCCGCGCACGCGAAGTACGTGGGTGCTCTGCATTTGCTGGCCACCACTCCTCCACTGCACTGCACCACACTGCAAGTCGGCGCACGGTTCCTACTGCGGCAGCTTTCTAATCATCCCAACGGCGAATTTTGAATTCAGCGGGCCAACCGACAGCAGACGGAAAGCTGTCAACAATCACAGAGGCGATCGTGTGTTATTGTAGTGGAACATGGAGAAGAGGTGTGCTGTATGCGGTGAGTCATCGATGAGAGTGCTGGGATTATGCCCGATATGTGGCCAGCCGTGTCATGCCAAATGCTCCGGCAAGAAAAAGAGTGCCCCGTGTGACCTATGCCGCATTGCGGAGCAGAGACCAACGTCAGCAGAGGCGTCATCCTTCATCAAGCCGAAGAGTGCGCAGGTGAGCAAGCGTGCATCGTTGTCGCAACGACGCACGCCTAATACATCTAATATTGCCGCCTCTCACCATCATACGCCTCTCGGCTCATCGACGCCGGCTGCCAAGCTCTCCGCGCGTAATAGTAGCGCGCATGGGTCGTGCGCGCTACTCGCTACCAGTGTGGCTAAGTCTGCCGGGCAGGTAGCTGGAGCGCAGGGGCCAGGAGCGCCAGAGAGAGGTGCCGAGCGGGCCAACTGCCCACAGGCGCAGTCTGCTCTGAGTGAGAGTACCGGACGGGTCACCGACACTCAGGCGCCAAAAGACGCATCACAAATCTGCGAAGTTACGGGAGATATTTCATCGGCAGTGGCGAGCTCAAGTATTGCGCAATCTTCCGCCACCAACCAGGTACTACCCCCGCCGCTGGGGGATGTAAACCTGGTTGGTGTGACAAATGTTTTAATTCCTGTAAGCACGCTGGAGCTCTTTTTTCAGCGTTTCAACATGCTCGAGAGGCAGTTGGACGAACTCAAGCTCCTTGGCAGCCGGAGCCCCGCGTCGTGCAGCGCCGACACCACTCACTGCGATGAGGGTCAAATCAACAATGCGGAGCTGCCCACGCGGGTCTCTGTTGTCGAGGAGCAGGTGAGCAACCAAAATTGCTTACTTGAGTCCCTTGATTCCAAGTGCCAGCTGATTCTCGAGGCCAACTCTTCACTAAAAGATAAATTAGACAAAGCGTTTAGCAGCTTCGAAAAGCTCCAGCGTGCTCACATGGAGCCAGCGAATTTAAATAGCTTAATTTTTAATAGTCGTGAAGTAGGTGACATTGGCAGCTCTACTTCCGCTGCCAGCACAAATTCAGTGCTATTATGCCCGTCCTCTCAGCCGGACCCTGGGGCCTCTTCCGCGTGTTCTGGGATTGATGGTTCTGAGTCCTGCGAGGTGGTACTTAATGGTATTTTAAAGAAGGATTTTGTATATACGGAGGTATTAACCAACCAAATCGCCTTCGCGGTACTCGGAACCATTTATCCCCCATTAAACAGCGATAATATTCTTGGAACGCGTGTCTTGGTGGTCCGGAACCCGTCTGAGAGAAATGGAGGTGAGGCGGCGGGAGGCTTGGGGTCGCGAGCAGGCGCATTGCCCTCCTGCATAGTAAGGCTCAGCAGCCCGAGCCTGGTCAGGGATGTGATGCGAGCTAAGCGCTCGCTCGCCAATTCTTACTTTACCACAAGTAACATCGATCCCGAAATGCTTGGCCCGGTTTTAGCTGCTTGTGTGCCTCACCATAAAATATTCATAAATGAGATGTTGCCCCATGATAAATTCCAGGAATTTAAGAGCCTGAGGTCCATCGCCCAGGGGCTGGGCTTTAAATATGTGTGGCACTCGGGTGGTAGATTCCTGGCTAGGCATAAGGGGGGCGAGCGTGCGCATATCTTCGCCACAGCATCCGACCTACAAGTCATTCAAACGACGTGCCAGTCTGCTAAAAAAAACATCTGCCCAAAAGCAACCCGTCAAATGCTGCAGCCACTAACAACGACATAGTTGTTGCGAGGCTGGGAGCAGAAGAGGTTGTTGGGTCGGCGCCTACATCATGACTGGGATCGACTGCTTGCAAGGGGACGGGGGGTGGATGTCCTCTCAAGGCTGGGTTTCTTAATATTAACTCAATCAGACCTCGTATAAATAAGCTCCGTCTGTACCTGGTTGAAGATCCCTCCTACCACCTCTTTGGCATAGCTGAATCTTGGCTTGGACCTGACGTTGATGACAGTCTCATTCAGATCGATGGCTACTCAGTGCTTAGGCAGGATCGTAATATAAATGGGGGCGGAGTTGCTCTGTATGCACGAAACGACTTCACCATCACGAAACTGGCGTCATCTATGACTCAGGGACTGGGAAAACCCTCAATCCCTGAGTACTTATTCTGTCGTGTGCAGCAGGGTTCCTTTCCTCCCATTTTGGTCGGTGTCATTTATAGACCTCCACACATTGCCATGCAAAAGGACACCGACCTTTTCGATGTTTGGCGCGACCTGAGTAGTGAGTATAGTCACAAGTTTATCATGGGGGATCTGAATGGTGACTTGTCATCGGCGTCCGATGCTGATGCATATTCCATCAGAAACCTTGCCACAGAGTTATCATTACATATTGTGCAGCATGGCCCAACACATCACACGCCCACGTCTCACAAATGGATTGACTTAATCCTCACGGACGAAAACGACGAGGTGCTTGACTATGCGAATGAACACCTGCCCAGTTTCGGTAAGCATGCTATCATTGATGTTACCATCAACTATTTTGTGCCAGCGCGAGTAGGGAAGTCTTTCTCCTACAGAGATTATAAAAACGTATGCCCTTCATATCTCAATGAATTGCTTGCGCGCTGCGATTGGGTAGGCATGAGTTCGATTGAATCCGATTTGGAGGGAGCACTAGATTCCTTAAACGCAAACCTTAACTCTGTCATAAACGATTTAGCGCCTTTAAAAACTGTGAAACCCAGTCGAAATAATGCTCCTTGGATTGGTCCTGAGCTGAGGGAACTAATCAACAAACGTAATGCGGCCCATAGGCGTTACAAACGCACTGGGCGAGCGGCGGTGTTCGATGAGTTTCTTCGGCTCAGCAATGAGGTCGACTCACGCTTTGCTCAAGAGCGTAACTCCTTCCTTCACAAACATCTCTCAGACGCTCTTGATGCTAACAAGGATATATGGAAGGAAATGCGTAAACTCGGCCTTATTCCAAAGCGAAAAGAGGAGGACCTTTGCGGCTTCACGCCGGGAGAGTTAAACGCTCACTTCGCTGGAATCTCCGTGTCCCCCTTGAAAACATAGAAGAAGCTATGGACACTATTTTACTAACAAGTGAGGAGGGCTTTTCCTTTAAACAGGTTACACTGAGTGATGTAATTCTTGCAATTTCTCACTTCTCCTCACAGGCAAAAGGGGTGGACGGAATTCCTCGGGAGGTGGTCGTGAAGGCTCTCCCTGTCATTGGTGACTACTTGGTCAGAATTTTCAACTCCTCCTTCGCTCAGGGAATTTTTCCGGGCTCCTGGAAGCAGGCACAGGTAATTGCACTCAAGAAAATTGCATCGCCGTCTACAGTCTCGGACTTTCGTCCTATAGCACTACTCTGCTTTCTTTCTAAGGTGCTTGAAAAAATTGCCCACAACCAAATCACGGAGTATCTTAATAGCAATAACTTACTTGACCCCCTCCAGGCCGGATTTCGCAAGCACCACAGCACGCAGACGGCACTTCTCAAGCTAACCGACGATATACGTATAGGCATCGACAACAGACAACTGACGTTACTGCTACTGTTCGACTTCAGCAAAGCCTTCGACACCATCTCACCAACAGCGCTTCTGCGTAAGCTCTGTCGGCTGGGGTTCTCCAGGGCAGCTCTCCTGTGGATTCAATCATATCTGAAAGGACGTACCCAGATAGTCACCTCAAATAGCAAAGGTAACTCTGACTGGTTAGAACCCAATCTCGGAGTTCCCCAGGGATCTGTCCTGGGTCCACTGCCTTTTTGACTCTACATTAACCACTTACGTGACGTACTTGACGGTAATACTATCAGACATATATTTTACGCAGATGACCTTCAAATCTACTTACACACGACAAAAGACGAAATTCTGGAGGGTATTGGTCGGCTGTCCCATGCGGCGCAAATGGTGGCTGAATGGGCGGCGAACTCGGGCCTGCACCTCAATGCTGGTAAGACCAAAGCCATTGTATTCGGCTCCAGGGTAGGAGTTAATCATATAAACTCATTAGATCTGCCAGGTATTGGTGTGCGGCCTGGAGAACGCATCCCGTTCAGTAGCGAAGTTGCGAGTCTCGGTGTTACACTGGATAGTAAATTAACATGGAAACCGCACATTGACCAACTCACAAAGAAAGTCAATAAAGCCCTATACAGTTTGCGGTTTATTAGGGCGTGTACCACCGAGATTCTCCGCAAAAGATTAGTCGAGTCCCTAGTTCAACCCCACCTTGACTACTGTACGGTGGTCTACTTGGACGCGTCTGACGAACAGCGAGCGAGAGTGCAAAGATTGAGCAATTCATGTGTGAGGTACGTTACTGGGGCTAGGAGGGATGAGCATATCACCCCCTGCTTGAGACGTCTGGGCTGGCTCCGTATGGACTCACGCAGATTCTACTTCGCAGCCCTGCTACTATATAAAATAATTCGGATGCGTGAGCCCAGTTACTTGGCTGCCTTTTTACGGTGCACAAGCCTAGGTCAACAAGCAGGGGAGAGCAGCCGGAGCTTGGCTTCCCTGCCTTGAACTATAAGACGGGTGATAGAGCGTTTCTGGCTCAGGGTGCCCGCTTTTGGAACTCCCTCCCCCCCTCCCTGCGCTACCTTCCATCACTTTCATCATTCAAGAGGGCTGTGCGCCAACACCTGCTTGATCTCGACGCCTAGCCTCTCTATAAGGATGCTTAGAGCTGCCAGTGCGGGGACCTTTATCTAGTTTAGTATTAGACTGCGGATTAACTTTGATCTGTGATTTTTTGACTAAGCGGCTGTGATACCTTACTGTGATATTTTATGAAATGGTTAATGTATAACTGTAATATTTTCCTTTTAGCGTATAGTACCAGCTGTGATATTTTCTCTAGTTTTATTTATTTATTTTGTCTTAATGAAGGGTCCTCGTGATTTTTAATGATTTTTATGTATTTTATTTTTATTTTATCATATGGTTCTTTTTTATTATTTTTTTTATCGTAATTGAAGGTCTTCGTAGACAAACATATTTTTATGTATAATTTATATATTTGTATCAGGTTGTATTACTTTTATTTTTATATATTTTTATTATATCTTATTTTACTGTATTTTATTTTAAGTTATACACTGTATAAATTCTGTATTAATTATTTTGCCGCGAAGGCAAATAAATCGTATCTATCTATCTATCTATCTCTCCTTTTTCGCTGCGACGGGCCTCGCCTCTCTCTCTCTCTCTCTCTCTCTCTCTCTCTCTCTCTCTCTCTCTCTCTCTCTCTCTCTCTCTCTCCTGCGAGTATCGGCCGCGATGCTCTCTCTCACTCGCTCCCGTGAGTGAGCTCGGCCGCGCTGCTCTCTCTCGCTCTTTCGCTGCCTCGGTCGAGTGTGGATCTCTCTCCCTCTCCCTCAACCATCGGCGAACGAGGTTCTCGGAGCCGTGCTGCGTCTCTCTCTCTCTCTCCTCTCTCTCTCTCCAAGTCGTCGCGCACGGGGGACGAGCAGCTGCCTCAGCTACGGTAGAAGCGATACTGCCGGGCTCTGTCTCTCACTCTCCTTCCCCCTCGCGCAAGGTTGTCGCGAGTTTTTATTTCGGGGCTCATTGTGTATCGTAGTTGCGCTCGGTACTTTTCGCACAGCTATACGTGCGAGCAACTACACACACATACAAGCCCTTGGAGAAATACGAGGACAAGCCCGACTCTATTTGTGAATCCTCGTGCCGCAATTTTCGGCCTTGCCTTCTCCAAGGCCGCGGTATGTTTATGTTTTCGGTCAACTACCTGTGCGTATACCGTGCGTCGGAGATCGGCTCGATCCGAGCTCCGTGTTCGCGCACATACACACACACAGACGCACCTGCCGTTACACCCCCTATCCAGACGCGGACTATACCCTGGATAGTCTGCTCTGCATCCTTGAATCCCTTACACGGGGGCGCCTCGGATACCTCCCCGGAGATATATCGCAGGACTCGAACTACCGTCCGTTCCTGCCTCGAACCGATTTACCTCACTCTCCTTTTCGTCGTTGCCCTAGGAACTTCCGCGTTCTATAGGGCTTTCGGGGGTTTCTGGGATTCCTCCTCCTGCCGTCCGTATCGCGATGCGAACCGATCCGCGCGGGCGTCCCCGGGGCGCTTTCACCCGATCGCCTGACACTCGCTGCTCGGCGGCGCTCCGCCGGCTTCCGGTGGGTCGCTCTTCACCGGTCGATCTCTCGCCGGTCGCGATCTCTCATCCTTGAACGGCCTCTTCGTCTCTTGGAGGGGATGTCTCGTTATTCCAGGGGGAAATCCCCCCTTCTGCTGGTTCGTACAATGGAAGGATTCGTCTCCCTCGCTCCGTACCCGACCCGTCAGTGTTCACGAGTTCACTGCGTATCGTCAGCAGACGAACTCGTTTACCGACGGCCTCTCGTTCGATTCGGACACTCTCGGCGAATGTGACCAGGCACCCGGCAGTTCCAGCACTTTAACGGCCCGTACGCTGCCGCACACGTGCCGACTGTTCCGTCGGAGCCTGTTCCTGCTCGCTCGTCGATGTTCGTCCCGCTACTCGAGCTGAACGGGCCGCTGATATCCGAGCTCTCCTTCCGATATCGCCGAAATTTTCTGTTCTTCTTTTTCTTGTTCGGTCTCTCTGGCGATTCGGTCCGAGACGCAGACGTCTCTGATGAAGAGGCTGACAGCGCGTATCCGGAGCTGATCCGCTTCATCCCTTCCAGAATCATTTGGGAGAAGCGCTCCAGCATCTCATCCAGCGTTTCATTGCTCTGGGGGGACAGTGCGGGCGGCGGATCCTTGTCCTCAACCGCTGCTCTCTTCCCCCTTAACGGTGCCGCTTTGGGTGCCCTGTGCTCTAATTCAGCGTAAACACGAGCATCTGGTGGAGGCGGGGGCTTATAACGCTTTTCGGTGTGCCCCGCTAACTCGGCCTCCACCGCTGTGTCGGATAGCGTATCGACATCGGCGAATTCCCCTCGTCTAACCCGCTGCTGCGGCCGTGGCTTCGTATTTCGACGAAACGTTCCCAGCTGGGTTTCGAGGGGCGGTGGTGGCTCCATCTTACTCATCATTGCCTCGGGGCAGGTGATGAAGTCACGCACCGAATCGTCGGGTCCTTAGGTGCGCATCGCCACCTCGTGGGCTAAGCGCTGGTGGAACCAGTCTTTCACGCCGACCCATCGATGAATTTTCCGGCGAAATTCATTCCACGTGGACCAACCCTGTCTATGGGAACGGACCCACACCCCTGCCACACCGACGAAGAGTACGGGTAAAGCACTTAATTTCTCGTCTTCCGGTAGCTTCGCCAAGGCCCGTTTCTCTTCGACTCTATCGAGGAACAAGTCGATATTTTCCTCTCGATTTCCGGCGAACCTCATTCCCCAACGTCGAACTATTTGACCGACATCCCTTGGTGTTCCACCGGTCGTATTTTTGACGTTGTGTTTCGCCGTCTGCAAGGTCGCATCCCGCGAATCGCGCCGTTGCTCAGAATCGGAAGTGTTCCGCACTTGATTCTGAGCTCCCCCCCTCTCCAGGCATCGCCAAGGCTCGTTTGGCGTGGGAGCGGGATGGGTGGCGACGGTGATATTCTATCACCGGGGGATGGTTGTTATATCCTGACTCTTCTTATCGTTCTTCCATCTTGTCCGGAGTTCCTCGCTGCGGTTTCTTCTTCCTGTGGCGGACAGGTGGGCGTCGAGTTTGCCGAATCGTCGTGATTGGCCTCTCCACCTGTCCCGACGAGCTCTGTCGTGTCACTCGTCGGACGGGTTGTTGGCTTGCCAGTGAATGTCCGGAGGGTTTCTTCTATCCTCCGCAATCTGGCTTCCATTCCCCCGACATATGCTGCCCACTCGTTCGGGACTTGAACCGTCGTACCGTCCGCCATCGTAATCGTGTGCGTTGTACCATTTTCTAATTGACGTCCGGTACTCTCCTCAGCCTCGGTCGAGTCGCCCTCAACCTGTGCACCTGGGGCCTCCGCTGCCCGTACAGTGCTTCGCTCGAGGCACTGTGCTTCTGTCGCGTCCGACTTCAGTATCTCGAGTGGATGTGCCTTGTCACTGGTGGAGATCACGTGATCCACGAACGCTTCACGTGCGTTCATGCGCTCCAACAGTGTCGAATCCTCATCATCGGCGACTAACCCCGCAAAATCCCTGGGATCGTAGTCGCCGGATAGCCACCGGCTGAGGCGGATCAATCTCGTGAACAGTCTGCCATCTATTCTTAAACCGAGGACTTGCATGTATTGCTGTATCTCTTCATCGCTGAGGCACTTACATCAATCCTCGACGGCTTTTCTTACCGAACCCGCCATCGCTGATTTGACTAATCGCTGTCAAAATCTATTCAGCGCAACTCGTTTACGGGTTATTAGCCACACGAAACTCGCTCTCAACAAGTTCTAATCTCTCTCGGCGTGTACCTGTGCGCGGCTAATCGATCGCACGCACGTATCTGGTTGGCGCACCAAAACTACAAAAAGTAAAAAATAAATACAATTTAATTTTCCCACCTAACCAGGTACACTCCCTTTGAGTGCGTGTGTGTGTGTGTTTCGGTTCGACTCCCAGTTGAGGTCTTATAATTTTGTACCTTCAGCTGGGCGACGCTAAACCGCTACTTTTATCTCGAAAAGTAAAACAAAAATTTCCGCGAAACCGTTTCCAAAATTTTAGATCGTAAATTTTCCGGTCGAGAAAAAAAAAATGTATTTCTCACTGCCGGTCTTCGTACCGACAGAATCCACACGCACACACTTACACACGCAAGTTACCGCGCGCTCACGAAATTTGGTACGCGACGCGTCGCGGTTATCAGCACCACCCACTTTTCCTTCAATACTTAGGAAAAACAACCAATTTCCCCGCACGCTCGTCGGTGGCAGGTGTCCGTGTTTCCACACGTTATGGGCGCCTGCTGTAACGGGCTAAAAGCTGTCCTCGATGCGTTATATCTCAACGCAGACTTGCCGATGAATGGCGCAGCAATTGACAGGCGCGAGCACTTACTCGTGCCAACCCTCGATGATTAGCGGCCCGTCAGCTCCGTGCTGTTGCTCGCCGTCGGCTGCTTTCAGCAGCAGCCGGGCCTTTTCGCTCCGTCACAACGCGCGACTTCGTCGTCGCGCTCTTTCTCTCTCGAGCGTGCTGCCCCAGCTGCTCAGTTATCACGCGAGTACTACGTACTCGCGACCGCGGAGGCCGGCGGTATTCTTCACCGTGCCACCGAATAGGGAATAGAAAGTAGGATGCCTGAAATAATACGCGAACAATTAAAAGCAAATAATTATCTTTATTGCCCCTGGAGGCTGTTCACTATTTACACGCCTGGCGCGTACTCTAGGTACGCGCCGATTCGGATCGTGCGCCAGCGCACGCGAAGTACGTGGGTGCTCTGCCGCACACACGTACGCGCAAAAGCGGCTCGCGACGTAGGCCTATCGCCGCGCCCGATCGGCGCTCACGCGCGCGTCGGCGGCCTCGCTCTCTCGTCCGTGTTCCGCTCTCCGGACGTACGTCCTCCGCGGGGAGAGCGCGCGTCCGCCTGGCTAGGGCTTACCTCAGTTGCAGCGAGAAGGCGCGGTTGAACGCGCTCGGCGGTGCCTGCTGCAGCGCGCCGCTGTGTCTCTCTCTCTCTCTCCTTCTTCACTGCTACGGGCCTCGCCTTTCTCTGTCTCTCTCTCGCTCCTGCGAGTATCGGACGTGATGCTCTCTCTCACTTGCTCCCGTGAGTGAGCTCGGCCGCGCTGCTCTCTCTCGCTCTTTCGCTGCCTCGGTCGAGTGTGGCTCTCTCTCCCTCTCCCTCAACCACCGGCGAACGAGGTTCTCGGAGCCGTGCTGCGTCTCTCTTTCTCTCTCTCTCTCTCTCTCTCTCTCTCTCTCTCTCTCTCTCTGTCTCTCTCTCTCTCTCTCTCTCTCTCTCTCTCCCTCTCTCTCTCTTTCCAAGTCATCGCGCACGGGGGACGAGCAGCTGCCTCAGCTACGGCAGAAGCGATACTGCCGGGCTCTGTCTCTCGCTCTCCTTCCCCCTCGCGCAAGGTTGTCGCGAGTATTTATTTCGGGGCTCATTGTGTGTCGTAGTTGCGCTCGGTACTTTTCGCACAGCTACACGAGTCTCTACACACACACACACACACACAAGCCCTCGGAGAAATACGAGGACAAGCCCGACTCTATTTGCGAATCCTCATGCCGCAATTGTCGGCCTTGCCTTCTCCAAGGCCGCGGTATGTTTATGTTTTCGGTCAACTACCTGTGCGTATACCGTGCGTCGGGGATCGGCTCGATCCGAGCTCCGTGTTCGCGCACATACACACACACAGACTTGCCTGCCGTTACATAGTTAATAATAATAATAATAATTAAATATAATAGCTCAGGAGGCTGGAGTTGTAATAAACGCGGTCTGAGACATTTTATTTTGTTCATCATTCTTACAGTTCTAAGAAAAAAAAATAGAGCGATAAAGAAACGATGATTAAGGTTTTATTCCGAACAATTGAAAAAATTAAAAAAAAAAACATAGTTGTAATGTGATTTATTTACTTAAAACGATAGAAATAGTCAGTGTATTATAAAGTGCATTTAACATGACTAAGATAACTTTTTTCCCAAAATGTCGATTCTCTAGAAACTATATATTGTCACTACAAACAATTATAGATAAATTTTTTCTAAGAAAGTGATGAGTTAAGTCGATCTGACGGAGGTGAGGATTAGAAATAAAAAATTCAACGATTTCATTAGAAAAGGCATCGTTTCGTTGGCTTGGTCTGCCAACCTCTTCAGGCTACAATTTTTTTATTAAACAGAAAAAACATTTAATACAATGTAATTAATAGAAACAGACCAAGCCAACGAAACGTTGCCTTTTCTAATGAAATCGTTGAATTTTTGATTTCTAATCCTCACCTCCGTCAGATCGACTTAACTCATCACTATCTTAGAAAAAATTTGGGAGTGCGATATTTTACTCATATTCTACACAAAATTATAGATAAATCACTGGATTTTTATTGTTTCTCAATTTATTTTAGTTTTTAAGGTATTATTTTGCTCCTTAAGTAATTTGAAGGAGATTCGCCGAAGGTAAAATTCAAAATTATTCAAAACCCAGAGAGTTATAGGGAATTAAAAAAATATTATTTCCGATACAGTGTGCGTAAAATACGATTTTACATATATATCGTTTGATACACGTGCGAAAGATGATTCTTCTAGAATCAACACTTACGCAGTTGTATTGAAATATACTATTTTTACCGACGTGCATGAATTTATGAACAATTAAACTTTCTGAGTTTTGAATAATTTTGAAAGTCCACGTGAAGTTACTTTAGAAGCATAGTGAGACCTTCGAAACTAAAATCAGTTGAGAAACAAAAATGATTCCAGTGACATCAATAATTGTTTGTTTGTTGTGACAATATCTACTTTTTAGAAGATCGACATTTGTGAAATTAAGTTATCTTAGTCATATTAAATACACTTTATTTATAATACATTGACTATCTCTATCATTTTAAATAAATAATAATTGCAACTATGTTTTTTTCTTTAATTTTACGTAAACTCTTCAATTAGCACTGCTTTGACTATAGAGAGTCCCAGAAGAACTACGTTAAAGCTTCTTGCTGTCCTCGTCTCGCTCTCAATTGCTCGGAGTTAACCGCTTCAATAACATTGCTGCAGTCAGTTGAAACTGCTGTTTGAGATCCGATGAAGACTTAACGCGGTCATGTTCCTCAGAATAAAGTAGACCAGAATCGGCCAGTGTCCCGATAGGTGCAAACAGGGACGAAATTGGAGAAAAAAGTAGCTCATTCTCTCACGCGAGTTTGGTTCACACGATAATTTTTTTTTTTTTTTTTTTTACGTTCATTCGACATAGGTATTAGACATAATTTTAATAGAATACTATGCTAGTTTATTTATTTATTTATTAAGATGTGAAATAAGATAGATTTTTAATTTTTCTTTTCTTAAGATCTTATTTATTGTTTAATCGAGTAAACTGGTGATTTACATATTTAAAGAAAACTAAAATAGAACCCCCTTTACATGACATTAATACTACTCAAATTTTGTGTACTTGTTTCTGCTAAATCTCAATAATACAGAAAAGGATACTAGTAATAACATGTTTGACACATATTTTGTATAAAGAAGCTTACTTGATTGTGCTGTCCTTTGGGTTTATTTTATTGATCTTATAAGCGTATCCTTCATAGAAAAAACATGGTTTCATCCTACCTCCTTTCCGGCCCTTAGGATTTCCTGACTTTTTTAAAGTCTTAGGTGTTGAAATATCATCAACATTCTCGTCTTTACATTGTTAAATATTTATTATGTATAATTTGATGGCAGTAAATATACAAAATTGAAGTTACTTTAATATTTAAGTGTTATATGGTAGCGTCCAGCAGAAACGGGCCACCGAGCGCGCGCGGTGCCTTTTTTCGCGTAAAAGGCGCTCTGTTTAACTCGCTCATAATCGTATGCCGCGTCTTTGAAAAAAAAACAAGGATCTATATCGATAGATTTTTTTCTGCTCTTTCCAATTGCGCCATTGTTTTTATTGCGAAACGCGTTCTTCCGGACGAAAACTCGAGTTGAATATTGAAAGCCATTTTTCTCATGTTTTTTTTCAAAATAAACTACACCATTGGAAAGTACAACTCTTAAGCTTCAAAACCCTATCTTGGAGAAGTTGGAGAAATAAAGGGTTTAAAAGTAACAACATGAAAAAGACAGCGCCGAGGGTCCGCGCGAGCCCCTCGCGCCCGTGCGTACGGCACGTTTAAGTGCACGCTCTATTCAATTCGCTAATAATCGTGTACCAAGTCTCTGAAAAAAGAACTAAGGACATATATCTTCTAGTTGAAAATTCCATTTGAATGTTTAAACTCTATTTTTTCAATAAAATATCAGTCTTTTCTTCAAAATGAATTATATTCTTCAAAAGTACAAGTCTTAAACTATAAAATATTATATTTTTAAGTTGAAACATGAAAAGTTCAAAAATAGTAAGATCAAAAGACAGCGGCTGCCCGAACTTTTTACGCTATGCTCAAGGGCGGATTAATACACGCGATGTGCTATTTCGCCCTTTCTTTTTTGTAAATATAAAATGTTTTGTAACTTACAATGCCAATGCGTGGACATAATTTTGTGGATCTAGTTGTAACAGCTAGTATAATATTACAATGAACTTTGTTCATTTATATAACAAAATTTGAAAAACATAATATATTAAACATAAAAATATCCATGAACGCACTGAAAGCGGTGAAACAGAAATTTAAAATAACCTTATAGATTGTTTAATCTGGCATAACAATATTACCTTTTCCTTTAAATTCTAATTTTTTTACATTTTTTTTATTTTATAAGAATTGTCCTTTTTGCGACATCCGCTTCTTTCTTTGTTTGAGTTTTAAGTACTTTTTCTTTTTTGATCGGTGGATGTAATTGAGAATCTTCTGACGCTGAAAACCTTTTAAGTTCTAACTTTTTGGCATCATTTAATAATTTAATACAATGAAACAATTGAGTTCCAGGTATTGTCTTAGCTGAGGCTAGCCTGTTTTGTAGCTTTTCTGTAGCCTTTAAGTAATCGTCTTTTGATGAAAAAAAGCACTCAATATTTTTGAAATACTCAGTTGCCCATTTGTATACATCTTGGGGCGTCAATATATAATTGTCGGATACTTTCCGTAAACTTTCTCGTCTGGCATTGCTTTTCACGGAAGCACCTATTCCATCACATGCATTTTTTCCGTGGGCTGTTGCATGAAAATGCCACTCAGCATCAACAGCAAAATCATCATAATGATGAAGAAGATTTTGGAAATTGCGTTTATTTTTAAAATGTTGCGCAGCTCTATCAGTAAAATAAATAACTTTTCTAACTAAATCGAAAGACTTTTTAAGGAAATTAATTATAATTTCTTGTATTAGATAAACTGCAACAACGTCATGAATTAAACTATCTGAGAAAACTACCATGCTTTTGTGTTCAATTTTAGATTCTGATCCTTTATAGTAAATGACTATGGTAGCTAAACTACATTGATTATTATTATAATGAAATGATTGTGCTGCATCTTGTGCTATAAAAGCATAGTTTTCCGAAAAATCTAGAGAAATTAAAAACTCTCCTTCAGATAAGGATTCTCTCAAGTATTGAAAATAAGAAGACTGTTGTTTAGAAATAAATGAATAAATTTTAAGTTTATATAAAAGAGGAAAAAAAATATCGATAAATGAAGACTTAGAAACGGTTTCAGTATGCAATGTTGATCTATCGGTAGTTTTCCACATTTGAAACTTTATTTCATTAATCTCAGAGCTTTCGAATAATAATTCTGGATCATTTTTTAGAGGTTCGACACCAGGACAGTTTTCGCACATATTTAAATAGCATTTCGCTGTTGGACTTTTACAAACTATTTCGGCTCTGCAATCTTTATAAGTGTTCATTCTATCAAAAGAAACTCCTGAGTTCCTTAAACCAACTAACAGAAGTTTAACATTTTGATGATAAACGCAAACACACACTGAATGTGTCCCACTGCTACCAGCTAAAACACAATATTTAGGACGACATTCGGCAAATTTACTGAATCCTATTTTCGATCCAGGATACTGTTGCTTATATTTTAAATATAGTTCTCGAAGATTGTATAAAACAAGCCGTTTCTGGATGTAACTTTTTGTGCCATCATCATTTTTTATACATTTGTTATCTTTATAGCCTGGCATAATTCTACTATTCTCATCACTTTCATAGAAGAGCTTTGCTTGATCTAAAATATCACTTGATATTTTTTTATTTCCTCTGTTGTCATTTAATTGGGCTGGGTTATCAAATAATTTACATTTCGATGAAAATCGACGAGACAAGTTCGAAAATCTAGCTACTTTGCGAGTGCTTCAGTTTTTAGGAAGTAATTTTAAAAGTAATATCTTTTCCATATTTGTCAAATTTTAGTCATTCAACAATTTTTTCAAATTAAAAATAATTTCTTTAGAATCTTCTATTGAAATCTCACTCTCTTCTTCAATCTGAGCATTAGATTTTATTCGACAAGAATCGCATATTTTGTCTCTATCAGTTAAATGCGGATAACAAGCTCTAAGTTTATCAGAAACAAACCTAAGTTTCGATGAATGCTTTATTTCATCAAATGGATTACAGCAACGATTTAAAATGTTACACATTTTATTAAGCTTTTTTTTATTAAGGCAATAAGACAAAGGGGCAAAGTAATAAGGCATGTGCATAAAGCACCTGGCTAGTGGGCGACGCAGGCCTCTATTTAAGCCCGCGGGATGATGTTTTTCATTGAAGGTAGCGCGCTTGGTGCTTGCCATCTAGCAGGCACTTCGGGTACTAATCCCGAACAGAAGCATTTCGGAATAAAAATAATGGCACCATTGGAAAGAGCAGGAAAAAATCTATCGATATATGTCCTTAGTTCTTTTTTCAGAGACTTGGTACACGATTATTAGCGAATTGAATAGAGCGTGCACTTAAACGTGCCGTACGCACGGGCGCGAGGGGCTCGCGCGGACCCTCGGCGCTGTCTTTTTCATGTTGTTACTTTTAAACCCTTTATTTCCAACTTCTCCAAGATAGGGTTTTGAAGCTTAAGAGTTGTACTTTCCAATGGTGTAGTTTATTTTGAAAAAAAACATGATATACTTTGAGAAAAATGGCTTTCAATATTCAACTCGAGTTTTCATCCGGAAGAAATGGAAATGAATTTAAAGTTAGAACAAGCAAGCGAAGTAGATGAGCGAATCAAGTATCGAAATTTAATAGGAGAATTATTATATATTAGCATAGGCACGAGGCCAGACATTTCATATGGCGTCAATTATCTAAGCAGATACCAAAGTTGTTACGGCGAAACACACTTCAAGTATGCAATGAGAATATTGAAATACTTAGTAAAGACGAAAGATCTAAAATTAACTTATTATTGTAATTTAGAAAGTAATACACTAGATTGTATGGTAGACTCCAATTATGCAGGAAATAGTTTAGATAGAAAATCGACAACTGGTTTTGTGATAAGATTGTTCGGAAATTTAATTTATTGGAAAACACACAAAGTACGGTAACAAAATGTTCAACTTTTGCTGAGTATACGGCTATGTCTGAAGCAGTAAGAGAAATATTGTTTATTAGAAATTTATTGACTGAATCATTTGATGTAAATTTTGAAAACGCGACAAAAATGTATGAAGATAATTCAGGAGCAATTGCGATTGCTAAGTTTGGGAATTTCACCATGAATTCGAAACATATAGAAGTACAGTATCATTACATAAATGAAAATTACGAAAATGGTATCCTTGATTTATAAAAATCGATTCGCAGAATAATTTAGCTGACATGTTAACAAAAAGTTTAGATAAATCAAAGTTTATTATAAATATAAAAGCATTAAGATTAATATAAGATTATAAGCGAAAGTTGAACAAATCGAATATAAACGTAAACAGAAGTCAAATGAAATAAATATGTTTGAAAATACGTATGTTACAGTCTAGAGTATAAATTTAAGGAGGCGTGTTGTAATATGGTGAATATTATATCTAGATCTAATGTATGATACTAGTGGCGCCACCTGTTCGCACTTTGGAGGCGCGGCCTACTCGAGGCGAGTGAGCGCCGTGCGCACACTTCTCTCTCGCTTGTCGACCGTCATGGAGTACGATCGTACGAACAACGTATAACAGTAAAATCCGTTATTAAACTAAATATAGTTATCATTACGTTTTTAAAAATTTTTATTACTTTTGAAAAGCTTAAACATCCACCGCATGAGCCTTTGTCCTTGATCCTGGTGTGTTCGGCTGTGCATCCTGATGATATAACTGTTTTTGAGGGCATGGAAATAAATGTTGATGCAGAGTTAACTTTGTTTAATACTAATAAATATTAAACAAAGTTAACTCTGCATCAACATTTATTTCCATGCCCTCAAAAACAGTTATATCATCAGGATGCACAGCCGAACACACCAGGATCAAGGACAAAGGCTCATGAGGTGGATGTTTAAGTTTTTCAAAAGTAATCAAAATTTTTAAAAACGTAATGATCATTATTTACAATTTTACATACATAACATTTTACAAAAATAATTCGGTATTTTGTTTAAAAAAAAAAACTTAATTTTCTAGTTACCTTATTTCTACTTTACCGGCATTACATTCTTAAGTTATTCGAATTTAATTAATTAATGTTTTAATGTAAGTTACGCATTTTATTAAAATAGTGTATAAATAAATAATTTTTACAAATCATTGATATTTTACACAAATAATCAAACTGAAATAGCAATAAATATAGAGAATGTAGCGTATAGAGCCGAAAATGACCACAATCTTTCAAGCGAGTGATAGCGTAATGGATAGGGTGTCTGCGCAGGAACTCAAAGTTCGTGAGTTCGATTCTCGGTTGGGTCGGAAATTTTATATATCGTTTTTTTCTGCGATAATGTATTTGCTATCCATTGAGAAAACAAGTTTCATTAACGAATAAACGTTATATTTCATTTTTTTTATGTTTGTATTGTCACGTGATTTTTCACGTGATTAACCACGTGAGAAATCACGCCAAATCGTCATAAGAGAAATCACGTGAGAAATCACGAGAGAAATCAAATGGTAAATCATATGATTAATCACGTGATTTTTTCGCCAGGGCTCAAATTCAAGAGGTCGGCCGGCACAAGAGGGCTACGTCATTCACCAACAATTTGATCTATAGCGGGCTGGGCGCCCAAGGGATCGTTATACTGAGTATCATCCTATATGTTGATACACGAACTTTACTTCGAGGAAAAAGCTTGATTGGAGCCACCCGTAAGCGGGCGAACGGTCCTGACGACGTCGAGATGAATAAGAGATGGGATCGAAACGCCAGACCCGAAGAAACTCCGGGACGACCACTGCTAATTTGAGTTTGTAATCGTATTCACAATTTTACTCCCAATTGTCAAATGTAAAAATTGTTTTGGTCAATTCTGACCAGATCCGTTGGGAGCAGGAAAGAAAATAGACTACGATGTTAAGTAGTTGCAACGTTTCGTCGACGGGTTTGTCGACCTCTTCAAGCTTTATTAAAAAATATTAATATAATTAACAGAACGGGCTCACACTAGTCTTAACTTACAATGGTTGAAAATATTTTTTTTAAAAAATGCGAAACGAATTACCTAAGTTATCGCACAGCGATTCGTCGAGTAATGTGAAAGTACATAGCAACATGACTTATATATGAGGCGTTTCGCCTCAACTCTCCCAGCGCGGCGCGCGAGCGTCAAATCATGCTATTTTCAAGTCGTGTTTACGATATCAATATGAATTTCAAAAAATTATGTGATAAGTGTTTCCGACGTATTTTTTCCTCAGCTTTCCAATGGTGTAAGTGGTTTTTCCGAAATTTTCCATTTTCACCCTCAAAAAGTATAAAACATACTATATCTCGGAAAGTATATTTTTAATATTTTTTTTATCATCTAGATCGAAAGGTGAGCATTTTTTACGTCGGAAAGGATTTTTTGCAAAATTTGCTCGAATGTTTTTCTTAGAGAAACAGAACGCGAAAGAGCAGACGCAGCGTCTCCTTCGTGCGCGGTATGCGGCGCGCTGTACAGCGCGTGGACTAGATGTATTTCGCTCTCTAGTAACCTTATTATTTTTATTTATCATTTTTAATTCTTTATGGAATATCTTTTTGCACTTCGAATTTCACTTATATGCACGATTGACATTTTCATAGGTTATTTCGCAAAAAAAAAACCGCTGCCAATTCTTTGGCACTTAGCTTCCTCAAACTAATTCATCGTTTCCTAATTAAAAATTGAAATTCTGAAAATACATTTTTCATAAAAAGGAATGCTAAAGAATTTCAATAATACTTTGAACCGATGCGTCTTATACCAGTTTCTTGCAAAATAGTATATTACGGAGCTATTTTAAAAAAAGCTTTGACAGACCACCAAGTTTAAAAAAAATTGAGATTAAAAAGAGATATAAGAAGGGGCTAAAAATGTCACTATTAATACGTTTTGATATTTTAATTTACTACATTATATAAAAATATTAAAATGATAGTTCTCGAAAATAAATGTATAATATATATTCATATAGATAATCACTTAAAATTGCAACACAATATTGCCACCAACAAGTGTAATAAGTAACAGTTAAAATTTCAAGTCGATAAATAAATTATTTTTTGAGATATTAATTTTTTAAATATAAAAAAGTTTTCATTAATAACAAAGGACAGAGTGAAGATATTTTAAATTTTAAAAAAAGAAAATGTAGGTAATTTGAATACCTTTTAAGAGAAGTATATTATTGTATGTAATAATTACTATAAGATACGAAAAAATCAAAAAAACTAAAAATTCAAAATCGTTTTTTGGTTATAAAACAAAAGAAAATCAATAAAATCCCAAATCCATCAGGGTACTTTCCTTTTGCCGCAAGACGAAGCGAATAAGCTTTACCCGACGAAAATCGGTTGATTAGTTTCGGAGATATTAAGAGTTGAAATACACACACATACACACGCACACACACATATACATACATCCACGAAATCAAAAATCATCAAAATCAAATAATATACACATATACCACCATAAAACATCTTTTTGAAGACTTTTTTTTCGAAAATTTTTTTCACCGTTACAAAGCTTCCTCTTTGAGGAAGCAAAAACATTACAATCAATTTGAAATAGCAGACGCAACGCTTCTCACTTACTTTTTACCCGATAGGTGGCTTGCGTATAGAAAATTTTTGCCCGAGAGTAATTTGTTGTATCCAATTATATAAGTCTGATGAATTTTCGATCTTTGTTATCCTTGAAATTGTTTAAGAATTTTAACGCTGTTTCCGTTATATTTGTGTTCTTCGTGTGTTTGCTGATTAAATCATAATTTATTTTTGGTTTATTTATTGCATTTATTTTCTCGCTACTGAAATGGATCCAGCTTTGAAGCTGAAATGCATAAATCCTTTTAATAAAATTAATCACTCTGTGCGTAAAAATTTGTCGAATTTTCCTTCAATATTTAGGAGTGCGTATCCCCTCGTACCAGAAAACGCGAAAATTTGTTCCAACTGTCAACGTTAACTTTATAAACATAAGTTAGATTTACCTTCATGCGATGCCAAAAAAGCTAAAATTGAATGTACTGATGAATATCATAAAGCAGGCGTGGCAGTTCTCAACCAATTAAAAAAAAAATTTTTAGAATCACCGGGTAAGGAAGATAAAATTCAGCTACTCACGCTTGCTCCTGATTTTTGGTCTCGCAGAGACTTAATCAGAGAGTTCGGTTGTACTGAGTGGGAAGCTCGAGAAGCGAAAAAGTTAGTAACTGAAAGTGGAATTTTTTCAAAACCTGAAAAGAAAAGGGGCAAAATATTTCCAGTTGAAAGTGTAGATTCAGTTAAACGTTTTTATGAGAGGGACGATATTAGTCGTGTAATGCCCGGATTAAAAGATTGTATATCTGTTAATCAGGATAATGGTAAAAGAGAACATGTACAGAAAAGGTTACTACTTGGTAATTTACGTGAAATTTATTGTTTATTTAAAAAAGAGCATGAATCTGTTAATATTGGCTTCACTAAATTTACTCAATTGAGGCCGCCGCATTGTGTTCTAGTGGGATGCAGTGGTACGCATAATGTATGCGTATGTGTACACCACGAAAATATCAAGCTGATGTTAAATGCTATTAATTTACAGAGTTTAACTGAAGGTACTCGACTATTTCTTAAAAACTACCACGATTGCATCCAAGCAATCGTATGTAGTAATGCTAGTTCGAAATGTTACTTGGGAGACTGTTTAGATTGCCCCAATATGCCTGTATTACGGAAACATTTGTTTGAATGTTTTGAGAGAAATGATATTTTTCAAATACAGTATGAGTCATGGCTTCAGACAGATCGTTGCACAATAGTATCTACAACTGTAAATGTTTATGAATTCATGAACATACTGGGAGAAAAATTAATAAAATTTAAAACTCATGACTTCTTTGCGAGAAAACAATATCTTTTCTTAAGCGATTTGAAAAAAAACCTTCAAAAAGGAGAATTCCTTGTTTGTTGTGATTTTGCAGAAAACTATGCGTTTATAGTGCAAAATTCAACACAATCGTTCCACTGGAACAATAATCAAGCAATAGTTTTTACAACAGTGGTATATTATAACGAAAATCAAGATCTTAAACATATAAGCATTGCTATAATTTCTGATAATCTAAATCACGATACTGTTGCTGTTTATGAATATCAAAAAATTATAATATCGTATTTAAAAAGTAATTTCATAGTCAAGAAAATTTATTACTTAACTGATGGAGCAGGTCAGCATTTTAAGAACAAGTCTACCTTCCAAAATCTTCTGTTTCATCAAAGGATTTTGGAGTTCCTGCTGAATGGCATTTTCATGCAACAGCGCACGGTAAAGGTGCGTGCGATGGTATAGGCGCAAATTTGAAAAGAGGGGCGAAAAGAGCAAGTCTTCAACTCTCTTCGAGTAATCATATTTTAACACCAGAAGACCTTTACAACTGGGCTTTACGTAATTGCAAAGAAACTAAAGTTTTTTACAGCACTAAAGAGACCTATGAAAAAGCCGTTTTGAAACTAAAATCAAGGTTAAGTAAAATTAAATCTATACCGGGAACTTTACAGTACCATGCCGTTATTCCAATGAATAAAACAACATTAATACTAAAAAAAACGTCAATGAGTTCAGAATATCAAATCTTCCCTAAAAAACCCGTAAAACAAAACAAAATAAAATTATCTACTTTAAAAAAAAAGAATTATTAATATAAATACTAGTTTATTGTTGCTATTATTAAGGAAATCAAAATTTTAAGTGGTTGTTAGAGAGAGAAATGCATCTAGTCCACGCGGTGTACAGCGCGCCGAAAACCGCGCGCGAAGGAGACGCTGCGTCTGCTCTTTCGCGTTCTGTTTCTCTAAGAAAACATTCGAGCAAATTCTGAAAAAAATCCTTTCCGACGTAAAAGATGCTCAGCTTTCGATCTAGGGGGTAAAAAAAAATATTAAAAATATACTTTTCGAGATATAGTATGTTGTATACTTGTTGGGGGGGAAAATGGAAAATTTCGGAAAAACCACCTACGCCATTGGAAAGCTGAGGAAAAAATACGTTGGAAACGCTTATCACATAATTTTTTGAAATGCATATTGATATCGTAAACACGACTTGAAAATAGCATGATTTGACGCTAGCGCGCCGCGCTGGGAGAGTTGAGGCGAAACGCTTCATATATATTGGCTTCCTACCAAAACGTAAACAATAACAAATTTTGAATTAGATCGAGAATATACTTTACTTTTTGTGTAACAGATTAAAGATAGATTTGTATTCTCTACTGAGATTCTGTGTATCTTCTTTTTTGTTTATCGTATTTGGTGTACTGTTAATAAATAACATTTCAGAAATAAGTCTTTTATTATAGTTATTTTCAATATCTCTAATTGTTACTGCTTCAAAATCAAATTCATGATTATATTCATTTTTATGTATATTGACAACCAAATCACAATTATTATTCTTGCGATGTTCGGCAATTCATTTATTTAGGGCACGTTTAATCTCGCCTACGTACCGTGCATTGTAATCTTTACAAGGGAACTCATAAACCACATTCGTTTGCTTCAGTTTGTTGGTTTTATCTTTACCAAGAACAGCTAGTTTTGAGAGTTTATTAACTATATTTGGGATCATTACAATATTGTGTTTCCGTAGAAATTTTGAACACTTATTGTAAAATTTTGAATAAAATGGAAGTGATACTTTAATGTTGTGGCGGTTAGTATTTACAGGACTGTTTGTTTTATTTTGAAAATGAATTTTAAATAGTCTAGATCTTATATATTTGTCAATAAACTCTGGTGGATATGAGTTCTCTTTAAGTATATTTTTAACCCGCAATATATTTCTATTATGAAAATGTTTATAGGATAGCTTTATCAATCAAGTTAACAACTATATTCTTTTTTAATGATATCGGGTGGTTGCTGTAGTAGTTTAAAGTTCTATTAGATGACATCGATTTTGAATACCAGTCAGTGATAATATTACCATCCTGTTTAATGGGAGACACGTTCAAAAAGTTAATATTGTTATTAATTTCAATTTCATAGGTAAACTGAAGGTTGGGATCAAAATTGTTAAAACATTGATTCAATATATGAATATCGTCTTTTTTGATACAACAAATCGAATCGTCAACATATCGAAAATAGAACATAGGTATTATATTGAATTCAGTTTTTAGTTTCTTCCAACAAACAATTTCTAAATCTTCCATGACTAGATCAGCAAAAAACGGAGAGATTGGAGAATCCATCGGTGTCCCAAAAATTTGTTGGTAATATTTGTTATTAAAAGTAAAAAATACATTTTCAAATAAAAATTTGGTACAGGAAATAATATCACCGAACGGTATTTTACTATTGTTGAGAATATACTGCGCTCGTTTTTCCAAACTCTGGATAACAAGGTCTACAGAGATATTTGTAAAAAGTGAAACCACATCTAAAGATATCAGTGTGTAGTCATCTGGAATTTTTATATTCGTAATTTTATTAATTAGATCAAAACTGTTATCTATATGTGATTTAGGAAGAGGGAAACATGTTTTGAGGTTTTCATAAATTATTTTTGCTAAGAAATGTGTAGGGCTGTTCACAGTTAAAATTATCGGTCTAAAGGATAGTTTTGGTTTATGGATTTTTGGTAATCCATAACATCTAGCAAGAGATGTGTTTGTCTGCGTAAGTTGTATATTATGATATTTTTGTTTCAGAAGGTTGTTATCATTCAGATTTTTCAGAATCCTATAGACATTATTTTGTAATGTATTTAACGTTTTTTTTTATTTCTCTGTACACCTTATTATCATTCAATAAACTATTCATTTTTTTCTATATAGTCAGATTTCTCTAAGCACACGGTAACATTGCCTTTATCAGATTGTGTAAAGAATTTATTTTTATTATCGTTTATAAATTTTTGAGCGGTTTTGATTTTCTTAAGTAAACATAAGTCACTATGTTTCGTTGGTTGTTTACAATTATTTTGAAACTTTATAGCTTTCACTATGTCTTGTCTAATTTTATTTTTGTCATCGGTATTGAGTTGCGAGAAAATAAACATTGATTCTACGTTTTTTATGGTGTTAAAAACAATCGATTTCTGCATTTTGTGTTGTGTAAATGCGAAATTGCGACCCAGAGAAACAATTTCAGCGACATCGGTCGGAATATGTGTATTAGAAACATTTTTGATGCTTTGAAGCTTTGAGCGATAAGGCTCTTAAAACAGAGTCGCATACGATAGAATATGACTTTAATAGTAGGAACGAAATAATTCTCGCGGGCAATTAGTTGAAGAAAAGAAAAAAGGAAAAAAAAATACGTCACGTAACAGCCATAATATTATCGTATTAGGTCCAGAAAATATGCATCGATAGGAAATTCCACGATTTTTCAGAAAATTGGACTACTTCAGACATTTTCAAAAAAAAGAGATGACATAAATCATTTTCAATTTTTTCATATATTTCTTAATTTTTTTAGCCGACTTAATATTATTGAATTAGGCCGAAAAATATATGGATAAACAGGAAATTTGAGGACCTTTCAGAAAATTGGCCTACTTCAGACATATCCGAAAAAAGAGACGACATAAATTATTATCGATGTTTTCATATTTTCATTATTTTTCTTAACCGACTAATATTATCGGATGAGGCCGATAAAAATGGATACATAAAAAATGTCAAGATCTTTCAGAAAAAGGGCCTACTTCCGACATATCCAAACAAAGCGACGCGACAAATTATCCAGTTGAAGCATGTTATCGTATTTTGAGTAAACGTCTGCAAGGTAAAAGTCACAGCATCGTACGTTTATCTGCTCATTTACCTGAACAACAATCGATAGTAATTGAAGATTTAAATGATAAAGAGAGTGTAGAAGCTGCATTAAATCGATCTAGCACATTGTTAGCTTATTTCGAACTCAATAGGAGTGGTTCTACAGCTAGGCATTAACTATACTGAAATTCCTGCTCACTATGTTTTTAAACAAGATAACGTAAGTGGCAATAAAATTTATCGATGGTCTAAACGAAAATCTCGCTTCAATTGTATTGGGTGTATGTATTCTGTAAGTCCAAGTAAAATAGAGTTATTTCGTTAAGATTACTTTTATAACATTGTAAGGGTGCAATGAGTTTTTCTGATTTAATGACGGTATAATGCTACGATGCGATGCGGTATATCGTTATGGATACCATTTGTTGCAAAACTTTTTCAATACTGTATTATTTTGTAACGTTTAATAAATGACAAATAAATAAGAGTTTATACTATTTATTTTTTTATTTATTCTACTTTAAATTTGAGCTATTACATTAATTAAGGGGGTACTAGAGTTAAATTGTGTTTTTTTTTTATTTACCTAAAAAATATACATTTTGATCTGTAATGATATTTTTTATATATATATATTATACAAACGTAGTTTATTTTTTATTTAATAGGCCCTACCAGAGGTTTGTAAACCCATTTGATCCAAAGATATTGAGATTTTAAAATTTGTATCCTGCCGTAACCTCCAGGCTGAACAATTTGATATTTTTTAATGGGATACGGGCCAAAATCTTTGATTTTTATATCTCATTTGACTGAAGCTATTCGATTTCCTTAATTTATCGAATTAATATTTTTAAAGTCAAAAATTTGATTTAAAATCCACCATTTGGAAGGAATTTTTAAAAAATGGTGAATTTTAACTCAAATTTTTAACTTTAAAAATATTCATTGGAAAATTAAGGAATGCGAATAGCTTCAGTCAAAGGAAATAAAAAAATCAAAGATTTTGGCCCGTATCCCATTAAAAAATATCAAATAGTTTATTTTTTAACTGTAGTACCCCCTTAAATAAATAAAATACATTAATTGTAAGTAGTACACACCTAGCACCCGTGCTAGAGCCCTCTCTAGTGTCGGCTAATTCCTAAAGCTATGCTTTTTATTTCCTATGCTCTCCTCTATTAACCATATTTGAGATCTATTTGCCTTTATTTTTAAGTTATAAGGAAATTTGAGAACAGGGAATTTCCAAAATTGGTTTGTTGTATCATGTACCTAGAATTAGCAACACGTTAACAAAATGAAGTAGCAGAATACATTACCAAATCAAATTACGTTATGATTTACGTTATGATTTGTGTTACATAATTATCGCAGTCGATTCAAGATAATGCAATTACACTAACGTTGCACGTAGCGCGCCCAACATTCTAATATCCAAAAAAAGCGACGAGACAAATTATCTTCGATATTTTCATATATTTCTTAATTTTTTTAGCCGACTTAATATTATTGAATTAGGCCGAAAAAAATACGGATAAATAGGAAATTTTAAGACCTTTCAGAAAATGGGCCTACTTCAGACATATACAAAAAAGAGACGACATAAATTATTTTCGATGCTTTTATATTTTCATTATTTTTCTTAACCGACTAATATTATCGGATGCGGCTGATAAAAATGGATACATAAAAAATGTCAAGATCTTTCAGAAAATGGGCCTACTTCCCAACATATTCAAACAAAGCGACGAGACAAATTATTTTCGATATTTTTATATTTTTCTTAATTTTTTTAGCCGACTTAATATTATCGAATTAGACCGAAGATGTTACGTCCGTGATGTATCCTTAAATTACATTTGATATTCATATTCTCATCAGTAATTTCCTGATCCACAAAATTATTTGATTGCGAATTTAAACGACGCAGCATTTCTACAACGCAAGCGCGTGACGTAGCGAGCCACAAACTTCGCGAAAGCATACTCGCGTCGTAATTTTCTTCATATTCAGCGTTTTTCAATTTGAAATCGAGCGGTTTACGTTTAAATGTTTATTAAACTTGTTTAATAAGATGATCTCGACTCATCATCAAGATCATCTTTAACCCAATTTAACCATGTAATAAATACGGCGATGTACGCCACACACGTCAGTATCTCGCCCCAGTTCGCGAACTCCGTATTACTCCAGACGACAATAGGAGTAGCGAATATTTTTGTATAGGCCAATACGAGTCTATATCAGATTACGAGAAAATACTTATATTAATAAAATCAATAATTTATCCGTATTAATTATCTGCGCAATCAACGCATATATTATACTAAACGAATAAATCGAATATAGTTATTGTAAAGTCGATTACGATTCTAGATCATTTTATTGTAAATTTTATAATCCAATAAATAGTGCAATTAATTGAATATCAGTCTATTCATTTCCAAGACCTTTATCAAGGAGAAAAGGTAAATACAACCAAAAATATAAATAATCAATAATAAATAAGAGTAAATTTCTCAGCGTTCAAGACTTAACAAAGACAATATAGATAGATCGTAAATTTCAAGACAATTCAGAAAATGGACCTACTTCAGACATATCCAAAAAAAGCGACGAGACAAATTGTTTTCGATGTTTTCATATTTTTTATTATTTTTCTTAACCGACTAATATTATCGGTTGAGGCCGAAAGAAATGAATAGATAGAAATTTCAAGACATTTCATAAAATGGGCTTACTTCTGACAAATATTCAAAAAGAGCGACGAGACAAACTATTTTCGATGTTTTCATATATTTCTTATTATTTTAGCTGACTTAATATTATTGAATTAGGCCCAAAAAAATATGGATAGATAGGAAATTTCCAGACCATTCGGAAAATGGAACTACTTGAGAAAGGTATCCGAGAAGAGGGGACAAAACGAGACAAGATATTTTCGATATTTTCATATTTTTCTATGATTGTTTTAACCGACTTAATATTATCGGATTAGGCTGCTGTTTTCTTTCGATAATCAGAAAATTTCTCCCTAATAGTGTTACCATATATATAATATTAAATTATTAATAAGTAAAATTATTACTGAAGGGGTATCTAAAAAAATGCACCTTTTTATCTACTTCTTGGATAGGGTGGAAAAGCTAAATAAGAAGAGACTATCTACTAGATCTCAAAATCAGGAATCGAAGCAAAAGTAATGAAACTTTGTCAATTTTGACATAGGTATCAAAACCTTTAAAATATTGTGTACTATACTTTTTTGCATGATAATAAAAAATAATGAAACTTTTAAAATTTTTTTTCGATTCCTGATTTTTAAAGCTTATAATATTCGTATTTAATATCCGCATAGATGTATTGCACAGAAAAATCGTTAACTATTCCATATAATCATTTATCATAGTTTTAACGCTAAAAACTAACTTTTGACAGCAGATATAGCGATATAGCCATAACATCCTTAAGAGAAATCAGCAAATGAATATTATGATTTTTCCCAACAGAATGAAGCGAAAATTTTCGTTTATCATTTCCTACGAATACTTCCGTCAGAACTGACTCAGTACTGGCTCAAGACTGGTTCATACATCTCTTACTATCCAGTACTGAATGTATCACTTCTGGATTACTCACAGCCTTTTGCAGACTGTTAATATTAACTACCGCGAAATCGTGTAATGTCAATCAAAGTATCAGAAATTTCAGTATGACTAACATAGGTGAGTTAGGACAGTTCGAGCTCGCCTACCCTCTGAGCTGGCACTCGGTAGGTAAGGTAGAGCGCTACCTTGCCGGCGGCCGGTAATTGTAGGATGGTTGATAAGCCAACATTACTCGCAATTGATAACTCAAATCTACCTTACCGACAGAGCAGAATTTGTTCAATAATTAATTAATTAATTTTTTATTTTTTTATATTTTTCATTTTGAATCCTCTTTTTTCTCCTGTTCAATAAGAGGAGTATGAGAGTTGAACTTGAGCTTTGACCCATCTTGTACGATGTCAGGGACACAAGCAACTACTCCCAATAGATGTCTTGATAACACACAAAGCATGCATACTAGTACTATATCCTACCGCCGCTCAGATAGAATGGGGTTCGCATCTTCAAACCTTCACAGAATTCTTGGAAAAACGTTTTGAACAGGGTGAGACATGCACGAAGCTCACTGATGCAAGTTCAAATCTGCATAGAATTCTTGGAAAAATGGCATGGAGCTCTCTGACTGGTCGAGTGTCGCCATCCCTATAAAGGAGAGGTACGAAATTCTTGAAATTTTTTCCAAATTCTTGGAAATTTAGACGAGTTTCTTCACGTCTCCGCTCACTATATTACATACGAACCCTATCTTAACGGCAATTCTACCTTACCGACAGAGCTGATGACCTTAGATAACCATCCGTAATTGTAATACATTAACTTTTACGGAGGTTCGATAAATCACCGCTCGCGGGGAGGAGGTCCCGCAGTCAATGAACTCAATCATATGTTTACGTTTGGCCGCAGTACTCGGAATCGGCGTTTTCTATCGCGTTCACATTGCGTATAAACACTCTCCTGTACATTTGCTATATTGCCTGTAGTTTCTTTGATTCGCTCTAACCTTTTTTAAAGAATCGCATCCTAAATGTTTTGTGTTTTACCAAGGTACTTCCATAAGAGCCCGTGTATAAGAGTTGAACTTTGAAGTTGAATAACTTCATAACCGAGTTGGCAAACGATCTGAAATTTCACACACTAATAGAAAATCAATCGAAGAACAACAATATTTAGTTTTTGGAATGACGTAACTTTTTTCATTTCGGTATCGAACCTCCTTAAGATGACATACAAAGAATGCATTCTATACTATGCATATATTATGCATACTGCATATACTATGAGTACTACATAAACTATGTATACTGCATATACTATGTGTACTAGATATATTATACATACTAGCACTCTACACCGATCGCTCTACCCCGACCACCGCGCTCTCCGCACCATGATATCATTACCAACGATTGATAAGATAAGAATCTACTTTAGCGACAGAGTGGGAAATACAAAATGGTGGGAAATTAAAAAATGGCGGGTAATTTGAAAGGGCAGGAAATTTAAGAGGTTGGACAAAATTTCCGCCATTCTGGCAGGAATTCGTGCAGCGTGGAACGGTAAAGTTTTTTTAATGATGAGAGCCCCAACCATTGCTCTCACCTGTGAGGTACATTACATCTCCATCATTTATTAATAGAGTTTAGTCATAATCCATATATATGTATTTAAAGTAAAAATTTTTCGTCAGCTTGACGTGTGTGAAGTGCACACACAGCTTTGTATGATCCATTGTGATTGGTGCAAACAGTCACCGCCTTCTTAGGCTCGTCAAAGCCTGGATAGCCGTACTCGATCACGTCGATAGCGTCGACCTTGAAGCGTCTTAACCACTCTTTCCTGATTTCACCATGGACAAATACCTTAGTCGCATCATACAGACTATCTGGAATGATTTTCTCCACGTCAGTGTAGAAAACGTCTCCAGATTTCCAGGCAAGACCGTGATAGCAACGCTCCAACCATGTATTCTCGCGTCGGAACTTGTCCGTGAGTCGACGCTAGGGATACGGCTTTCAAAACATGAGCACCAGAGGTTCTGATTTGTCGTCTAGAGGAAGTATAGCGAGCTCCTTGAGAATTAAATCGTTCACTGGTTGCTTGAAGCCTTGCATGTCTACGACGTACTCCATTCTGAATGATCGCGCTGTATGCTACTTCAACCAATGAGAAGGCTATACGCAGGTTGTGACTTGATGATTAATTATTGGAAAGTTTAAGCCATTATTGTGTAATGAAGACCTCTACAGGCTGATATAACCGAAGTCTCGCCTAACCGCTTGCGAGAGTATTTTCATTTTAAAGAAACCTAGCGATCAGCTGAGCAACTACTACGCTGGCTTTCCCAGACATCTATGTATGATAACCTAAAAAAAGTTGTATTTTTTAAATTGTCAGAGCTCCAACAATCGCTCTCACCTGTGAGGTACAACCACATACAATTACCTCCAAATTAATCAACATTCCTTTACCATTTAATACATGAGTCTTGCCTCACGAAGTTCACTCATAATAAAATAGATTTCTGCACAGTTATTTACCATATTTTGCTCAACAATGAGTACTCGAAGGCGGTCAACTAATTTGTTAGGGTCATCCCAGACATTGAGTTCATATGCAGTTGTAATATTACCTTGGAACGACGAAACAACTTTTTCCTCCTCCTCATTATCATTAGGCCACAGCCTTTTTTTTCATTTACATCTCCAATTAATCAAGTCCTTATTTTTTATGTTACATTTGTCATGTTTTTCTTTCCAAAGTTTTCTCGATAAATTTTTATCGGTTGAGAAATCAGATGCATCTTTATTAGAATGATTAGCTTTGTAATATTACTTACGTTATTGGCAGTTTCCACTAGAGAATGACAGTCAATTTGAGAATTTTCTTGATTGAGAGTTGTGAGATTTAGAGGATTGATCTTCAATTTGGCTACCACTGCAGATTCTTTTCGCTCAATAGTCTTATATTTCTCTTCCACTACATCACCAATATTTTTAACTGCAGGGAAGGCATCTTTCAGTCCTGGAATACTCTTGACGATTGTTCGAACATTAGTGAAATAAAATTATAAAATTTATTACTCTTTAGTTTCGGAATCGACTCATTTGCGCAGTACAGCTTTTTATGAGCACACGAAATTACTAAGATCATTATATAATTTTCTAAATCAGCTGAGTTAATGCAATTTCCATCAGGATTTTTTCTAAACAGCAACTGTAATAAGCCCTCAGTCAGTTGAGAAGTTGCACCGCATACTTTCATGGTGTTACCTTCAATCTCTATTGGCGAATTACCAATCATAAGAATATTTGCTTTTTTGTGAACATCGTATACATTATCAAGATACCTCTTTGAATTACGTTTGAGCTTGGATAAATATTTCTTGACAAGAGTAACCATTTTCTTATTAGTGTTAACAGCATTGGCATATGGAACAGTGTCAGTACGATCTAGATCCACAGTTCTCTTGAAATAAGAGACATCATTTCTCACATTATCAAGAGAATTGTCGATGGTATTTTTCAAAGACACAGATCTTTGCTTGATAGCACCTTCAAATATACGAAGACCATCCATTTCTCGCTGAGGATCTGACATGTTTATGCTTTCAGAGTTCAGCTCGAACTAAACATATATTAAAGCAGCAACAGTTATTTATAGTCAAATCCATCCGCGGCATACATATTACAAAATCTGAGGTGTTAATGTATCAACACTTCAGCTGAACTTTACTATGAACCAAACGAACTCTGACCAATGATACTTTGATTTTTTTCCCAATATATATACTATTACTATTAGTTTGACATGGGGTTGGTAGTCTGTTTGAATCAACAGGCGACCAGCACCTTTTAACATACTCATTTTCGGAATCAATAATTATGATAATGCAAAACTTTAGTGCCAAATCTACATTTGGTGCAGAAGTGTTACTCCTATGACACATTTTAGGAAAAAATGTTACTCCACCAATGAAAAAGGGGCACACCTATGGCGCATTCTGCGAAAAAGTGTTACTCCTATGACACATTCTCTGAAAAAGGGTCACTCCTATGACACATTTTCGGAAAAAGCGTTACTCCTCCTATGAAAAACTGTTACTCCTCCGATGGAAGTATCACTCCTATTACACATTCTATGAAAAAGTGGCACTCTTATGACATATTTTGGGAAAAAGCGTTACTCCTCCTACGAAAAAGTGTCACACCTATGACACATTTTGGCGTAAAAGTGTCATTACTATGACACATTTTGGGAAAAAGCGCTACTCCTCCTACGAAAAAGTGTCAGTCCTATGACACATTTTGGAAAAAAGTGTAACTCCCATGACACATTTTGAGAAAAAGTGTTACTTCTCCACCTATGAAAATGTGTCACTACACCTATGGAAAAGTGTCACTCCTCCTATGGAAAAGTGTCATTCCTACGACACATTCTATGAAAAAGTATCACTCCTATGACACATTTTGGGAAGAAGCGTTACACCTCCTATGAAAAGGTGTCACTCTTATGACACATTCTACGGAAAGTGTCACTTCTATGACACATTCTAGGGACAAGTTTCATTCCTATGACATATTTTGGGAAAGTAAGGTAGACTTGGGTTATCGACTGTTGACAAGGTAGACTGCTCTGCCGGTAGGGTTATCGACCGTTGGGCCACCCTGCCGACAGCGCTCTTACGGTTGGTTTAATAGCCTACGCAGTATTCTGCTCTGTTCCTAAGCTTATCGACAGAGCGGAATATGTCATAGGAGTGACACTTCTTCATAGGAGGAGTGACACTTTTCGTAGAATGTGTCATAGGAGTGACACTTTTTTATAGGAGGAGTGAGACTTATCGTAGAATGTGTCATAGGAGTGACACTTTTTCATAGGATGAGTAACGCTTCTTCCCAAAATGTATCGTAGGAGTGACACTTTTTCATAGAATGTGTCATAGGAGTGACACTTTTCCATAGGAGAATTGACACTTTTTCATAGGAGGAGTTCATAGGAGTATGTATTGTGTGTAACAATACTTGTGAATATCCAATGAAGAAAGGTTCTGTCGCATCAGATTTTTTTTATCTTTTCTTCTTAAACTGGATGCGATAACCGTTTCTATAGCTCGTATTCTGATGGTGCGAGTGTTATCGGCAGACAGGATTTGTTCACAAAGTAAACACACTTTTGGATCCATGGCAGCTTTAAAAAGTTCAAATATTTAATTTTCTATAAACTTTATAATTATGAATTATTAATTCCTAAAAAGTTGAAACGTGGTACAATAACAACTGTTAAGGAAATTTAAAGAATAAAAATAAAATAAAAAAAGAACAATAAGTTTTACAGTGTAAGCGTTCAATTAAAAAATTACATCTTATATGCAATTGAATTTGATTTGTAGTTCAGTATATAATTATGTAATTATATAATTATATTCACTACAAATTAATAAAAGGCAGAAATATTAATTTATGAAATTTACGTTAGTCAAACGAGAAATGACATACCAATAAACACTTGCAGTTATTTTTATTTAATATTAAATATAAAATATTTACGAGGTACTTTGGTTCGGTGATAGCATGCAGATTTTGTTATGCAGAACAGAAATTATTTTGTAGAACTAGAAGCTCTTCCCAACAAATATAGAATCAAAGAATCACTGACGACAGAGTAGTTGTCACTGCTACAGTGGGTACAATACTACAACTGCCACTTCCATTTGAACACGGAATTTCGCAAAATGTCTGCAGATGGCGCTCTTCAGTATATATTATATACTGAAGAATCCCGTTACGTCTCCGCCTCTCAACACAAAAAACCACTGCCAATACATTGGCACTTAGCTTCCTCAAAATAATGTATTTATTCATTTTTTAAAAATTTTTTATAACAATAATTAATTGTATCATACCCAATTTTCTTTATGAATATTCGTAATAAATTAATATATATTTTTCGAAAATTCATTCTTGTTACTCTTTTTCTCGTGCGACAATCCAATATTTTTATAAATCAATTTTTTCAAGATATTATCACATGTTCAATTAGTTTTATTTTAAACCTCAAATATCTTTCGTCGTAATAGTTCGATTTTATTGGGCAACGAATTCAGTTTGAAGATATAAAAAAAATATATCTCTCCCAAATTTTAGGACTATTGGTTGATTTTCTTAATATTGTTATCGCGTGACAACAAAACTCCTACTTTTTATAAAACATTGTTTTTTTAAAAAACAAATAAAGATAATCTTTTGAAATTTCAACCAAATATATTCTTCAATGAGTATAATAAGTGGTTAAAACTTGATCGCGCTGTAAATTACCATCAATAAAAAACAAAAGCAAGTGAACAACACGCACGCATAGCACGTGTTATTTCCATTTTCTAGTATAGATTTATCCAAAAAATTATGATTTGAAAAGAAGGCTAAATGAGTTTTAACCTCGAATATCTCTGAAATTCATAAACGAATTCTTTTACTCAAAAACGCATATAATAAATAATATACACTCTACATCTCCGCCAAATTAAAAAAAAATTAAAACAAGTTTTCTCTAGTTATTAGGCGACAAATAAAATAACTTTGTAAAATAGGAAAATTTCGAATATCAAAAAGTAATCGTACGATCTTGATGAAAATTCACATACATAATATCTATATCACATACAAAATTGTCTAGAAATCTGTAGCTGATTCATAGAACCATTCTCGAGAAATTACGATTTAAAAAAAAAAAAAATTTTAACCTCAAATAAATATCTCTGAAATTTATGGACCAATTATTTTGCCCAAAGAACTCGACCAAGAGCTATCCAAAATCTACCTTCACAAGGAATTTTGAAGAAATTACGATAATTTTCCCTCCGGAATCGTTGGACATACAAAACACATTTTTTTCATTTTTCATGTTTTACGTTTTTGTTAATAACCAAAGAACCGTGATAGCTAATGTTACGAGTGAGCTATCGCAACTTTTAATAATAAAAAGTGACGGGCCCTGGGATCGAACCAGAGCCGCCGGCTCGCGAGCCAGAAACGCTACCATCAAGCCACGGCCGTCACCGCGCGGCTTTCTGCTAATCGGCGTCATATTGTAATCGGACGCCTTGCTTATTTCATTCTTTTCATATTCGTACGTGTATCTACACGTAATACTTCCAGGGCTCGAAAAATCGACGTCTTCGTCGATGAAATCTTCTTTATCGGCTCCATATGCGCTGCTCGGACCTCGTAGAACTGCCACAAAGCACAGCGAAATTAATTATCCATGAGACTCTTCTTTATCTCTCGTGGGTTCCGGTGCAGTTTAGCTACCGGCCCCACGTTGGGCGCCAAAATGTTACGAGTGAGCTATTGCAACTTTTAATAATAAAAAGTGACGAACCCTGGGATCGAACCAGAGCCGCCGACTCGCGAGTCAGAAACGCTACCATCAAGCCACCGCCGTCACCGCGCGGCTTTCTGCTAATCGGCGTCATATTGTAATCGGATGCCTTGCTTATTTCGTTCTTTTCATATTCGTACGCGTATCCACACGTAACACTAGAAACTTTTTTTTTTTTTAGAAAATATAGGTATTTTAATTCTCTTTTAAATGCTACCTATCCCATTCTGATACATACAGCCGTTCTCGAGAAATTACGATTCGAAAAAGAGGTAACAAAAATTTTAACCTCAAAAATCTCTGAAATTTATGAAACAATCATCTATCCCAAAGAAAGGTGCAGGTGGTAACCAAAAATCAACCTTTACAAGGAATTTTGAAGCGATTAACACAATTTTACTCCCGTAAATTATCGCCACTTAAAACACGTTTTTTCCTTTTTTAATTTTTTTCTCAAAAACTAACCAACAGAATGGATTCAATTTTATACAGATTATAGCTATTCATAATCTCCATTATCATGATTTTTCTCAAAAAAATTGACCATTTAGTTTGGGAGTTATAAGCATTAAAAAAAAAACACGTTTTTGTTAATAACAAAATAACCGTGATAGCTAGAGAAATTTTTTTTTAAATATAGGTTTT
Source organism: Torymus aiolomorphi (assembly GCA_036365515.1). NCBI lineage: Eukaryota > Metazoa > Arthropoda > Insecta > Hymenoptera > Torymidae > Torymus > Torymus aiolomorphi. The sequence continues at coordinate 184,237,259 of CM070874.1, forward strand.
TTATGCTCTTTCGAACGTTACCTATCCGATTATAAAATTTAAATCCAATCATTAAAAAAAATCAAAAATAAATTTTTCGAAAATGAAAAATTCGACATAAAACAAAAACGAATCAGTTAGTCGTACAATTTTTTTCCCGAATTCGGAATAAAAAAACAAAAAAAATGAGATCCGTCCGGTTAAAATCGACCGCGTAGATCCGAAAATAAAGCGGTGTACACACACACACACACACATACACACACATCCATACAGACATTTTCTAAAATCATGTGACACAAACTTCTAACACCTTTATTCATGTTTCTAGAGCAATTTAAAGAAAATTAAAATTTTACTATTACAAACCTTCCTCTATGATGAAGCAATTATACCTGCTTAAACATCTGACCCTCGCTTTCTACGGGGGTGTCCAAATATTCTACCGTCACAAAAGGACGTACCATTAACGTTCACATCTGTCTACGTACCTGAGTCTTAATTTGTACAGGGTTTCCCCAAATTAATTATACTTTAAAATAATACAAAAATTTCGGTTCTTCAGAAATTTACTATAATTAGGGTTCTTAACTAATGACATTTATTTTAAATGACAATATTGTAGTACTATTCATACAAAATATACTCTAAATAAATTTTCACATAAATAACTAACAGTAGTTTACACAGTAAATTAAAATAAGAAAAATAATACGATTATTATTATTAAATAGTATTGGTTCAATTTATTTCGATAAAGTTTGTTCTTGGTAAAATAGAGTTATATATTTATTTCATGAAATAATTAATTATAATAATAATAAGAAATTTATAATTGCAAGTAAGATTTTAATATCTCAAAAATTCATGTTATTTTACTGCTTTCCGACCATATTATTACATTCAAATAATATATTAATTGATTTTTGCTCAAAAAATAAAAAATCATGAAATTCCGATTAGTAGAAGCCGAGAAAATGTAGTTTTCGAGTGTGAGCGTGCGAAGTTCGCGCGCGGAGTCGTAGCGCGCATGCGCGCCAGCCGCCAAGCACCCGCCGCGCGCGTTCCGTTGCTGCGAGCGGCTCACGTTCGTCTTTATCAATCAACCATGCATGCCGTTGTAAATAAATAACATTCAAAATTTGTTTACTATTAGAACAACTATCGAATTTAGCAAAGCATCATATTTCGTTCCTTAATGTTTAAAAATAAGGCCGCAGTGATTTAAAAAAAAAAAAAGATTATCTCAGCTTCTAATTATGCTAAAGCAACCATTCAGGTCTTAACATTTCTTAAAAAATACCTACTTTACGAATATCAAGTCGAGAAGTTTCTAACTATAATAGTCTAACCGTGCAAGCGTATTGTTTATAAATATTTTGGAGTGCATTCTTTAAAGCGTTTTTTAAGCAACTTTTAATTGTTTAATCGCTTAGGTCTTTTTTGGTCATGAAAGTTCAACTCTTTGAGATTAAAATGAGCCCTCCCAGACTTCTGTACGACTGCTCAAAAACGTAGAAATACCTGTCAAAAAAAAAATTTTTTTAGTTACTTAATAACGTACAGCTTTAAAAAATAATTTTTGAGATTCGGCTTAATGGCTCGTAATAAAGGTGGGTAAGACCTACCTTTACAAATACTTTTCGAGCCTCAATAACAAAATCTGAATTTTTTATTGATAATTTAAAAAATAGCGATTTTAGACGGTTTATTTGCAATAACTAATGAACTAATTAACATATAGTTTCGGTAAGCAGCTTACTCGACAGATCTTTTTAATATCTACAACTTTCAATTACGACTTTTGTCTGTCAGATCAATAGTTGCAAATATATAAGCAAAAAACCGTTTTTTTCAACTTTGAGCATTGTTTAAACAATGAAATTTCACTATTCTCAAGCAGCAACTATATACATTATGTTTCTACTATCGGAAACTATAAGAATCCGCTGAGATATTACTGTTCACAGTCATGGTAATGAAAAATGCTAGTTTGCCAGGACTATGAGACTTTCTCATAGAATGTGCCATAGGAGTGACACTTTTCCATAGGATGAGTGACACTTTTCCATAGGATGAGTGACACTTTTCCATAGATGGAGTGACACATTTTCATAGTAGGAGAAGTAACACTCTTTCTCAAAATGTGTCATGGGAGTGACACTTTTTCATAGAATGTGTCATAGGAGTGACACGTTTCCATAGGTGGAGTGGCACTTGTCATAGGAGGAGTAATACTTTTTAATAGAATGTGTCATAGGAGTAACACTTTTTCATAGGAGGCGTGATACTTTTTCGTAGAATGTGTCATAGGAGCAACGCTTTTTCACCAAATGTGGAAGGTTTGTCACTAAAGTTTTTGCATTATCATAATTATTGATTCCGAAACCGAGTATGTTAAAAGGTGCTGGTCGCCTGTTGATTCGAACAGACTGCCAACCCCATATCAAATTAATAGTAATATACATTGGAAAATAAATGAAAGTATCATTAGTCAGTGTTCGTTTGGTTCATAGTAAAGTTCAGCTGAAGATTTTGTGATATGTATGCCGCGAATGGATTTGACTACAAATAAATGTTGCTGCATTAATATATGTTTAGTTCGAGCTGAACTCTGAAAGCATAAACTTGTCAGATCCTCAGCGAGAAGTGGATGGTCTTCGTATATTTAAAGGTGCTATCAAGCAAACATCTATGTCTTTGAAAAATGCCATCGACAATTCTCTTGATAATGTAGGAAATGATGTCTCTTATTTAAAGAGGACTGCGGATCTAGATAGTTCTGACAGTGTTCCATATGCCAGTGCTGTTAACACTGGTAAAAAAATGGTTTCACTTCTTAAGAAATATTTATCCAAGCTCAAACGTAATTCAAAGAGGTATCTTGATAATGTATACGGTGTTCACAAAAAAGCCAATATTTTTATGATTGGTAATTCGCCAATAGAGTTTAAAATCGCATTAATTCAGCTGATTCGGAAAATTATAAAATGATCATAGTAAACTCGTGTGCTCATAAAAAGCTGTACTGCGCCAGTGAGTCGATTCGGAAACTAAAGAGTAACAAATTTTATAATTTTATTTCACCAATGTTCGAACAATCGTCGAGAGCATTTCCAGGATTGAAAGATGCCCTCCGTCAAGTTAAAAACATTAGTGATGTAGTGGGAGAGAAATATAAGACTGTCGAGCGAAAAGAATCTGCAGTGGTAGCCAAATTGAAGATCAATCCTCTAAATCTCACAACGGCTAATCAAGAAAATTCTCAAATTGACTCTCATTCTCTAGTGGAAACTGCCAATAATGTGAATAATGTTACAAAACTTATCATTCTAATAAAGATGCATCTGACTTCACAACCGATAAAAATTCACCGAGAAAACTTTGGAAAGAAAAATGTAACATAAAAAATAAGGACTTGATTAATTAGAGATATAAATGGAAAAAAAGACTGTGGCCTAATGATGATGAGGAGGCGGAAGAAGTTGTTTCGTCATTGCAAGGTAATATTGCAACTGCATATGAACTCAATGTCCGGGATGACCCTAACAAATTAGTTGACAGCCTTCGAGTACTCATTGTTGAGCAAAATATGGTAAATAACTGTGCAGAAATCTATTTTATTATGAATGAACTTCGTGAGGCAAGACCCATGTATTAAATGGTAAAAGAATTTTGATTAATTGGGAGGTAATTGTATGTGGTTGTACCTCACAGGTGGGAGCAATTATTGGGACAGCCACCATTTAAAAAATACAAATTTTTTTCGGTTAGCATATTTAGATCTCTAAGAAAGCCAGCGTCGTAGTTGGTCAGCTGATCGCTAGGTTGCTTTAAAATGAAAGTACTCTCGGAAGTGGTTAGGCGAGGCTTCGGTTATATCAGCCTGATGAGGTCTTCATTACATAATAATGGGTTAAGCTTTCCAATAATTAATCATCAATCTGCGGAAACCCTTCTGATTGGTTGAAGTAGCACACAGCGCGATCATTGAGAATGAAGTACATCATGGATATGCAGAGCTTCAAGCAATCAGTGAACGATTTCATTCTCAAGGAGCTCGCCATACTTCCTCTAGACGACAAATCAGAACCTCTGGTGCTCATGTTTCGAGAGTATCCGCGACGTCGACTCACGGACAAGTTCCGACGCGGGAATACATGGTTGGTGCGTTGCTATCACGGTCTTGCCTGGAAATCTGGAGACTTTCTCTACACTGACGTGGAGAAAATCATTCGAGATAGTCTGTATCATGCGACTAAGGTATTTGTCTATGGTGAAATCAGGACAGAGTGGTTAAGACGCTTCAAGATCAACACTATCGACGTCATCGAGTACGGCTATCCAGGCTTTCCCCTATAGCACCCAATATTGGAGCAATATTGCTCCAATATTGCTTTGTCATATTCCCCATATTCGACAATATTCCCTCAACACTTTTATATATGGATGCTATATGGGGGCAATATTGCTGCAATCCGTGATTTCCGTTTTACCATTGCTTTTTTAAAATGATGAGTCAGGCTCTCTGTTATAGCAATATTGCTGCAATATTGAGCCAATATTTCTCAACACGAAAGGAATATTATTTTTAAAATTATATTTTTATGCTGGTTTTTCTGATGACTTTGCAATATTGCAAGAATATTTGTACAATATATATGAACACTGGAAGAATGTTCCGGTTTGTCCACTGATTGTTGGAGCAATATTGCCTCAATGTTGCTTTGACATATTCGCGTCATTCCTCTTAAGGGGAAATTCACTAATGTATTTTGGAAATTGAGGCAATATTGCTCCAACAGTCAGTGGCCAAACGGGAACATTCTTGCAGTGTTTATATAATTGCACAAATATTCTTACAATATTGCTAAATCATCAGAAAAATCAGCAGAAAAATATAATTATAAAATTAATATTCCTTCCGTGATGCTAAATATTGGCTAAATATTGCTGCAATATTGCTATGACAGAGAGCTTGTCACGTCCTAAAACATAACACGACTGGGATTATTAACTCAATTAAGAATTAATGCTCTTTTTGGTCGTAGCTGCGCCAGCTAATAAACCATGGACGAGCTGAGGAAAGGAGTGTAATATCAAATTCACTGTTAACGTTGAGATTCAGGTTTGACTAATTTTTCTTGAATTAGGATTGGATTTCTATAAGGACCAACAGTGGATAGCACGAACGTCTCGTAAAGATCGTTTGGCCGCACGTATCCCCATATGGACTAGAAATAAGGTCACGAGCCCAGGAATTAATGTACAATATATAGGAACACTAAATTTTGCCCTACTCAGGTTATTCCTCAGGTTCGCCCTTCCCTATAAAGAGCATAGCTCGCAATTGAATTTACTGGCTAAAATTTGTCTAATTGATATTCTTCGTTATTCTGACTTTTATTTTATTTAATTAGAATTCTGTGCTTTTGAAATAGTAAATATTGCAATATTCTTCGAACTCAAGTGTACGGTGACTCGTAAAATCACACTGAACGAAGTGGGTTACGAAGTAATATTTTTAACTTCTCAAAAACTTCATTAGACTCAACTCGTAAAGCTGAAGCTATGGGTATTTGAGAAGATGCAATTTAGAAAAACAAATTGTTAAATTACCTTTGAATTCTTTATTTTTCCTCAAGAGGTAATGTGTTTTTCTTTAAAAGTGGAAATATACAATAATACTAATCAAACTCAAGTGTACGGTGACTCGTAAAGTCACACTGAACGAAGTGAGTAATGAATAAGTATGTTATTTCTCAAAATACCAGTAGTCTGGGCTCGTAAAGCTTTGAACTATGATAATTGAGAAATTATGTATGTTCCTTAAATTCAATAAATTTGAAATGTAGTAAAATTTGAACAATAAATTTGAATTTTTTTTGTTTGAAATTTGTTTTTAATTTTAATTGAAAAGTAGTAAACTTGCAATATTCTTCGAACTCAAGTGTACGGTGACTCGTAAAATCACACTGAACGAAATGGGTTACGAAGTAATATTTTTAACTTCTCAAAAACTTCATTAGACTCAACTCGTAAAGCTGAAGCTATGGGTATTTGAGAAGATGCAATTTAGAAAAACAAATTGTTAAATTACCTTTGAATTCTTTATTTTTTCCTCAAGAGGTAATGTGTTTTTCTTTAAAAGTGGAAATATACAATAATACTAATCAAACTCAAGTGTACGGTGACTCGTAAAGTCACACTGAACGAAGTGAGTAATGAATAAGTATGTTATTTCTCAAAATACCAGTAGTCTGGGCTCGTAAAGCTTTGAACTATGATAATTGAGAAATTATGTATTTTCCTTTGAATTTAGTGTGAAAAGAAAAAAAAATTTGGGAATTTGAATTTTCGTAATAATAAATTTTTTAGAGAGATTGAATTTGGTAATGCTTGAATATTTATTAAAATTTGAAGTTTGAACAGAGTCTAAAGCTTGTGAGGCTTGTGTCGATCTGTTAGAGCAGTCAGCAAAGCTTGTGAGGCTTGTGTTGATCTGACTGTCGAACAGTGCGCGCTCGGCGTATTTAAATACATTGCTCCTCCTCTTTTTTGGCTGGAAAAACTGCGGTGTCGAATCGGGTAGTTGCGTCATCTTGTGTTAACGAATCGCTGGTTGACATTTGTAACGGCGGTTGATAATCATATATGCTGCAATGTTAAATGAGGCTAGTGGTGCGGGAGAACGGTGTCCAATGGTGCGGGGGTGGCATCCCTTCCAAACGTCGATTTTCAGCCAAGCGGGGGAAAATCCTATGTTTTAACACAGAGAGCGGTAGAGAGCGGTCCCTTATCCCTTCTCCAGGGTATTTTCCGGCGGCTCGTATCTTCTTTAAGGAGCGAGAGAGAACGTTGTATGAGTGACAGAGAAAGAGAGATTAAAGAGACAGAAGATATTCCTATCTCCCTTACTCTTCAATTTCTTCACTGTATTTTTGACAATTTTCTACAGATTGTTTAGATTCATTACAGATCGCAAATTTACAAATTATTTATAGTTTTATTTCAATAGGTATTTCTAAGACAAGATATTACAAATTTGAACGGTGGTTATAAGTTGATTAGAAGTAAAGTTATGATGAAATACAAAGGTCGCAAAATATAATAGATAGTTTAACAGAAAAATAATTAATATAATATTACAATAATTATAAGTCTCGTAAAAAATGGTAAAACTAATCAGTCAAGTATAATATTATAAAGGTGTTCGCAAAATTGTGGTAAATATCGCTATTATTTATTTAGTTACAATGTTTTACTTAATGTTAACGCAAATGCAGGAAAGATTTCATTTCGTTATTGTTACAAATGTGGTTCCAGATTATTTCCAATCATAAAATTTATTAATTTTATATTTATTCGTTGTCTAATTAAATAATCATCTCTCTAGGGTTTGGATGTGAATATTTGTAATTTGTAGATAATGAAATTATTATAGGAATTAGTTTTTTAAGATTTCACAAGAAAAATATTAATAAATCAAAAAATTTATAAACAAACAATTATTTTTAAAGATTGTGATTAGGGATTAAATTTATATGAAAATGTAAAGAAAAATTATTGCAGATGAATTGCGTTGTTAAAATGTAAAAATGTAAAATAGTTAAATAGATATAAACCTTATAAGTTTTAAAATTGGAAAATAATATTTCGTCGCAGGGTAAAGAAATGAAAAGATTTCCTTAAAAGATCGTATTTTCGATGCTTGTATATGCTATGCAACAACTTAGGGAGAGATAAGAGTTTCCAGATGTGCAGGACATTTCCTGTATAGGTCCTCAGTAACGGTTTTCATAAAATATATTATTTTATGTAATTGGTGAAATTTTCTTATGCAACTTTATGAAAACATTAGATTATTCTTTCTAGCTAATAATTCAATTATATTATTAAGTTATCTTAATTTAATACACTTTTCTTAGAGTTTCTATTGTTTATTTTAAATATTTGAAATTTAATTAATTGCTTTTAATATCAATGTGTTAAGATACAACTGTTGTATAGCAAAATGTTTTATCTAATGTGTACAGTTCATAAAATTTGCATTAACAAATGAGAATCTCTTATAAATAGGCGTAATAGTTAATTATTATTAGAGAATGTACGATTTACAATGTATTATTCAAATTCGAAACAGTTTATTATTTTGAACTTAAAGTTAAGTTAATTAATCTAATAGAAGTAAACAAATGGATTATTGTTACTATTAAAACATATTATAATAACGGTTTTATTATCTTCTAGTTTTTACTTAACATAATACAACTTTTATCTTGAACAAAATTATTTTCCCTACTTATAGTTATTGGAATATTTACCGTTATTTTAAATAATATTGTTATGCTATAGTACATTGAGTCCCAAAAGATGCTGGGAAATACGTCACCACGTGGAGGGACTTGAGGAAATCTATTTTTATGCATGCGATGGAGAGTACAGATCAACACTCTCTTTGTCTCGGTTTTTCTTATAATTAACAATTCCGAATGTTTTACAAAATGTGAAATTACCTCTTTAATTAGATAAATGCATAGCAAACTATTACAAATCTGAACGAAAACGCTATGATTATTTTAACGATAGTTATTCGCAATATGAAAGTTATTAATACAAAAAAAATCTAATTTATAATGATATTGGATTTGATAAGTTTATAAAAATAGCCGGTTATATAAAATAAACTAGTGGTTAACATAACTTGTTGCTTTATGTAATATAATAAGTATTATAGTAATTATTTATCGTTTGTTAATAAAGATTCTTTTCATGTTTATTGGCTGCGTTTACAAAATGCATATGGTTAGTTATAGAGTTATGTTTTTTGGTTTTTGTTGATAGATCTTAATATTATTAATACGGAAACAAGCAAAAGCTGTTGATTGCAATTTAACAAAAGAATATGGAATTAGTATTATTTTTCCTAATTTCCTTACTGCTATATTTAATATTTAAAGTTGTTAAAATAATTTTATCTTTAACGGTTTGAGAGATTTTATCTAATAATGTAAATAATCTTTTCAGTATATAGTATAAGTCGTGTATTCAAAAATTCAGAAAAGCGCGTCTCAGCGTGGGAAAGCGTCGTATCTATATTTAGTATGGGCCATGTGTTTTGCAGCCCTCAGATAGCGTATATGCTAGGGCTATCGTCTTCTTAAGGCTAGCTCTACATTTTGAAGGAATATTTCCAACCCACATGTAATTGTTTAAAATGTTTATTAAATTTATGATATGTAATAAAAACATTTTATTTATTTATAGCGGAAGAAAAATAGAAAGTTGAATAAGTTTTATTATCTGAGTAGGGAAAATATTCCTTCATGAATGTGCCTTAAAGTAATTATTATAATTTTATATTTATTTGTGATTGTGAATGTTAAACCTCATATACTCTTACACCTCGCGTTCCGAACGGTTGCTAGTTAAGTCAAACGTATAAAGTAAGAATTACAATTGTGATTTGTTTGTTAAACAATTCGCACTAAACTTATTATTCAGAACATAACCTTATAGAAAATTAGCCATATTTTGCAACTAGAGTGTTAATGAATTATTAGTATAATTCACTTAAAGATTTTAAATCTACATATGATAATATTTTATTCGAATTGGTACATAATTTTAAAATATAAAGTTTATTGGAAAAGTTGCTATTTCTGACTAACATTTCTATTAAGGTGGGTTACTATTGATTGTATAAAAATGAAATAGTCTTTGTTATCAGTCTTTTGTTTATTATACCCGGGGATCGAATATAACTTTTAATTCTTATTTGTTATTCGGCATTCACCAATAAGAGAAAAAAGTTTTAACAATAAGCCGAAGGATGAATTTAAGAAAGATGATAACTATAAGAGTCTAAACTGGAAATTAATATATGCGCTGCGTCGTCGTTTTTATGGCAGCTTGGGGAAACTCTCTGTAGCGCCGGTCGCACTTACAACCCTTGGTGCAGTAGTGTCGATAGGTTAGTAGTGGTTCAGGGCTATGATCATGTTTCGTCAATATGTGAAATTTTTTTTCTTTTTATGGAATGACGGAGACGGTGCCGTCACAAGCTTGACCCATCATTTTAAAAAAGCAATGGGGAAACGGAAATCCAGGATTGCAGCATCATTGCTCCCATATAGCATCCATGTATAAAAGTGTTGTATAAATGTGTTGAGGGAATATTGGCGAATATGGGGAATATGACAAAGCAATGTTGGAGCAATGTTGCTCCAATATTGGGTGCTATAGGGGTTGACGAGCCTAAGAAGGCGGTGACTGTTTGTACCAATCACAATGGAGCATAGAAAGCTCCGTGTGCACTTCACAACGTCAAGCTGATGAAAAATTTTTACTTTAAATACATACATATGGATTATGAGCAAACTATATTAATAACTGATGGAGAGGTAATGTACCTCACAGGTGAGAGCGATGGTTGGGGCTCTCATCATTAAAAAAAAATTACCGTTCCACGCTCCACGAATTCCTGCCAGAATGGCAGAGATTTTGTTCAACCTCTTAAATTTCCTGCCCTTTCAAATTACCCGCCATTTCTAAATTTCCCACCATTTTGTATTTCCCACTCTGTCGCTAAAGTAGATTCCTACCTTATCATTCGTTGGTAATGATATCATGGTGATGAGAGCGCGGTGGTGGGGGTAGAGCGATCGGTGTAGAGTGCTAGTATGTATAGCATATCTAGTACACATAGTATATGCAGTATACATAGTATATGTAGTACACATAGTATATGCAGTATACATAGTATATGCAGTATGCATAGTATATAATGCATACTTTGTATGTCATCTTAAGGAGGTTCGATACCGAAATGAAAAAAGTTACGTCATTCCAAAAACTAAATATTGTTGTTCTTCGATTGATTTTCTATTAGTGTGTGAAATTTCAGATCGTTTGTCAAAGTTCAACTCTTATACACGGGCTCTTATGGAAGTACCTTGGTGAAACACAAAACATTTAGGATGCGATTCTTTAAAAAAGGTTAGAGCGAATAAAAAAAAACTACAGGCAGTATAGCAAATATACAGGAGAATGATTATACCCAATCTGAACGCGATAGACAACGCCGATTCCGAGTGCTGCGGCAAAACGTAAACATATGATTGAGTGCGTTAGCTGTGGGAGGGGGTGCGCAGTGAGCAGAACGGCGTGCGTGGCGCGAGGAGACCCCCTCCCCGCGAGCGGTGATTTATCGAATCTCCTTAAAAGTTAATGTCTTCCAATTACCGATGGTTATCTAAGGTTATCAGCTCTATCGGTAAGGTAGAATTGCCGTTAAGGTAGGGTTCGCATGTAATATAGTGAGCGGAGACGTGAAAAAACTCGTCTAAATTTCCAAGAATTTGGAAAAAATTTTCAAGAATTTCCTACCTCTCCTTTATAGGGATAGCGACGCTCGACCAATCAGAGAGCTACATGTCATTTTTCCAAGAATTCTATGCAGGTTTGAATTTGCATCAGTGAACTCCGTGCATGTCTCACCCTGTTCAAAACGTTTTTCCAAGAATTCTGCGAAGGTTTGAAGTTGCGAACCCTATTCTATCTGAGCGGCGGTGGGATATAGTACTAGTATGCATGCTTTGTGTTGTATCAAGACATCTATTGGGAGTAGATGCTTGTGTCCCTGACGTCGTACAAGATTGGTCAAAACTCAAGTTCAAATGCTCATATTCCTCTTATTGAACAGGAGAAAAAAGAGGATTCAAAATGAAAAAAATGAAAAAAATAAAAAAAATTAATTTTTTAACAAATTCTGCTCTGTCGGTAAGGTAGATTTGGGTTATCAACTGCGGGTAATGTTGGATTTTCAACCACCCTACAATTACTGGCCGCCGGCAAAGTAGCGCTCTTCCTGATCTACCGAGTGCCAGCTCAGAGGGTAAGTGAGCTCGAACTGTCGTAGCTCTCCTACCACTAATCTAGTACTGGCTCAATGCCGGCTAATTATGAGCCTAGTAACGGCACTAAAGCTGCTAGACACTGGTATTATGATATACGTATCGTTTAGCCTTGTCCGAGTATTTTTTAAATGGTGGCTGTCCCAACAATCGCTATGAATGCAATTCAGTACAGGTATCAGAGTCGGCCGCAGCCGAAAAGTATAAAAAATATCTAAAAAAAAATCCTTACAAAATTAAATGGACCAGCGTGGGACGATCTCTTTCATTAAAACAAAGATTACTCCAACTGGTCCAGTAGTTTCGGAAAAATACGTTATCTAACATAGAAAAATAGTGTATGACGCAGCTAGGGATGAAAAAAGTTGGACAGTCCACAGCTCCTGTAAATGTGCTTCTGGCAAACACGAAATGTGGGGTGGCTAATTTTCCTTCCGTGGTGCGTATTCTATTTTTCACCAAACCTGGAACGAAAATACCACATTCGCGTTTTTGAGCCGGGAGCGAAAGTGGTACTTTCGGTCAGGGCATGGTGAAAAAGATACAGATCTAATTGAGAACCTCCTCCTTTTTCGAAGTCGGTTAAAAATCATCGAAATCTCGGAGTCCAAAAATTTCACCATTAATAAGCTTTAATGCTTTGAAGAGACATTTCTCTTTGAGTAAGCAATACAATGATATAAATATTGCCATCATTGTATTCCCATTTTAAAAATGTATGACCCAATAGTGAAACCAAAAGAAAACGGTTGTGTTTGGATCATTCTTATAATATGCAATACCTAATTGTGTAATTTTCCATGATTTAAGAAAAATTGAGCATCGCTGATTAGAAATCAGCGAAATTTTTAAATAATTAAAGTTTGGGTTTAGAAAATACGAAAATATTAAAAAGACGTTTTTAGCTAAGAAAATGATAATTAATAATTTGTTGATTTAATGAAAGGAATGGTCCATCTGTCCATAAGGTGGACAGATAGAAAGAACACACCAAATTAAGTTTAGCCGACGTTTCGGGCATCCGAATATGCCCCTCTTCGAAGGCTATTAACAAATAAAATAAAAAAAAATATAATTGCCAAAATATACAAAAGTTTTTTTTAAATTACAAAAAACCATATAAATACTAAAGTAACGCCAAAAGAAAACTTACACATCTTTAAAATTATTCCAGGCACTCTGACTTCTGCCAATCAACAGAGGTAATGTTAATCTAATCAGTCGGTTTTTATAGCATCGGTTGTCAAAGTATTAGTGCAGAAAGGTGTGAGAACCAATCGAATCATATCATAGAAGTAGGATAAGTCAAAAAGTCGAAACTTACACAGTACGATATTAGGACTACGTGAAGATGGGGGGAACAATGACCCGCTCCACCGTACAGTCAGTGTGTATACACTACGCACTACGGCATACGTAGCTGTATATATGTACTCTCAATACTTATTGGCACTGCCTACCTCTATTCTATATTACGTAAAGTCTAATCAAATTTGTTTCTCTGAATAAACGCTTTGTAGTCATTATTTAGTTTCATCGTGTCGGTAATCTTATTAATAAACTTCTTTTTTGTGTGTATATGAAACATTTTAGACGAAAGTCTGCTATCTTGTCTACGTTACTTGTCCAGAATATTAATTTTATCAAAATTTATCTTATGATCTGAATTCTTTAAATGTGTATACAATACGTTAGTCTCGTCTTTTTTGTCACAATTATTACTGTGTTCTTTGATTCTAATATCCAACCTATGGCTAGTTTGCCCGAGGTACGTGGCATCGCAATTCTTACAATCTATTTGGTACACTACGTTTGTGTTCTCGCCTGTTTTTCACGTGCCTTTACCTAATTTAATAAAGCAACTAAATTTATTTATAGTACTGCAAATTATTTCTGTGTAATATTTATCAAAATAATTTTGCATAATCGGTCTTACTTCTTTCACAAACGGTAATATAATTCGGGACTTATTATGATTTCTATTTAGTTTTGTAGAGTTTTGTGTTAAAAAATCCAATCTTTTTTCAATGTGATGGTCAATTAGTTCTATAGGGTAATTATCTAAAAGTAGTTGCTTTATCAAATTGAGATTTTCTTCGTAAAAGCTTGCATATGACAATTTTATCACCTTATCAACCAACGAGTATATGATTGCAAACTTATTATTATTTCGATATTGTGAATGAAAATTTAATAGCCAGCCTGAGTACGTTGGTTTTCTGTACGAATTAGTGATGATGTGGTTATTTCTAACAATTATTTCAATATCCAGGAAGATAATTTTATTATCTTGTGATTTTTCGGCTGTAAATTGTAGATGCTCGCTGTACATATTAAAAACATTTTTTGTGTATTCTATCATGTTACTAGGAACACATGACAGAATATCGTCTACGTATCGAAAATAGAAAACAGATTCAATGCATAATTTTGATAATGAATAATTTTCTAGATCTTGCATCACAATGTCGGCTAATATCGGGCTAGTAGGATTTCCCATCGCCGAGCCGAAAATTTTTGTATAAAAAACATTATTGAACTGAAAATAGTTATGTGTAACAATGAATTTAATGAATTTTAAGAACTCGCCGCAACTCATATTTATATGATGGTATAAATGAGAAATCTTCTTTCAATGGCAGAGTAAATGAGGTCATTGGCCACATTCGTAGACAAACTCACGACGTCAAAGCTTATTATCTCGAATTCCGGTGGAATTTTTATGTTTTTCTTCCTCCTAGAGGAAGCATTGTAATAGTAAAATTTTAAGTTTCTTTAAATCGCTCTAGAAACACGAATAGAGGTGATAGAAGTTCGAATCACATGATTTTAGAAAAGTCTGTATGGATGTGTGTGTGTGTGTGTGTGTATGTGGGTGCGTGCGTGCGTGCGTGCATGCGCGCCTAGATCTCAGCTTCTACTCGATCGATTTTAACCGGACAGGCCTCATTTTTTTTGTTTTTTTTTTTTGTGTGATAGCGGGTCAAAAATTCGTTTTTTGATTCTTGGATGCGTTTTTGTTTTATTTCAAATTTTCGATTTTCTAAAAATTGATTTTTGTTTTTTTTTTTAATAATAAGATCGAGATATTTGAATCAGACAGATAGCACTCGAGAGAGCATAAAAAAACCTATATTTAAAAAAAAAAATTATATTAGCTATTGCGGTTCTTTTGTTAACAAAAACGTATTTTTTAAAAAAAAAACCTTATAACTCCAAAAATAAACGGTCAATTTTTTTGAAAAAATCATGATAATGCAGAATATAAATAGCTATAATCTGTAAAAATTTGAATACTTTTTGTCGAGTAGTTTTTGATAAAAAAATTAAAAACTGAAAAAATGCGTTTTGAATGAAGCAAGTTTACTTTTCTAAAATTGACTTAATCGCCTTGTAATTCCTTGTAGAGGTAGATTTCGGATAACTCTCGGTGAAGTTCTTTGGGCTAAGTGATAGGTCAATAAATTTCAGAGATATTTGAGGTTAAAAGTTTTTTAACCTATTTTCAAATCGTAATTTCTCGTAAACGGTTCGATGAATCAACTCCAAATTTATAGAACATTTTGGGTGTGATATACATAATATATGTGCGAATTTTTATCAAGATTGTTCGATTACTTTTTGAGATATTTGATATTTAAAATTTTCGTATTTTGCAGTAATTTTCTTTGTCGCATGATAACTAGAGAAAAAAAAATTGTTTAATCATGTTGAAATATTGTGGAGATCGAGTTTTTATGTTTATCGTATAACTCCTTTAGGTAAAACAATTGTCTCATAATTGTTAGAGATATTTAAGGTTAAAATTTTTTTACGTATTTTTCAAAATTGTATTTTCTCAATGACGACTTAATATATCAGTTCGAAATTTGTAGACTAATTTGTATGCGATATAGGCAATACCTATGTAAAGTTTCATCCATATTATGCTTTTTAATGATAAAAAATAGAAAAAGTAAAAATAAAACGTTACGAACCATTTAGCATAGTCTCACCGTAACATAAAAATAAAGTATTAAATTTTAAATATTGGAATTAAAAATTAATTAAGGGGGCTAGACACCTTTTTTCTCTGAAATAAGAAGTCACATTTTAATACATAAATGTAAACTAATTATTTCATACTTTTTACATATAATAGTGGGTATATTTAACTTATCTTAAAACTTTCTCCGATGGGCCTTTTATATGGTCCAGAACCATAGTCATCGATGAAACAAGTTTTTTCACTAACCGTAAGCTTTGAAATTTTCCTGTGGATGGATTGACTCCAGATTTGAACTAAATTACTCCTGAATAGTATAATTCTCATATGAGTGTAGGGATTTTTGATCTAATGAGAAAAAAAAAATTGTGCTGTTTTTCAAGAGTTTTTTTTTAATTTTTTTAAATTTTTTATATTTTTTCATAATTTTTCTGATGTAAACATTTTTTCCGACATTTAATCCTAAATCCCTACACTCATATGAGAATTATACTATTCAGGAGTAATTTAGTTCAAATCTGGAGTCAATCCATCCACAGGAAAATTTCAAAGCTTACTGTTAGTGAAAAAACTTGTTTCATCGATGACTATGGTTCTGGACCATATAAAAGGCCCATCGGAGAAAGTTTTAAGGTAAGGTAAATATACCCACTTTTATATGTAAAAAGTATGAAATAATTAGTTTACATTTATGTATTAAAATGTGACTTCTTATTTCAGAGAAAAAAGGTGTCTAGCCCCCTTAAAGGAATCAGTAAATTTAGTTTGAGGAAGTTACGTACCCATGAATTGGCAGCGGTTTTCTATTTTCGATTTGAGTTCGAAGCAATTATCTATGTAAGACTTTGGTTTGTTTATGTTACATTGTAAGAATTTCGAGAAGAATTTGGACAAATTATATGGTGCGCGCAAGGACACGAAGTATCGGGAGGGACGGTGCGCGCGTAGGTGTGTGCATGTGCACGACGTTGCGCGTCTCGTCGTCGTTCGCCACGACCGCCGTGCATTCGTATCTGCGCGTGTTCTAAGTGACGTGCAATTTGACACGTCACAACTTCCCCCTCCTAAACTCGAAGTAGTCCGCTGACTACCTTCGCACTTTTATTAGTGTCCTGAATTACTAATCTAAGTACCGCTCATTCGCTCTAACTAACTTACTCTAAGCTAATCGGTCTTAGCTACAGCGGTGTGTCATTGTTTGTATTCATTGTCTTCTTCTGCTGCTGGGCTTAAGTGTAAATCTGTATGAGTGTAACCCGGTGAGTGTGTTTGTTAACTATTGCAACCTGGCGCCGATTGTTGTCGCAATATTCTTAGCATTACACGAATCGAACGCAATCGCGGCTTCCATACCACACTCCAACATTATTCACTCATTCATAATTTAAACAAAATTAGAAAATTTATTTGCTACAACAGCGTGTTACCTGGCCGATCCCTTGAAGTACTGCTCTTTTTGAGCTGCGTTCTGGCAACCTATGCAGCATGCTGAATTTATCTCCAATACGTAATCATACTTAGCCAACCGATCGAATTATACATTGATTGCGATTTGCTTCAGGCCTATGTTATGGAATAGCGCGCTCGCTTTACTTCCAGGAATCAAAATAATAAGAGGAGGGGGGAGTTATGAAGAATCAGAACTAAATGAGGTAAAGTGGCTACTTCATTGCGAGATTTCTGCTCTCTTTACCGACGGCACAGTTGCATACAATGACAAATTTGAGGTGCTCTGCACTTTTCCCTAGAGCTGCAACGCATTGATGGTCTGTGGGCCTTCTCTGACGCTGGCCCCAGGCCTGAGAACAGCTGGGGTAGGTGGCGATCGTAATATTTGGGCGGCCGCACATGTAGCAAAGGCGCTGGCGGGCATCCTGCACGACGAGTTTGGGAGCAGTCAACACGACTGTGCCCAAACTCGCCACAATTCCAACAGTCCGGCCGAGAAAATCCTGCCTCACGCGACGGCCTGGCTCTCTCCAGTGTAGACTTTAGCTGCAAATTTCCATCTACCTCCAGATTGTGTTTTTCATGTGTACTATTGCAACAATCTTTTTCAGCTGCACAGACGTGTTTATTATTTGGCTTCCCTTTAGATCGCTCTAAAGTCAATGACATTCGCTTCCTCATAGTTTTAGCTGCAGCTATTGAGGCTAATGCTGAAGGACCAGACATCTCGACGGACCTGTCCCCAGCATTTAATGGTTCAGCATCCCGTTTACTATCTGAACCATTCCAACGTCTTCTCTTCTCGGCCCAACGATCTCCTTTGTTCCACTTCTGATCAGCTGGTTTGGAATTCAAGGCCCTTCTCATCTTTACAGTTGAAGCTGAAGCTATCGGTGCCAGTTTAGGAGGATTAGACGTCTCGGCAGACTCTTCCTTCACATCTACTGGCGCAATCATTACAAGCTCCAACAGCTGCTGTCCCTTAGAGAGAATATTAGCAGAGTAAGGACAATCAGACTCATTAATTCGCCGCAACTGTTCTCTATTTCCACAAGGATGTAACTCCGAGAAATTATCGAAGTTTTCCCTCTTCATCTGCAATCGATACGGGGGATGAATCTTGTCCGAAGGTGGCGTGGTAAGGTGATTAGCTGTAGCAACTGTACGGGCTACAGCACACTGGCACTGCGACATCAACGGCTGACTCGAAGCCCCACTACATGCAAAAGACGTTGAACAAAACCCTTGATACAACGCTCGAATTGAACAACAATGTGGCGACTGAAAATTACTGGAATGTGATACCGACGCACAAACTAATCGCTGAGAGCCAAAACTCACCGGCGGCACGCGCACACTGTATCGGTCGGCAAATGATGCGCATGAAGCACACACTCCTTGAGTGACGAACGACATCACTGGTGGCTCATTATGCCTCAGCTCTTTCCTTGACATTGGGCAATGCCAATGAACTGCTTGGCTTGTAGACTCTCTTACAGTTTCGCTAGATTGCGCAAATTTACTACCAGATGCGAAATTCCTGCATCTCTCAACCTACTCTGTGAATTAGCTCTACTACTACCTTGCGCTACTAAACTTGAAGCAACTAACCTATTAACTCTTGTACTAAAAGCTGTAGCAGAAATTAGAGCTAAACAACAACTCGAATTCACGGTAGTAACAACTGACTCTGAAATGAACGACGTTCTATCGATAAGCGAACCAGTTCGGGCAGCAACAAAGACATCAGCTAAATTTACTGAATTTAAATTCGATATGGATGACACAGTACTCAAATCCACATTCAACTCTCTAAAACTACTACTATCGAATGCGCACACGGAATTGCAATGACACCTTGTTGATCGTGCGTGTGGATTAGTACTAATACTCATTTGCTGTAGCTGTCCATCGGAAACGAGTAAATTGCTGACCATCTGATTCTTGTACTGCCGGCTTCGACTTCCTAACATCCTTGCGAAGCTGCGAGAAGAATGTTTGCGGTAACGATTCAAGTGAGAAAGGATCACTGAACGATTCGTCGGACTGCCTCGTCAATGGCGGCACGTTGTGGACGACTGACTCTACTCTAGGCTGAAGCCCAGAAGCTACAGCTGCTGTCGAACTGGCTACTGAAAATTTATTATTGGACAATGATGATGACTGCGCTCTCGTTGTTCCATATGATTCCGCGTGCTCTGTCTGACTTCCAAGGAGCTGCATTTGGCCCGAAGTCTTCTCATCTCAAATCGTTGTAGCCTATCTCGTAATTCGGATGCGCTGGCTTTGAAGTTCAACCCTAACCTCTCGCACCAACAGGCAACTTCTTCATCAAATAACTTATCTATCTGACGACCGACGGCAAGCCGATCAACCTTCCCGAAATAATCTTCCTCCAGGCCTAGCGAAATCAACCTTCTATCCAAATTTCCCATTGCAATTAGTGGTTTCTCAGTTAGCTTGCTTATAGCTCTGCCTGATTCAATTAATAGCAAAAGTTTATCTTAGCTTCCAAACTTAAAATCTCAAAATAAAACAAGAGAAAATCAATGTAAATTTCAATGCACTCACAACTATTTGCAAAATTAACCAAAGCAATAATAATGAAAACCAAGCAACTATAGGCAGTCAACTGCGCAGAAACTCGTACAATACCAATGCAATCCCAAAATGGACGACTTCTGCATACTACAATAAACACAGGTGCTAACAAGCAACCTAAATTCTAATTAAAATTTCACTACACCGAGCAAATTTTACAAGACTAAATTAGAATAGGAATGGAAATGTTTGTGCAAGGGAAATTGGTTACGCGCGACTAGTCTTTCAATCGTAAATCAAAGGAGAGAAAAATCGCAATGATCGAAATCAAAATCACGGCGAAAACTACATCACTCTCACAATTGCAAAGTATATTGCTGCATAATCAGCTTTTAGCACGCAAACTCAATTTAAAATTTTTATATAATAACACGATAGTCTAAAATAAGTGATTCTGTCGAGCAATAATGTTCATGAAGTTTACTCTTAAATCTCAACGACTTCCTGAACACGATGCAATTCTACGCGCCACGTGGCTAAATCTATAGCAAATTTGGCTTGAGAGAATTCCTTAAAACACATTTAATTCGTCACGCACAAGCAAATCGCAACAAATGTTCAAAACTCAAATGTAAATTATTCTTAAAATTGCATAAATAATGTGACAGAAGTGTCTGGCCAAATAATCAAACTAGCTACTTCGTCTCTATATACGCATGTGCTTGCATGTGGAACTCGATCGAAAATGGCCGACAGAACGCTTCTCCCAGTCCGATTCACGTTGTGTGTGCGCACCGCCATGGCGAAATCACGACGCAGATCCCTTATACTGTGCCACGTCCTTTCCCGTGGCCCCACGTTGGCTGCGCCACTTGTGACACTCTACTGGGGATCAGGGCAGAGGTCCACGGGTAATTCACGGTAGTAAAACAATTCGGGTAGAACAACGATTAACTGATGAGAATTTTTTCATCGGTCTTACAGCCTTATAAATTAAATTAAAATAATTAATATTTATGGCAATCTGACTGCCATAAATATTAATTATTTTAATTTAATTTATAAGGCTGTAAGACCGATGGAAAAATTCTCATCAGTTGATAGTAAGTTGCAGTCGATATAAGTAATATTTTTAATGATAGAACAACGACTATTTATTGAAATACTAAAATGCTTAAGTTACTAATTACACAATTATACGGGCGCCAGGTGCGGACGTCACTCGCACCGGAATAACTAATCGCCGGCTAGCGCAAGCCGGGAGAAAATGCCCTATCTACTTGCAGCTTCAGCTCGAGCTGAAGCTTTTGCGCGAGTACAAAAAACCTATCTCGCGACTCCCAACACGAACGTGCACACACTGCGAGGAAAACTTGGGGAGCTCAAGGGGGGGAGGGGGGGGGGACAAACCTCGACCAGGAACGATGGCTGCTGCGGCGCAGCTCTCGCTCTCTCACTCGTACTTGGGCAGGCGGGACTCGGTGCAACGACCAGACCCAGGCTCTGCATACTCTCACTCTATCACTCTCGACGGGTTCCCAGGAGCACCCAGCACGACGGGTGGCTCTCACAGACGGTTTTCCTTTGCGTCTCCCTTCTGTGGGCACGCGGCACGGCGGTAGGTGACAGAGTGCCGGCCGGGAGTGTGCACGCTGCTGTGAGCTCTCCTGGTTCGCCGATCAGCCGCCTTCTTCACTGCGCCGCGAGCGAGCAGTCCCTATGGCTGCCGATGCTCGCACGCGCCGTATAGGTGTCGGACGCCGGCGACGGCGCTGTACCGCAGTCTCTCTCTCTCTCTCTCTCTCTCTCTCCGCTGGCGTCGGCTGCTGCTATTAGCGGCATGGGAGAGCGCGACCATGAGGGTCGCTGCTGCTACAGGTCTTGCTTCATCTCGCTGCAACTGCTGCACGCCTCCTCGTGTTCTTGGTCAGTCTGGCAACGGAAGGGGACAAACCTGTGAAGGAGGTGCGCGCAAGGACACGAGGTACCGGTAGGGACAGTGCGCGCGTAGGTGTGTGCGTGTGCACGACGTTGCGCGTCGAGTCGTCGTTCGCCGCGACCGCCGTGCATTCGTATCTGCGCGTATTTTAAGTGACGTGCAATTTGCCACATCACAAAACATATTTTATATTTAAAATATATACTATACATATAGGAACGATATATTAATTTGGAGGAAGCCAATGAATTGGCAGCGGGGTTTTCTTCGTTATCATAATAATTTAAATAATTCTCAGAGTTTTTTATATGTTCTAGTGTCAATTTACTATCAACGTTTCCATTCAAGTTAAATTTATCTACATATTTTAATGTATTGATAAAATACTGAGGTAAATCTGACCTACCAGTAGAGGCCGCGAACTCCGGATCACAGAATTGGCTCAAACTTTGCGATATATTTTTGGGTGTAAAAATATAAAGAAAGCTACAATATTAGACCCTAACGCTAAAAAAACTGAAGTTCGGCGCCTCTTTAGCTTTATTTTGAAAAAAGGCTTGAAAAAAACCTCTTCTTGAAACGGTAACCATTTAACTCCGGGGAGTCTTAAATATAATTTCTAAATAGACAATAAAACTAGAGAAAATGAGGTTTCATTTGCTTTTTTAAGAATTAAAAATGTTGATTCCTTTAAAAGTTATGTAAGTTCAAAATTGAGCATCGAAAGTGCATCAAAATATGCCGGCAGTCGAACAGTTTAATTTTAGGGATTAAACAGTGCATTTTCGATGCACGATTTTAAACTTTTATAACATTGGAAGGGATCAACATTTTTTAATTCTTTAAATAAGGAATTGAAAGCTCATTTTCTCTAGTTTTATTTTCTATTTTTGAAATTATATCTAAGACTTCCCGGAGTTAAATGGTTACCGTTTCAAGAAGAGGTCTTTTCCAAGCCTTATTTCAAAATAAAGCTAAAAAGGCGCAGAACTTCAGTTTTTTTGAGCGTTAGGGTCTAATAGTGCAGCTATCTTTATATTTCTACATCCAAAAACATATCGCAAAGTTTGAGCCAAATCCGTGATCCGGAGTTCGCTGCCTCTCCTAGTTAGCTAAATTTGTTAGCCATTTGTTTGTGTGAAATAGCTATTTTTTATTTTTCGGTCTTTGATAGTTTATGTCATATAATTTGTCCAATTTTTTCTCTAAACATATTTTATGTTTTTCGAGAGTAGCAACCATTTTATTAGAATAAAAGATTTGGCAACTGTTCCTGATTTTAAATGTGTCTAAAGTTCTGAACGTTAATCGTGAACAAAAAATTGAAAATTAGCAAATTCAGTTTTTTTGATATTATCTCCTAGACAAATGCATAAAACATGTATAAACTGCAAAATAAGTAATTTCCAAAGTGATCATCCCCCCAAATCATCCATAAAACCATCCCGACTAGACAATACATTACAAAAAGAATTGATACCATCTGAGTTTATTAATTTAAGACAAATTTTATGGCTGATATTTCTTCCAGATGTTGCCAAAGCCTTGCAAAAAAATTGGCGATAGTAATTCGATCCGGAACGTGTCGCTTGGGTGCAAAGGGACGAAAATAGCGGAAAATACACGAAAAAAGCGTGAAAAAATCATCTCTCGCGAGTTTATTATTTTAAGACAAATTTTATGGCTGGTATTTCTTCTACATGTTGCTATAGCCTTCCAAAAAAATTGGGGATATGAAATTCGATCCGGAACATTTCGCTTAGGGGGTACAAAGGGACTAAAATAGCCGAAAATACACGAAAAATAAAATGAAAAAATCATCTCCCGCGAGTTTATTAATTTATGACCAATTTTGTGGCTAATATTTCTTCCAGATGTTGTCATAGCCTTGCCGAAAAATTGGGGATATAAAATTCGATCCGGAACATTTAACTTAGGGGGTGCAAAGGAACCAAAATAGCAGAAAATACTCGCAAAACAACGAGAAAAAAATCATCTCTCGCGAGTTTATTAATTTAAGATAAATTTTATTGCTGGTATTTCTTCTAGATGTTGCCATAGCCTTGCAAAAAAATTGGGGATATGAAATACGATCCGGAACCTTACGCTTAGGGGGTGAAAAGGGACTAAAATAGCGGAAAATACTCGTAAAACACCCAGAGAAAAATCATCTCTCGAGAGTTTATTAATTTAAGACAAATTTTATGGCTAATATTTCTCCCAGATGTTGTCATAGCCTCGCAAAAAAATTGGGGATATGAAATTCGATCCGGAACCTTTCGCTTAGGGGGTGCAAAGGGGCTAAAATAGCCGAAAATACAAGAAAAATATCATGAAAAAATCATCTCTCGCGAGTTTATTAATTTAAGACAAATTTTGTGGCTGATATTTCTTTCGCATGTCGCCATAGCCTTGTAAAAAAATTGGCGATAGCAATTCGATCCGGAACGTGTCGCTTGGGTGCAAAGGGACTAAAATAGCGGAAAATACTCTCAAAACACCGAAAAAGAAATCATCTCTCGCGAGTTTATTAATTTAAGACAAATTTTATGGCTGGTATTTCTCCCAGATGTTGCCATAGCCTTGCAAACAAATTGGGGATATGAAATTCGATCCGGAACCTTTCGCTTGGGGGGTGCAAAGGGACTAAAATAGCGGAAAATACTCTCAAAACACCGAGAAAGAAATCATCTCTCGCGAGTTTATTAATTTAAGACAAATTTTATGGCTGGTATTTCTTTCGCATGTTGCCATAGCCTTGAAAAAATTTCGCGATAAGAAATTCGATCCGGAACGTCTCGCCTGGGATGCAGAGGGACTAAAATAGTGGAAAATACTCGCAAAATACCGAGGAAAAAATCATCTCTCGCGAGTTTATTAATTTAAGACAAATTTTGTGGCTGACATTTCTTCCAGATGTTGCCATAGCCTTGTAGAAAAATTGGCGATAAGAAATTCGATCCGGAACGTGTCGTTTGGGGGGTGCAAAGGGACTAAAATAGCGGAAAATACTCTCAAAACACCGAGAAAGAAATCATCTCTCGCGAGTTTATTAATTTAAGACAAATTTTATGGCTGGTATTTCTTTTGCATGTTGCCATAGCCTTGAAAAAATTTGGCGATAAGAAATTCGATCCGGAACGTCTCGCCTGGGATGCAGAGGGACTAAAATAGCGGAAAATACTCGCAAAACACCGAGAAAAAATCATTTCTCGTGAGTTTATTAATTTAAGACAAATTTTATGGCTGATATTTCTCACAGATGTTGTCATAGCCTCGCAAAAAAATTGGGGATATGAAATTCGATCCGGAACCTTCCGCTTAGGGGGTGCAAAGGGGCTAAAATAGCCGAAAATACAAGAAAAATAACATGAAAAAATCATCTCTCGCGAGTTTATTAATTTAAGACAAATTTTGTGGCTAATATTTCTTTCGCATGTCGCCATAGCCTTGTAAAAAATTGGCGTTAGCAATTCGATCCGGAACGTGTCGCTTGGGTGCAAAGGGACTAAAATAGCGGAAAATACACGAAAAAAGCGTGATAAAATCATCTCTCGCGAGTTTATTAATTTAAGACAAATTTTATGGCTGATATTTCTCCCAGATATTGCCATAGCCTTACAAAAAAATTGGGGATATGAAATTCGATCCGCAACATTTTGCTTAGGGGGTACAAAGGGGCTAAAATAGCCGAAAAAACACGAAAAATAACATGAAAAAATTATCTCAGGCAAGTTCATTAATTTAAGACAAATTTCATGGCTGGTATTTCTTCCACATGTCGCCATAGCCTTGTAAAAGAATTGAGGATATGAAATCCGATCAGGAACCTTTCGCTTAGGGGGTGCAAAGGGGCTAAAATAGCCGAAAATACACGAAAAATAACATGAAAAAATCATCTCAGGCGAGTTCATTAATTTAAGACAAATTTTATGGCTGGTATTTCTTCCAGATGTTGCCATAGCCGTGCAAACAAATTGGGGATATGAAATTCGATCCGGAGCCTTTCGATTAGGGGGTGCGAAGGGACTAAAATAGCGGAAAATACTCTCAAACCACCGAGAAAATATTCATCTCTCGCGAGTTTATTAATTTAAGACAAATTTTATGGCTGGTATTTCTTTCGCAAGTCGCCATAGCCTTGAAAAAAATTGGCGATAAGAAATTCGATCCGGAACGTCTCGCCTGGAGTGCAGAGAGACTAAAATAGTGGAAAATACACGCAAAATACCGAGGAAAAAATCATCTCTCGCGAGTTTATTAATTTAAGACCAATTTTATGGCTGTTATTTCTTCCAGATGTTGCCATAGCCTTGTAGAAAAATTGGCGATAAGAAATTCGATCCGGAACGTGTCGTTTGGGGGGTGCAAAGGGACTAAAATAGCGGAAAATACTCTCAAAACACCGAGAAAGAAATCATCTCTCGCGAGTTTATTAATTTAAGACAAATTTTATGGCTGGTATTTCTTTTGCATGTTGCCATAGCCTTGAAAAAATTTGGCGATAAGAAATTCGATCCGGAACGTCTCGCCTGGGATGCAGAGGGACTAAAATAGCGGAAAATACTCGCAAAACACCGAGAAAAAATCATTTCTCGTGAGTTTATTAATTTAAGACAAATTTTATGGCTGATATTTCTCACAGATGTTGTCATAGCCTCGCAAAAAAATTGGGGATATGAAATTCGATCCGGAACCTTCCGCTTAGGGGGTGCAAAGGGGCTAAAATAGCCGAAAATACAAGAAAAATAACATGAAAAAATCATCTCTCGCGAGTTTATTAATTTAAGACAAATTTTGTGGCTAATATTTCTTTCGCATGTCGCCATAGCCTTGTAAAAAAATTGGCGTTAGCAATTCGATCCGGAACGTGTCGCTTGGGTGCAAAGGGACTAAAATAGCGGAAAATACACGAAAAAAGCGTGATAAAATCATCTCTCGCGAGTTTATTAATTTAAGACAAATTTTATGGCTGATATTTCTCCCAGATATTGCCATAGCCTTACAAAAAAATTGGGGATATGAAATTCGATCCGCAACATTTTGCTTAGGGGGTACAAAGGGGCTAAAATAGCCGAAAAAACACGAAAAATAACATGAAAAAATTATCTCAGGCGAGTTCATTAATTTAAGACAAATTTCATGGCTGGTATTTCTTCCACATGTCGCCATAGCCTTGTAAAAGAATTGAGGATATGAAATCCGATCAGGAACCTTTCGCTTAGGGGTGCAAAGGGGCTAAAATAGCCGAAAATACACGAAAAATAACATGAAAAAATCATCTCAGGCGAGTTCATTAATTTAAGACAAATTTTATGGCTGGTATTTCTTCCAGATGTTGCCATAGCCGTGCAAACAAATTGGGGATATGAAATTCGATCCGGAGCCTTTCGATTAGGGGGTGCGAAGGGACTAAAATAGCGGAAAATACTCTCAAACCACCGAGAAAATATTCATCTCTCGCGAGTTTATTAATTTAAGACAAATTTTATGGCTGGTATTTCTTTCGCAAGTCGCCATAGCCTTGAAAAAAATTGGCGATAAGAAATTCGATCCGGAACGTCTCGCCTGGAGTGCAGAGAGACTAAAATAGTGGAAAATACTCGCAAAATACCGAGGAAAAAATCATCTCTCGCGAGTTTATTAATTTAAGACCAATTTTATGGCTGTTATTTCTTCCAGATGTTGCCATAGCCTTGTAGAAAAATTGGCGATAAGAAATTCGATCCGGAACGTGTTGTTTGGGGGGTGCAAAGGGACCAAAATAGCGGAAAATACTCGCAAAACACCGAGAAAAAATCATCTCTCGCGAGTTTATTAATTTAAGATAAATTTTATGGCTCATATTTCTCCCAGATGTTGTCATAGCCTCGCAAAAAAATTGGGGATATGAAATTCGATCCGGAACCTTCCGCTTAGGGGGTGCAAAGGGGCTAAAATAGCCGAAAATACAAGAAAAATAACATGAAAAAATCATCTCTCGCGAGTTTATTAATTTAAGACAAATTTTGTGGCTGATATTTCGTTCGCATGTCGCCATAGCCTTGTAAAAAAATTGGCGATAGCAATTCGATCCGGAACGTGTCGCTTGGGTGCAAAGGGACTAAAATAGCGGAAAATACTCTCAAAACACCGAGAAAAAATCATCTCTCGCGAGTTCATTAATTTAAGACAAATTTTATAGCTGGTATTTCTTCCAGATGTTGCCATAGCCTTGCAAACAAATTGGGGATATGAAATTCGATCCGGAACCTTTCGCTTGGGGGGTGCAAAGGGACTAAAATAGCGGAAAATACTCTCAAAACACCGAGAAAAAAATCATCTCTCGCGAGTTTATTAATTTAAGACAAATTTTATGGCTGGTATTTCTTTCGCATGTTGCCATAGCCTTGAAAAAATTTGGCGATAAGAAATTCGATCCGGAACGTCTCGCCTGGGATGCAGAGGGACTAAAATAGTGGAAAATACTCGCAAAATACCGAGGAAAAAATCATCTCTAGCGAGTTTATTAATTTAAGACCAATTTTATGGCTGATATTTCTTCCAGATGTTGCCATAGCCTTGTAGAAAAATTGGCGATAAGAAATTCGATCCGGAACCTTCCGCTTAGGGGGTGCAAAGGGGCTAAAATAGCCGAAAATACAAGAAAAAAACATGAAAAAATCATCTCTCGCGAGTTTATTAATTTTAGACAAATTTTTTGGTTGATATTTCTTCCAGATGTTGCCATAGCCTTGCAAACAAATTGGGGATATGAAATTCGATCCAGAACCTTTCGCTTAGGGGGGTGCAAAGGGACTAAAATAGCGGAAAATACTCTCAGAACACCGAGAAAAAAATTATCTCTCGTGAGTTTATTAATTTAAGACAAATATTATGGCTGGTATTTCTTTTACATCTTGCCATAGCCTTGCAAAAAAATTGGGGATATGAAATTCGATCGGGAACGTTCCCCTTAGTGGGTGCAAAGGGGCTAAAATAGCCGAAAATACATGAAAAATAACATGAAAAAATCATCTCACGCGATTTTATTAATTTAAGACAAATTTTATGGCTGATATTTCTTCCGCATCTCGCCATAGCCTCGTATAAAAATTGGCGATAAGAAATTCGATCCGGAACCTTCCGCTTAGGGGGTGCAAAGGGGCTAAAATAGCCGAAAATACAAGAAAAATAACATGAAAAAATCATCTCTCGCGAGTTTATTAATTTTAGACAAATTTTTTGGTTGATATTTCTTCCAGATGTTGCCATAGCCTTGCAAACAAATTGGGGATATGAAATTCGATCCAGAACCTTTCGCTTAGGGGGGTGCAAAGGGACTAAAATAGCGGAAAATACTCTCAGAACACCGAGAAAAAATTATCTCTCGTGAGTTTATTAATTTAAGACAAATATTATGGCTGGTATTTCTTTTACATCTTGCCATAGCCTTGCAAAAAAATTGGAGATATGAAATTCGATCCGGAACATTTCGCTTAGGGGGTACAAAGGGGCTAAAATAGCCGAAAATACACGAAAAATAACATGAAAAAATCATCTCACGCGAGTTTATTAATTTATGACCAATTTTGTGGCTAATATTTCTTCCAGATGTTGTCATAGCCTTGCAGAAAAATTGGGGAATAAAATACGATCCGGAACCTTAGCTTAGGGGTGAAAAGGGACTAAAATAGCGGAAAATACTCCTAAAACACCGAGAGAAAAATCATCTCTCGAGAGTTTATTAATTTAAGACAAATTTTGCGGCTGATATTTCATACACATGTTGCCATAGCCTTGTAAAAAATTGGCGATAAGAAATTCGATCCGGAACGTCTTGCTTGGGGGGTGCAAAGGGACCAAAATAGCGGAAAATATTCGCAAAATACCGAGGAAAAAATCATCTCTCGCGCGTTTATTTATTTAAGACAAATTTTATGGCTGATATTTCTTCCAGATGTTGTCATAGCCTTGCAAAACAATTGGGGATATGAAATTCGATCCGGAACCTTTCGCTTGGGGGGTGCAAAGGGACTAAAATAGCGGAAAATACTACAAAAACACCGAGAAAAAAATCATCTCTCGCGAGTTTATTAATTTAAGGCAAATTTTATGTCTGGTGTTTCTTTTAGATGTTGCCACAGCCTTGCAAAAAAATTGGGCATATGAAATTCGATCCGGAACCTTGCGCTTAGTGGGTGCAAAGGGGCTAAAATAGCCGAGAATACACGAAAAATAACATGAAAAAATCATCTTACGCGAGTTTATTAATTTATGACCAATTTTGTGGCTAATATTTCTTCCAGATGTTGTCATAGCTTTGCAGAAAAATTGGGGATATAAAATTCGATCCGGAACATTTAGCTTATGGGGTGCAAAGGAACCAAAATAGCAGAAAATACTCGCAAAACACCGAGAGAAAAATCATCTCTCGAGAGTTTATTAATTTAAGACAAATTTTACGGCTGATATTTCATCCACATGTTGCCATAGGCTTGCAAAATAATTGGCGATAAGAAATTCGATCAGGAACGTCTTGCTTGGGGGGTGCAAAGGGACCAAAATAGCGGAAAATACTCGCAAAATACCGAGGAAAAAATCATCTCTAGCGCGTATATTGTTTTAAGACAAATTTTACGGCTGATATTTCTTCCAGATGTTGTCATAGCCTTACAAAACAATTGGGGATATGAAATTCGATCCGGAACCTTTCGCTTGGGGTGTGCAAAGGGACTAAAATAGCGGAAAATACTATCAAAACACCGAGAAAAAAATCATCTCTCGCGAGTTTATTAATTTAAGACAAATTTTATGGCTGGTATTTCTTTTAGATCTTGCGACAGCCTTCCAAAAAAATTGGGCATACGAAATTCGATCCGGAACCTTCCGCTTAGTGGGTGCAAAAGGGCTAAAATAGCCGAGAATACACGAAAAATAACATGAAAAAATCATCTCACGCGATTTTATTAATTTAAGACAAATTTTATGGCTGATATTTCTTCCGCATGTCGCCATAGCCTTGTAAAAAAATTGAGGATATGAAATCCGATCAGGAACCTTTCGCTTAGCGGGTGCAAAGGGGCTAAAATAGCCGAAAATACACGAAAAATAACATGAAAAAATCATCTCTCGCGAGTTTATTAATTTAAGACAAATTTTATGGCTGGTATTTCTTTCGCATGTTGCCATAGCCTTGAAAAAATTTGGCGATAAGAAATTCGATCCGGAACGTCTCGCCTGGGATGCAGAGGGACTAAAATAGCGGAAAATACTCGCAAAACACCGAGGAAAAAATCATCTCTAGCGCGTATATTGTTTTAAGACAAATTTTACGGCTGATATTTCTTCCAGATGTTGTCATAGCCTTACAAAACAATTGGGGATATGAAATTCGATCCGGAACCTTTCGCTTGGGGGGTGCAAAGGGACCAAAATAGCGGAAAATACTCGCAAAATACCGAGGAAAAAATCATCTCTAGCGCGTATATTGTTTTAAGACAAATTTTACGGCTGATATTTCTTCCAGATGTTGTCATAGCCTTACAAAACAATTGGGGATATGAAATTCGATCCGGAACCTTTCGCTTGGGGTGTGCAAAGGGACTAAAATAGCGGAAAATACTATCAAAACACCGAGAAAAAAATCATCTCTCGCGAGTTTATTAATTTAAGAC
Source organism: Torymus aiolomorphi (assembly GCA_036365515.1). NCBI lineage: Eukaryota > Metazoa > Arthropoda > Insecta > Hymenoptera > Torymidae > Torymus > Torymus aiolomorphi. Next base: position 184,268,723 of record CM070874.1, read on the forward strand.
AAATTTTATGGCTGGTATTTCTTTTAGATCTTGCGACAGCCTTCCAAAAAAATTGGGCATACGAAATTCGATCCGGAACCTTTCGCTTAGGGGGTGCAAAGGGGCTAAAATAGCCGAAAATACAAGAAAAATATCATGAAAAAATCATCTCTCGCGAGTTTATTAATTTAAGACAAATTTTGTGGCTGATATTTCTTTCGCATGTCGCCATAGCCTTGTAAAAAAATTGGCGATAGCAATTCGATCCGGAACGTGTCGCTTGGGTGCAAAGGGACTAAAATAGCGGAAAATACTCTCAAAACACCGAAAAAGAAATCATCTCTCGCGAGTTTATTAATTTAAGACAAATTTTATGGCTGGTATTTCTCCCAGATGTTGCCATAGCCTTGCAAACAAATTGGGGATATGAAATTCGATCCGGAACCTTTCGCTTGGGGGGTGCAAAGGGACTAAAATAGCGGAAAATACTCTCAAAACACCGAGAAAGAAATCATCTCTCGCGAGTTTATTAATTTAAGACAAATTTTATGGCTGGTATTTCTTTCGCATGTTGCCATAGCCTTGAAAAAATTTCGCGATAAGAAATTCGATCCGGAACGTCTCGCCTGGGATGCAGAGGGACTAAAATAGTGGAAAATACTCGCAAAATACCGAGGAAAAAATCATCTCTCGCGAGTTTATTAATTTAAGACAAATTTTGTGGCTGACATTTCTTCCAGATGTTGCCATAGCCTTGTAGAAAAATTGGCGATAAGAAATTCGATCCGGAACGTGTCGTTTGGGGGGTGCAAAGGGACTAAAATAGCGGAAAATACTCTCAAAACACCGAGAAAGAAATCATCTCTCGCGAGTTTATTAATTTAAGACAAATTTTATGGCTGGTATTTCTTTTGCATGTTGCCATAGCCTTGAAAAAATTTGGCGATAAGAAATTCGATCCGGAACGTCTCGCCTGGGATGCAGAGGGACTAAAATAGCGGAAAATACTCGCAAAACACCGAGAAAAATCATTTCTCGTGAGTTTATTAATTTAAGACAAATTTTATGGCTGATATTTCTCACAGATGTTGTCATAGCCTCGCAAAAAAATTGGGGATATGAAATTCGATCCGGAACCTTCCGCTTAGGGGTGCAAAGGGGCTAAAATAGCCGAAAATACAACAAAAATAACATGAAAAAATCATCTCTCGCGAGTTTATTAATTTAAGACAAATTTTGTGGCTAATATTTCTTTCGCATGTCGCCATAGCCTTGTAAAAAAATTGGCGTTAGCAATTCGATCCGGAACGTGTCGCTTGGGTGCAAAGGGACTAAAATAGCGGAAAATACACGAAAAAAGCGTGATAAAATCATCTCTCGCGAGTTTATTAATTTAAGACAAATTTTATGGCTGATATTTCTCCCAGATATTGCCATAGCCTTACAAAAAAATTGGGGATATGAAATTCGATCCGCAACATTTTGCTTAGGGGGTACAAAGGGGCTAAAATAGCCGAAAAAACACGAAAAATAACATGAAAAAATTATCTCAGGCGAGTTCATTAATTTAAGACAAATTTCATGGCTGGTATTTCTTCCACATGTCGCCATAGCCTTGTAAAAGAATTGAGGATATGAAATCCGATCAGGAACCTTTCGCTTAGGGGGTGCAAAGGGGCTAAAATAGCCGAAAATACACGAAAAATAACATGAAAAAATCATCTCAGGCGAGTTCATTAATTTAAGACAAATTTTATGGCTGGTATTTCTTCCAGATGTTGCCATAGCCGTGCAAACAAATTGGGGATATGAAATTCGATCCGGAGCCTTTCGATTAGGGGGTGCGAAGGGACTAAAATAGCGGAAAATACTCTCAAACCACCGAGAAAATATTCATCTCTCGCGAGTTTATTAATTTAAGACAAATTTTATGGCTGGTATTTCTTTCGCAAGTCGCCATAGCCTTGAAAAAAATTGGCGATAAGAAATTCGATCCGGAACGTCTCGCCTGGAGTGCAGAGAGACTAAAATAGTGGAAAATACTCGCAAAATACCGAGGAAAAAATCATCTCTCGCGAGTTTATTAATTTAAGACCAATTTTATGGCTGTTATTTCTTCCAGATGTTGCCATAGCCTTGTAGAAAAATTGGCGATAAGAAATTCGATCCGGAACGTGTCGTTTGGGGGGTGCAAAGGGACTAAAATAGCGGAAAATACTCTCAAAACACCGAGAAAGAAATCATCTCTCGCGAGTTTATTAATTTAAGACAAATTTTATGGCTGGTATTTCTTTTGCATGTTGCCATAGCCTTGAAAAAATTTGGCGATAAGAAATTCGATCCGGAACGTCTCGCCTGGGATGCAGAGGGACTAAAATAGCGGAAAATACTCGCAAAACACCGAGAAAAAATCATTTCTCGTGAGTTTATTAATTTAAGACAAATTTTATGGCTGATATTTCTCACAGATGTTGTCATAGCCTCGCAAAAAAATTGGGGATATGAAATTCGATCCGGAACCTTCCGCTTAGGGGTGCAAAGGGGCTAAAATAGCCGAAAATACAAGAAAAATAACATGAAAAAATCATCTCTCGCGAGTTTATTAATTTAAGACAAATTTTGTGGCTAATATTTCTTTCGCATGTCGCCATAGCCTTGTAAAAAAATTGGCGTTAGCAATTCGATCCGGAACGTGTCGCTTGGGTGCAAAGGGACTAAAATAGCGGAAAATACACGAAAAAAGCGTGATAAAATCATCTCTCGCGAGTTTATTAATTTAAGACAAATTTTATGGCTGATATTTCTCCCAGATATTGCCATAGCCTTACAAAAAAATTGGGGATATGAAATTCGATCCGCAACATTTTGCTTAGGGGGTACAAAGGGGCTAAAATAGCCGAAAAAACACGAAAAATAACATGAAAAAATTATCTCAGGCGAGTTCATTAATTTAAGACAAATTTCATGGCTGGTATTTCTTCCACATGTCGCCATAGCCTTGTAAAAGAATTGAGGATATGAAATCCGATCAGGAACCTTTCGCTTAGGGGGTGCAAAGGGGCTAAAATAGCCGAAAATACACGAAAAATAACATGAAAAAATCATCTCAGGCGAGTTCATTAATTTAAGACAAATTTTATGGCTGGTATTTCTTCCAGATGTTGCCATAGCCGTGCAAACAAATTGGGGATATGAAATTCGATCCGGAGCCTTTCGATTAGGGGGTGCGAAGGGACTAAAATAGCGGAAAATACTCTCAAACCACCGAGAAAATATTCATCTCTCGCGAGTTTATTAATTTAAGACAAATTTTATGGCTGGTATTTCTTTCGCAAGTCGCCATAGCCTTGAAAAAAATTGGCGATAAGAAATTCGATCCGGAACGTCTCGCCTGGAGTGCAGAGAGACTAAAATAGTGGAAAATACTCGCAAAATACCGAGGAAAAAATCATCTCTCGCGAGTTTATTAATTTAAGACCAATTTTATGGCTGTTATTTCTTCCAGATGTTGCCATAGCCTTGTAGAAAAATTGGCGATAAGAAATTCGATCCGGAACGTGTTGTTTGGGGGGTGCAAAGGGACCAAAATAGCGGAAAATACTCGCAAAACACCGAGAAAAAATCATCTCTCGCGAGTTTATTAATTTAAGATAAATTTTATGGCTCATATTTCTCCCAGATGTTGTCATAGCCTCGCAAAAAAATTGGGGATATGAAATTCGATCCGGAACCTTCCGCTTAGGGGGTGCAAAGGGGCTAAAATAGCCGAAAATACAAGAAAAATAACATGAAAAAATCATCTCTCGCGAGTTTATTAATTTAAGACAAATTTTGTGGCTGATATTTCGTTCGCATGTCGCCATAGCCTTGTAAAAAAATTGGCGATAGCAATTCGATCCGGAACGTGTCGCTTGGGTGCAAAGGGACTAAAATAGCGGAAAATACTCTCAAAACACCGAGAAAAAAATCATCTCTCGCGAGTTCATTAATTTAAGACAAATTTTATAGCTGGTATTTCTTCCAGATGTTGCCATAGCCTTGCAAACAAATTGGGGATATGAAATTCGATCCGGAACCTTTCGCTTGGGGGGTGCAAAGGGACTAAAATAGCGGAAAATACTCTCAAAACACCGAGAAAAAAATCATCTCTCGCGAGTTTATTAATTTAAGACAAATTTTATGGCTGGTATTTCTTTCGCATGTTGCCATAGCCTTGAAAAAATTTGGCGATAAGAAATTCGATCCGGAACGTCTCGCCTGGGATGCAGAGGGACTAAAATAGTGGAAAATACTCGCAAAATACCGAGGAAAAAATCATCTCTAGCGAGTTTATTAATTTAAGACCAATTTTATGGCTGATATTTCTTCCAGATGTTGCCATAGCCTTGTAGAAAAATTGGCGATAAGAAATTCGATCCGGAACCTTCCGCTTAGGGGGTGCAAAGGGGCTAAAATAGCCGAAAATACAAGAAAAATAACATGAAAAAATCATCTCTCGCGAGTTTATTAATTTTAGACAAATTTTTTGGTTGATATTTCTTCCAGATGTTGCCATAGCCTTGCAAACAAATTGGGGATATGAAATTCGATCCAGAACCTTTCGCTTAGGGGGGTGCAAAGGGACTAAAATAGCGGAAAATACTCTCAGAACACCGAGAAAAAAATTATCTCTCGTGAGTTTATTAATTTAAGACAAATATTATGGCTGGTATTTCTTTTACATCTTGCCGTAGCCTTGCAAAAAAATTGGGGATATGAAATTCGATCGGGAACGTTCCCCTTAGTGGGTGCAAAGGGGCTAAAATAGCCGAAAATACATGAAAAATAACATGAAAAAATCATCTCACGCGATTTTATTAATTTAAGACAAATTTTATGGCTGATATTTCTTCCGCATCTCGCCATAGCCTCGTATAAAAATTGGCGATAAGAAATTCGATCCGGAACCTTCCGCTTAGGGGGTGCAAAGGGGCTAAAATAGCCGAAAATACAAGAAAAATAACATGAAAAAATCATCTCTCGCGAGTTTATTAATTTTAGACAAATTTTTTGGTTGATATTTCTTCCAGATGTTGCCATAGCCTTGCAAACAAATTGGGGATATGAAATTCGATCCAGAACCTTTCGCTTAGGGGGGTGCAAAGGGACTAAAATAGCGGAAAATACTCTCAGAACACCGAGAAAAAAATTATCTCTCGTGAGTTTATTAATTTAAGACAAATATTATGGCTGGTATTTCTTTTACATCTTGCCATAGCCTTGCAAAAAAATTGGAGATATGAAATTCGATCCGGAACATTTCGCTTAGGGGGTACAAAGGGGCTAAAATAGCCGAAAATACACGAAAAATAACATGAAAAAATCATCTCACGCGAGTTTATTAATTTATGACCAATTTTGTGGCTAATATTTCTTCCAGATGTTGTCATAGCCTTGCAGAAAAATTGGGGAATAAAATACGATCCGGAACCTTACGCTTAGGGGGTGAAAAGGGACTAAAATAGCGGAAAATACTCCTAAAACACCGAGAGAAAAATCATCTCTCGAGAGTTTATTAATTTAAGACAAATTTTGCGGCTGATATTTCATACACATGTTGCCATAGCCTTGTAAAAAAATTGGCGATAAGAAATTCGATCCGGAACGTCTTGCTTGGGGGGTGCAAAGGGACCAAAATAGCGGAAAATATTCGCAAAATACCGAGGAAAAAATCATCTCTCGCGCGTTTATTTATTTAAGACAAATTTTATGGCTGATATTTCTTCCAGATGTTGTCATAGCCTTGCAAAACAATTGGGGATATGAAATTCGATCCGGAACCTTTCGCTTGGGGGGTGCAAAGGGACTAAAATAGCGGAAAATACTACAAAAACACCGAGAAAAAAATCATCTCTCGCGAGTTTATTAATTTAAGGCAAATTTTATGTCTGGTGTTTCTTTTAGATGTTGCCACAGCCTTGCAAAAAAATTGGGCATATGAAATTCGATCCGGAACCTTGCGCTTAGTGGGTGCAAAGGGGCTAAAATAGCCGAGAATACACGAAAAATAACATGAAAAAATCATCTTACGCGAGTTTATTAATTTATGACCAATTTTGTGGCTAATATTTCTTCCAGATGTTGTCATAGCTTTGCAGAAAAATTGGGGATATAAAATTCGATCCGGAACATTTAGCTTATGGGGTGCAAAGGAACCAAAATAGCAGAAAATACTCGCAAAACACCGAGAGAAAAATCATCTCTCGAGAGTTTATTAATTTAAGACAAATTTTACGGCTGATATTTCATCCACATGTTGCCATAGGCTTGCAAAATAATTGGCGATAAGAAATTCGATCAGGAACGTCTTGCTTGGGGGGTGCAAAGGGACCAAAATAGCGGAAAATACTCGCAAAATACCGAGGAAAAAATCATCTCTAGCGCGTATATTGTTTTAAGACAAATTTTACGGCTGATATTTCTTCCAGATGTTGTCATAGCCTTACAAAACAATTGGGGATATGAAATTCGATCCGGAACCTTTCGCTTGGGGTGTGCAAAGGGACTAAAATAGCGGAAAATACTATCAAAACACCGAGAAAAAAATCATCTCTCGCGAGTTTATTAATTTAAGACAAATTTTATGGCTGGTATTTCTTTTAGATCTTGCGACAGCCTTCCAAAAAAATTGGGCATACGAAATTCGATCCGGAACCTTCCGCTTAGTGGGTGCAAAAGGGCTAAAATAGCCGAGAATACACGAAAAATAACATGAAAAAATCATCTCACGCGATTTTATTAATTTAAGACAAATTTTATGGCTGATATTTCTTCCGCATGTCGCCATAGCCTTGTAAAAAAATTGAGGATATGAAATCCGATCAGGAACCTTTCGCTTAGCGGGTGCAAAGGGGCTAAAATAGCCGAAAATACACGAAAAATAACATGAAAAAATCATCTCTCGCGAGTTTATTAATTTAAGACAAATTTTATGGCTGGTATTTCTTTCGCATGTTGCCATAGCCTTGAAAAAATTTGGCGATAAGAAATTCGATCCGGAACGTCTCGCCTGGGATGCAGAGGGACTAAAATAGCGGAAAATACTCGCAAAACACCGAGAAAAAATCATTTCTCGTGAGTTTATTAATTTAAGACAAATTTTATGGCTGATATTTCTCACAGATGTTGTCATAGCCTCGCAAAAAAATTGGGGATATGAAATTCGATCCGGAACCTTCCGCTTAGGGGGTGCAAAGGGGCTAAAATAGCCGAAAATACAAGAAAAATAACATGAAAAAATCATCTCTCGCGAGTTTATTAATTTAAGACAAATTTTGTGGCTGATATTTCTTTCGCATGTCGCCATAGCCTTGTAAAAAAATTGGCGATAGCAATTCGATCCGGAACGTGTCGCTTGGGTGCAAAGGGACTAAAATAGCGGAAAATACACGAAAAAAGCGTGATAAAATCATCTCTCGCGAGTTTATTAATTTAAGACAAATTTTATGGCTGATATTTCTCCCAGATATTGCCATAGCCTTACAAAAAAATTGGGGATATGAAATTCGATCCGCAACATTTTGCTTAGGGGGTACAAAGGGGCTAAAATAGCCGAAAAAACACGAAAAATAACATGAAAAAATCATCTCAGGCGAGTTCATTAATTTAAGACAAATTTTATGGCTGGTATTTCTTCCACATGTCGCCATAGCCTTGTAAAAGAATTGAGGATATGAAATCCGATCAGGAACCTTTCGCTTAGGGGGTGCAAAGGGGCTAAAATAGCCGAAAATACACGAAAAATAACATGAAAAAATCATCTCAGGCGAGTTCATTAATTTAAGACAAATTTTATGGCTGGTATTTCTTCCAGATGTTGCCATAGCCGTGCAAACAAATTGGGGATATGAAATTCGATCCGGAGCCTTTCGATTAGGGGGTGCAAAGGGACTAAAATAGCGGAAAATACTCTCAAACCACCGAGAAAATATTCATCTCTCGCGAGTTTATTAATTTAAGACAAATTTTATGGCTGGTATTTCTTTCGCAAGTCGCCATAGCCTTGAAAAAAATTGGCGATAAGAAATTCGATCCGGAACGTCTCGCCTGGAGTGCAGAGAGACTAAAATAGTGGAAAATATTCGTAAAATACCGAGGAAAAAATCATCTCTCGCGAGTTTATTAATTTAAGACCAATTTTATGGCTGTTATTTCTTCCAGATGTTGCCATAGCCTTGTAGAAAAATTGGCGATAAGAAATTCGATCCGGAACGTGTTGTTTGGGGGGTGCAAAGGGACCAAAATAGCGGAAAATACTCGCAAAACACCGACAAAAAATCATCTCTCGCGAGTTTATTAATTTAAGATAAATTTTATGGCTCATATTTCTCCCAGATGTTGTCATAGCCTCGCAAAAAAATTGGGGATATGAAATTCGATCCGGAACCTTCCGCTTAGGGGGTGCAAAGGGGCTAAAATAGCCGAAAATACAAGAAAAATAACATGAAAAAATCATCTCTCGCGAGTTTATTAATTTAAGACAAATTTTGTGGCTGATATTTCGTTCGCATGTCGCCATAGCCTTGTAAAAAAATTGGCGATAGCAATTCGATCCGGAACGTGTCGCTTGGGTGCAAAGGGACTAAAATAGCGGAAAATACTCTCAAAACACCGAGAAAAAAATCATCTCTCGCGAGTTCATTAATTTAAGACAAATTTTATAGCTGGTATTTCTTCCAGATGTTGCCATAGCCTTGCAAACAAATTGGGGATATGAAATTCGATCCGGAACCTTTCGCTTGGGGGGTGCAAAGGGACTAAAATAGCGGAAAATACTCTCAAAACACCGAGAAAAAAATCATCTCTCGCGAGTTTATTAATTTAAGACAAATTTTATGGCTCATATTTCTCCCAGATGTTGTCATAGCCTCGCAAAAAAATTGGGGATATGAAATTCGATCCGAAACCTTCCGCTTAGGGGGTGCAAAGGGGCTAAAATAGCCGAAAATACAAGAAAAATAACATGAAAAAATCATCTCTCGCGAGTTTATTAATTTAAGACAAATTTTGTGGCTGATATTTCGTTCGCATGTCGCCATAGCCTTGAAAAAATTTGGCGATAAGAAATTCGATCCGGAACGTCTCGCCTGGGATGCAGAGGGACTAAAATAGTGGAAAATACTCGCAAAATACCGAGGAAAAAATCATCTCTAGCGAGTTTATTAATTTAAGACCAATTTTATGGCTGATATTTCTTCCAGATGTTGCCATAGCCTTGTAGAAAAATTGGCGATAAGAAATTCGATCCGGAACCTTCCGCTTAGGGGGTGCAAAGGGGCTAAAATAGCCGAAAATACAAGAAAAATAACATGAAAAAATCATCTCTCGCGAGTTTATTAATTTTAGACAAATTTTATGGTTGATATTTCTTCCAGATGTTGCCATAGCCTTGCAAACAAATTGGGGATATGAAATTCGATCCAGAACCTTTCGCTTAGGGGGGTGCAAAGGGACTAAAATAGCGGAAAATACTCTCAGAACACCGAGAAAAAAATTATCTCTCGTGAGTTTATTAATTTAAGACAAATATTATGGCTGGTATTTCTTTTACATCTTGCCATAGCCTTGCAAACAAATTGGGGATATGAAATTCGATCGGGAACGTTCCCCTTAGTGGGTGCAAAGGGGCTAAAATAGCCGAAAATACATGAAAAATAACATGAAAAAATCATCTCACGCGATTTTATTAATTTAAGACAAATTTTATGGCTGATATTTCTTCCGCATGTCGCCATAGCCTCGCATAAAAATTGGCGATAAGACATTCGATCCGGAACCTTTCGCTTAGGGGGTGCAAAGGGGCTAAAATAGCAGAAAATACTCTCAAAACACCGAGAAAAAAATAATCTCTCGCGAGTTTATTAATTTAAGACAAATTTTATGGCTGGTATTTCTTCCACATATTGCCATAGCCTTGCAAAAAAATTGGAGATATGAAATTCGATCCGGAACATTTCGCTTAGGGGGTACAAATGGGCTAAAATAGCCGAAAATACACGAAAAATAACATGAAAAAATCATCTCACGCGAGTTTATTAATTTATGACCAATTTTGTGGCTAATATTTCTTCCAGATGTTGTCATAGCCTTGCAGAAAAATTGGGGAATAAAATACGATCCGGAACCTTACGCTTAGGGGGTGAAAAGGGACTAAAATAGCGGAAAATACTCCTAAAACACCGAGAGAAAAATCATCTCTCGAGAGTTTATTAATTTAAGACAAATTTTGCGGCTGATATTTCATGCACATGTTGCCATAGCCTTGTAAAAAAATTGGCGATAAGAAATTCGATCCGGAACGTCTTGCTTGGGGGGTGCAAAGGGACCAAAATAGCGGAAAATATTCGCAAAATACCGAGGAAAAAATCGTCTCTCGCGCGTTTATTTATTTAAGACAAATTTTATGGCCGATATTTCTTCCAGATGTTGTCATAGCCTTGCAAAACAATTGGGGATATGAAATTCGATCCGGAACCTTTCGCTTGGGGAGTGCAAAGGGACTAAAATAGCGGGAAATACTACAAAAACACCGAGAAAAAAATCATCTCTCGCGAGTTTATTAATTTAAGGCAAATTTTATGTCTGGTGTTTCTTTTAGATGTTGCCACAGCCTTGCAAAAAAATTGGGCATATGAAATTCGATCCGGAACCTTCCTCTTAGTGGGTGCAAAGGGGCTAAAATAGCTGAGAATACACGAAAAATAACATGAAAAAATCATCTCACGCGAGTTTATTAATTTATGACCAATTTTGTGGCTAATATTTCTTCCAGATGTTGTCATAGCTTTGCAGAAAAATTGGGGATATAAAATTCGATCCGGAACATTTAGCTTAGGGGGTGCAAAGGAACCAAAATAGCAGAAAATACTCGCAAAACACCGAGAGAAAAATCATCTCTCGAGAGTTTATTAATTTAAGACAAATTTTACGGCTGATATTTCATCCACATGTTGCCATAGGCTTGCAAAATAATTGGCGATAAGAAATTCGATCCGGAACGTCTTGCTTGGGGGGTGCAAAGGGACCAAAATAGCGGAAAATACTCGCAAAATACCGAGGAAAAAATCATCTCTAGCGCGTTTATTGTTTTAAGACAAATTTTACGGCTGATATTTCTTCCAGATGTTGTCATAGCCTTACAAAACAATTGGGGATATGAAATTCGATCCGGAACCTTTCGCTTGGGGGGTGCAAAGGGACTAAAATAGCGGAAAATACTATCAAAACACCGAGAAAAAAATCATCTCTCGCGAGTTTATTAATTTAAGACAAATTTTATGGCTGGTATTTCTTTTAGATCTTGCGACAGCCTTCCAAAAAAATTGGGCATACGAAATTCGATCCGGAACCTTCCGCTTAGTGGGTGCAAAAGGGCTAAAACAGCCGAGAATACACGAAAAATAACATGAAAAAATCATCTCACGCGATTTTATTAATTTAAGACAAATTTTATGGCTGATATTTCTTCCGCATGTAGCCATAGCCTTGTAAAAAAATTGAGGATATGAAATCCGATCAGGAACCTTTCGCTTAGCGGGTGCAAAGGGGCTAAAATAGCCGAAAATACACGAAAAATAACATGAAAAAATCATCTCACGCGAGTTCATTAATTTAAGACAAATTTTATGGCTGATATTTCTTCCGCATGTCGCCATAGCCTTGTAAAAAAATTGATGATACGAAATTCGATCAGGAACCTTTCGCTTAGGGGGTGCAAAGGGGCTAAAATAGCCGAAAATACACGAAAAATAACATGAAAAAATCATCTCACGCGAGTTCATTAATTTAAGACAAATTTTAAGGCTGATATTGCTTCCTCAAAGAGGAAGCTTTGTAATGGTGAAAAAAATTTTTGGAACAAAAAATGTTTAAAAACATTTTTTAAGACTTTTGGCACCAATATCCGATGTTTTTGAGAACAAAAATTTTCGTGTCTGTGTGTGTGTGTGTGTGTGTGTGTGTGTGTGTGTGTGTGTGTGTGTGTGTGTGTGTGTGTGTGTGTGTGTGTGTGTGTGTGTGTGTGTGTGTGTGTGTGTGTGTGTGTGTGTGTGTGTGTGTGTGTGTGCCGGCTATAATTTTTGAACGAATTGACCGATTTTCATCTATGAGGGCTTATTCTCTTGGTTTGGACATAGAATAGAGATAACTTAACCTATTTTTTCATTTTATCGTTTTTCTTTTGTTTTATAACCAAAAAATGATTTTGAATTTTCAGTATTTTTGTTTTTTCATATCATACAGCCATTATTACATAATAGAGTAAACTGTTTTTGAAAGGTCTTCAAATTACCTACAATTTCTTTTTTTAAAAGTTGAATTATCTTTACTCTGTCATTCGTTATTAAGGAAAACATTTTTATATTTCATAAATTAATTTCTCAAAAAATATTTTATTTATCGACTTGAAATTTTAACCACTTATAACAATCATTGAAGACTATATTTGGTTAAAATTTCAAGTGATTATCTTCATTTGTTTCAGAGAAAAAAAATATTTTTGAACACAAGGGAATTTTCTTTCGGACGCGATAACAGGAGTAAAAATCAACCAATCGTCTTTAAATTTGGCACACAGATAGCTTTTTTATATCTTCGAACCGAGTTCGTTGCCCAAAAAAATCGGTCAATTACAATTAAAGATATTTGAGGTTAAAAATTTTTCTTTTTAATTTTCGAATTGCGTTTTTTCAGAGGATTGTTGATTTATCGACCTAAGATTTTAACCACTTATAACACTCATTGAAGACTATATTTGGTTAAAATTTCAAGTGATTATCTTCATTTGTTTCAAAGAAAAAAAATATTTTTGAAAACAAGGGAACTTTCTTTCGGACGCGATAACAGGAGTAAAAATCAACCAATCGTCTTGAAATTTGGCACAGAGATAGCTTTTTTATATCTTCGAACCGAGTTCGTTGCCCAAAAAAATCGGTCAATTACGATTAAAGATATTTGAGGTTAAAAATTTTTCTTTTTAATTTTCGAATTGCGTTTTTTCAGAGGATTGTTGATTTATCGACCTAAAATTTTAACCACTTATAACACTCATTGAAGACTATATTTGGTAAAAATTCCAAGTGATTATCTTCATTTGTTTCGACGGATAGACGGGGTTAAACCCAAGGGCGTCAATAAGCGATAAATAAATCTCTGGGTATCTTTCTCTTATTCTTATCACTTCTTCAATTAAGTTTGAATGAGAAGGTCAGATATATTATTTACGTACGTGTTCACTAGTCAATGTTATGATCAGAACTAATAAAAACATCAGCTGTTTATCTGTTGTTTATTAAAAATAAGGTATCCTAGAAACTATAGAAGATGAACATATAACGATCATGTCAGATGAAAACATTACGTTCGATTGACGTGTATTTAATTACTCTATCGATATTTAATAGAAATTAACTTAAAGTTTTATTACATTTTATTTAAATCAATTCTATTATATATAAATGTATTAATATTAGAATAAAATTAGATCAAAATAACTTGAGCTTAATTTATTGTAACTGTAATAACATTATTTTTGCACGTAAAATTTGCTTAAAATAGTATTAATCATAAATGCTGTACACTATATTTAGATAAACTAAGTGCTGGGCAATTGTAAAAAAGTCAATTGGGAAATCATCAATTATTAATAACAAATAGTTTCTTCTTCAATAAGATAAAATTAAAAAATTATATTAATATAATCTTACAAAAATATTCTATTAATATGAAAATGTATTTTTTAAAAGTCATAAATTTGAGATAATATAATTTAGAAAATTTTTTATTTTTTTTTGTGAAAAATTTATTATTATAATTTCAATTTAATGAAAGGAATCGATAAATTGTTTTGAGGAAGCTAAGTGCCAAAGAATTGGCAGCGGTTTTTCTTCCGCACGTCGCCATGGCCTTGTAAAAAAATTGGCGATAAGATATTCGATCCAGAACTTTTCGCTTAGGGGGTGCAAAGGGGCTAAAATAGCCGAAAATACACGAAAAATAACATGAAAAAATTATCTCTCATGAGTTTATTAATTTAAGACAAATATTATGGCTGGTATTTCTTTTACATCTTGCCATAGCCTTGCAAAAAAATTGGGGATATGAAATTCGATCCGGAACCTTCCGCTTAGTGGGTGCAAAGGGGCTAAAATAGCCGAAAATACATGAAAAATAACATGAAAAAATCATCTCACGCGATTTTATTAATTTAAGACAAATTTTATGGCTGATATTTCTTCCGCATGTCGCCATAGCCTCGTATAAAAATTGGCGATAAGACATTCGATCCGGAACCTTTTGCTTAGGGGGTGCAAAGGGGCTAAAATAGCGGAAAATACTCTCAAAACACCGAGAAAAAAATAATCTCTCGCGAGTTTATTAATTTAAGACAAATTTTATGGCTGGTATTTCTTCCAGATGTTGCCATAGCCTTGCAAAAAAATTGGGGATATGAAATTCGATCAGGAACCTTTCGCTTAGGGGGTGCAAAGGGGCTAAAAGAGCCGAAAATACACGAAAAATAACATGAAAAAATCATCTCACGCGAGTTCATTAATTTAAGACAAATTTTATGGCCGACATTTCTTCCGCATGTCGCCATGGCCTTGTAAAAAAATTGGCGATAAGTCATTCGATCCGGAACTTTTCGCTTAGGGGGTGCAAAGGGACTATAATAGCCGAAAATACACGAAAAATAACGTGATAAGATCATCTCTCGTCCCTGGTAGAAAATAAACCAACTCGGATGGCTTATCTACTATCTGTTGGCCAATAATTTAGGCCAACGAACAAGAAAAATATTGACCAACGGTTAACCAACGGTTGGTGGACTATCAATCAATAATAAAACATTAAGTAACTCATAAAACAATAATAGAAATTAATAAGATATATAGATATGCAAAAAGATTTTGATACATAAACAATAATAAAAATTATTGTAATGCATTGAAAAAATATTTGAATGAAGTTGGGAGTACATTTATTTGAAGGTTAAGTACACAGCGTAGCACGTGGGCTATGCTCTGAAATTGCTGTCCGCATCCCGCTTTCGGCAAGACAAAAGCACACATGTACATAAATACACACATATTACATACTCACGAGTGCGATCGCAGGCTCATGTGTTATGTATAGGTAAAAGTATTTAACTGCGCAGACTCATACGAGTCACGTGACGAGATCGCCGGAATCGCGTGGTTTTGCTTCACTGTAAAGGACAGATGGTAACGGAACACCGAGTAGAAAACGGAGCAATACAAATTATTGCGTTTTTGTGTATTGTATTTTCAGCATGAGTGGAAGTAAGAACCGTTCTAAAAAATATAGGAGTAGAAAGAAAATTAAGGAAATGCAAGAAAAAAGTAAATATGCTGTTGAATTACTTAAAAATTTACCAGAAGTAAATACATTCCAAAGTAGTTCAAGTGATGATGTAACTGAAAGTGAGGAAGAAAGTGAAAGTATAATAGAATTTGAGAAACAAAATGAGTCAAATAATATTGCTGAATGTGAATCAAATGGCACTGAGGAAGAAAGCGAAAGTGAATCAAGTAATATTCTCAAGTGCGGAATTAAAGAAATAGAGAAGTTGAAACAGTGGACTGTTAATAACAAAATACCTCAAGTGCATGTGGACAAACTTTTAAAAATCTTAAAACCAAGACTTTTACCTACACTATCACACTACACATTAACACGCTGTAACCTCAATTTGAACAAACAAAACTTTACCCGTTATCGATTTAACCATATTTATCTCAAGAAAAATACTATTAATATGTGGTTTTTTATTATTCTATGAATAATACAAATTTTGAGAGTTTTATTTAAATAATAAGTTGTGTAAATGATTTTTATTTAAGATTTTTAATATTAAGCATTCGTTGACCAAGCGCAAGGGTGATTCCGTGACGAAATAAGCGGTATTTATCGCTAACTGTTGGCTAAACGGTTGGCCAAACCCTGGCGATTTGGCGAACGGATGGCGTACGGTTGGTTACAATTTCTACCAGGGGTGTGTTTATTAATTTAAGACAAATTTTATGGCTGATATTTCTTCCAGATGTCGCGATAGCATTGCAAAAAAATTGGGGATTTGAAATTCGATCGGGAACCTCTCGTTTGGTGGGGTGCAAAGTGGCTAGAAGAGCGGAAAATACACGAAAATTACCGTGAAAAAATCATCACCCGTGAGTTTATTAATTTAAGACAAATTTTATGGCTGCTATTTCTTCCAGATGTTGCCATAGCCTTGCAAAAAAATTGGGGATATGAAATTCGATCCGGAACCTTTCGCTTGGGCGGTGGAAAGCGGCTAAAATAGCCGAAAATACACGAAAAATAACGTGAAAAAATCATCTCTCGAGAGATTATTAATTTAAGACAAATTTTATGACTGATATTTCTTCCAGATGTTGCCATAGCCTTGCAAAAAAATTGGGGATATGAAATTCGATCGGGAAACTTTCGCTTGGGGGGTGCAAAGGGGCTAAAATAACCGAAAATACACGAAAAATACCGAGAAAATCATGTCTCGTGAGTTTATTAATTTAAGACAAATTTTATAGCTGAAATTGCTTCAAGATATCGCCATATCTTTGTAAAAAACCGCTGCCAATTCATTGGCACGTAGCTTCCTTAAACTTAATTTATTGATCCCTTTAATTAATTTTTAATTCTAATATTTAAAATTTAATACTTTATCTTGTACGGTTAGACTAACTACGAGAGGGCCATGGGTCCGGATTCAGCTTAAACTGTGCGTTATATCTTTTTTCGTAATGAACCTATTTTTTTGGGCAATGAACTTGATCTAAAGATATATAAAAGCTACATCTGTGCCAAATTTCAGGACGATTGGGTAATTTTGGCTCTTGTTATCGTGCGACAACGAAAACGCAAATTTTTTCTAAAATAATTTTTTTCTAAAAAACAAATGAAGATCTCCTGAAATTTTAACCAAATATAGTCTTCTATAAATTTAATAAGTGGTTAAAATTTTAAGTCGATAAATCATGTATTTTTTGAGAAAACGCGATTCGAAAATTTTTAAAATAAATTTTTTACCTCAAATATCTTTTTTCGTAATGGACCGATTTTTTTGGGCAACGAACTCGATCTGAAGATATATAAAAGCTACATGTGTTATATTGAATGCGTTATGTGGAAAGGCTGTTATAATGTGAGGGGATGTATTTTAAAAAATTTGATAAAGACAGATTTTTTTTTTCATTTTTCAATTTTTCAAGTTTTACATTTTTGTTAATAATAAAAAACCGTGATAACTAAAAAAATTTTCTTTTTAGAGAATATAAATATTTTAATTCTCTTTCAAATGCTACTCATCCCATACAGATACACAGAGCCATCCGCAAGAAATACATTTTAAAAATGTCTAGAAAAATTTTAACCTCAAATATCTCTGAAATTTATAAACCAATCATTTTGCCAAAAGAACTCATCCGAGAACTATCAATAATATACCTCTACAATGAATTTTGAAGCGAATAACACAATTTTACTCTTGTAATAGTTGAACATATAAAACTCATTTTTTTCATTTTTCAACTTTTACGTTTGTTAATAACAAAAGAACCGTGATAGCTAGAGCATTAATTTTTTTTAGAAAATATAGGTAATTTAATTCTCTTTCGAATGCCACCCACCCCATTTAGATACATGGAGCCGTTCTCGAGAAATTACGATTTAAAAAAAAATTGAAAAAAATTTTAACCTCAAATATCTCCGAAATTTATGGATCAATCCTTTTGCCCAAAGAACTCACTCGATTGGTATACAAAATCTACCCCTACAAAGAATTTCAAAGTGATTAAGCCAATTTTACTATAGTTATTGAACGACAAAAAAAATCACTTTTTTTTATAAATTATTTTTTTTCTCAAAAAATAATGAATAAAAAAACCTAAAAATTTAGTAAGTTATAGTACTTAATATCCTTTATAACCAAAAAAATATTAATGTTAATATCTTTATTTAATTTCGAAATATAACCTATTTACAAAAAATTGCGTTTTCATCAATAATTTATGACGAAATAGAGCTACCGACTTTTTTTTTTAAATTGTAGATAATTTTATCCTACATACAGAGAATTCATGATATATAAAAAATATATCTTCTAAATATTAAAAAAATCGAAAATAAAAATTTTGAAAATTAAAAAATGGCTATAAAAAAACAAAAATTAAATTTTACAAAAATAGAATATTGACCCCAATTGTGGAAGTAAAATCTAAAAAAATGATCACTCTCCCGTTAAAATCAGTCGAGTAGATCATGAGATATCAGGGTATACGTACACACACACACACACACACACACACACACACACACACACACACATCCATACGGACATTTTCTAAAAATAGTGTATTTCGATTCCAAATTTGCTAAATAACATTTCTAACACATTATCTCATAAACCTTTTTTTTTTTACTATCACAAAGCTTCCTCTATGAGGAAGCAAAAATTGTCGATATGAAAATCGATCCGGAAAGATTAGCTTTGAGGGTGCAAAGGGGCTGAAATTGCATAAAATACACGAGAAATACCGAGCAAAAATCGTATCTCGTGAGATTTTGAATTTAAGACAAATTTTATGGATGATATTTCTTCCAGATGTTGCCATAGCCTTGTAAAAAAATTGGCGATAAGAAATTCGATCCGGAACGTCTCGCTTGGTGAGTGCAAAGGGACTAAAATAGCGGAAAATACTCGCAAAACACCCAGAAAAAAATCATCTCCCGTGAGATTATTAATTTAAGACAAATTTTATGGCTAATATTTCTTCCAAATGTTGCCATAGCCTTGTAAAAAAATTGGCGATAAGAAATTCGATCCGGAACGTCTCGTTTGGAGGGTGCAAAGAGGCTAAAATAGCCGAAAATACAGGAAAAATAACGAGAATCATGTCTCGTGAGTTTATTAATTTAAGACAAATTTTATGGCTGAAATTACTTGAAGATATCGCCATATCTTTGTAAAAAAATTGTCGATATGAAAATCGATCCGGAACGATTAGCTTTGAGGGTGCAAAGGGTCTGAAATTGCATAAAATACACGAGAAATACAGATCAAAAATCGTATCTCGTGAGATTTTGAATTTAAGACAAATTTTATGGATGATATTTCTTTAAAATGTTGCCATGGCCATGTAAACAAATTTGCGATATGAAATTCGATCCGGAACCTTTCGCTTGGGGGGTGCAAAGGGGCTAAAATAGCGGCAAGTACACGAAAAATATCGAGAAAAGATCATCTCTTGTGAGTTTATTAATTTAAGACAAATTTTATGGATGCAATTACTTGAAGAGGTTGCCATGGCCTTGTAGAAAAATTGGCGATATGAAAATTGTTCCGGATCCATTCGCTTGGGCGGTGCAAAGGTGCTAAAAAGTCTAAAAATACATGGAAAACAGGAAAAAAAATAATTTCATGTTAGTTTATTAATTTAAGACAAATTTTATGACTGAAATTACTTCAAGATGTTGCCATAGCTTTTTAAAAAAATTGCCGATATGTAAATCGATCCGGAACCTTTCGCTTGGGGTGTGGAAATGGTCTAAAATAGCGAAAAGTACACAAAGAAGACTGAAAACAAATCAGCTCTCTTGAGTTTATGAATTTGAGTTATTTTTATGGCTGAAAATAATTTATTGTGTTGCTATTAACTTGTGAAAAAATTGGTGAAAATATTTCATTATTCCAAACTTTGCGGGTTTTATTCGTCCCAATCAGTCAAGACCGTAAGAGAAAGTCACCGTCGACCAATTGTGGGTTCCTTTTAGACGGATTTGACCAATCGGGAATCATTCTTTTAAGGGATGAATATATTCGTAATAATAGACTAATATAAAATATATTTGAGAAAAATTATTTTTTACTTTAGTATGCCAAGTCTTATTCCTTCGCTATAATACTTTATTTGTAAGAAATCAATTGACAAACAAAAATGGTTTTGGTTTCGCTATTTTTTCATATCTCCATTACGTTTCGGAAAAGGTTCTTCAGAAAACTCTAAGCAAAATTAGTTTTTGATATACGTGTCCGTAATATTCGATGTTATCGTCTTTTTTGCCGACGTAAAATACGATTTCACGTACCCGATTTTCGCGTGCGTGCGATCGCGTTTGTACGTTTGCAAACGAGTCCGTAAAATCGAATGACGGGCAATCATATCCAAATAGCATATTGTGCAATATGGGCATAAAATGAGCTGAAAATTCCTTACCTGACTCTGAAATAGCTCTACTTTCCGTGACAAATCCATGTTAGGTCCTTTTTGTATGCTTGAAAGTTGTGTAGGCATAGGGAATCGCGCATTTCGAGTCATGTACTTATAGCTTACTCATAGCTTATTACAAATATATGCGCCTTTTTTATATTTATTTTAAATCGAAATGTAATTTTTTTCAATTGTTTGTATAAGTGGTAATAACTCTTGTTATTTTACCATTGAAACTTTAAACATTATCTTTTATCATTCTAAACAAGCCATAAAGTATATAAGATATAAATTTTACACTAAGAGAACAATTTTACAAAATTACGTTCTAGGTAGCGGGGAAAGAATTTTTTTGCCGCTAAACTTTGAAAAAATGGATTTTTTTCATCTTTTTCCAACTTTCGCTCGGAATGCGCGATTTTCTATGCGACTTTTAGTCGTGAAGAAGACCATGTTTCAAGTAACTGTCCAAGAAAAATACTATTTTGGCGCGAACAAGTATAAGACCATGGTACCATGTAAAGTAACACCAATGCTTCTATTAGGGGCGCCTAATGTAATTTTTTTTCTCATTTAATTTAAGGAGCGAAGCGGTGGTGACAAGCACACGAGTGTAGAATAATCTTTCGCGCGTGTATCAATCGATATATCTATACAGGGGGAGTAAAAGCGATTTGTAAAATTTATGTATATGTAAAATCGCATCTTAGGCATACTGAATCGAAAAAATATGATTATGTATGTACTGATTTCTCCCATTAGATTTCTGGCCTACGAGATGCATGCATTACAGAATTTAGGGTACGTTACTCAAGCAGCGAAAATCATTTGCATCGGCGAAACATTTCCTGTTAGTTTTTCTAAAAAAAAATGCTCGTGCATCCGATAAAGATGGAAATTTCGTGTCAATGACTGGGGATTTTTCGAAAAATACAATATTATGGAAACGAAAAATTACAATTGAAAATCAGATTTGACAATATAACGATGTTATTCTTAATAATGTATGCAACAGCAGAAACAATAAGTTCGGTCTGGTTTAAATTTCACGTGTTTGAAATTCCGAACGTTCATAATGAACGAAATATTAACTTAAAGTTTCTAATTCTGGTTAGAATTCCCCGGAGTGTGGTTTACTGGTGACTGCAAGAGTGAGAAGTGAAGAAATACAGTTATTATCCGATTTTAAATGTATTAAGTAGCCAAATTCGGTTAAATATGAAAATGGCAAAAATCTTTCGTTCATTATGAACGTTCGAAATTTCAAACACCTTAAATTTCTTTGAAATCCTGAAATCTACTCATCACATACTAATGATTTTACAGTCGCTATTATTTTAAATAATATGAAAACTCAATTTTTGCCAAATCTTCATGCGATTTTACACACGAATATCGTATATATAATATTACCACGGAAAATTGTGATTTGAAAGAAAGCAATGGAACAATTCAGATCTGAAATATCTCTAGGATTTATGAACCAATCTTTGCAGCGAACAAACTAGTGCGATATATCTGTAATTTCTCCCACTTACAAAATTGATATTAAATTTGAATCTCATATTTACTGCACCTATCCATACAAAAGCAAATTTGATTATTTTTACAAATGGGTTTTCTCTCTATAACTATTAACTCCACTTTTCTCACATTATGAAGAATTACCCTTGGCTTTAAGTATGTCAATTATTAAACCTATAACTAACATTAGTTTTAATGTACAAAAAAGAAATAAACAGAATTAGACAAATTACTCTTAAACGAAAAAACAAATTTTTACCATTAATTATAATTTCCTTTATTGAAAAGTTGATTTTAGCGTTGTGTTTACTCATCTATTAAATTACGAGCTATAAGTGCGCCAAATTGGAGCGAAGTCGGCAAATCGGGAAGAGATGGCCTGTGCCCGGCCGGCGTTGGCTCGCGCCGCTCGCACGACTCCGCTACTCTCGAACATATAGATATCTATTCATATACACACGATCAGTGCGACTTGAGTCTTGACGTAGTGGGGGAAGCGGTAGAAGGTTCGGCTGACGCAGCTCACGAGAGTCGGCGGTGCTCGAACAAAACTGTATACAGCGCGAGATCAGTTCCTGGAATCGCTGCGGAGCGGGGGGAATTGGAGAGAGTCGGCACGGCCGCATGGCCACCGCTGGCTTGCGTGAGTCCGATGCGCTCGAATCTCGAAAACATGTGAGAGCGTCCGCCGCAGGAGCAGGCCAGCAGGCGCGCGCGGCGCATTTTTGGGCGTAAAATACGCTCTTTTTAACTCGCTTATAATCATATGCGGAGTCTCTGAGAAAAAACAAAAGACATATATCGATACACTTTTTCCTGCTCTTTTCAATAGTGCTATGTTTGTTACTCCGAAACGCTTTCTTCCGGTTGAAAATTCAAGTTGAATGTTCAAAGTCATTTTTCTCACAGTACATCATGTTCTTTTTTCAAAATGCATTTTACCATTGGAAAGTACAAGTCTTATGCTTATAGACTCTAATTTTTTGAGTTGGAGAAATCAAGGATTCAAAAGTAATAAGATTAAAAAGACAGAGGCGAGCGCCCGCTTCGCGCTGCGCCCCAGCGGGTTCTCAAACATCATTTTTATTAATATAGGTCATACATTTCACTTTTTTAGCATTTTTAATTTCTCTAGGTTTTTCAGAAATCTATGCTTTCATTGGATAAGATGTGGCGCAATCATTATACTATAATAATAATAATCAATGTAGTTTGACGACAATAGTCATTTACCATAAAAGATCGGATTATAAAATGAAACACAAAAGAATGATAATCATTTCAGACAATTTAATTTACGATGCCGTAGCACTTTACCAAATCTAAGAAATAATAATTACATTAAAAAAGGTTTTGATTTCGTTAAAAAAGTTAATGTTTAAAAAATATACACAACGTGTAGAATCTTCTTCACCACTATGAAGATTTTTCTGTTGAAGTTGCATGGTCATCGGATTGCTCACGGAAAAAATGAATGTGATAGAATTGGTGCTTTCGTAAAAAGTAATGTTAGGCGGACAAGTTTGGGGGAAGTATCTGATAATTACATACCAACGCCACAAGATCTTTACGAGAGGGTAACAAAATATTTTGCAAATATTGTATGGTTTTTTTCATCAAAAGATGAATATTTAAAAACAATACATAAACTAAAACCAAGGTTAGATTCAGCAAAAACAGTGCCTGAAACTACATCGTTCCACTATATCAAATTATATATTAGCAGATACAGGAAAATTAGATCTAAAACGATTTACAGCATCAGGAACTTCCCAATTGTATCATATCTATTCGAATAAAAATAAAAAAAAATTAGAAATTAACAGGATTGAAAGTTAAAATTGTGACCTACTAATAAAAATGATGTTTGAGGCTTTATTGTTTAATGATATTTTCCAGTATGAAAAACCGAAATAATTCACTACATTTATTAGTATATAGAGCTCGCTCGGGCGCAGCGCGAAGAGCGCGGCAGCTCGTCGCTGACTTTTTAAGGTGGCTCCAACGGTCTAGACTTAAAGCTATGAACATTTTTTACAAAAATTTATTTACACATCCCAATCTGAAAACTGATATGGCAGGAAGCAGAGTTGTTAACATAAGGGAAATAGTATATTACAGACCTAGGCCGGTAAAGTTGGCGCTTTCCGACCGGAGGACAGAAAATATTTTTGTTAGAAAATTTCCAATTTTGCAAAAGTATATTTTGTCCATTAAAAAAAATTCAATAAGAAATACAAATCTTTTTTGTTTTTCATTCAATTTTAATTTGCAAGGTCTCATTTTCTTCCTTGTTAAATTTCAGGGGGAGTCAACGATATTAAAATTGAAAAATTTTCAAAACCTGCAAAGTTATATGCAATTGTTTATAAAATTCAGTGACAAATCTACAAACAATTGCATATACCTTTGCAGGTTTTGAAAATTTTTCAATTTTGATAACGTTGATTCCCCCTGAAATTTAACAAGGAAGAAAATGAGAGCTTGCAAATTAAAATTGAATGAAAAAAAAAAGATTTGTATTTCTTATTGAATTTTTTTTTAATGGACAAAATATACTTTTGCAAAATTGGAAATTTTCTAAAATATTTTCCGTTATGTTAAGAACTCTGCTTCCTATCATATCAGTTTTCAGATTGGAATGTGTAAATGAGCTTTTGTAAAAAATGTTCATAGCTTTAGGTCTACTAGACCGCTGGAGCCACCTTAAAGGGATGTGCGTGTTACCGACATAGTTTTTCAAATAGGCCAGTCAATAGAGAAAAAAATCAGCGTTTTCGTGCCATATATCTTATTAGTAAGCGGTAAACGCTATTGTACGCAGAATAATCCACAGTATAAGTGGTATATAAACTCGACTAGCAGCTCCGTTCTATATATATTGTTATTAACAATTTAATGCAAAAAAAGCGCTTTTTTATGGTTTTTTGCTTTTATAGCCGAAACTAGTGGACCGATCTTGATAGTCCAATGAGATAAATTGTAGTAAATGAAATTACGAACAAAACTAGATGTTGATCGAATCGATCGGACGATTAGTTACGGAGAAAAACGTGAAAAACCGAAAAAATGAGCGTTTTTTGAAAAATTCATATATCCGCCATTTTTAAAGATATGGCGGATATCTCTGGCGAATTGATAGTAATTCACATGTACTTTATGTGTGCGAAAACCAGGGACTGTGCGATTATTAGTTTTTGCGTAATCGCGATTTCAATTTTTGAGTAGGCAATTTTTGAGCGAGGCTGTATGCTCTACGGGTTATCCGATTTCAATTATCAAAAATGATTTTGAAAGTTCAAATGTTGAACTATAAAACGCCTATCTTGGATTTTTGATTAAGTACTGTTTTATACCTGAAAACAGCTGTCAAAGTTGACCAAAAACGTCCGAGCGCACGAAAGTGGTGGAATGGTGGGGGGGCGCGAGGGGGGCCGATATATATAGTAATAGAACGCGTTGCGCGCAACGCACAGATCTTTGCTTTTAATTTCCTCAGCAACTAGAGGAGCTATTTTAATCATTTTTTTTATTTCGGGGTAACTCAACCCAACTAAACCGATTCTGCACTTTTATTTGATGAAAAATGAACAGAAACGCTAATTTTGCTTGAGATTTGAAGCAGGTATATACGTATCTACTCGGGCGTGTATTATATAATCAAGGACGTTTACGCTCGGAACATCTGCTTGTATATACAGTATAGTAATGCTATTCGCTCCACTCTGTTCTGTCCCCACTTTCTTCCACTATACCATACTATTGTATATCGTGGACTGAAGCGGTCAAAGAAGGAGAAAGCGACGCTACCAACGGTCTTTTCAGCTGTTTATACTACAGTTGCCACCGAGACTCTAGCTACTATACCTTTGCAAAGCATCTTTGATACATGTGTTTATTTTATAAATAGCTACTTAATTATTACTAATATTTTAATTATTTTAAAATATTAAAATTGTTAATTTTTCTTAATTTTAATTGTATTAAATTAATAATAAGTTCAGTGATTTTATTGTGTAATATCAAGTTTTTGGAGTGGAGTCGACACCGTACTGTACATTCATTATACAAGATGCACACAGAAGTATGTATAATTTTTATTGTAGTATATGTAGTGTAGGTGAAAGTCTTTGTAACAATCAGAAATCAAAACAGGATAATTTTTAATCAAGTAGTCTCTTGTAAAATATTTTAGTTTATCAGTAGCATATTAAAATCCGGTTACTTTAGGTTCTTGTTTTTGAAAAATCTTTGTTGAATTGAAAAACTTTTTTTTCTAATTCGTAGCGTTTTTTTTATATAACTTGAGGTTTAAATCAACTTAAATTTTATTATAAGTAATATAGCTTCATGAACAGAATAAGTTTGAAAGTGTATGAGTATAAATGGAATCGGTATTGCCGGCATTCTGTTTAATCATTCGAGTAGAAAGAGCAAATAGCAGTGTGAAGGATAGCCAAGTTGCAGAGACACTTGATTCTCACTCAAGCGGCCGGAGTTCGATCCCCGATACTATCACGGTTCCATTTTTTCTAATTCTTTCTTTTATTTTTTTTTTTTTTTTATTTATGTGTATATAGTGTGTAAGTGTGTAAGTGTGTAAGTTCAAAATTTCTTTCCAATAATTGTTTTATTAATTTGTGCCTGTTATTTGAGTTTAAGAAACATTACTTTATAAATTTACATTATAAATAACAATTAAAAATTAATAATAATTTAGATTGTTAATAAGACTTTGAAAGTATTTAAAACACTCGATGTGTGTTGTTATACAAGTGGTATATAATACTGATTCTCATTAGTTAAATTTAATATAAGAGTCGTAAATATTAATTATATTTTATTAAAATTCCTAGATAATCAGTATACAAGATCAGTATACAAAACATCGTAATGGAGCTTACCGACGAGGCAGAAGCATCTACATCTACGAATGTTAGGTAAATGTTATTGTAAAAACACCCAAATTAAACAGTCTTATTAAAATTAAATGAAAAATTATTTACTCGGTCGTGTTCACACTAATAGTAGATTATGCACCTAGGGAGTAAAAGTAAAGAATGTCTCAAATCGCATATAATTGTCGCTCGAGCCGAAGGCTCGGGCGACAATTATATGCGATCTGATGAATTCTTTACTTACTCCCGTGGTGCATATACTAATTTTCTCCACGACGAACGTATATGTGCAAATCTCACGAAAGATGCGACAAAACTCGAAATCACGATTTAAAAATTTTTTTTGGAGCACACCTACCAAACCTGGTTTTTCTTGTTGTTTGTGGTATGTATAAGAGAAATTCGTGGTTGAGCATCGTCCATCAAGTTGCCTATTTTTTCTAGAACCACTTCTTACTTTTTAAGAAAATGGCAAAAAAGCCCTTCTCTTCAAACCTCAGTTATTTAGCCCACAAGCGATCTACTCAAAGTTTACAAAAAGAAATTAAAACCTGAAAAAAAGAGTTTTAATTCCTTCTTTTAAAAGTTAAAAAATGTTGATTCCTTCAAAAGTTACAAGGATTTGAAGTTGAACGTCGAAAAAGCATAAAAATGCAAAAAATCGCAGGAATCGGACGCGCCGACTTTGAGAGCATTTTTATGCCTTTTCGACGTTCAACTTCAAACCCTTGTAACTTTTGAAGGAATCAACATTTTTTAATTTTTAAAAGAAGGAATTAAAGTTCTTTTTTGCTAGTTTTAATTTCTGTTTGAAAACTTTGAGTAGATCGTTTCTGGGCTAAATAGCTGAGGTTTGAAGAGAAGGGCTTTTTTTGCCATTTTCTTAAAAAGGAAGAAGTTGTTCTAGAAAAAATAGGCAACTTGATGGATGCTGTACAACTGCGAATCTTCATTTTATATACTACAAACAATAGGAAAAACCAGGTTTCGAAGGTGTGCTCGAAAAAAATGTTCAAAACGTGATTTCAGGTTTTGTCACATCTTTCGTGAGATTTGCACATATATGAATTTTAACTTTACGTATTCCATTAATATTTTTTTTATTCAGGCACGATGAAAATACACAAGCTATGGAAGAAGAACAGGAGTGGCTTGACGACGATGAAATTTGTTTACTTTGCGACAAGCCTAATGAACCATCTAAATCGCACATATTGAAAGAACGGGCCATTAATAATCTTATTCTAGCCAGTCATAAAAGAAAAGATAAGAAGCATTTAAAGTTACAAAAATTAAAAGAAATCACAGTACATAAAACTTGTTAAACTCTCTATACGAGGGAGTCTAATATAAAAAGGGCGTTAGCAGCATCGGCATTAATATGGTTAAAAGACCGAAATCGTTGTAAAGAAGGACGAGGGTTCGCTTTCTCAACTCATTGTTTTTTTTGTTCGAATCAATGTCACAGTTGTAAGCAAAATTTAACCCGCGTTTCAAAGCAGGAGACTATCGATAATATTTTGGCGCAGTTACAAGCTTTCCCTAAAAGCGAAGAGAATAAAATTCTAGCGTCGCGGTTATCTAATTTGAAAAAAGAATCTGATAATTATTATATAGAAAACACCGTTTATTATCACTCGAAATGCTTAAGCGTATTTTACTCATATAGTCCTTGTAATGTTAAGGGTAGACCGATAACCGAAGATATGAGTAACTTATTATCTTTTATTATCAACTATTGATTGGAGAATAGCGATCAGTGTCAATTTTCTTTAAAAGATATATTACAAATATATGTAAATAAGTTCGGAGATACTGATCTACCCCGACTTGGTCGCATAGAAATACTTTTAAAAAATCATTTCGAAGATGAAATAGTAATTTATTCTAGCTCAAATGATTGTTTTATTTGTTTTAAACAAACGTTAGGTAAATGTATACAAGATAGCTGGTATTCAAATCGCAAAGTAAATGAAAAAGAAGAAAGGTTGAGAATAGTGGAACTAGCCAGTCATTTTATTCTACAAGATGTTAGGGCTATGAAAGTTGACTTAGAGAATTATAATACGCCAACGTATTTCTTAAATAACATTAAAGATATTCCGGAAACGTTGCAACTAATGCTCGAAATTCTTATAAAAACTCATAAACATGAGCGAAAAAATGGATCTTGGGATAAGTGGGAAAACAGAATTTTACCGCAGCCCATATTTTAATATCATCTATGCGACCACGATCCTTTTCATCGCCTATATTATTAGGACTTTCATGTATGATACATACGAAATTTGCAGCACGAGGTTTAATAGATTGTCTCTACAATATTGGGCTCTGTGAGTCCTACGCAGAAACAGTACGATTCGAAAACTCCCTCGTTAATGACCCTGAACATTTCGATTTCATTGGAGATACCTATTTGCAATTCGTATATGATAATGCGGACCATAATACAGCCACCATTGATGGCAAAAATACGTTTCATTGTATGGGCGGTATAATGTGTGCGACTCCATCAAGTTCGGTTAATTTTAATAATTGTGTGCCTAGTTTAAAAGGAACATTATCTACTAGTACTGATGGCACGTATCGGTTTCCTTCCATTGACCGATTTTAAGAATAACAAGCCATTCAAATTAGATAATATAACTATACGTAATTGGAAGGAAATACATTGTGCTGACTTTACAATTGAAATCAAAGCGATCGATTTTTTATATTTTTACGGCAAGCATACTGCACCACGGAAGACCCCGAATTGGCACGGATTTATGAATAAATTTCATTTATTGAATAATGATTTTTGTACGACGAGAATTATTGCTTTGCCGTTTATTAAAGCGCCACCGAGCGACCATACAACAATTTTAACATCTTTAATCGATGCACGACGGAGAGCAAATGCAAATAATCAAAAGCACTGCTTTGTAACGTTTGATTTGCCTTTATACATGAAAGCTAGCGAAATCGTCGCTTCTATAGAGGCAGATAACGATCCCCATAATATCCGCTCAGTAATCCCACGATTAGGAGGATTTCATCTTGCGATGTCTTTTCTTGGCGCTATTGGTAATATAATGGCAGGTAGCGGCCTGAAAGAAGCTTTTTCGACGATATACGCCGAATTATCAGCGGATAAGGCTTTAACAGGTCATGCTTTTTCGAGGTCTGTGCGAGGTCACCTTTTAGTACAAGCTGCGCTTGCTACTATTATTTTAGAAAAAATAGAATTTACAGAAGAAGAGAAAACGTTTTTAGATGATAATTTACAAAAAGTAGGAACCGAAAATTTTGAAAATTATTTAATGACTTTCTTAATGAAAAGCGTACAAATAAAATTTTCATCGGTAATAACGAATTTAGAAAATAATGGCTCAACAAGTCAACTGTAGCTACAATATTTTAAACTAATTTATTTACTGCAAAGATACATAGATGCAGAACGTTCTGGTAATTTTGACCAACATGTAGAAACAGTAACGTTAATGATACCTTTTTTTTCACTTCAGGTCATCATTTATACGCTAAGGCGTGTCTTTTGTACGTCCAACAGATGGTTAATTTAAAAGAAAGCATGGATATAGTGGAATATGATAAATTCTGTAAGCAGGGCTTTCATACGATAAGACGTTCAAATCGCTTTTGGTGCGGATTATGGTCTGATATGACCATCGAGCAGGTTTTGATGCGGTCAATGAAATGCGCTGGAGGCTTGACACACGGCCGTGGACTCACGGAAAATGTCATTGGAAAATGGGTGTTGTCAAGGGCAGCTGCATTAGAGGTCAGCAATGCCATAGAGCTATTTTGCAACATGACATTTGCTACATCTGAACAGCATGTCGACAATCGAGTTTCTCGTATCTCCAGAGACGCAGATGACTTAAAAAAACTGCAGGGCTTTTTTAATACATTTGATCCATTCCCAGAAAGCGATAAATTAATTGGTATATATTCCGGAGTGATTGGTGATTTATCGCTCGTGAATTGCCACAAAGCTTTTGAATTAGGAAAGATTTTGATGGATGATGCGTCAAATAAAAAGTTTACTGACGTAAAATATAAAAGAAGCAGTAAAGTTACCCATTTGGCAGCTGCGAACTCCACTATAAAAAATAGTGCAAATGAGGATGTGTATATCTCACCGTTGCTAATTTTCCAAAAAATTTCGCCCAATATTCAAAACCAAGACGATATGAAAGAGTATTGTAGTTCGTATGAACTATCGCCGATTCCGCTGTCATTGTTTGATGAAAATGGCATGCGGAAAACATCTAAATCCCCATTCTACCTCAATTTTGATTCATTACCGAGTATAAACGTACCATCAAAGATAACAAATGTTGTCGACGGCGGATTATTTTTGCATAGAGTCGTGTGGCAAAGTAACATGAAAATGGCAGAAATAATAAATACCTATGTTTCGTATGCGACAAGACATTACAGCGAAAATAGTTTTTATTTTTGATGGATATCCCGACGACAATAAAACATCAACAAAATCTGTAGAGCGTTCGCGTAGGCAATTGAAGAATATAGGTCGTGAAATTGCTTTCGATAGCAATACAACGATTGTTGTTAATCAAAAGCAATTTTTGCGCAGTGAAAAAAATAAAACGAGATTAATAAATATGCTTTGTTTAACTCTAAATGCTGTACGATTTCAAACAAAAATAGCCCCGGAGGACGCGGATCGGTTAATAGTAATGACTGCGATAAATAATGCCCGCGCTGATTATAAAACAACTGTGGTGATTGTGGGCGAAGACATAGACTTGCTAGTTATTTTTTCAGAACTGGCAGATAACATTAACAACATTTATTTTTGTAAAGAAAACAAAGGCTCAACACCAAATCAGTATTTTAATAGTAATAGTTTCAAATATCCCTTTTTAAGAAATAGAATAACATTTATATGCATTTTCTGGCTGCGACACAACCTCTTGTTTTTATAGAATAGGCAAAAATAAATTAATAGATACAGTTAACCACGAAAAATTATTAGATTTATCTGCAGTATTTTATGAAAAAAATGCCAGTTCTGAAAAAATAGCTAGCAATGCCTATAAGTTAATAATCGACCTGTACAGCAATAAAGCAGAAAAGAAATTAATCGAAAAAAGCAGTAATTTTTCACTGCATGATTTGCGATACTTACATTTTTGCAAAGCCAAAACGAAAACGAAATTTGCTTTAGAAACTTTGCCACCAACGCAGGGATCCGCTAAGCAACATGCATTTAGAGTGTATTACCAACTCCAATTATGGTTAGGTAATAAGTCTTTAATACCTACTGATTGGGGTTGGCAAATAAAAAATAAATGTTTGCTCCCGGTAGGAACGACGGATCCGCCGATACCCCAAAAATTATTATCGCAAATTTCATGCACTTGCTCGAAAAAGGGATGTATAGATGCTTCGTGCAGTTGCAAAAAGCACGGCTTAGAGTGCACAAATCTTTGTGCACACTGCCACGAAGATACATGTTATAACTTAGTCATAAATAAAACATTATTAGAATTAGAAGATGATTCGAGTGACGAGAACGAATGCGAACTCGACTCGTATCACTGCGAGGATGAAATCGATTTGCTACCACCGAAGCGGAAAAAAACTAATTAATGTAGCATAGTTTTTAAGTAACACTGTAAATTTTTCTAATAAATATAATGTAGATTAAGAAAAATAGAAAGTTTATATTTATTATTTTATCAACCTATTAAAACGATCAATAACTGCCTTTCTGTTCATTTTTCATCAAATAAAAGTGCAGAATCGGTTTAGTTGGGTTGAGTTACCCCAAATAAAAAAAAATGATTAAAATAGCTCCTCTAGTTGCTGAGGAAATTAAAAGCAAAGATCTGTGCGTTGCGCGCAGCGCGTTCTATTGCTATATATATCGGCTCCCCTCAGCCGCCGCGCGCCCCCCACTATTCCACCACTTTCGTGCGCTCGGGCGTTTTTGGTCAACTTTGACAGCTGTTTTCAGGTATAAAACAGTACTTAATCAAAAATCCAAGATAGACGTTTTATAATTCAACATTTGAACTTTCAAAATCATTTTTGATAATTGAAATCGGATAACCCGTAGAGCATACAGCCTCGCTCAAAAATAGCCTACTCAAAAATTGAAATCGCGATTACGCAAAAACTAATAATCGCACAGTCCCTGGTTTTAGCACACATAAAGTACATGTGAATTACTAGCAATTCGTCAGAGATATCCGCCACATCTTTAAAAATGGCGGATATATGAATTTTTCAAAAAACGCTCATTTTTTCGGGTTTTCACGTTTTTCTCCGTAACTAAGCGTCCGATCGATTCGATCAACATCTAGTTTTGTTCGTAATTTCATTTACTACAATTTATCTCATTGGACTATTAAGATCGGTCGACTAGTTTCGGCTATAAAAGCAAAAAACCATAAAAAAGCGCTTTTTTTTGCATTAAATTGTTAATAACAATATATATAGAACGGAGCTGCTAGTCGAGTTTATATACCACTTATACTGTGGATTATTCTGCGTACAATAGCGTTTACCGCTTACTAATAAGATTTATGGCACGCAAAAAACCTCTATTGATTGGCCTAAAAGAGTATATCTCATGACAGTACTAAAAGAATCGCTTCAGAAAAATTCTGAGTATAGTATTGACATTATTGACATATACGAAGGGCGTGAAAATTGTGTTTTTCCTAATAAATGTTTAGATATTTTTTAATTAAAAGAAACTGTTGCGATAGCTCACTCGTAACAATCAATAAGTAGGAATGTGCATTTTTGTAACTTTAGTCCAATTTTTCAACGAGTATATCTCATGAGAGTACTAATAAAATCACTCGAAAAAAATTTTTGAGTAAAGTTTTTATATATAAGGAGGGCGTGAAAATAACGTTTTGCCAAATTAATTTTTGAAAAGTTAATTTATTAAATAATGAAATTGGGTTAATTTTGAACTCCACATGACCTTAATCTTGTAACTATTGAACCCTTCATTTCTCGAACTCAAAAAATTAGAGTTTCGTAGTTTAAGAATTGTACTTTCGAATGATAAAATTCATTTTCAGGCAAAAATATGATATACTTTGAGAAAAATGACTCTAAATTTCAACTTGAATTTTCGACCAGAAGGAAGCGTTTCGGAGTAAAAGCAATAGCAACATTGGCACAATGTATCGGGGCTAATTTTCTGAAAGTGTATAGCGAAATCCTTGTCCCACTTTAGATACCTCTTGATGACCATATCACAGTAATGGGACAGTCAGAAACGCGTTAAAAAGTATAGTCCCACTATTGCATCCAAACGGATGTCCCACTACTGCTCCCAAGTAAATTAGCGTGACCCACAACATCAGACAATAGTTATTTTGTTTGAATGCGATTATTTTAAAACACCGGCAACGAAAAAAACTTGTTTTTTTAAATAAACCTCGAACCACGAGCTATATGTTGAGGTGATGAGTTTTCATGTATTATGTTTCGTTTTGGTACTAGAAAAGATTATAAAAAAAGGTATGCTCGAAACTGTCCCACTATTGCATACTTTACCTTATATCAATAAGCCATATTTTGAAAAATTATTTTGCTTTTATAGCATTAATAAAACCGAAGCAATATTGCCTTAAAAAAAAAAAGAAAAAATATAATAACAAGAATAGAAAAATTAATGAGGTACAATATACAATATCTCCTATGAATAATAAAGTTTCAGATGAAACCGTTCTTGAGTAATTGCGGATTGAAAAAGTATGAAAAATGTACATATGAAATATCTTTTTACTCATCTGCTCCTCCAAAAAAAAAGTGAAAAAAAAAACAAAAATTTTCAAATAAATAAACTCCTGAGAGCTGATATTTTGTCATGGTGTGGTTTGTGCACATAAAAATTCTGCACATATTTATTGTGCACACTTTAGCAT
This sequence comes from Torymus aiolomorphi, assembly GCA_036365515.1. Classification (NCBI taxonomy): domain Eukaryota; kingdom Metazoa; phylum Arthropoda; class Insecta; order Hymenoptera; family Torymidae; genus Torymus; species Torymus aiolomorphi. Next base: position 184,303,325 of record CM070874.1, read on the forward strand.
TGGAGTATACACTGTAACGCGTGTCTAGCCGCGATTCTAATCTACCGCGCGAAGGTAGTGAGCGCGCGCGCGCAACTCCTGCGCAGCCGAATCGAGGCGCGCCGCGCGAAGCGAATCGGTCTCGCGACGCGTAAAATGCCCGTCATCCGTCGCGAAGCTGCTAACTTGTTCCCGCGAGAAAAGGGAGCCATCTTCGTGTAGACTCTCGTGCTGTGCACATCGTCGGCTTGCCATCTCTCATATTTTAGTGTCCGCGCCGTCCTGTTTATTTTTATTACCGCGAGTGTAGAGTGGAGGCGCCGGCCTGCAAGCGTGCGAGAGAGCAAGAGAGAGTGCAAGTCCGTGCCGCTTGTGCCACGAGCGAGAGACGGCAGCGAGCCAGACTGCCAACCTTGTAAGCGAGAGCGAGAGAGAGAGAGAGAGCGCGCAACTGCCGAGAGAGCGAGAGAGAGAGTCGAGTGCACCGGCTGCTCCTTAGATCGGTAAGTTATATTCTCCTCTCGCGTATTTCATGTAAAAGGCTTGCACGGAAATCGCCCCGGGCAAGCTTTCTGTGCCGTGTACGTGCGGGTGTGTGTCAGCTCGCCGTACTTAACACTGCGCGCGAGAATAGCAGCTTCGCGCGCGCCGTAACGTTCGCGCGTTTGAATAGTAACTGCCGCGCGTGATTTAACTGTAATTTCGAATAACACTTGCGTAGTGCATGTAAGTTCTAAGTGTTTTCTAATACATTGTTATTTCTCGTACTCAGCGCGTTATTATTTATATAACCCGTCCTTCTCCCGGATACCGCCGCCTCCGCGGGAAAACAACTCCGCCGATCGTTTTCATATCTGAGCGTAGCGGCCGTGCGCTTTACTCTTCGAGCGCGCGCTTTTCACTCAGCGATCCAATTAGTTGGAAAGCGAAGTTCGTGTGCGATCTTCGCGTTGTTTTCGGGATTCCAGGAGCAGATCCCCGGGCAAGTCATTTTAGTCTAACACCCGCGGCACCGTGTTCTAGGGCATCGCTGGCCTGTGGCTTGTTGGGATTTTCCCCACACTAGCCATCCCGTTACAACTGGCGCCACAACGTTTTGGGGGTGGAGAAGGACCTGCGGCGCGTACGTGATTCGCGGCGAAGCTTGGCGCGAAGAAGCTCAGCAGCGTAGCTGAGCGTAAGCTGCACACAAATGCTCTTCGTGCCGCAGCTCGTAGGCGCGTGTGTGCGTGTGCGTGACACAGCCGTGCTGTTGCGAGAGTGCGGTCGAGAGGTTAGGCGTGCGATAGCCAATAACCCTCGATCTAGTGTGCCGACGAGGAGAGATATTGATCGCGGAATTTTTGGCGCGTTGAGGAATTATTGTTAACAATTAAAGTTTTTTTTTAATAACAATTAATTTTTTAACGACAAAATTTTTTTTTTAGCGATAATTAATTTTTTTAATTAATTTTTTTCTCGTCTCGAAAATTTTTTTTTCTTCTCGTCCTCTCGTATTTCCGATACGAATTATTTTTTTTTTGGACGAAAAATAAAATTTTTTTTTTATCTTTTATCGTGCAGTTAGAAGAAGATCGAGAGAAAGTCGGCAAGCACTCTCGGAACAAAAAGTTGACTGTGCGCCCGAGTAAAAACTCGAGCGCAAAAATCCCCTCGAACTTAAAAATTGTTTTTTATTTTTTTTTTTAGGTGAAAATTGTATTTATTTTTTTGTGTTTTTGGTGATATTGTCCGTTTTGAAACATATATATATATATATTTTTTTTTTCACATATATTTATTTTAAAATTACAAGTGCGAGTAGTGGAGCGTAATTAATTACAAATCGTAATTACTTACAGAAATAGCTTTTATTTTTTTTAGAGCCGCATACGGGAAATCCTCGTGCATTATCGAGGTTAAGAGCAACCGCCGTAGCTCTTAGAAAGTAACCCGGGTTCGCATTGAAAAAGCTAGCTCACGGGTTGAAAAGGCAAACTCTCTCTGCCATCAATCCGGATACTACTCGCGCTAGTAAAATAAGTTCGTGGGGAAGCGCACAGCCAATTGACACCATGGCCCGATCATCGCAGTTTGCGGAATCTGCGATACTCAATTGGGCGTATACACAGCCCGAAGAGGAATTTATCGAGGCCATGCAAGCCCTTGGTCTGCAGCAGTCAGATCTGCAATCAGTGAATATGCTAACAGCGATCAAGTGGCTTATGGGCGATTACAGTGCCGCCGATTTCGTGCCAGAGCCGGAGCTGTCGGAGAAGCAAGCGTTTGCTAAACGCGAGCAGTCCCGAAGGGCGTTCATCGACTTAACGTTGATGAACAAGTCTGGGTCGACTATTGTGGATCCCAATACTGATCCAGACCAACCGCACCCGTTCATTACGCTCCTTGATGACCCGATAGTGATGCAAAAACTCTCGGAGTCTCGGAGGATGAACGCTCCACAACAAGCACATAATGCAGTGGTGGAGCCAGCGGATGAGGCAAACGGCCAGGAGGGTTCCGGGACAGAGATATTGAGCTCTGCAGCACCCACCGGGACATCTCCAGCCGAAGCCGAGGGACAGCTCCAACAGCAACAGCTTCAACAGCAACAACTGCAGCAGCAGCAAATGCAGCAGCAGCAAATGCAGCAGCAGCAACTGCAACAGCAGCAAATGCAGCAGCAGCAAATGCAGCAGCAACAAATGCAGCAGCAGCAGCAGATGGAGCAGCAGCGACGGCAGCAACAGCAACAACAGCAGGAGCAGCAGCGGCAGCAACAGCGAAAGCATCAAGAGCAGCAGCGACAGCAGGCGTTGCTAGAAGAGCAGCGCAGGCAACGACAATTCCGGCGGAGTCAAGAACAAGAGTCGTTGTCGGCACAAAATGGGCAGCACGCGTTCTGGCAGCAAACGCGAAGTCCACCGCAGCCACAGAGTTTTGAGTGGCCAAGTGCGGGGGAACAGCGTACCGCAGGGATTGCTGTGGGAGACAACGTAGTCTCAGAACAGCTGCTGTCGGTGATTCATAGACTCGTCAAAGAGGTGGAAGAGCTCAAAGAGAGTGTGCGAATACTCCAAGAAGCTCGACACCCCCCCTCAAGCACGCGCTTGGAGGGAGTCCAACTACCGAGTGCGGGCAGGGGACGAGGATCACCACATGTGAACTTTCAGGACACGTTCACATATGTGAATTTTGACAGCAGCAGCCCCAATACTGAATCGCCAAGGGACGCTAGGAGGAATAGCGGAAGAAATCCTACACAGCGGCAGGCGGGGGTGAGCGCTACACTGGACCAGTCTACGAGGCAGACGTACGTGCCTCAACAGACGAACCGTGATGTGGGCCAAATCGTAAGGAAATGGCACATCAAGTTCTCTGGGTCCTTGAAGGAGCAGAGCGTCGAGTTATTCCTCACGAGAGTAGAGGAATGTCGAGCTCTAGCAAATCTGACGTACGACGAAGTACTCTCGTCATTGTCAGAGCTCCTGAGTGGAGTAGCGGCCACCTGGTATAGGAGTAACCGTCATACGTGGCGATCTTGGCAAGACTTCCAAGAGGCCATAATACACATGTATGGCGGTGACAGGGGCCATCAACAGCGAATCCTAGCGGAGATAAACGCGAGGACTCAAGGCAGAAACGAACTCACGAGAGATTACATAGTGAATCTGCAAGCCTTGATTCTCAAGTTAGTTCCGGTGCCTAGCATGCCCCAACAATTGGACATGTTGCACCGGAACATGCGGCCAGAACTGCAAAAAATGGTGATGCGTAATCAAATTACGGATTACCGAGGGGTCCTGGATTTAGCCCGGGAGGACGAATTAGCGCTCGCGGCAGATAAGGTGTATCACTCGCCACCACCGCCAGAGCGCACTTACTTGCCAGAGTTTGCCTACGTACCTACAGAGCCAACTACGGATCAGCGGAAAAAGCAGAATCCAGGAGTGGCGGCGATGGGGCACCAACAGCAGGAGCCTCGAGAAAGCCTTGAGGCTATGTTCCGTCGGGTGATGGCCGAGTGTTTGTCAAGCTTGACAAAGAAAGGCACCGACGGAAATAGTGGGCAAACGCCAAACCCACAGTCGTTCAAGAAGCCCAAGAAAAAGAATAATTGGGAGAACAGGCAGCGGGAAGGCGGGCAAAGTAATAATCAGCCTAGTGGGGGTAGTAGCTCGACCCACCAGGCTAGGCCGCCAAGTCCAAGGAGTAATGGACCTCCACAAAGGCCAGAGTACCGAAGGGGTTACGGCAACGAGCAAAGGGGAAGCGACCGCAACCCCAATGCTGCCGGAAACCAGCAGGGAAACGGCCAAGGGGGCAGGTAAACACGGCCACACGCCCGCCCCCAGCTCTCACATCAGCGATCGAGGGTAACTCGGTCCAATTGCCTGAAGGAGAGAGCGAAGAAGTGCCCGCGACTCAGCAGAACGAAGCTAACCAGGAAACATGCTCGCGATGGTGGCTTCAAGTAGGTGTAGCCGGCTACGGGCACTATTCGATACTGGAGCTTCCTGGACTGGGATGAATTCCATCGGCTTACAGCTCGCTACAGCCTGTGGAAAAGAATTAATCCCGGCCAGCGGCCTAACGGCACGGGTAGCTAATGGGCAGAGCATAGCAGTGGTTGGCTATGTGTATCTACCCATGGTCGTGGCAGGCGTGTGCAAGGATGTGCGCGTCGCAATCATGCCAGACCTAGACACGGAGTGCTACTTGGAGGTGAACTTCATTAAGAAGTTTAGCGCCGTCTTAGACCCCACTGACAATACGCTGCATCTCAAAGATGGTGATGCAAGCGTAAAGTTAGAAGTAGCCTCCATAACCGCCAATAATACCGTGTCCGTATCAGCTATAGGGTTGGCGGACCCCACAGAAGAGCAGCGCAAAGAAGCGGAAGCTTTAGTAGCTGAGCTGATGGGAAACGGCCTGGCACCATTAGGGTGTACTTCGTGGGTTGAGCATGCAGTAGACGTCGGCTCCACAAGACCCATAAAACAGAAGTACTACCCAGTATCTCGAAAACTCGAGGAAGAGATGCACAAGCAGGTGGAGGAAATGCTACTCGCGGGTATAATAGAACCTTCGACAGCGGCTGGTCAAGCTCTGTGGTAATGGTACGCAAGTCCATCGGGAAGTTCCGTTTCTGTGTGGACTTCAGAAAAGTGAACGCAGCGTCAAGGCCAGACGCATATCCGTTACCATACATGGAGAGTATCTTACGCAAACTGCAGAAAGCGCGATACATATCCACGTTGGATTTAAGTAGTGCGTACCACCAAATACCACTAAATCCGGAGTCCAAAGAGACTACGGCCTTCACCGTGCCAGGCAAAGGGTTATTTCAATTTACAAGAATGCCCTATGGTCTTTCGTATACTGGAGCATCCTTCCAGAGGCTGATTGACAAAGTCATCGGCCCCGAACTCGAACCTTTTGCTTACTCGTATCTCGATGACATAATAGTAGTCACAGAAGCATTCGAGGAGCATAAAGAGGTTCTAAAAAGAGTTCTAGATAGGATAAAGGACGCGGGCCTCACAATAAATCGCGAGAAGAGTGTCTTCTGTCGCGATGAGGTCCAATATCTCGGGGTCATAGTAAATAGGGATGGTTTTAAACCAGACCCCGAGAAAATAAAGCCCATTATGGAATATCCGGTGCCGAAAAACCTCCGTCAGCTGAGACGCTTCCTAGGAATGGCCTCGTGGTATAGAAAGTTTTTATCAAACTTTGCCACAATTGCTGAACCACTGACCGAACTAACGAAAAAGGATCGGAAATACGAGTGGTCAACGGCACAAGAAGAGGCCTTCCAAAAGCTGAAAGCGCTAGTTGCTTCTGCACCGATTCTCCACAGACCGGTATCTAACGCACAGTTCGTGGTGCAAACTGATGCGAGCGATACAGGACTTGGAGCGGTGCTATACCAGATAATAGACGGCGATGAAAGAGTCCTAGAGTTCGCTAGTCGAACTCTGAGCGCGGCCGAGAAGAATTATAGCGTGACGGAACGAGAGTGTCTAGCAATTCCCTGGGCAATCAAAAAGTTCCGTCCGTATATAGAGGCCTATGACTTCAAGGTCATCACGGATCATAGCAGCTTGAAGTGGCTCCGTGATCTCCGAAACCCATCAGGCAGGTAAGCAAGATGGGCTTTGGAATTACAAAACCACAGTTGCACAGTCGAACACCGAAAGGGCTCTTTGAACAATGTCCCAGATGCCCTTTCGCGGATGTTCGAGGAAGAGGAGCCAGCGGTCGCCGCGTTAGAGCTCGAACGCGATACAAACGACCAATGGTACCTCGAAATTGTGAAAGAGGTTCAACAGCGGCCGCGAGACTTCCCCACGTTCAAGCTGGCGGGGGGGAGATTGTACAAGTACGAACCAGATGAAGTCATAGACGAGTCTCTCGGCGACGATGATGCATGGAAGTTAGCAGTCCCTCACGAAAAGCGACGCGAAGTACTGAGAGAATGCCATGACTTTCCAACTGCTGGGCACTTGGGCCGCGAGAAAACGCTAGAAAGAGTAAAGCGGAAGTATTATTGGCCACACATGTCTCGTGATGTAGCCAGATACGTGAGCCAGTGCCAAATTTGCCAGCAGTGCAAAGTCGAACAGCGCGCTCCAACAGGATTCATGGGACGCTGAATTACAGAGCGCCCATGGCAAATCGTGGCCAGCGACATTATGGGGCCCCTCCCAAAAACCACGCACGGCCACGAATACATTCTCATATTCCAGGACTTGTTCACACGCTGGATTGAAGTAATTCCGATAAAAAGGGCAGATGGTAAATCGGTAATTAAGGGACTCAACGAGCGAGTATGTCTGCGATTCGGAGTCCCGGAGGTGTTTCTCTCAGACAATGGGACTGAATTTAAAAATGCACCATTTGAGGCATTCTTAAAGGAGAGAAACGTGCATCACACGTTTACACCTCCGTATCACCCTCAGGCGAATCCTGTCGAGCGTGTGAATCGAACGGTGAAGACAATGATTATGTCTTACGCAGAGGAAAATCACCGGTCCTGGGATGAGAAACTGAATGAGCTGGCGTTCGCGTACAATACTGCCGAACACAGCTCCACAAAGATAAGTCCTGCCATGCTCATTTACGGCCGACAACCTGACCCACCGAAGACACTAAGGCGGGAGGAAGACAGGTTAGCCGAAGAGCAAGGGCAGCAAGAGGCGATAAACAATTGGGTGGTACGTATGGACAAGCTCCGCGAATTGCACGTTCGGGCGGCGGCCGACGCGCAAGCGGAGCAGGCGAGACAAGCCAAATATTATGACGCTCATCGTCGACCTCCAGAATTCTGTCTAGGCGATCGTGTATGGAGAGAGAATAAGGTACTATCCTCAGCAGCTGAGGGGATTTCTGCCAAATTAGCCCCGAAGTACGCAGGACCCTACACGATTGTGAATATTCTAGGCGAAAACACCTATGAGATCCAAGGTGAGGATGGTCGAACGATACGTCCCGTCCATGCGCAGCAACTCAAGAGATACGTCTCAGCAGAAGTAGCCCAGGCGCTACCAGCGAGGGACTCTTCAGCCGAACGGATCACGTCAGAGGGACACAGAGTTAGCCGGGGGAATGTACAGCCCCGGGCGACGGCTAAGAGGCGCGATCCACCTCGTAAGACCGCGCTGTTAGGCCAGGAAAGCATGCGAGCGATGGCCGGCCTATGCGTGTGGCCGGTCCAACAGAACCCAAGCGAGGCCCAGGGAGGCCAAATGGTTCGAAGAAGAAGCCCGTAACTGCTGATGCCGGACTAATTAGTCCTCGTAGAACCCGAGCGTATAAAAAGCAATAATTGTGCCGTCCAACTTGTGTCGTACGTACTAACCTGTGTTCGTCTTAATTGTCCAGTCCTCAATCTCACTCCTCCCCGGGATCGATTTATCTGTTTCAGGACATGCAAGGCCTGACTCCCGAAATAGCGGAGACGGCGAAGAAGGTGATCGCTGGATTAATCCAGTGCAATCCTGACCCCGCCGTCATCGATTTTTTGGAGCAGGTCGTGGAGGGCATCGACGCTGTGACACTGGCACCCCAGCCAGTGGAAGAGCCCTCCACCGTCATGATCGAGGAGATAGAGGCGCCGAAGCCAAGAAAGGGACCTTCGGAGCCGGCCTGGGCAGAGGCCGGTCCCAGTCCGCTTCGGCGACCTCGTCCCCCGAAGGAGCAGAAGGAAAGCCGGGAAGAACGGCTTTCGCAAGAGGCGTCGGTCCGAGCCTCAGAGATGGCGCCGGAAGGAAACGCCGGCGCGGCTCGGGCCGAAGAAAAAAGGAAAGAGGGTTCTCCGACCCAGGCCCCCAAGTGGGCACCGAGTGATGAAGTCGGTGCGGCCTGGGTCTCAGTGGAGAAGGCCCTCGAGGAAGCGCGGCGCCTCAGCAAGTCCTCGCGCGCTGCGGAGGACGCTGCCCTGGCCGCACTGGAGGTCTTTCTCCAGTGCCACGGTGAGGCCGGCGAGCGGCAAGCCGGCAAATGGGTCGGAATGGCCCAAGGCCGGCGCGAAGAGCTCGCGGCCGCCGCAGAGGCCAGGGCCGCCAGGCGGCGCCGCACAGCCTTCCAAAAGGCGGAGGAGGCTCGCCCGGCTCGTGCGCAGGAGCGCATGGAAGAGGCCAGGCGAGCCAGGGAAAAGGCGGAGGAGACGGCGCGCCGGGTCAAGGAAGAGGCCCAGCGCCGTCTCCAAAAAGAAGAAGAGCGCCTTAGGAGGGCGCTCGAAGAAGAGCGAGCGGCCCGGGATGCGCTCGACAGTAACGCGATCCCCCGGTGCTTCATGTGTGGCGAGCTTGGGGTGAAAAAGTCAAAACATTGCCCCAACCAAGCTCGCCACAAGGGGCGCCGATCGTATTCCCGGGCCAGTTGAAGAGGGGAGAGGCCCTGAAGTTTTTTTTATATTTTTTTAATAAAAATTAAAAAGAAAAACCTGTGACTCCGATTCTTCAATATTCCTTTTCGAACCTCCATCTCCTAATCATTACTACCATATTAGTAGGTACGACGACGGCCATGATTAGCAGAGCTGCTCTCGGTCCCCTAAGCAGCATCTGGCGGGGGGGTGTAACGCGTGTCTAGCCGCGATTCTAATCTACCGCGCGAAGGTAGTGAGCGCGCGCGCGCAACTCCTGCGCAGCCGAATCGAGGTGCGCCGCGCGTAGCGAATCGGTCTCGCGACGCGTAAAATGCCCGTCACCCGTCGCGAAGCTGCTAACTTGTTCCCGCGAGAAAAGGGAGCCATCTTCGTGTAGACTCTCGTGCTGTGCACATCGTCGGCTTGCCATCTCTCATATTTTAGTGTCCGCGCTGTCCTGTTTATTTTTATTACCGCGAGTGTAGAGTGGAGGCGCCGACCTGCAAGCGTGCGAGAGAGCAAGAGAGAGTGCAAGTCCGTGCCGCTTGTGCCACGAGCGAGAGACGGCAGTGAGCCAGACTGCCAACCTTGTAAGCGAGAGCGAGAGAGAGAGAGAGCGAGCGCGCAACTGCCGAGAGAGCGAGAGAGAGAGTCGAGTGCACCGGCTGCTCCTTAGATCGGTAAGTTATATTCTCCTCTCGCGTATTTCATGCAAAAGGCTTGCACGGAAATCGCCCCGGGCAAGCTTTCTGTGCCGTGTACGTGCGGGTGTGTGTCAGCTCGCCGTACTTAACACTGCGCGCGAGAATAGCAGCTTCGCGCGCGCCGTAACGTTCGCGCGTTTGAATAGTAACTGCCGCGCGTGATTTAACTGTAATTTCGAATAACACTTGCGTAGTGCATGTAAGTTCTAAGTGTTTTCTAATACATTGTTATTTCTCGTACTCAGCGCGTTATTATTTATATAACCCGTCCTTCTCCCGGATACCGCCGCCACCGCGGGAAAACGACTCCGCCGGTCGTTTTCATATCTGAGCGTAGCGGCCGTGCGCTTAACTCTTCAGCGCGCGCTTTTCACTCAGCGATCCAATTAGTTGGAAAGCGAAGTTCGTGTGCGATCTTCGCGTTGTTTTCGGGATTCCAGGAGCAGATCCCCGGGCAAGTCATTTTAGTCTGACACCCGCGGCACCGTGTTCTAGGGCATCGCTGGCCTGTGGCTTGTTGGGATTTTCCCCCCACTAGCCATCCCGTTACAACACATAGATATAGATATACACCAATGCTAAAGTGTGCACAATAAATATGTGCATAATTCTTATGTGCACAAACCACACCATGCCGATATTTTTCAGTCTTTATTGTGTATTTTTCGCTATTGTAGTACCTTTGCATCCCCCAAGCGAAAGGTTCCAGATTGACTTAAATATTGGCAATTTTTTTACAACTCCATCACAATACCTCGTAGTAATATCAGCAATAAAATTTATCTTAAATTAATAAACTCACGAGTCATGATTTTTTTTCGGCATTTTTTGTGTACTTTCAGCCATTTTTAGCCCCAACGCACCCCTCAAGCGAAAGGTTCCGCATAGATTTTCATATCGGCAATTTTTTTACAAAGCTATGGCAACATCTTGAAGAAATTTCAGCCATAAAATTTGTCTTAAATTAATGAGAGATGATTTTTTTCACGGAATTTGTCGTGTATTTTCCGCTATTTTAGTCCCTTTGCACCCACCAAGCGACACGTTCCGGATCGAATTCCTTATCGCCGATTTTTTTACAAGGCTATGACAACATCTGGAAGAAATATCAGCCATAAAATTTGTCTTAAATTAATAAACTCGCGAGAGATAATTTTTTTTTCGGTGTTTTGCAAGTATTTTCGGCTATTTTAGTCCCTTTGCACCCCCCCAAGCGAGACGTTCCGCATCGAATTTCTTATCGCCAATTTTTTTACAAGGCTATGACAAAATCTGGAAGAAATATCAGCCATAAAATTTGTCTTAAATTAATAAACTCGCGAGAGATGATTTTTTCACGTTATTTTTCGTGTATTTTCGGCTATTTTAGCTCCTTTGCACCCCCTAAGCGATAGGTTCCTGATCGAATTTCATATCCCCAATTTTTTTGCGAGGCTATGAAAACATCTGGAAGAAATATCAGCAATAAAATTTGTGTTAAATTAACCCATTAAGTCCTGAATGGACAAATTTTCACTAAAGTTTTCAACGCTTATATTTTATGTGAAAATGAATTGTAAAAAGTATATGGATAAGCGCATTCGATGTAAAATTTGATGAACTTTCAGAATCTTTTGTTAGATTTTTCAAAAAATTAAACTGTCGAACACTGTACATGATTTTTTCCAAAAAAAAAAATATTCATTTCGATTTTTCAAATGGAATGCATTTAAGATTTAATAATCAAAATGCAGAAAACGTGGCCTCGAGACCCAAACTTGAAAATCTAATGATTTAGGTTTTGAAAAAAAATTTTAAAACACATAAAATGGCGGCTGAGACGCAGAAAAATCATAAAAATCTTCTGGAATTATTTATTCGAAAAAGATGGACTTTAGAGAAAAACTTTACTGAAGAAAAAATTCTTAGAATTGATCAGAGAACATGCTGGAATTTTTCCAGAACCTTTTGGCAAATTTCAGAATTTTTCAAAATTTTCAAATTTTGAAAAATTTTAAAACGCTTCTTATGTTTCTGAAAAAATTCCAGCGTGTTCTTTAATCAATTCTAAGAACTTTTTCTTCAGTAAAGTTTTTCTCTAAAGTCCATCTTTTTCGAGTAAATAATATCAGAAGATTTTTATGATTTTTCTGCGTTTCAGCTGCCATTTTGTGATTTAAAATTTTTTTTCAAAACCTAAATCGTTAGATTTTTAAGTTTAGGTCTCGAGGCCACGTTTTCTGCATTTTCATCATGAAATCTTAAATGCATTCAATTTGAAAAATCGAAATGAAAAATTTTTTTTTTTTTTGAAAACCATCTTTTTTTTGGAAAAAATCATGTACAGTGTTCGACAGTTTAATTTTTTGAAAAATCTAACGAAAGATTCTAAAAGTTCATCAAATTTTACATCGAATACGCTTATTCATATACTTTTTACAATTCATTTTCACATAAAATATAAGCGTTGAAAACTTTAGTGAAAATACGTCCATTCAGGACTTAATGGGTTAATAAACTCACGAGAGATGATTTTTTCACGTTATTTTTCGTGCATTTTCGGCTATTTTATCACCTTTTCACCCCCTAAACGAAAGGTTCCCGCTCGAATTTCATATCCCCAATTTTTTTGCAAGGCCATGGCAACATCTGGAAGAAATATCAGCCACAAAATTTGGCTTAAATTAATAAACTCGCGTGAGATGATTTTTTCACGTTATTTTCCGCTATTTTAGCCCCTTTGCACCCCCTAAGCGAAAGGTTCCGGATCGAATTTCATAACCCCAATTATTTTGCAAGGTTATGACAACATCTGAAAGAAATATCAGCAATAAAATTTCTCTTAAATTAATAAACTCGCGAGAGATGATTTTTTGCTCGGTATTTTGCGAGTATTTTCCGCTATTTTAGTCCCTTTGCACCCCCAAGCGACACGTTCCGGATCGAATTTCTTTTCGCCAATTTTATTACGACTATGGCAACATGTGAAAAAAATATCTGCCATAAAATTTGTCTTAAATTAATAAACTCGCTAGAGATGATTTTTTCACGTTATTGCTCGCGTATTTTCGGCTATTTTAGTCCGTTTGCACCCCTTAAGCGAAAGGTTCCAGATCGAATTTCATAACCCCAATTTTCTTGCAAGGCTATGACCAACATCTGGAAGAAATATCAGCCATAAAATTTGTCTTAAATTAATAAACTCGCGAGAGATGATTTTTTCACGTTATTTTTCGTGTATTTTCGGCTATTTTAGCCCCTTTGCACCCCCTAAGCGGAAGGTTGCGGATCGAATTTCATAACCCCAATTTTCTTGCAAGGCTATGACAACATCTCGAACAAATATCAGCCATAAAATTTGTCTTCAATTAATAAACTCGTGAGAGATGATTTTTTCACGTTATTTTTCGTGTATTTTCGGCTATTTTAGCTCCTTTGCACCCCCTAAGCGAAAGGTTCCGGATCGAATTTCATATCAACAATTTTTTTGCGAGGCTATGACAACATCTGGAAGAAATATCAGCCATAAAATTTGTCTTAAATTAATAAACTCGTGAGAGATGATTTTATCACGTTATTTTTCGTGTATTTTCGGCTATTTCAGCTGCTTTGCACCCCCTAAGCGAAAGGTTCCGGATCGAATTTCATATCAACAATTTTTTTGCGAGGCTGTGACAACATCTGAAAGAAATATCAGCCATAAAATTTGTCTTAAATTAATAAACTCGCGAGAGATGATTTTTTCCTCGGTATTTTGCGAGTATTTTCCGCTATTTTAGTCCCTTTGCACCAACCAAGCGAGACGTTCCGGATCGAATGTCTTATCGCCAATTTTTTGACAAGGCTATGTCAACGTGTGGAAGAAATATCAGCCATAAAATTTGTCTTAAATTAATAAACTCGCGTAAGATGATTTTTTCACGTTATTTTTCGTGTATTTTCCGCTATTTTAGCCCGTTTGCACCCCCTAAGCGAAAGGTTCCGGATCGAATTTCATAACCCCAATTATTTTGCAAGGTTATGACAACATCTGAAAGAAATATCAGCAATAAAATTTCTCTTAAATTAATAAACTCGCGAGAGATGATTTTTTTCTCCATGTTTTGCGAGTATTTTCAGCTATTTTAGTCCCTTTACACCCCCCAAGCGACATGTTCCGAATCGAATTTCCTATCGCCAATTTTTTTACAAGGCTATGGCAACATCTGGAAGAAAAATCAGCGATCAAATTTGTCTTAAATTAACAAAATCGCGAGAGATGATTTTTTCACGTTATTTTCGGTTATTTTAGCTCCTTTGCACCCCCGATAGGTTCCGGATAGAATCTCATGTCCCCAAATTTTTTCAAGGCTATGACAACATTTGGAAGAAATATCAGCCATAAAATTTGTCATAAATTAATAAACTCGCGAGAGATGATTTATTCACGTTATTTTTCGTGTATTTTCGGCTATTTTATCCCCTTTGCACCTCCTAAGCAAAAGGTTCTGGATCGAATTTCATATCCCCAATTTTTTTGCAAGGCTTTGACATCATCTGGAAGAAATATCAGCCATAAAATTTGACTTAAATTAATAAACTCGCGAAAGATGATTTTTTTTCTCGATGTTTTGCGAGTATTTTCATCTATTTTAGTCCCTTTACACCCCCCAAGCGACATGTTCCGAATCGAATTTCCTATCGCCAATTTTTTGGCAAGGCTATGACAACATCTGGAAGAAATATCAGCCATAAAATTTGTCTTAAATTAATAAACTCGCGAGAGATGATTTTTTCACGTTATTTTTCGTGTATTTTCGGCTATTTTAGCCCCTTTGCATCCCCTAAGCGGAAGGTTGCGGATCGAATTTCATAAACCCAATTTTCTTGCAAGGCTATGATAACATCTGGAACAAATATCAGCTATAAAATTTGTCTTCAATTAATAAACTCGTGAGAGATGATTTTTTCACGTTATTTTTCGTGTATTTTCGGCTATTTCAGCTCCTTTGCACCCCCTAAGCGAAAGGTTCAGTATCGAATTTCATATCAACAATTTTTTTGCGAGGCTGTGACAACATCTGGAAGAAATATCAGCCATAAAATTTGTCTTAAATTAATAAACTCGCGAGAGATGATTTTTTCCTCGGTATTTTGCGAGTATTTTCCGCTATTTTAGTCCCTTTGCACCAACCAAGCGAGACGTTCCGGATCGAATGTCTTATCGCCAATTTTTGGACAAGGCTATGTCAACGTATGGAAGAAATATCAGCCATAAAATTTGTCTTAAATTAATAAACTCGCGAGAGATGATTTTTTCCTCGGTATTTTGCGAGTATTTTCCGCTATTTTAGTCCCTTTGCACCAACCAAGCGAGACGTTCCGGATCGAATGTCTTATCGCCAATTTTTTGACAAGGCTATGTCAACGTATGGAAGAAATATCAGCCATAAAATTTGTCTTAAATTACTAAACTCGCGAGAGATGATTTTTTCACTTTATTTTTCGTGTATTTTCGTCTATTTTAGTCCATTTGCACCCCCTAAGCTAAAGCTTCTTGGTCGAATTTCATATCCCCAATTTTTTGACAAGGCTATGTCAACGTGTGGAAGAAATATCAGCCATAAAATTTGTCTTAAATTAATAAACTCGCAAGAGATGATGTTTTCACTTTATTTTTCGTGTATTTTCGACTATTTTAGCTCCTTTGCACCCCCTAAGCGAAAGGTTCCGGATCGAATTTCATATCAACAATTTTTGCGAGGCTATTGCAACATCTGGAAGAAATATCAGCCATAAAATTTGTCTTAAATTAATAAACTCGCGAGAGATGATTTTTTTCTCGGTGTTTTGCGAGTATTTTCCGCTATTTTAGTCCCTTTACACCCCCCAAGCGACACGTTCCGGATCGAATTTAGTATCGCCAATTTTTTTACAAGGCTATGGCAACATCTGGAAGAAATATAAGCCATAAAATTTGTCTTAAATTAATAAACTCGCGAGAGATGATTTTTTTCCTCGGTATTTTGCGAGTATTTTCCGCTATTTTAGTCCCATTGCACCCCCCAAGCGAGACGTTCCGGATCGAATGTCTTATCGCCAATTTTTTTCAATGCTATGGCAACGTGTGGAAGAAATATCTGCCATAAAATTTGTCTTAAATTAATAAACTCGCGAGAGATGATTTGTTCACGTTATTTTTCGTCAATTTTCGGCTATTTTAGCCCCTTTGCACCCCCTAAGCGAAAGGTTCCGGATCGAATTTCATATCCCCAATTTTTTTGCAAGGCTTTGACATCATCTGGAAGAAATATCAGCCATAAAATTTGACTTAAATTAATAAACTCGCGAAAGATGATTTTTTTTCTCGATGTTTTGCGAGTATTTTCATCTATTTTAGTCCCTTTACACCCCCCAAGCGACATGTTCCGAATCGAATTTCCTATCGCCAATTTTTTGGCAAGGCTATGACAACATCTGGAAGAAATATCAGCCATAAAATTTGTCTTAAATTAATAAACTCGCGAGAGATGATTTTTTCACGTTATTTTTCGTGTATTTTCGGCTATTTTAGCCCCTTTGCACCCCCTAAGCGGAAGGTTGCGGATCGAATTTCATAACCCCAATTTTCTTGCAAGGCTATGATAACATCTGGAACAAATATCAGCTATAAAATTTGTCTTCAATTAATAAACTCGTGAGAGATGATTTTTTTCACGTTATTTTTCGTGTATTTTCGGCTATTTCAGCTCCTTTGCACCCCCTAAGCGAAAGGTTCCGGATCGAATTTCATATCAACAATTTTTTTGCGAGGCTATGACAACATCTGGAAGAAATATCAGCCATAAAATTTGTCTTAAATTAATAAACTCGTGAGAGATGATTTTATCACGTTATTTTTCGTGTATTTTCGGCTATTTCAGCTGCTTTGCACCCCCTAAGCGAAAGGTTCCGGATCGAATTTCATATCAACAATTTTTTTGCGAGGCTGTGACAACATCTGAAAGAAACATCAGCCATAAAATTTGTCTTAAATTAATAAACTCGCGAGAGATGATTTTTTCCTCGGTATTTTGCGAGTATTTTCCGCTATTTTAGTCCCTTTGCACCAACCAAGCGAGACGTTCCGGATCGAATGTCTTATCGCCAATTTTTTGACAAGGCTATGTCAACGTGTGGAAGAAATATCAGCCATAAAATTTGTCTTAAATTAATAAACTCGCGTAAGATGATTTTTTCACGTTATTTTTCGTGTATTTTCCGCTATTTTAGCCCGTTTGCACCCCCTAAGCAAAAGGTTCCGGATCGAATTTCATATCAACAATTTTTTTGCGAGGCTGTGACAACATCTGAAAGAAACATCAGCCATAAAATTTGTCTTAAATTAATAAACTCGCGAGAGATGATTTTTTTCTCCATGTTTTGCGAGTATTTTCAGCTATTTTAGTCCCTTTACACCCCCCAAGCGACATGTTCCGAATCGAATTTCCTATCGCCAATTTTTTTACAAGGCTATGGCAACATCTGGAAGAAAAATCAGCGATCAAATTTGTCTTAAATTAATAAAATCGCGAGAGATGATTTTTTCACGTTATTTTCGGTTATTTTAGCTCCTTTGCACCCCCGATAGGTTCCGGATAGAATTTCATGTCCCCAAATTTTTTCAAGGCTATGACAACATTTGGAAGAAATATCAGCCATAAAACTTGTCATAAATTAATAAACTCGCGAGAGATGATTTATTCACGTTATTATTCGTGTATTTTCGGCTATTTTATCCCCTTTGCACCTCCTAAGCGAAAGGTTCTGGATCGAATTTCATATCCCCAATTTTTTTGCAAGGCTTTGACATCATCTGGAAGAAATATCAGCCATAAAATTTGACTTAAATTAATAAACTCGCGAAAGATGATTTTTTTTCTCGATGTTTTGCGAGTATTTTCATCTATTTTAGTCCCTTTACACCCCCCAAGCGACATGTTCCGAATCGAATTTCCTATCGCCAATTTTTTGGCAAGGCTATGACAACATCTGGAAGAAATATCAGCCATAAAATTTGTCTTAAATTAATAAACTCGCGAGAGATGATTTTTTCACGTTATTTTTCGTGTATTTTCGGCTATTTTAGCCCCTTTGCACCCCCTAAGCGGAAGGTTGCGGATCGAATTTCATAAACCCAATTTTCTTGCAAGGCTATGATAACATCTGGAACAAATATCAGCTATAAAATTTGTCTTCAATTAATAAACTCGTGAGAGATGATTTTTTCACGTTATTTTTCGTGTATTTTCGGCTATTTCAGCTCCTTTGCACCCCCTAAGCGAAAGGTTCCGGATCGAATTTCATATCAACAATTTTTTTGCGAGGCTATGACAACATCTGGAAGAAATATCAGCCATAAAATTTGTCTTAAATTAATAAACGCGTGAGAGATGATTTTATCACGTTATTTTTCGTGTATTTTCGGCTATTTCAGCTGCTTTGCACCCCCTAAGCGAAAGGTTCCGGATCGAATTTCATATCAACAATTTTTTTGCGAGGCTGTGACAACATCTGAAAGAAATATCAGCCATAAAATTTGTCTTAAATTAATAAACTCGCGAGAGATGATTTTTTCCTCGGTATTTTGCGAGTATTTTCCGCTATTTTAGTCCCTTTGCACCAACCAAGCGAGACGTTCCGGATCGAATATCTTATCGCCAATTTTTTGACAAGGCTATGTCAACGTATGGAAGAAATATCAGCCATAAAATTTGTCTTAAATTAATAAACTCGCGTAAGATGATTTTTTCACGTTATTTTTCGTGTATTTTCCGCTATTTTAGCCCGTTTGCACCCCCTAAGCGAAAGGTTCCGGATCGAATTTCATAACCCCAATTATTTTGCAAGGTTATGACAACATCTGAAAGAAATATCAGCAATAAAATTTCTCTTAAATTAATAAACTCGCGAGAGATGATTTTTTTCTCCATGTTTTGCGAGTATTTTCAGCTATTTTAGTCCCTTTACACCCCCCAAGCGACATGTTCCGAATCGAATTTCCTATCGCCAATTTTTTTACAAGGCTATGGCAACATCTGGAAGAAAAATCAGCGATCAAATTTGTCTTAAATTAACAAAATCGCGAGAGATGATTTTTTCACGTTATTTTCGGTTATTTTAGCTCCTTTGCACCCCCGATAGGTTCCGGATAGAATTTCATGTCCCCAAATTTTTTCAAGGCTATGACAACATTTGGAAGAAATATCAGCCATAAAATTTGTCATAAATTAATAAACTCGCGAGAGATGATTTATTCACGTTATTTTTCGTGTATTTTCGGCTATTTTATCCCCTTTGCACCTCCTAAGCGAAAGGTTCTGGATCGAATTTCATATCCCCAATTTTTTTGCAAGGCTTTGACATCATCTGGAAGAAATATCAGCCATAAAATTTGACTTAAATTAATAAACTCGCGAAAGATGATTTTTTTTCTCGATGTTTTGCGAGTATTTTCATCTATTTTAGTCCCTTTACACCCCCCAAGCGACATGTTCCGAATCGAATTTCCTATCGCCAATTTTTTGGCAAGGCTATGACAACATCTGGAAGAAATATCAGCCATAAAATTTGTCTTAAATTAATAAACTCGCGAGAGATGATTTTTTCACGTTATTTTTCGTGTATTTTCGGCTATTTTAGCCCCTTTGCACCCCCTAAGCGGAAGGTTGCGGATCGAATTTCATAAACCCAATTTTCTTGCAAGGCTATGATAACATCTGGAACAAATATCAGCTATAAAATTTGTCTTCAATTAATAAACTCGTGAGAGATGATTTTTTCACGTTATTTTTCGTGTATTTTCGGCTATTTCAGCTCCTTTGCACCCCCTAAGCGAAAGGTTCAGTATCGAATTTCATATCAACAATTTTTTTGCGAGGCTGTGACAACATCTGGAAGAAATATCAGCCATAAAATTTGTCTTAAATTAATAAACTCGCGAGAGATGATTTTTTCCTCGGTATTTTGCGAGTATTTTCCGCTATTTTAGTCCCTTTGCACCAACCAAGCGAGACGTTCCGGATCGAATGTCTTATCGCCAATTTTTGGACAAGGCTATGTCAACGTATGGAAGAAATATCAGCCATAAAATTTGTCTTAAATTAATAAACTCGCGAGAGATGATTTTTTCCTCGGTATTTTGCGAGTATTTTCCGCTATTTTAGTCCCTTTGCACCAACCAAGCGAGACGTTCCGGATCGAATGTCTTATCGCCAATTTTTTGACAAGGCTATGTCAACGTATGGAAGAAATATCAGCCATAAAATTTGTCTTAAATTACTAAACTCGCGAGAGATGATTTTTTCACTTTATTTCTCGTGTATTTTCGTCTATTTTAGTCCATTTGCACCCCCTAAGCTAAAGCTTCTTGATCGAATTTCATATCCCCAATTTTTTGACAAGGCTATGTCAACGTGTGGAAGAAATATCAGCCATAAAATTTGTCTTAAATTAATAAACTCGCAAGAGATGATGTTTTCACTTTATTTTTCGTGTATTTTCGACTATTTTAGCTCCTTTGCACCCCCTAAGCGAAAGGTTCCGGATCGAATTTCATATCAACAATTTTTGCGAGGCTATTGCAACATCTGGAAGAAATATCAGCCATAAAATTTGTCTTAAATTAATAAACTCGCGAGAGATGATTTTTTCTCGGTGTTTTGCGAGTATTTTCCGCTATTTTAGTCCCTTTACACCCCCCAAGCGACACGTTCCGGATCGAATTTAGTATCGCCAATTTTTTTACAAGGCTATGGCAACATCTGGAAGAAATATAAGCCATAAAATTTGTCTTAAATTAATAAACTCGCGAGAGATGATTTTTTTCCTCGGTATTTTGCGAGTATTTTCCGCTATTTTAGTCCCATTGCACCCCCCAAGCGAGACGTTCCGGATCGAATGTCTTATCGCCAATTTTTTTCAATGCTATGGCAACGTGTGGAAGAAATATCTGCCATAAAATTTGTCTTAAATTAATAAACTCGCGCGAGAGATGATTTGTTCACGTTATTTTTCGTCAATTTTCGGCTATTTTAGCCCCTTTGCACCCCTAAGCGAAAGGTTCCGGATCGAATTTCATATCCCCAATTTTTTTGCAAGGCTTTGACATCATCTGGAAGAAATATCAGCCATAAAATTTGACTTAAATTAATAAACTCGCGAAAGATGATTTTTTTCTCGATGTTTTGCGAGTATTTTCATCTATTTTAGTCCCTTTACACCCCCCAAGCGACATGTTCCGAATCGAATTTCCTATCGCCAATTTTTTGGCAAGGCTATGACAACATCTGGAAGAAATATCAGCCATAAAATTTGTCTTAAATTAATAAACTCGCGAGAGATGATTTTTTCACGTTATTTTTCGTGTATTTTCGGCTATTTTAGCCCCTTTGCACCCCCTAAGCGGAAGGTTGCGGATCGAATTTCATAACCCCAATTTTCTTGCAAGGCTATGATAACATCTGGAACAAATATCAGCTATAAAATTTGTCTTCAATTAATAAACTCGTGAGAGATGATTTTTTTCACGTTATTTTTCGTGTATTTTCGGCTATTTCAGCTCCTTTGCACCCCCTAAGCGAAAGGTTCAGTATCGAATTTCATATCAACAATTTTTCTGCGAGGCTGTGACAACATCTGGAAGAAATATCAGCCATAAAATTTGTCTTAAATTAATAAACTCGCGAGAGATGATTTTTTCCTCGGTATTTTGCGAGTATTTTCCGCAATTTTAGTCCCTTTGCACCAACCAAGCGAGACGTTCCGGATCGAATGTCTTATCGCCAATTTTTTGACAAGGCTATGTCAACGTGTGGAAGAAATATCAGCCATAAAATTTGTCTTAAATTAATAAACTCGCGAGAGATGATTTTTTCCTCGGTATTTTGCGAGTATTTTCCGCTATTTTAGTCCCTTTGCACCAACCAAGCGAGACGTTCCGGATCGAATGTCTTATTTCCAATTTTTTGACCAGGCTATGTCAACGTGTGGAAGAAATATCAGCCATAAAATTTGTCTTAAATTAATAAACTCGCGAGAGATGATTTTTTCCTCGGTATTTTGCGAGTATTTTCCGCTATTTTAGTCCCTTTGCACCAACCAAGCGAGACGTTCCGGATCGAATGTCTTATCGCCAATTTTTTGACAAGGCTATGTCAACGTATGGAAGAAATATCAGCCATAAAATTTGTCTTAAATTACTAAACTCGCGAGAGATGATTTTTTCACTTTATTTCTCGTGTATTTTCGTCTATTTTAGTCCATTTGCACCCCCTAAGCTAAAGCTTCTTGATCGAATTTCATATCCCCAATTTTTTGACAAGGCTATGTCAACGTGTGGAAGAAATATCAGCCATAAAATTTGTCTTAAATTAATAAACTCGCAAGAGATGATGTTTTCACTTTATTTTTCGTGTATTTTCGACTATTTTAGCTCCTTTGCACCCCCTAAGCGAAAGGTTCCGGATCGAATTTCATATCAACAATTTTTGCGAGGCTATTGCAACATCTGGAAGAAATATCAGCCATAAAATTTGTCTTAAATTAATAAACTCGCGAGAGATGATTTTTTTCTCGGTGTTTTGCGAGTATTTTCCGCTATTTTAGTCCCTTTACACCCCCCAAGCGACACGTTCCGGATCGAATTTAGTATCGCCAATTTTTTTACAAGGCTATGGCAACATCTGGAAGAAATATAAGCCATAAAATTTGTCTTAAATTAATAAACTCGCGAGAGATGATTTTTTTCCTCGGTATTTTGCGAGTATTTTCCGCTATTTTAGTCCCATTGCACCCCCCAAGCGAGACGTTCCGGATCGAATGTCTTATCGCCAATTTTTTTCAATGCTATGGCAACGTGTGGAAGAAATATCTGCCATAAAATTTGTCTTAAATTAATAAACTCGCGAGAGATGATTTGTTCACGTTATTTTTCGTCAATTTTCGGCTATTTTAGCCCCTTTGCACCCCCTAAGCGAAAGGTTCCGGATCGAATTTCATATCCCCAATTTTTTTGCAAGGCTTTGACATCATCTGGAAGAAATATCAGCCATAAAATTTGACTTAAATTAATAAACTCGCGAAAGATGATTTTTTTTCTCGATGTTTTGCGAGTATTTTCATCTATTTTAGTCCCTTTACACCCCCCAAGCGACATGTTCCGAATCGAATTTCCTATCGCCAATTTTTTGGCAAGGCTATGACAACATCTGGAAGAAATATCAGCCATAAAATTTGTCTTAAATTAATAAACTCGCGAGAGATGATTTTTTCACGTTATTTTTCGTGTATTTTCGGCTATTTTAGCCCCTTTGCACCCCCTAAGCGGAAGGTTGCGGATCGAATTTCATAACCCCAATTTTCTTGCAAGGCTATGATAACATCTGGAACAAATATCAGCTATAAAATTTGTCTTCAATTAATAAACTCGTGAGAGATGATTTTTTTCACGTTATTTTTCGTGTATTTTCGGCTATTTCAGCTCCTTTGCACCCCCTAAGCGAAAGGTTCAGTATCGAATTTCATATCAACAATTTTTCTGCGAGGCTGTGACAACATCTGGAAGAAATATCAGCCATAAAATTTGTCTTAAATTAATAAACTCGCGAGAGATGATTTTTTCCTCGGTATTTTGCGAGTATTTTCCGCAATTTTAGTCCCTTTGCACCAACCAAGCGAGACGTTCCGGATCGAATGTCTTATCGCCAATTTTTTGACAAGGCTATGTCAACGTGTGGAAGAAATATCAGCCATAAAATTTGTCTTAAATTAATAAACTCGCGAGAGATGATTTTTTCCTCGGTATTTTGCGAGTATTTTCCGCTATTTTAGTCCCTTTGCACCAACCAAGCGAGACGTTCCGGATCGAATGTCTTATTTCCAATTTTTTGACCAGGCTATGTCAACGTGTGGAAGAAATATCAGCCATAAAATTTGTCTTAAATTAATAAACTCGCAAGAGAAGATGTTTTCACTTTATTTTTCGCGTATTTAAGACTATTTTAGTCCATTTGCACCCCCTAAGCGAAAGGTTCCGGATCGAATTTAATATCCCCAATGTTTTTGCATGGCTATGACCACATCTGGAAGAAATATCAGGCATAAAATTTGTCTTCAATTAATAAACTCGTGAGAGATGATTTTTTCACGTTATTTTTCGTGTATTTTCGGCTATTTCAGCTCCTTTGCACCCCCTAAGCGAAAGGTTCAGTATCGAATTTCATATCAACAATTTTTTTGCGAGGCTGTGACAACATCTGAAAGAAATATCAGCCATAAAATTTGTCTTAAATTAATAAGCTCGCAAGAGATGATGTTTTCACTTTATTTTTCGTGTATTTTCGACTATTTTAGTCCATTTGCACCCCCTAAGCGAAAGGTTTCGGATCGAATTTAATATCCCCAATTTTTTTGCATGGCTATGACCACATCTGGAAGAAATATCAGTCATAAAATTTGTCTTAAATTACTAAACTCGCGAGAGATGATTTTTTCACTTTATTTTTCGTGTATTTTCGTCTATTTTAGTCCATTTGCACCCCCTAAGCTAAAGCTTCTTGATCGAATTTCATATCCCCAATTTTTTGACAAGGCTATGTCAATGTGTGGAAGAAATATCAGCCATAAAATTTGTCTTAAATTAATAAACTCGCAAGAGATGATGTTTTCACTTTATTTTTCGTGTATTTTCGACTATTTTAGCTCCTTTGCACCCCCTAAGCGAAAGGTTCCGGATCGAATTTCATATCAACAATTTTTGCGAGGCTATTGCAACATCTGGAAGAAATATCAGCCATAAAATTTGTCTTAAATTAATAAGCTCGCAAGAGATGATGTTTTCACTTTATTTTTCGTGTATTTTCGACTATTTTAGTCCATTTGCACCCCCTAAGCGAAAGGTTTCGGATCGAATTTAATATCCCCAATTTTTTTGCATGGCTATGACCACATCTGGAAGAAATATCAGCCATAAAATTTGTCTTAAATTACTAAACTCGCGAGAGATGATTTTTTCACTTTATTTTTCGTGTATTTTCGTCTATTTTAGTCCATTTGCACCCCCTAAGCTAAAGCTTCTTGATCGAATTTCATATCCCCAATTTTTTTCAATGCTATGGCAACGTGTGGAAGAAATATCTGCCATAAAATTTGTCTTAAATTAATAAACTCGCGAGAGATGATTTGTTCACGTTATTTTTCGTGAATTTTCGGCTATTTTAGCCCCTTTGCACCCCCTAAGCGAAAGGTTCCGGATCGAATTTCATATCCCCAATTTTTTTGCAAGGCTATGACAACATCTGGAAGAAATATCAGCCATAAAATTTGTCTTAAATTAATAAACTCGCGAGAGATCATTTCTTCACGTTATTTTTCATGTATTTTCGGTTATTTTAGCCCCTTCGCACCCCCTAAGGGAAAGGTTCTGGAACGAATTTCATATCCCCAATTTTTTTGCAAGGTTATGGCAACATCTGGAAGAAATACCAGCCACAAAATTTGTCTTGAATTAATAAACTCGCGAGAGATGATTTTTTCACTTTATTTTCGTGTATTTTCGGCTATTTTAGTCCCTTTGCACTCTCTAAGCGAAAGGTTTCGGATCGAATTTCATATCCCCAATTTTTTTGCAGGGCTATGGCAACATCTGGAAGAAATATCAGCCATAAAATTTGTCCTAAGTTAATATACTCAGATGGTATCAATTTTTTTTTGTAATGTATTGTCTAGTCGGGGTGGTTTTAGGGAGGATTTGGGGGGATGATCACTTTGGAAATAACTTATTTTGTAGTTTATACATGTTTTATGCATATCTCTAGGAGATAATATCCAAAAAACCGAATTTGGAAATTTTCGATATTTCGTTCACAATGAACGTTCAGAACTTCAGACACATATTTTAATTATACTGACTTCGTACAATTTTTCTTTTAACTTTATCACTTGTTTATCTAAGTACCTGATACGAGTATTAAAATCTTTGATTTCAAGATTAAGAATTTGTTTTTTAGTTTTGACGCTAATCTTGTTAATATGATTTTTACAATACCTAAAAAACATATGCGTATTTTAAATATTTTTAACTTTATTATCTAGGAGTTTGGGAAAAACTTGATAAAATCTATAATTTATAAGAAATGTAAGTTGTAATTTGAATCTTTTTATGTTACGTAATATTTCGGGAAACTCAAAGAAAAGTTTCTTTATCTTAAAGTTGAATTTGCAAGAAACCGCGTGTAAAACCCTAAGCTGATATTATTAGAAATATTCAGCAAGTCAAAGGTGTTTATATCCCGCATCGTTCTTTATAATCTTTTTCAGCTTGAATAAGATAAAGTAATAAACTTATCGAACGATCCTTGGAGTATACCGATGGAAACTCGTCGAGGTATCTTGGACACGAGCTGCAACGTCGTTTTTGGACCCAAACGTTGTATTGATTGACTGATAAGGAGATGAATGGCAGCAAAAGTGTATAATTTGTTAATTTAATGAAAGGAATGGTCCAATTGTAATACTTTGACAACCGATGCTATGAAAACAGATTGATTAGATTAACATTACCTCTGTTGACTGGCAGAAGTCAGACTGCCTAGAATAATTTTAAAGATGTGTATGTTTTTTTTTGGCGTTACTTTAGTATTTATATGGCTTTTTGTAATTTAAAAAAATTTTTGTATATTTTGGCTATTATAAATTTTTTTTATTTTATTTGTTAATAAAGAGCCTTTGAACAGGGGCACATTCAGATACCCGAAACATCGGCTAAACTTAATTTGGTGTGTTTTTTCTATCCATACGCACCTGGTGGACAGCTGGACCATTTCTTTCATTAAATTAACAAATTATACACTTCCGCTGTCATTCATCTCCTCATCAGTCGATAATTAATAATGTTCTAACTGCTCCAAGTTTTTAACCGCCAAATATAATATTCTCGAATCTTTTTGCTAAATTAATATAATGGAGATGAAATTAGAAGAAGTTGATAATTTTTAATAGCTTGTAACGTTGTACTTTTTCGTCCCAGTACAACGCCACAAGTTATTTATAAATTCCCAAGCCGGAGACCAAAGTTCCGCCTGCCGCGGAGACGGTGGGATAGCCGTCTCCTATGCGCAGGATGTGTGTGTGGAGATTAAAGTATGCTCAATAATTAGGCGAGAGTCACCTTTCATTAATCGCCTTATTCATGAAAGTTCTTTGTGTACGCTCTCGCACGAGCACACTCTATGCGCGCCTTGATGGCGCGCCTCGCAATTGAGAGATACCTCTTCTCGCAATTGTGTGAGGAAGCCGCGCTCACCGTCGCCGAGAGCATTAACTCACACAGGCTATGCGGATTCTACCGAACCCAGGCGTGCCCCCCTTGCAATGTGCGATCGACCTCGGCCGGTCTGAACAGTAAATTACTCGCCTAGTCTGTGCTCACCTCGCCGTGGCCCCGGCTGCCGGCTGCTGCTGCTGATGCCTCGCACCTGCTGCTGCTGTCGCGGCAAAAGGCCGTCGCGCCCCGTGCGCTGACGGCGATACAACCACAGCTATCTGGAGCCGGTCGCCGACGTCCTTCACCGATGGCGGAAAGTCGACGTTGACGATGAGGATGGCGAGCTAACTGCGTGGCGCGTCTCTCAACATTAAATTACTCTCTCTTCCTCTCATATATCGTGCAGAAGGCGAAAGCGTTGCGCGAGAGCTGTGAGCTCGTACACACACGAGCTCCTCTCTCTCTCTCTCTCTCTCTCTCTCTCTCTCTCTCTCTCTCTCTCTCTCTCTCTCTCTCTCTCTCTCTCTCTCTCTGTCTCTCTGTCTCTCTCTCTCCCTCTCTCCCTGGCTTGATAGCTTCTCGTAGCTTGGGGCTCGTGTCTCGCCGTGTTGCCATCACCGCACCTTAAATCAAGCAGAAGCATATGTAGACTTGGCTACCTTGTGCGTGTGCAAGAGCGATGGCCTTGACAGAGATAGTCCACTGTGCTCTACGAGGAATTCGCCCACATCGGCGCTTTCCTCGTCAAAGCTAAATCAATGAATTTAAATTTTAAAACCTTGGGCAAGGAGAAATTAAGCACGAGAAGGGCGATGTAAATCTTGCTAAAATAATAAAAATAAAAATCGAAAAGTAAGAAAATAAGAATGGTAGTGTATAATAGGAAGAGTTCTGCGATTATTGAACTAATATAAGTTTCCAATCTGAAAGAGTGCATATAAAACCACTAGCTATACCATGAATTAAAAGACACAGTTGAAAAGATTTTCTATATCAGAAGCGCATCCCACGCCAAGTCAATTTATCAGTTTTTGTCAATTTTTGAATAAAAAAAAGCAAACGTCTAAATGTGATCAATTTGTGTATTTTAATTTGCTCCATTTTACTCCATATCTAGTTATAATTTGTATTTAATAACTTTTTTAAATTTTTACTAAAAATAAATGGCGGAGTATAATGGAGCAAATTAAAATATACAAGTAGCAATAAACTGCTAATTTATTATAAATAAAGTTAATTAATCTATTATAAATAAAGTTAATTTGTTTTAGAATTAGATGTTTGCTTTCTTTTGTCAAAAATTGATAAAAATGATTAAATTGACTAGGCTAGGAGTGCGAGGCTTAGAAGCGCTTACCTTGGCGACACCCGCTAATTTGTTACTTTTTAACCACAACGGTTTATTCAATCGCGAAGACAACACTGCATAAATTAAAAAGTAATGTAAATTAAGCTTAACAGTTGCACTCTTCACTGTTTAGTAGATTTACTTAATATTCACTCTATTCTATATCTCATAGCAGTTTATCATAACATGAGCTAATGAATTTGGTTTTTGCTTTAATGCTTAATATTTTTGTAATTATTGATGTCTTTATTTTCTTTGTTATAATTTACAATGGACAATACACTGTATAATAAAAAATTTTATGAATCGCTATTCGTCTCTGTCCTCTCTCTTACACATACACAATATCCACGGTGGGAATCGAACACGTCGTATACCACAGCGTGTTCTGATAATCTTATTACGGTACAGATGCGCACAAAATTAATTTAATCTTGAATTATTGATTCGTGTACACAAATTTAATGTTAACAGTTTTTTTTAAGGTGATAAATTATGTACATTGTATTTAACTGTACAGTTTGTATTTATTTTTATACGTAAAAAAATCGGAAGAACATTACAAAATTCTAAACAGTAAATGTTGATGTCAAATAGTAATGTGTCGAAGGCAATTTTCTTTTGTAGCATTGGATTTTCTGTATCGATGAGTAATGAACTGCAACTCAGCCTTTTTTGGTAAACAAATTATAAAAGCCATTTCGGCATCCTTAGAGTTCATCATGCTCCTGAAAAAAAAAATAATAATGATGAAATGTAACATACTCTTTGTAGTAGATTAATAAAAAAATGACTTCAAAATTTATTATTTATGAATGATAAATGTTTTAAACACTTATCAAACAGCAGTCTGATCAGAGAGAATTCTTTTGCCCTTCTCACGCTCATGTAAGTGACGTCATATTGTGTGAGAGTCAGAAAGACAAAAGAAGCCTATCTGACCATACTGTGAAACATTTGGTTATCTCTCAATGAGTGTCATTTTAAGATTCCTTTAGCAACTAATAAATTTAAAGTAGTAGACTAGATTTATAGTAGTTAGATACTAGAACGAGAAAGACATTTTATCCTGGTGTGGTCGTTTGCAAAGGCACATAGGGTTACAATCACCTTCTCGTTCGTGTATCGAATAGTATTTTTCCTATCATGGTGTGCAAAATTCGAGTTTGCGTACGCATTTACGTGCATAAACTACCACTTTTCTACATGCTCGTCACAGCGTGTGGATGGGTGATGGTTTAAGCGCGCAGGTGCGTGTGCATGCTCGAACTTTGCACAACGCGATAGGAAAAATAATATACGATACTCATGCGCTGCTTAGATGATCCCACACTTGTATCGTAATGTACTATTGAGACACTCCGTGCGCAAACTTTGAATTCGCACGCGCTTGATTTACGCAACAGTGCGCAAAGTAGGCGATTCCCATATGAGTATAACACACACGCGTTGCGTATACTATTTTTCTAAACGTATGCGTAAAACTCGACAAAAAATAACGATAAAAAATTACGATAAAACAAAAGTAGTTTAATGACTATGGTAGATGGCGAAGTTTGTCGCCTGAGCGCAGAGAGGGTGACAATTACACAACAGTTAAGATTGAGGAAGGTGGTTGGGGGCAAAGTGCGGGGGTGAAGCCCCTCACCTAAAAAAATTAGCTTAAAGTATGCAATCCAAGTTATGCCTATGACACCGATCACTTTGGATTTAAGTAGCAGTATTGTTCTAGAAAAATTATTTAATACGAATTTTTTCATTTTTCAGATGCATCAAAATTGGATGCGTTCAGCGATGGCAACAAATTTGGAGAAAATCTTTACTTAGAAATAATTTTTTTTTCGAACTGATACTGTTTCACCAATCTTTTAAGCTTTCAAGCATATAATACATAATTTCAATCACCAGGAGAGTATTAGGGATCCGGATCACGGATTCGGCTCAAACTTTGGGATAGATTTTTGGACGTAGAAACATGAAGAAATCTGCAATATTAGACCCTAACGCTCAAAAAAACTCAAGTTATGGCCTTCTATTTTTATATTTTGAAAAAATCTTTTAAAGAAGCCTCTAGTTAAAATTGTCATAATTTAATCTTGCAAAGGCTTAAATACCATTTTAAGGCGATGTTAAGTCCAAAATCAACCCAATTTCATTATTTAATAAATTAATATTCGAACGTTTATATGGAAAAACAATTTTGTCAGGCGCTCCGTATACGAGACGTTTCACGACAACTACCCCAACGCGGCGCGCGAGTCCCAAATCGTTTTATTTCTAGCTCATGTTTATGATACTAAAATGTACCTAAAAAAATTGTTTGATAAGCGTTTCGGACGTATTTTTTCCTCAGCTTTCCAATGGTGCAGGCGGTTTTCCAGAAATTTTCAATTTTCACCTGCAAAAACTCCAAAACATCTTATATCTCAAAAGACTATTTTTAATATTTTTTTTTACCATTTAGATCGAAAG
The DNA here is from genome assembly GCA_036365515.1 of Torymus aiolomorphi. Taxonomy (NCBI): domain Eukaryota; kingdom Metazoa; phylum Arthropoda; class Insecta; order Hymenoptera; family Torymidae; genus Torymus; species Torymus aiolomorphi. The sequence goes on from CM070874.1 coordinate 184,333,942, forward strand.
ATGAGCATTTTTTACATAGGAAATTATATTTTCCAAAAAGTAAGCAAGATGTTTTCTTCGAGAAATAGAATGCGAACGAGTAGATGCAACGCTTTTCCTGCGCGCAGTACCGCACGGTACGTCGCGCGGCACGTCGCGTGGCACCTCGTCATTCATTTTTCATTCGATAGGGTAAGTTTGCCAGTTACTGTGCCCCTTAAGGCGATGTCCGTAGTATTTAATCAATTACTATTTTTTTTTTTAATTTTTAATCATCTTAAGACCTTTATATGATAATTATATATTCTGCGAGCAGAATAAGCACCTTTTTAATACAATATTATGTAAGGAATATTAAATAATTAATAAAATAACAGCATAAGCCTTTGCATCAGTTACTGTATCATTAATTTAGTTACTGTGTGTCAGTTAGTGTACATTGTTTTAATTACTGCCTGTCACTTAGTGTACATTGTTTTAATTACTGTGTGTCACTTAGTGTACATTTTTTTAATTACTGTGTGTCAGTTAGTGTACATTGTTTTAATTACTGTGTGTCACTTAGTGTACAGTGTTCTAATTACTGTGCCTTAGATTCTGAACACTGTATTTGATCCTGTGTCTTTTGTTCTCGCTCATCTGCATCTGCATAAACTATATAAAATATATTTAAACGTGAAATTTGTTTTTTTTTTTTATTATATTTAGTAGACTCCCTGCTGGAAATCATCCATTTCTCTCCCATTGCTATGATTTACTACGTATAGAAGTACTTACTTATTACAGAAGAAAATAAAATAAAGATGGGAATAAAATATATTAAAAACTGTGTTATTTGCTCTGTGGGTAAGCAACGAACGTCGAAGTTGACTTGCACAGGCGACGAAGCATGAGAAAGTAAGGTTAGCGTAGCCTACCGCGAGGGGGCACAGTAACTAAATACATTCATGAAAACTTGTCCAGTTACTGTGCACAGTAATAGAAACATGCCGAAAATTCGTTTTAGTTACTGGATTATATTAAATTAAACAATAATATTAATCAAAACTACTTTTTTATTGTTCTTTTGTCAACTAGATGGGTTTTATAAACATTAAGTGTATTTTTTTATTCTGAAAAATGTTATTTTTATAGTTTTTCAATCACTTTTGTATAGGCATATTCTTAAGCGTTTCGATAAGAAAATCATAGAAATCGCGATAAGAAATTTAATAAATTATTTGAAATATATTATAAGAATAATTAAGTCATACTGTAGGTTTAACAATAAAAAGCATGAATTGAACTGTATAAAAATTTAGATATTTATGATTAAATATGATTATACTCTACTATAAATGAAAATGATTTAAGGGCACAGTAATTGAAGCGGGCACAGTAACTAGCACACTTACCCTAGGTGGCTTTCGTATCAGAATCTCCGACCTGCATGTGAATCGTCACGTCGAAAGTATATAATTGCAATGACTTTTTATCTTATTCCCCTTCGAAATTTTTTCGAATTTCTGTCAATACAATCAAACTTGGATTTCATAATGCCTTTCGTGTATTTGATGATTGAATCATCGGTAACTCTTTGTTTCATTATTTACTTATTTTTTTGTTTATTGTAGCTACTAAAATGGATTCAACTTAGAAATTAAAATGCATAAATCGTTTAAATAAAAATAATCACCATTCATCTAAAGTAAAAGATTTGTTTGATTTTATTGTTAACAATAAATTAATTTATTGTTATTATCAAGTACACAAACTAGCATTTACGTAAACCTCAATACAGGATGAGAAAATAGAGAGAGTTTTGTGCCCTGATCAAGGTGTTGGCTCGATTTTGGCATGATTTTCCACTGGAAATTATAGTCAGATCGATTCGAGGCATTAGACTTTTTATAAGGTAATATCTTCTTTTAAATGAAGAAGTTTTGGAACCTGATTGCTTGATCGATTTCGTTATGGATGTATTGACCAGTCTAATTGATGATTATATCAGCTCGCGGTATCATACTTTTTACTACCCTCTAACCATTCCGCATATTTATAAATTTCACAAACCAATTAATTTTGTTATTGATTCGGTATTAGTAAGGTATTGGTGCAGATATCTCGAAAAGTTACATTCAGATTAATTCGCCGTATTTTACTTTATTGTTAGGTATAACATCCTCTTTTTATTGGAGGTATTTTGGAACCTCACAGGTCGATCGATTTCGTTATCGATGTATTGATCGACTCAATCAATTTTCATATCTGTTCAGAGTAACATAGTTTTACTACACATTGTATCCATCTATTTATCCCATTTTATAACTTAGTCGTAAAAACTATTTTATGGAATTTTTTTATAATTCTGAGTGTTCTAAAAAGATTTTTCGGTGATTTTTCATTAGAATATATTAAGCTGCGATTATGTTTTTAGACTTTTGAAATTCAAAACTGTCTATTCCTAGAAATGTTGCTGCGTTGCTCTCCATTCTTTTATACCGTCCCACCGTAAAATCCGTAGTTTCATACTCTTTGGTGTGCATATAAGCCGCCTTAAACGACATTTACACCGCAGTTCAGTTTGTCGGCGCCCAGAAACTATCAAAGATTAGTTGAACAAGTACACTGTTTCAGCACACATACTTATAAAAATTTGGTTTGAGTGATCGTAGAAATACACTTCATCATCCAGACATACCTCTATCACACGTTAAGGTGAGTTCTTCTTGAAGTATTAAATACTACCACTCTTTCTTAAATCGTTAATATTGTAACAAGGTAAATTTTAAAATGGAAAATAACTTGTTAGATGATACCTGATTTCAACATGGTCTTCGATGAAACTCGTATACATAATACAATTTTAAATGTCATTCAACGAATCGAAACACTCGAAGCATATGACGAAGATCATTGGACCAACGAAAATTCTTTATTCAATACTATTGAAACAATAAATAGAGATTTAAAAAATTTAGATGACTTAGAAAAAAGTAACAACTTATTCTTGACTGCAATGTGCATCATACAGAAAAATTACTTAGAAAGAAAGATAATCTATGTAAACAATTAAATAAAATTACAAAAAATTTATTATTATTAAATCAAAATTTTGAGCGAAAGTTTGAACAGCAACAGAATCAAATTAATGAATTAAAAAGTGAAATTGAAAAATTAAAGCTGAATAAGAACACATCAAAATAAATACCGTATTTTCTTATAAACCTATGACCTCTTTAACAGTATTTTTAAATATATCTCATTATCTCGTTTCTTATTTTAAGAATGACTTTGATATGGTTCATAATGTAAAAAATACTTAAAATTTATAAATCATTATACCTATAATTAATTTAATGGTTTATTAACACTCGTAATACCCCTTCCCTCACACACACACACAAACACACACACACACACACACACACACACACACACACACACACACACACACACACACACACACACACAATCTAGAAATGATTACATTCTCAAAGATTAGAAAGGATTGTTCTTTAACTATATATAAAGTATCTTTATTTATATATAAAGTATCCATGAACACTCACACTCTTTAGTGTGAGTGTTCATGGATACTTTATATATAAAGGGACTACTTTCATTATCTGTCATTTCAATCTTGAATCCTGCTAAAGCATGATAATACTGAAAAAAGTTTGCTTAGAATAGTAATCAAAACTCTAAGTTCCAATGTCGCCAAGTACTATCCATGCTGTGTGGATTAAATAAATCGTACTGTAAGAAACTTACAGTTGGTCTGGAAAGCCATGTTATTGGTGTGATTTCAAACTTGTTGTTCGTCTAAGTGGTCAAAATATTGCGGGTATTCCACTTACACATACCGAGTGGATCTGCTTTGAAGAAAGTTTTCCCAGGATTGACGAATTCTCTGAATCAGAAGGAAACGAAATGGTTGATAAAAAATATCTTGTGGTACCAGCTTTAGCATAAGATTCATGATAGGTTTTTCTGATAAAGCTTTTGAGCTGATAGACGAAACACAAGAGAAAAATTATACAGGTGATCCACCAACGAAGAAACGCTTTCAATCAAGATTGATGTACAATAAAACAATCTGTGATCAGCTCAAACACATCTCTAGAAACGTAGGCAATAGGATTAAATATCTGTTAAATGCGTGCAAAGATATAAAATATGTATTTAATGAAATTTGTAACTATACGAAAGAGACATTAAAAGAAAAAAAAAAGAATTGTACATTCTATAACAAGCACATTTTATACCCATAATGTTAATAAGTTACATAAAATCTTGAAAAAAATAATTCAAGTATGCTGATAGATGATGCCTATATTTTGATGTATGAACTTGCATGTTTACACTTGAAGGATATTGATCATGTTATGAACAAAAATATTAATCAATAAATGTATTAAAATATCAATCTTGTTTTTCCTTACCTTTGACACGTAAGGTACATAACCGTAATAGATTAATTATATTTCAATTAAAAAATCTGCTTGTTTCTTAATTATCTCTATTTTAAAGTAATAAACTTAGCATAAATAAATCTGTCGAAAGTGGTAGTGGTAGTGGCGAAAGGCTCAAGAAGTACATTAAATAGTTTGATATAACACATCAAGCTTTTCGATTCACATTAGGCTTATTGATTCACATTAAGCTTTTCGACTCACATTAAGCTTTTTGGTACACGTTAAGGGCGTTTATCACAAGTTTTGTAGCTACAAAATAGCTTGTCATTTCGATTAGCTTATCACCTTAAATTAGCTTACCACTTCAAATTAGCTTATCACTTCAAATTAACTTGTCACTTCAAATTAGCTTGTCAGTTCATCAGCAATCTGATTTCTCGAGCAGCTTGTGACACGCGCGCATCGCCGCCGCAAACCTCGAGACTTATAAAAAATATTATCTGCTTTGATAAAACAGTTTTTGTAATGGATCCACGGTAGAAACATCCTTGGACATCTATGGTTTGCTGTCCCACATTATGTGGGAAAACCGTGGTTGTTAAAAATTTTTTAAAACATATAGATAGTATGAGTAACGTACACTTTGATCGAATAATAGTTTATTATTCCGAATAGCAATCAACGTATAAAGAACTGGATGATGATATCGAATTTCACGAGGGTTTACGCAAAAATTCAGACTTTGTCGACGACCCCAGGCCAAAATTGATAATTATAGACGACTTGATACGGGAGTCTTCGGGTGGTAGTGGTGTTGCCAATCTTTTTACGAAGGGTAGTCATCACAATAATTTAAGCGTAATATTTATTACGAAAAATCTTTTCCACCAGGGCCAACGTAAAATCTCGTCAAATACTAATTATATAGTTATTTTCAAAAACTGATAAGAATTTTTCCATCGGTCTTACAGTCTTACAAATTAAATTAAAATTATTAATATTTATGGCAGTCAGATTGCCCTTGTTTATAATCACTCCCACAGAATCTAAAATAAAAGTTAATATTTTTAATGATATTTTCAAAAACCCTAGAGGTAAATCTCAGATACAGTATCTAGTTTGCCAAGTGCGTCCTGAAAATCCACAATTTCTACAAGGGACTTATCTTGATGCAACTAAACATGGACGCTCCTATTTATTACTTGACTTACGTCAAGATACACCTGATAATTGTCGTTTTCGTAGTAATATATTTCCGTATGACAACTATTACTATGTTTATGTTCCCAAGAAATCTATAAAAGGTAGCGAACTTGGGAATAATATACTATTCATACGTTTGTAATGAATTCGAGTAGACGCAAGCGTCTTGGACAAAAAAATTTAAACACTTTAAAAGCTGTGCTTCATTTCGATAATAATCAACGACGTACTTTATTACGTGAAGCAGATAAAAAACTTGTTATTCTCATTTGCGAATGTGGTTGAAATATTTTACGTGGTAACGTGCCTTTGAACAATAACTATAAAAATATAAAATTGAAAAAGTACGTTTTGTTCTTAAGAAAATTAACTGATTCTACTCAATGTTTGAAAAATAAAAAGAAGTTGATTATCAAATACCAGACTTGTTTACCACTCATCTTGGTACCTGTGATAAAACTACGGAGAATGCAAGGAAAATGATTTTGATCCCTGAAGAAAGTATAAACAACTTACACCATCGCTTATCGAGTGAAAAATTGGCTACCATGCAAACACCGGGTACACCTACGTCGCGACTAGACAAAGAAATGAGCGGAATTATAAATTCGACCTCAATTCAAGATGATCATGAAAAATATGCAATGCACCAACAAGCATTGGAGCGTTTTATGTATTATAAAAAAAATGATGGTACAAATAAGTTTCAAGTGAGTAGTGTAAATGTCCCCGGTGATACCGACGAAGTAGGCAGAGTAAATGTCGAAGAAGATACTAATGAAGAAAACAGCAATGAGAGCATAATAAACTGTGTACCACCAAAGTTCCAATTTAAAGCAAAACAGTTATTACAACGATTGCATGATTTGGTGATGTCACATGGGATGCTCGTGATAAGATTACCATAGACTGTCGTCAAAGGCAGAAATATAGTAGACATAATTAACGATACTGTGAGCAATAGAAAACAGCCGTTGTCAAATGGTTATGGTCAGTTTACCCAAGCACTTCGTAAAGCAAATATACCACGAGAATTTATTGTTAACAATAAAATTTGAGAGCTTGTCTCTTCCCCACAATCTGACAGCGGCGAGGAAGAAACTCAATAGCGAAGAAACAAACGAAAAACCATCCGATAAAGCAACTCCAAGAAAGTTGAGAAAAAGATTACGTCACAAAGAAATACCTAGACACGTTACAAAAGTTCGTATTCTTCCATGGGATCGCCTGGAGTAAACATTGAAAAGATGTGATCGCACACCCAGAATCAAGTCTTGTAGATAATTTAATCAATCTTTTACCTTTTGAAATACATGCTAGGGTACCATTTTTGTGGACCTGGTACACGCCTAAACGAAAAGTTAGCGAAAGGTGAGAAAGGTGTTAACCCACTTGATGATTATTGTCGGGAACATGATATAGCATATGTAAACAGTGATGGTGACCGTAGCAAAGCATATTGTTTGCTGGCAAAGCGTGCCTTTACGCGTTTGTTGTTTGAAACCGCTACAACTAACGAGAGAAGTGTGGCTTTGGTCACAAATTATTGTATGATTTGTAAAATAACCTTTGACAAGTTTTCTTTGTACATTAAAAAAATAATTAAAAAAACGTAAAAAAGAAACTAAAAAATTTTAAGAAGACAAATGGAAAAAATGTTAAATAATTTTTTTTATCGGCAACCGAAATCACCAGCCTATGCCGGTACATACAACCTTTTAAAAACAGTTGGTAAAAAATATGATCGCAAAAAAAATTATCAAATGGTTTGAAAGTCAGGATGCTTATACGCTACATAAGCCTGTACGTCGTCATTTCCCACATAGGACTTATGACGTTCGTAACCCTTTTGATGTGTGGGAAGGAGATCTCGCTGATTTACGATCATTAAAAACCTATAACGATGACAACACGTATCTACTTATGGTTATAGACGTTTTATCAAAATTTGCATGGGTTGAACCAATTCGTAACAAAACATTGAAAAGTGTCGCTACAGCTTTTGAACGTATTTTGGCACAGTGTAAAGGACAGCACCCTATGCTTTTCAAACTGATAAAGGTAAAGAATTTCTTGCAAGGAGATGCTACAAGTTTTGAAAAAGAATAGTATAAATTACCGTGTGGTTAGAAATCCTGATATTAAAGCGGCTGTGGTGGAAAGGTTTAATAGAACATTGAAGGGTCGATTACGGCGATATTTTACTCATACAAACACGTACAGATATATTGATATTTTACAAAAAATTGTTGATGCTTACAATAGTTCTTGGAATTCTGGTACTAAAATGGTTCCTGCTAAAGTTAATTTGTAGAATGCCGCAAAAGCACACCAAAACCTAGCCCAACGATACAATACGACTCGTATCCGATATCCTAAATACAAAATGGGTGACTTGGTCTGTGTCAGTCGTGCCAAATTAGTGTTCAAGAAAGCATACGAAAGTGGTTGGACTCTGGAATTGCTCCAAATTATACGCATATCTACTGAGAGACAACCACCTGTTTATACTTTGTAAGATCTTGACGGTGAACCAATCGAAGATTTTTTCTACGGAGAACTTTCCAGAGTACAAAAAGATTTGCATACCGAATCATTTCAAATAGATAAGATTCCCGACAAATTTAATTCCTGGGTTCCCGCAAACAATTTGAAAAAGATATAATGAGAGAGCAATTTTAGATCGTATTATCTAGTAACAACAGTGTGTATGTGTTTCCTGAAAACAAAACAACACGTTTTACCACACAGTTACCTCAAAATATTTATTTACATGGTGATTGATCTGTAGCTCTTCATGAGATTCAGATACCCCACAAATTTCAAAATATTTCGATTAATAACTATGAGGGTGTGGTTTGTGTAAAAATAATTGAGTCATTTTCATCAAATGACTTGAGACACGGATCAACAGAAAAGGATGTTGTTGCACACTTATCACCAGGAATCTACACAGATATGAAAAATCTTTTACAAAAAATAAATAATTTACCTAATATGAAAAATCACTTATAATTCAAAATACAACGTGGAGGATTTATAGGAATTGAACGAATTTGTCAGGACACTTGTGACACGAATTTTCAGAGTTTGATATTGTCTGAAAAACTCTTGAGAATTATTGGTTTTGAAAACCATAATCTTGAAAAAATTAAGGGTAAACTTGTCGGTCAAAGACCTGCTGACCTTATTAGTGGTTTACCGTCAATAATAAGAGTGTATAGAGATATTTGTGAACCTTACATTACAGATGATGTACACACACCCCTTTTACGTACTGTTCCTCTTAATAAATAAATTAACGAGTATAAATATGGTAGCATTGAGATTAAAAACTGTACCTCACCAATGTATATTCCATTGTTATCTACGTCGTTTCAATCGATCACAATAGATATAAAGGACCAAGATGGAAACCCTACAGCATTCGATTACGGCACGTTGACAGTGACACTTCATTTTAAGAGAACCGCATAAGACGGGTTATTTTGAAGCAATTTATGATAACCAAAATGGCCGCGATCCATTCGATAATTATATTACAATAAATACATTTATGAAAAAAGGAAAAGGTGTTGAAAGTTTTTTAAAAGGTGTCTATCATAGTGTTTTACCGCTTGTAAAAAAAGGTGATAAGGCTGTAGGAAAAGCTGTTGGCAAAGAGGCTTTACGAGCAGGTATAAATATTTTAGATGACATTACACATGAAAAGCCTTTTCAAGAATTTTTTCGCAATAATATACGAGAATCAGGAAAGAATCTTAAAAGAAAAGCCGAAGAGAAATTGGATAATCTGATAAGCGGTTCAGGATATAAAACTAAGCGTCGGACACGGAAACAACAGTCGACTACGAATTCTAATACAGTAAACACCAAAAGTAGAAAACGTTCCAAAGTTAAGGCAAAGAAAAAATTTGGTAATAAAAAAAACCCTGTATAAGTAAAAAGAAAACTTTCAAAGAAAAACGTACTGCACGAGATATTTTTGAAGAACAATGGCTTTTCTACATAGTGGTTCATGTGCATGTCTTAAATCTGAAGTGAATTTATTTAGTGTACCTCCTATTCAAACAACGATTGAAAATACAAATTATGTTCAATACAAGCCAATATCTTCACTAACTGAAGAATCGCCAATAGAGTTTTCTATACCGGGAGCTAGTGAATATATCGACCTTGCACATACTCTGCTTAGTGTTCGTGTAACTATTGCACAAACAGTAATACCTCCTGAAACCATAGATAAAAATACCTTGAAAAATGTTGGTCCTGTAAATAATTTTATGCACTCGATATTTAATGAAGTTGATGTGTTTTTTAATCAAAAACCTATTTCCCCACCCAATAACGCCTATGCTTATCGATTATATATTGAAACTTTATTAAACTATGAGCCTGCAGCTAAAAAATCTCATCTCATCAGTGCACTATGGTACACTGACACCCCTGGAAAAATGGATGCTACAGATGACGGAAACGAAGGTCTTACAAGTTGTCGAAACCTTATGGACTAGGAGAAAAATATAGATATGATTGGGTATTTGCATTGTGATGTTTTCAATCAAGACAAATTATTAATTAACGGTGTCGAAGTACGTGTGCGGCTCGTACGATCACGAGATAGTTTTTGTCTACACCGCTCGAATCACCGAAGCTGCTCTCTTTGTACGTCTTGTCAGACTTAATCCAAGTATTATATTGGCTCACGAAAAAGCACTTTCAAAAAACAACAGCTAAATATCCCCTCACAGGTGTAGAAGTTAAAGCTATTACAATGCATAGTGGTATTCATGGAGAAACACTGGATAATGTCATTTTAGGGCAATTACCAGAAAGAATTATGGTTGGCTTTGTAGAAAATAAAGCTTTTAACGGCGATAAGAGTCTCAATCCGTTTAACTTTAAAAATTTCAATATAAATTACTTGTGTCTCTACATTGATGGTGTAAAAGTACCGTCTAAACCATTACAACCTGATTTTAACCCTTTGAAGCATGGTGGTAACCCAAGTTACCACCTCGATTTCTTTAGATTTTTGTTATTTACTTTGTTGTTAACGTATTCAGATCCTGTTTTTTGCAATTTTCAGTTACTTTAGTGATGAAAGAATATAAAAATATAGTGTAATTGACAAAATTGTTTATAATAAATGATTTATAAATAAATAAACATAAAAAAATCATGTTTTTTCCGGCAAAATTCATTTTTGAAGAATCTGTTGAAGATAGTAACTTGAAATTTGGTGTGGATAGGTTTTTGGGGTCGCTGATTACGAATCCGATGTCAGATTTGCAAAATTCAAGATGGCGGATCCAAGATGGCGGACATAAAAATTTAAATCTTCGAGAATGTCGATCAAAATTGTTACTCAGAGGTTTTCGGGGTCGCATGACACGAAGTTTGAAGTGCAAAAGAATCAGTAAAGAACAATTAAAATGAAAAAATATTCACATAATAACAAAGTAAAGTAATAAACTACTGAAATATAAAAAGATTTTTTCAAAAATAATGGTAAAAAAAGTGCGATGTTAGCGGATTAAAGTTGGCGAGTGAAACACGCCGCAGAGCTCAATCATAGAGCACGTGCGCACCACGAGGTTTATACAGTAAACGTATAGGTTAAACACGATTATATGAGTGACGAAAGTGAGTTAGCGAATAAACACGTTTTTTTCGATAAAGATTTAAGAAACAAGTGTAGAAAATTACTCCTGAAAGAACTCAAAAAGATTATTATTTTAAAAAGTGAAATCGATAAAATAATAAAAATTAAAGAAATCGAAATGGCATAGCAAGCCAAAATTGAAGATATTGTTATACCAATTTTCGACGGAGAAAATTATTCAAGTTAGAAAATTAGATTAGTGATGCTATTGGAGTACAAGGAGTGCAAAGAGCCTGCAGTAAGGTTAAACTTGGAAGCAGAAACCGAACCAGAATGGAGAAAGAAAGACTTAAAAGCAAGAACGATTTTAGTAAGCACAATATCCGATAAACAGCTAGAATACGTGAAAGACTGCACAAATGCTCGTGACATGATAAATAAATTTGAAAAAATATATACGAATAAATCTACGGCTTTACAAATTTTGTGCAGAGGAAAAATTGATGAAATTAAGCTAAAGGACTATGACACAGTAGAAGAATTTTTCATACATTTTGAAAAAGCAGTGAATGAATTCAAATCAGCTGGAGGAAATATAGATGAGTCCGAAAAAATAAGATATTTGTTAAAAACACTACCACCTAACTACAGTTATATTGGTGACTTTATTGACGTGATACCCGAAGATCAAAGAACAATAGATTACGTAAAATCTAAAATCAAGGAGAAAAATATGAACAGAAATCAAAATGAAAAGAAAAATGTTAGCACTTTCAATGCCAAAACTAATAAGGAATGTTTTGTTTGTGGAAAACCCGGACATTTCAAAAAGGACTGTTGGCACGCAGGGACCAACAATCAACACGAATATCGAAATTAAGAAAGAAACCAACAGAATCATCAGCGAGGCGTCAACCGAGAAGGAGGTTACAGAGGTAGTGGCAGAGGAAGAGGTCATCACCAGAATCAATCAAGAGTAAGAGGTCATCACGACGACAATTCCAGAAGAGCTCAAACATGGGCCACACTAGTGTTTAGTTCCCAAGTGAACAAGTGTAGTGAAACAAGTGAAAATCCAAATGAAATGAAGTGGTTATTAGATAGTGGTTGCTCGGACCATATTGTAAACGATTGTAAATTCTTCGAAAAATATGTAAACTTAGAAAATCATGTAGATGTAGAATTACCTGATGGTAGAATTTTGAAAGCCACCAAAATTGGCAATATAAAAATCTATTTTAAAACATATGGTAACGAAAATGAAATTGATATAAAAAATGTATACTATGTAAAAGATATAGGAAAAAACATATTAAGCTTTTCTAGAATAACAAAAAATAACTGTACTATTGTAGCGAAAAATAATAACGCAAAAATATTTGATCAAAATAAAAAATTATTAGCTGTTGCATATCAAGATGACAACCTATATAAAATGAAAAGTTATGTAAAAAAGAATCAAAGTAAAATTTATACTAATGTCACAAAATTAATTGAAAAAGAGAAATGGCATAGGGCATTAATTAGGCCATGTGAATTTCCAATATTTAAACATACTAATAAAAAATAAATTATTAGATGGTTTGCCAGAAAAAATAGAAAGCACACATATGAAATGTGCAAATTGCATAGAAAGTAAAATGTCAAATGAACCGTTTGAAAATGATAGAACTAGAGCAACTGAAACTCTAGAATTGATCCATACTGATTTGAACGGACCACATAACACCTTGGGTTATGGTGGTGAAAAATATTTTTTAACGTTTATCGATGATTACAGTAAATGTGCCAGAATTTATTGCATTAAAAATAAATCAGAAACTGCGAGTTGTTTCATCGACTATATTAACTTAGTTGAAAATCAGTTTAATAAGAGAGTCAAAAAGTTAAGATGCGATAATGGAAAAGAATATTTGAACAAAGAAATTTATAATTTTATAAGACAAAAAGGCATACAATTATTGCCATGTCCACCATATGTACATGAATTAAACGGCGTAGCCGAAAGGTATAATAGAACTGCTATGGACATTGGCAGATGCTTATTAAGAGAAGCTAGAATACATAGAAGGTATTGGCCAGAAATAATGAATGCAGTTGCATATTTAAAAAACAGAACAATTGCTAATACTGTAGAAAATAAAACACGTTATGAAATATTTTTCAATAGAAAACCTAATGTAAAACATTTGAAAATTTATGGAAGTAGAGTCTTTGTAAGAATACCTGAAGTAAAAAGACAAAGTAAATGGGATGATAAAGCTCAATTAGGAGTATTAGTTGGTTACACAAATAATGGATATAGAGTTTTAATAAACGGTAAAGTAAAAGATGTTAGACATGTAACAATTGTTGAAGAAAGCACTAAATTAATTTGTTTAGAAAAAATGAATGATGAGAAAGATAGAGTAAATTATGAGAGTGATTCTGAAATGAAAAATGATGTTGATGGAAACGAAACAAATCTATTATCTTCTATTCTGACTTTCAAGTCGACTAGGGATAATCAAACAAATCTTGAAAATGTTGAATGTGAAAACAATGAAAATTTTGAGTATGAAAATGAAAATAAAAGTAATGAAAATTTAACAATTCCAAGAAAATCTAATAGAAAGAAAAGTCCAGTAACAAGATACGGAAATCCTGTAACTCACTGTATTTATGTAAACTATGTGAATGCAAATGTACCAAATACATTTGAGGAGGCGATAAAGTGTAATGAATATAAAGAATGGCAGAAAGCGATGGACTCAGAGATAAAAAGTTTAGAGAAAAATGATACATGGCAAATTGTTGATAAACCCAATGGTAAAAAGATAATTGATGTTAAGTGGATTTACAAAAGGAAAAGTGAAAATACATATAAAGCACGACTAGTTGTTAGAGGCTTTCAACAAAAGGAATATATTGAAAATGTTTATTCACCAGTAGGAAAAATGCAAACTTTGAAAATTTTATTGTCACATTGTTGTAAAAACAAGTTATACATACAGCAAATGGACGTTGAAACTGCATTTTTGAATGGTCATGTAAAATCTGAAGTATATGTTAATGAGTCTAAAGGTTATGAAACAGGTGAAAATAAAATCTATAAATTAAAAAGGGCACTTTATGGTTTAAGGGAAAGTCCAAGAGTTTGGTATGATTGTTTTCACAAATTTATAGAAAAGTTGAATTTTGTAAGAAGTAATTATGATTATTGTCGATATGTAAATAAAACAAACAAAGATCCAATATGCACACTAGTTTTTGTAGATGATCTTTTAATATGTTGCAAAAATAAAAAGATGATAGACGAAATTAAAGAAAGTTTAATGAAAAGATTTTCAATGAAAGATTTAGGAAAAGTGGGAAACTGTATTGGAATTGATATTGATTATAGTAAAGAAAGAAGTAAATGACCTTAAGTCAGACAAAGTACATTGAATCTTTGGCTGTAAAATACAATTTAGAAAACGCAAAATTATATGACACTCCTATGGAGGCAAATTTGAAATTAGAACAAGCAAGCGAAATTGACGAGAGTATAAAGTATAGAGATTTGATTGGTGAATTGTTGTACATAAGTACAGGCACAAGGCCAGATAAAACATATCCTGTAAATTACTTAAGTAGATACTAAAGCTGTTATGATGCAACGCACTATAAATATGCGATGAGAATATTGAAGTATTTATATAAAACCAAAGATTTAAAATTGACCTACTATGATAATTTGGAATATGAGACGTTAGATTGTATGGTAGATTCTGACTATGCAGGTGATAATATCGATAGAAAATCTACAACAGGATTTATAATTAGACTTTATGGAAATCTAATATTTTGGAAAACACATAAACAAAGCAATCTAACTAAATGTTCAACTTTTGCTGAGTATACTGCAATGTCAGAAGCAGTAACGGAAATATTATTTATTAGAAACTTGTTGACTGAGTCATTTGATGTAAAATTTGAAAAACCTATAAAATTGTATGAACACAATTCAGGTGCAGTTGCAATTGCAAAGTATGGAAATTTTACTAAGAATTCAAAGCACATTGAAGTGCAATACCATTACATAAATGAAAATTACGAGAATGGAATAATAGACATTGTAAAAATCGATACAAGTTTGAATTTAGCAGATATGTTGACAAAGAGTCTTGACAAAACAAAATTTGTGAAAAATAGAAACGCATTAAAATTGATTGTATAAAATAAGAATATAATTAAGATGAAAAGATTGTAAAAAGTTCAGAATTGTAGATTTAAGGAGGCGTGTTGGAATATGTATAAATGCTATGCTCCTGAACATAGTTACATGCGTGTGAGTGTGTGTGAGTAGAGAGAGAGTATCGCGAGCGCCGACAGCGTATGTATAGTTAATCGCCACGAGAAAGCCATGTGAGCCAGACGCGTGCTTACCAATGTAACCTCATCCTATTTAGTTAATAAACGTACTATTAATAATAACCTCAACTTATTCTTATCCCCAAAATTATCCAACAGAATTTTTAATAGGGATGGTACTCGTTTTATTCAATTCATATAATTAAAAGCGATTTTGAAAGTGGCTAGCGGCGCCGTCTGATAAAATGGTGATTTTTTTCTATTGAATCACAACAATTTCCTTTCAAGTAAGTTATAATTTTTTTTACTGTTAGCAAAGTCTACGGCTGAATCATGTTTACGGTCATCACTTATGACTGCGAAACTTTGTGTCGAATCCCCTTGATAAGAAACTGCTGTGAAAATAGAAATTTGATCATTAACCCAATGATTTCGTTGAACAGCTTTATTCTGAATCACAGCCCAGTTTTCAGCGAAGTCTATTTGAAGAACTAAATGATGTGGATCTGTTTTAGCATTTCCTCTTTCTGCTTTTATAGCATCCCATTTTAACGATCCCATTAGTGTTTAATAAATCGAGACGGTCCTTTCCTAGTCTTATCAAATGATTAAACTTGTTAATGGTTTTATATATTGGAATTATATTGTGTGTACGGAGGATACGGTCAATTTTTGGTGTTAAATTCTTTATGTATGGCAGTATCATTTTTGTTTTAGAGACTATTGATTTAATATTGTTAGCTGTGTTGTAAGTTGCGACGTTACTATTGTTTTTACGGATCTGGTCGAGTCTAATGCCAATATATTTTTTAATAATATCTGAAGGGTAATTGTTACATTGAAGGTAATATGTGGTTGTTTTTAAGTTATCGATATGGAACTGTGGATGAGAGAGTTTTATAGATTTGTCGACAAGGTTGTATATAATAGCTATTTTTTGTGACTGAGGGTGGTAGGAAAAATAATTCATGTAACGTCCAAAGGCTGTGTTTTTTCCATACCAATTGGTGATTATTTTGTTATCATCTGTTTTTGTAAGTGTCATATCAAGGAAGTTTATACTGTTATTATGTTCATATTCTATTGTAAATTGCAAATGGCTATTATAACTATTAAATGTAGTGAGGATTTCATTTGTTTTATCTTTCTTAGTAATAAGAATACAGTCATCTACATATCTTTTGTACAGTAAGACTTCACTTTTGTATTTGTTAAGACACGAGGTTTCCAAAAGTTCGAGAGTGATATCGGCGAACCACGGGCTCGTGCAAAAACCCATCGGTGCACCCATAGTCTGTTTATAATACTTATTATTAAACTGTAAATACGTAGAATCTAGGAGTACTTTAATTCCTTTCAAAAATTCTGTTTTAGATAAGTTTATTTTATTATTAAGGTATTTCCATTTTTTTGAGATTGCAAGAATAATCAGATCCGACGGAATGTTTGTAAACAGAGAAACGACGTCAAAAGAGGAAAGCTCAAATTCGTCCGTGATGTCTATGGTATCTACTATTTCTTTTAATTCAGTGCTGCTTTTTACTGTTGATTTTGGCCGGGGAAAGTATTTGGTGAAAATTAATAATAAACTTTTATCTAGAGCGTAAGTAGGACTGCCAATTGCAGAAACTATGATTCATATGGGATTGTCATTCTTATGGATCTTAACAACTTTATACAGAAAGATAAAATCACACACATTATATCAAGCGCACTTTTTCTGAGATGATGCACATACACTACTACAATAATACACTCAACCATATGGAAGATACCCATTTCTTAAAAAACGCATATAAAAAGACTATAGATACGATCAAGAAGCTACACATCTAATTTCATAATATTTACAATTGCCTTCTACGTGTTTACAACCTCTTTTTTCTATCACTTTACTGTCTTGTTTCATACTGTAGGACCAGGTGAGCATGTGATTAGAGAGGTGGCACACCTAATACGCTAGAGTCTCCGTATTCTTATCGTATGGGTTTCTTCCACTACTCCTCAGCGCTTGCGCTCCCGTTCCACCGGTGTGAGCGAGGCAACCGCTATCCCTCACTATTTCTCTCTCCCGACCTCTACCACCTCTTTCCTTTCTATCCTAACAGTTATTCATTACACCTTAATTTTAATTTATCGTTAGTGTCATTTTGGAGTTTGCCTAATACAGTTGGGCATTTCCAAAATTGACGATGTGTGGAGAACGTCATAAACTCTGTAAGTTCTTACCATTATTTCATTTTTTAACAAATATTCTTTCATATACGTATTGTATTTTAATTCCTTAAGTTATTAAAAACTCTAATTGTATTTTATAGTGATTTGGCGACGTTGCATTCGTGAGAAGTTCAAACTCCTCGTAGACGAACTTAATATGTTATAATATTGTTTTTATGGTATGTTTTTTACATATTTTGTCTAATATTGTTTTTTGTATATAAATCTACATGTTTTAAAACTATGCTTTCGAAGCCCTGATGAAGAAAGTTAATAACACTTTCGAAACGTTGGTGTAATAAATTTATCAAAACAAATTGGTTCGTCTCGAGTCCGTGTTTTACTTCTTCAAATAAATCCGGACTTATTGACTATTATGTTGTTGTATAGTTTCCCCAAGAGCTTCGAAAACTTTAGGTGTGCTATCGAGTCCCGATACTTTGCCGACCCCCGAAGTACTACGCACGAAAATCGCGGATTGAGCGACGCGCGCAAAAGCAGCTCCCGCTGGGAGACCTCCAACGCCCTATATGTAAACAAAAACACTGCGCGTGGCGAAGACTCGCGCGATACCGAGAATAAAAAGAACAACACAACCAAGCAGAGCGGCGGTAAGCTTCCTCGATCTTACACATGTAAAAAGGTATGACATACGAAATCCGACTGTTGGTTTAGCTAAGGCAAACAACCCAATACAGCTAATAAGTGTACCGCCGACAACGTGTACCCAAACGATGCTGCTTTTCAAGTGACCGAACAGAATCACTATTGGCGTCTTGACAGCGGAGCAACGACGCATTTTTGTAGCGACATACGTGTTTTTAGCGAAGTAAAGGATACAGATCGTGGCGTGTAAAACCTCGCATATCACTCGACGACAGAGATCACCGCAAAGGTCAAGGTACAATTTATTGCGGAAATCTTTGAGGGTAAAAGAACGTTCGCTTACTGACGCGTTGCACGCTCCCGACCTTAGAGCTAATTTATTGTCCAAGTTAAAAATTACCGATCGCGGATATGATGTAACTTTTAATAGGGAATGCGCGCGAATTTCTGACGCGAGCGGCAACACCGAATTGGTTGCTCATAGAATCGGCGATTTGTATTACGTGCGCGAATTCAGCGAAACCGCATGCGTTGTTTCGGCTCCCAAGTCAACTAAAATTTCGCTAGAGACGTTGCGCAGACGATACGGTCACGCGAACACGAAGGATATCTCCGACGCTTTGACTAAAAATATTGTATCGGGCGTACATCTGGAGGGTGCGTCTAATAAATTCGAGTGCGATCTGTGCTTGAAAGGTCAAATGATCCGAATGCCCTTCCCAGACGCATCTGACAGAACTTCCGAAATTCTAGAGATTGTACACACAGACGTGTGTGACCACATGCGAACTAGCTCACTCGGAGGCGCACGGTATTATGTTGTATTTATTGACGACGGTTCAAGATGGTGCGAAGTCCAATTCTCAAAAACAAAGGCTGACGCGCTCGTGGCGACAAAGGAGTTCATCGCCTTCGCGGAAAAGCAAAAATGAAAGCCTGTTCGCGCGCTTCAATCTGATAACGGGCGCGAATATCTTAGCAAGGAATTTGACGCTTATCTCAAGGATCGCGGAACTGTACGTAGGTTGACGGTTCCTCACAACCCAGAACAGAACGGGAGACGGCCGAGACAAAGAACCGGATTATCGTAGAAATGGCGAAGTATTTGCTGATCGATTAAAAATTACCCAACATGTTCTGGGCTGAGGCGGTCAATACGGCCAAATACATTCGAAATCGTTTGCCAACAAAAAGTTTGAACGGAAAGACGCCGCACGAAGCGTGGACGGGAGAAATACATATCTCACTTAAGAATATTCGGCAGTCACGTGTTTTATGTGGACAGGGACCCCGGAAGAGACAAGTTACATCAGCGCGGTCACGAAGGCATTTTTCTCGGTTACTCCAAAGAATCGAAATTCATGGATAACACTAACAAGGAAGGTACCCCAACCCGAACTCTCGGATTTCAATAATTTTTGGATATGTTGTAGTACTTTAAAAAGTAAGTGAAACGTATTTTTTTATCTGCTAATTCGTCGATTTAAGGGGTGAAAATTACCCTTAAAGTTTACCCCCAAAAACAGTTTTTTTTTGTATATCTCCGGAACTAATTGGAATTTTTTGATGAATCAAACGCAAATTTATTTGTTATAAAAAGACGCTTATATGGACGTGAATTTTATGCTAAGAAGTTGCAACCTTTATTTTTTATAAGGGTGAATGTGATTTTTTTAACGATTATTTTGGCATAGAAATTATTAAGGTTTCTGAAATTGATTAGAAGTTGTACTATTATCAAGTAAATTAATAAACTAAATTCACGTGTTGTTGAATTTTTAAAGAAATTCATTGCAAGGGGTGACTTACCCCCAAAAACAGTTTTTTTTGTTTCTCCCGAACGAACTGCAATTTCGGGATGAATCAAACGCCAGTTTATTTGTTATAAAAATACGCTTATATGGGCATGAACCTTATGCTAAGGGGTTGCAACCCTTATGTTTTATAAGGGTGTATTTGACCTTTTTAACGTTTATTTTGGCATAAAAATTATTAAAGTTTCTGAAATTGATTAAAAGTTGTACTGTTATCAAGTAAATTAAAAATTAAATTCACGTATTTTTGAATTTTTGAAGAAATTCATTGCAAGGGGTGACTTACCCCCAAAAACCGTTTTTTCAATATCTCGGGAACGAATTGGAATGTTTTAAGGAAACAAACGTCAGTTTATTTCTTATTTAAAGACGCTCACGTTGACGTGACTTTAATTCTAAGGGGTTGCAATTCCTTTTTTGGTAGGGATTATTGTGACTTAATAAAAGATTTTTTATCATACAGAAATTGATAACATATCCCAACCAGAACTCTCCGATTTCAATAATTTTTGGATATACTGTAGTACATTAAAAAATAAGTAACACGTACTTTTTTATCTGCTAATAAGCACATTTATAGGGTGAAAAATTATTTTAAAAAATCTATTTTTTTAAACACATTTCTTTCACAAGAACTACAAAATAATCTTATGGAATGAGAAAAAAATATTTCTGTGTATTAAATAAAATTTCCGTTAAATCATTAGGCTCTTTTTACATGTGCAATGTAATAATATTTTTTGAATTATTCTTATACATGAAATTTATGCTGGTAATTATGAATTAAGAAAAGAAAACTGACATTTTATATCGAGAAAAATATTAAATTAACAATAACTGCCCCCAACGGTCAACCTCGGGAAGAGATTCTTTTTAATATATCTCGATTTCTAATTAATATTTTGCTGCGAGATAAATTGAAAGCTGTTTTTTATTGAAAAATGAGGCTATTTAATGTAGTTTTAGGAGTAGGGCAACCCCTACCTTTATTTAAAAAATCTACATTTTGAAACATATTTATTTCACAAGAATTGCTATAGTTAAAAATATTAAGAAAGTTTTAATTCCTGTTGTTATTTTGTAACATTTTCTTATTTTCATAAATTCTTATCAATCATGAAAGTGGAAAATCATCTAAAAATAGATGAAAGCATATTTTTGGTTAGATAAAAAAATGAAGTGATCAATACGTTTCATTGTCTGTATTTTCTTGTATGAAATTTTTACAATAGTGGTAATCTTCATAGAAGTGTTTAAAACATAAAGATTTCTTGCACCAACCACAGCGTACAACGGCAACATTTGTACATCCTTCTATTTCGCAATGAATATTGCAGGAATCTCCAAAACTATAATCAACTGGATTTTCAAATATTTCTGTTTTTTCATCTATATAGCCATTCTTAAACCAGGAATATGTAAGGGGGTCAGACACCTTTACAATTTTCATCATAAAATGACATGAAAAAAATTAATTTTCATAATTATAAATATTTAGAAGTAATATCCTAAAAATATATTCAATTTGTGATAAAATGAGACCCAAAAAAAAAATTTTGATCGATTTTAACCAAATATATGGCGATTTCAAAATTTTTACTCTGCCGTCGACTCCAGATTCAGAAACTGCATATATTTTAATGGGAGAGGTCCTAAAATTTTGGTATTTGATATAACTATTGACTGAAGAGTTGTACGTATCCAAGTTATTTGATTAAATAATGTTTTACGGTCAAAAATTATTTAATCAAATAAATTGGATACATACTTCAGTCAATAGACATATAAAATACCAAAATTTTAGGACCTCTTCCATTAAAATATATGCAGTTCCTGAATCTGGAGTCGACGGCAGAACTCAAAATTTTACATTATGTAGAAAACAGATTTAAAGATAAAATTACTAAAATACTTCTTTATTTCTTCTTCTTTATTTCTTAACTCCATCTCTGCCCTGAAATACAAAAAAGTATTGTTTTTAGCTCAAAATATTCTACATTTAGAACAAATATTCTGGTACCTCAGTATACAATCTATCAGACTTGTAAGCTATGAGCACGCGTAACAGTCATATCCACATCAGTCAGTCAAGTTTGTTAAGTGGTTTAACATGTAGATCCTTTGGTGTTTTTAAATTCATATGTTTTTAATAATCTTTATCACATATATTAGATTCTTATACATATACTGAGGTAAATAAAGAATGTGTTGAGAAATCCAAAATCCTTCATGCGTGTTATGAAACCAGTATCGCCATAGCTAAATGCTTGAAAAAAATGTTTATAGCAGCAACACTCCTATATTGATCTTCTTTTAATGTCTGATAAGGTGAACTTCTTTACTTGTCCTTCATTATTCTTTTTCACATATAATATTATTACTTAATAAAGAGAATACGACTGTTACATATTTATTGCAGTGCATAACTGCTTTTCTACAGAAAATAAAATGTCAATTATATCATAGTGAGATTCAAGCAATGGCTGATAATGGTAGCTTTCTGGCAGAAGCGAAGGTTCCATAACATTTTTCTGCACAATAGCATATTTTTCGCTTCCTTGAAAAGTTGATTTAAATCTGTACACTAAATGTTTTTTGTAATAGTCAATATAGACTTAATTTGTCTTTAGTATCAATCCCTGTTATTTTAAGTATAAAGTTTCCAATAAAAGTTCAAGTACTAAAAGCTATTTCTAAAACTTTAATTCAACTGTCACACATATTATTCGAACACTTTTAAAAACTGATTTAAAATACCTTTACTTATTATAATACACTAAACGTTTACTCTCAAATCCGTTGGAAACAATGAAAATTAAGAACAACACTTTGTATAGAAAAGGTGCTGATGCTGATATCACAGTGTTTATGTGAAATGACAGCTGTGCATGTTTACATTGCTTGCGGACTTTTACATAGGTTAAAATCAGCTCTGTTACAATAAAGGAGTGAGCTGTGAGCCTGTGAGAGGCTGTCGTTGATAAGTCAGGTTGTTACGGTGCCAACTTAACTGCTATATAAGTTTTAAATTCAAATTTTTATTTTTGTCAAAAATATCGTCCATAAATTATATTATTTATTTTTTATCTTTATATTAATGTTTAAAATATTATTTTTGGATCTTTTAAAGTATATATAGATATATAGAGTGAGAATTTTTAATATATTAAGAACAGTGAAATGAAAAAAAAAATTAGTAGAAATAATATATGATTATATAAATATGTATACAAGGGGAAAAATGTAATTTGAACAAAAAACAAATGAAAAGCTTTATCAGTGTTTTGTATATATTCTCAAAACAAAAATAGATAATGCTTTAAAATTGATTGGGACATATTCTACAAGTGTTTTTTTAGTAAAATATGTAATAAAAAAAAATTGATTTTTCGTCATTTTAAAGGTGTCCGACCCCCTTAAATAGATTAACATATCTTGGTGAAGAAAATTGGTAATGTACTAAGAATTGTAGTAATTTTCCACATACGAAATCCATACACATCTAGTGGTTGGATTTTACTTGTTGTTCCCGTTGGAATTTTTTTGACATTAACAATTTTATTTGGTGGCATTGTTTCCTCTATAAGTCTATCGCAGTGGCCGCTCCAAGAATCAATTAACAATAATGTATTGGGACCTACATTTGGATAAAATTTTTTTTTTTAACCACATTTTAAACAGATCTGTAATTATAATAACTTTATTTGTAAATTTATTTACTATAATATTAAATAAAATTAAAAATATATATATTTACTTGTAGTTAATTTTCCAGATTTAGACACTTCTACGTGAACATTTTCTGGCCTGAATAAGCTGGCTTCTACGGTAGGTCCAAACTGACCACTGGTTTCCTTTAAAACAAGAAAAAGAGGTGACAGTAGTTGTCCTGTAGCTGATATAAGCGGCTATATGGTATAACTGTGTGTAGTAGATGATATTGACTGCACTACACACTGCACTTGCTTTTCTCCTTCAACTGCTAGTGTTCTTCCAGAGTGCATATCTATTTGGAATCCACATTGATCAGAATTATACACATTCTCAATTCCAATTGCTGATGCACACGATTTAACGTCGGTAACCAACGCATCTGCCTTCTGTTCTAGTTCTGAAATGCTTTCTATTGTTTTTCTGGTAATAAACTTATTCACTTTTCTAGATACTATTGTATGAGCAGCATTGAACTTTGCTAGCCAGTGTTTCGAAGCTTTAAATCTAATACCTTCTAAACTTATTTTCTGCCGAGCTTGCAAAGCCCATCGCCGTATATCGTGGTCATGAATAATAAAACCAGCTCCTAATGCAGTACTAAAATTATCCAATATATATTGACAAATACGTGCGATTTTTTCTCTGTAGGTACCATCTTTATTAATTGTATGAGCTCAGCGATGCAGCTGACTGATGGATTTAACTTTTCTGAATTTATTCTGTACTGTTTTAAGATTTAAGTTTGTTTTTTTTCGCCACTCTTCCAAAATTCTACGGCTCTTTGCTTATATTCAAAACTCAATTCTTCATCATCTATTGTACACTGATCTGTGGGTGCTTCTGGAAGATCAGGAATGTGATGTCTTACTTCATCCTCGATTATTTTTTTTCAACGGATTTTTTTTCAACGGAACATTCAACGGATTGATTTTCATTTTTTAAATCTAAAATAAAAAATAATGAATTAATATGGATTACGATTTCATACTGAATAATTAAAAAATAATAAATAAGTGATCACAATAAGTGTAAAATATTTTATTATGCAGTGGTTTCTCAAAATATCAGTTAATATGGCTCTTTTTGCAATATTTTAAAAATAGAAATTTAGAATTTTTTTTTTTTAATATTTACTTTCAATTTATAATTTGTTCCTATATAATACATCATAAATGAGTTTAATAGTTGCTTGAATATACTAGATATAATTTGTTAAACATCGTGAGTAGTTACATCCTCGCCATGGCCCGTCATAACAAACTAGATACATATGAGGCGTTTCACGTCAGCTCTCCAGGCGCGGCGTGCGAGCGCGAAATCATGCTGTTTTCAGCTTGTGTTTGAAGGGCTAAGATGTATCTAAAAAATATAATCCCCAAGTGATTTCGATGTATTTTTTCCTCAGCTTTCCGATGGTGCTATTAGTTTCTCAAAATTTTTCAATTCTAAGTATTTCTTGAATAATATCTCGAAAAAATCAAAAAACCCCTATGTAGAAAAAGGCTATATCCATGTAAAATTTCCTCCTCTTTCGATCTAGCAGGTCAACAAAAATATTAAAAATATAGTTTTTGAGATATAACACGTTTTATGAGAAACTAATAGCACCATCGGAAAGCTGAGGAAAAAATACATCGAAATCACTTGGGGATTATTTTTTTTAGATACATCTTAGCCCTTCAAACACAAGCTGAAAACAGCATGATTTCGCGCTTGCGCGCCGCGCCTGGAGAGCTGACGTGAAACGCCTCATATATAGTACGTGTGTTTACGGATGTGCAAATTATTTAAATTTGGATTTTATTGATAATCGGTCAATGACGTTGGATTCTTCGTGTTAAAATACGTATAGATTTCGAAAATGGCGTGAATAAGTTAAAAATTAATGTTTAAAAAATTACAAATATTTATAACCTAAATCTGTAATTTTCGGAGTATTCGCGCGATTTTCAAACTCTATGCATATAAGATGACGACAAATACAACTGAAATATTGGATTAACAAAAAAAGTAGAAATTCATGAATGATTTGTAATAGTAAAATTGTCTTAACTACGAACATGATAACGATGTAGCAGCTGAGACCTTATATTTTCAGCCGAAAGAAATGACTCATTTACCATTTTAAAATTTTTCCATTTGGATTTTTTGTTAATCTGTTAATCAAAAGTTGAATTTGCCGTGTCAAAAACCGTATAGATTTCGAAAATCGTATAAATACGTTGAAGATCATTGAAAATTAATGTTTAAAATATGTCAACTCTTAATATACTAAATCTTTAATTTGCAAGTTATTTGCACGATTTTCAGACTCTTCACATATTAAAATTAATAAGATTTAATGAAATTGAGAATTTAAAAATATTGATAAATAAATTTATGTGAGTAAAAATTAAACTCAAATGATATTAGCTGAAAAACAGTTGATAAAATACTTACGTAGTTAGAAAGAAAATACAAAATAGTCCAATTTTTCATGTACACGTTCTCCAACTTACACATTTGTTATTATTATTAGTTGCTGCTTCCAATGAGATATAAAGTTGATTCTCACCAATATAATAAAATTCCTTATAACTTTTTTGTAAAGAACTTATTCGGACAGAAACGTTAACTTTACGTTATTAAAGTAACTTAGGACGTATGTCTTCGTATCGATACATATTATCAGGTGACAAGCAAAATACGAAATACTAATAAATATAAAATGTAAATAAATAGTAAAATATAAATATTTAGAAGTATTTATTTCTCGCGCAATTTACAATAATAAGGAAAGAGATGTTTCGCGGTCTGATGCTTAATGCTTTCTGCTCACTTACATATTCGGTGGGTCTTCTCCGTAAGCTTATTCATTAGCTTTTAGCTTTATTTTGTATTTACGTATTATTTTTAGACGGGCACCTGATTTGCATAACAGGGAAACAATGATTATTTTTGTAATTCATCCAATAAAGGTAATATGCACACAAACACATATGTGCATGTGTGTAAGTGTGTATATATGTATAAATTTATTTAGAATTTGCTTCTTTACTGTTTGATTAAAACGATATAAACGTATAAGTCGGCGCTTATTGTTAAGGAGGATATTGCACGATGAATAATGATTCACATACCCAGAAGTTTTCTTTGTAACTAGAGGAACATAATACGAATATATTTAACATGTGTAGCTATTACATATAATTTCTCATAATTATGTAACCAAGCAGTACTAAAATATGCAGAGAAAGAGCGTGACGATAATAATAATTTGCGTTTTATGCATGTAGTTTTCAAATCTTTATCTCGTGCCATCTCACTTTTCTCGAAATGTAATATAACCTATGATACTCAAAAATAACGAATTAAATAATATATAATAAATTATATATTATGTGTTTTAAGTAATTTGTTTAGATAGTTCACAAGGTAGGAAGGATTATTCATAAGGATAATAAATATATCTCATAAAAACGTCAAACACATAACTCTCCTCGGGGCTCGCCAAAGACGTGTAAGAAAAGTGGTTTGAACCCCAAATGTAAACATCTAAAACGGCTACGTTTTATTTAAAATACTTACAAATTATCCATATTTTTATATGAAAAATCCGAATCTTTTCATTACAAAACATTGATAGAATATTTGAATACAGAATGTACTAAAAAGTCTGTCTCCAGGTCTGAATTTTAAGGGTAATTTTCACCAATTTCATATTTTTCCCAGAAAGATTTAGTCTTTCTTGTTTTTAATCTATTACTTATAAACAAGATTAATTCCAATTATTATGATATAAATATGGTTTCAATAAAAAACATCTTTCAATTTATTTCGCAGCAAAATATTAATTAGAAATCGAAATATATTAAAATATTGTGAAAGTCAATTATTATCGTTGCCCTAGTACATGTTGCCGCGGGACTCAATCTGAAATTACTTTCTCGGGGATATGTCTTAGTACACAGTAATTATTTTATTTATATATGATATACAAATTAAATAGAACTATTGCATATTTTGCTCTAAAACTTTATATTTGTGTTTTGGGACTAATTTGGAATGAGTAAAAAAATTTTGACCAACATAACCTCTTGAAATTTTAACACAATGTTGTACTCGATAAGTGTAATAAGTGGTAAAAATTTTGAGTGGAAAAATGAAAAAGTTTTTGAGATATTAATTAAAGAAATATAAACCATATTTTCATTAATAACAAAAGACAGGCCAGAGATAATTTAAATTAAAAAAAAAAGAAATTGTTGGTAATTTAAAGACCTTTTAATAAAAATTTAGTTTTGATGATAATGTTTTTAGTCAATTCTGACTAGATCCGTTGGGAGTGAGGAAGAAAATAAATCTCCCACGATGTTTAAAGTTTGCGACGTTTCGTCGACGGATTTGTCGACCTCTTCAGGCTTTATTTAAAATATATCAGAAAATTATAAAAAATTACACTGGATAGTCAAAATACATCAAAATTACAATAAATGTTAACAACAATTGTTACCTTGTTTATCTCGCAGAGATTCGTCAAAAGATGTGAATATGTATATATTAACGCAGAGCTTATATAGTAGTGTGGTTGCACCGATGGTAAACAAAAACAATAATAGAGAGAGAAAAACTGTCATAGATATACGTTATTATTTACGTAACGAGTAAAACATAAATTTATATTCTCTACTAAGATTCGATGTATCTTCGTTTTTAGGCACGACCGCTTCTCGGGAGAGCCTTATATTTTCGTCAGGGCGAAAATTGTAACACTTCAAATTCTGAAATTTACAACATAAAAACTATTTTCCACCCAAAAGAAGTACATTTTAAGCGTTTTCAGAGATGTATGTCTATCTGTACGTATGTATGTGATCAAGTAACCCCGATTATCTCAGCGAAATTTCGTCGGATCCAAACGGGCTTTGGGGAATATACTCGACTAATTATAAGTAACTGACAGTTCTCTACCGAGCCAAATCGATCGACAAATAAAAAAACGCCAGGGCAAATAACAATTTGAAAAAATAGATTTTTGAGCATACGGTGAACAAAATTAAATTTAAGTCAAAAACAACAAATGCATCTGCTAAAACTAATTAAAAGACGTATTTTTTACATTGAACATTTTTTTCTATGAACAATATTTAACAATGTAATAGCGAAAAAATCGCTAAAATCATCAAAAATAGTCGTTTTTTTGCTATTACTTTACAGGATTTGAATTTACACAAAAATACTAACTACAAAAGTTATAGATAATATTGAAACAAAACTTTTTCCTATTCGACATTTTTTTGTACGATTAATTCCTGATGAGTTAAATAAAAAAAAAACGGTTTTTAACGCCTAAATGTACATAAAATGGCTGATTTTCGGTTTTTACTAGGCAGAATTTGACTTTACACAAAAATTTTATATGTAAAAGTTATAGATAATATTAAAACAAAACTTTTTTATATTGAACATTTTTTGCTACGACCAATTCTTGACGAGTTAAATCCAAAGAAACGATTGTTAACGCCTAAATATACCTAAAATCGCCGATTTTCGTTTATAACGTAGCAGGATTTGATTTTATACAAACAAAAGTTATAGATAATATTTGTCCCATTTAACATTTACATGTACAATCAGACACAGACGAACTAAACTTATAAAAATGATTTTTTAGGCACGACCGCTTCTCGGGAGAGCCTTATATTTTCACTAGTGCGAAAATTGTAACACTTCAGAAACGAACAATTTGTTGCATAAAAACTATTTTTCACCCAGAATTAGTTCATTTTAGGCGTTTTTTATGGTGTATGTGTGTATGTCCGTTCGTATGTAGTCAAGTTTATGGAATATCTCAGCGAATTTCCAATAGATCTTAACGAATTTTGGCCCAGATACTCGTCTAATTATAAGTAAGCTCCAGTCTTATACCAAGCCGAATCGATCAACAAATAAAAAAATGCCAGAGCAAAAAAAAATTTGAAAAAATCGATTTTTGAACATAATGTGAACAAAATTAATTTTACGTCAAAAAACAACAAATGCATCTGCTAAAACTAATTAAAACACGTCTTTTTAACATGGAAAATTGTTTTCTATGAACAATATTTAACAATGTAATAGCGAAAAAACAGCTAAAATCATCAAAAATAGTCGTTTTTTTGCTATTTCTTTACAGGATTTGATTTTACACAATAATGTTAAATGTAAAAGTTATAGATAATATTAAAACAAAACTTTTTCCTGTTAAACATTTTTTTGTACAATCAATTCCTGACGAGTTGAACTCATAAAAACGATTTTTAACGTCTAAATATACATAAAATGGACGATTTTCGGCTATAACTGGACAGGATTTGATTTACACAAAAATGTTAAATGTAAAAGTTATAGATAATATTAAAACAAAACTTTTTCCTATTAAACATTTTTTTGTACAATCAATTCCCGACGAGTTAAATCCAAACAAACAATTTTTAACGCCAAAACATACATAAAATGGACGATTTTCGCTTATTTCAACGATTTGACTTTACACAAAAATATTGAATGCAAAAGATATACTTATGGATAACATCTAAACAAAACTTTAACCCAATTAATATTTTAATGTACAATCAATCCTGATTATCTAAACCTATAAATACGACACTTTACATATTCAATTTTCGCTTATTTAACATGATTCGATTTGACAAAGAATTATTCAATGCAATAGCTTTAAATAATATCGGAAAAATCAATATAACATTCGAAAGATCATATAATTATAAAAATATAATCATAAGATATAAAATTACATTTAATTACAATGTTAAAATAGTACATTACGATACTGCCACTGAAATCACATGTATCGTACGATATTTTATAGCACGTTTACTTAAGTCCGCTGTCACGCCTATCCGTACCTTAATCAGTCCACTCGCTACGCTCGCGCGCTAACCTTACGGTGCAATAATCGACTACTTAAGTCACGGGTAGGCGTGACTTAAGTGCGGACTTAGGTCACACTGTGCTATAAAATGATATAAACACATTGAAAACATAATTAAAAAAAAAAGAAATATCTATTGTTTACAAAATGCCAAATATTATGTAAACTAAAACACTAATAAAAATATATAATAAGAAATATAAATTGTTGTTGAAGTAACAAAAATTAAAAGATTACATCCATAAATGTTTTTTTACTTAAAATTATTCTAAGTTGGTCCAAGAAACAAATTATTTTTTTCTAAAACTTGGTCGTAGACAGGCAGCTGATATTGTATATAATCTAATCTTCTATTAACAATGTGATTAATAGAAGTTTTTCAAGTTTAAACCTTAAAAATAAAATTAAAAAACAAAGATTAAATTTTTGATGAAATATAAAATTGAGCCAAAGAATAAGCAAATATAATATTCCATCCTCACGACTCGTAACCATATTCCTGATATCACACATTAAATGATATTCGATGACGAATGAATCTACGAAATCATTTTGTGACCATGAATGAAAATCCTTGAGAATATAGTTATTATGTTGAAATGTCCCATCTAAATAAAACAAAATAAAAGAAACAATAAAGTTTGTTATTGGTAGGTAATGAGGTATGGGGGTTTGATGTGGGGCACAGGGCAGGGTCCAGGGGCAGAGCCCCTGGTGAGGGTGTAGCGGACGAAGCCCCCACTCAAGGGGGTGTGGGGGGCGAAGCCCCCCACCTGAAATAAAATTAATGATATATTAAAAAAAAAAATATATCAACAGCGATATATATATATAAACTTCTTTCTGAAATACGACCTTACTAAAGAAGTTAATTATTTTATTTTAATTTATTTACACTTTATTTAATCTAACTAAAAAAAAAAGAAATTTTACTTTAATAAAATTGTAGCTATAAAATAGATAGAAAAAAAATCGAGATATCAATCTTGGTACAGAAATTGACAATTTGTTGGTATGGACTTCCTTAATATATATAATTTTACAACAATTATTATAATAAGAAAGGTTTGACCCTGCTTGCTACTAAAGTAGACAATTCGAATTCAAAAACGAATTCATTGATTTCATTTATTTCTCGATTAAATATTTTGCTTCCTCCGAGAGGAAGCTTTGTGACATTAAATTTTTGAGTTGTAAAAACATGTTATAATTGTGTTCCGAGATGTTAGGAATCAAAATACATGGTTTTTGAAAAATGTGTATGTGTGTGTGTGTGTGTGTGTGTGTGTGTGCGTGCGTGCGTGCGTGCGTGCATGCGTGCGTGCGTGCGTGCGTGTGTGTGTGTGTGTGTGTGTGTGTACGCCTAGATCTCAATTTCTACTCGGTCAATTTTGACCGGGCAGGTCTCATTTTCCGGTTAAAATCCGTTTGTTTTGATTGGGGCGATGTGTTTTTGTTTTTTTTTTTCTTCAAATTTTCGATTGTTCTCAAAAATGCTTTTTGATTTTTTTTTTTTTTTAATGATAGGATCGAGTTATTTGAATCGGATGGGTAGCGTTCGAAAGAGAATTAAAATACCTATATTTTCTAAAAAAATTATTAACAATAACGTGTTTTTTTTTTTAGATGCTTATAACTCTCAAACTAAACGGTCAATTTTTTTTGAGAAAAATCATGATAATGGATAATATAAATAAATATAATCTGTAATGTTTTAATTCATTTTGTTGGTTAATTTTTTAGAAAAAAATTGAATAATGAAAATTGATTTTTGTATATCCAACGATTACAGGAGTAACAATGACTTAATCGCTTCAAAATTCTTTGTAGTCGTAGATTTATAAATTTCGTTATTAAATATTAATTAAAGGAATCAACATATTAAGGTTGAGGAAACTACGGGCCAATGAATTGAAAGAGGTTTTTTTAATTAATGAATAAATATCGATAAAAAATTTATCGTACTAATACATTACGATACAAGTGCGATAAGTGGCCCATTATTTCATGGCGTAAAGTTAAGGCCCGAGCGTAGCGCGGATCCTTCCACGGCGTGTAATGTGTTACTTAACGCATTAGTATCGTAGAATTTTTTATAACACTGTCTGCCTTAAGTCCGCTGTCACGCCTATCCGTGCGCTAAGCAGTTCATTATCGCACCGTGAGGTTAGCGCACGAGCGTAGCAAGTGCGATAAACACGGTGAAATAATGGACTACATATCGTACAGATAGTTTTTTTTATTAAATTATACCTACTTCTAGAAAGACGAAATTTGCTTAAAAAAACATACGATGCTGAAATACATTATAGAAGCAAAGTTCTATTATTTTTATACTTAAGCACATTTACGCCAACTAAACATCGACAGCACTGAATGATGAGTACACCTGCTAAATCTGACTGGTGGCTTTTATAACATTACAGGAGCAGGATTAATTTATCTTTTCATGTTGTAAATTTCAGCCTAATTAATTAAATAGGTTTTCTCTTATGAAATCTGAAGGGCCATGTAGTGTGAGCCTGTCCGAAAGATTTATAGAGTATGCTTAAATAAATATTCTGGAAACCTGTCAGAATTATGAAAAGTTCACTATAACCTCTAAATGTCAATTAATACTGGTAGTCAATGGATAAGCTCATTGTTCATTAACTACTACAATTCGACTGAATTTTACACTACACTACACTACAGTATACGGACCAAAATTAAAAACTTAATAAGAAAATTCATCCGGCTCCTACAATATAAAAGCCACTTGTCAGATTTAGCAGGTGTATTCAGCATTCAATGTTATCGATATTTACTTTGAGTTGATGTGTCCGTACTTAATCCAAAAGACTAAGAATGATAGAAACCGGCTTCAGTAATGCATCTCAGATATTCCATGTATTTTTGAGTTGACTCTATCTTTTTGAAAGTACATGTAATTTAATAAAAAAAAATAAAAATACAGTTCTATAAAAAATACACAAGCAGTGACTGAATTAAATCTGAGAAATTGCATGACATTTCTTTCTTTTTATTAAATTATACCTACAAAGAAAAAAGATAAAATCAGCTTAAAAATACGTAAGATGCCTGAAATGCATTATAAAAGCAGATTTCTATCACTCTTATGTTCTTCTAAATGAAGTTTGAAAAGACATCCTCAAAGTAAATATCAACCACATCAATGAATGAGGAATAGATCTGTTAAATTTTACCGGTCGCCTCTTATAGTTGCTGCTTTTTCTGAAAGGATAATAAAAACCCTGAAACAAAAAATGAAGCTATAGTAATGGTTGAAAGCAGTAGATTACTGAAATAATAATTATTCAAAGAAGAGACCACAAAGTGGTCAGAGTGAATTAAAATAAATACAGACTAGATCAACTTCCATTGATAATCTATAGAAAGATGAAGCTGCCAAGATGTGTGCATCAGGAAGCCCTTCACTCAAGGTTACCCACTGTAATGCCATTGTTGAGTTTCTCAAAGTTGCCGTTCCCAATGTGGTCCTATTTTTTTGAAAGTCTCCTGCTTTATGATGGTCATATAATGACGCCCTCGAGGAAAGAACAATTATATGGAGACGTGTTGTCTTCTGCAGGAACTCTTCGCCCTAGGCCAAAAATATAATTACAACCCCGGATAGCACAAGACGTTTTTTAAACGTCATTATGACGTCAAATATTAAACCTCGCGACGTCAGAAATATAAGTTGATCAAACGTCATAATGACGTCAGTAAAACGTTGAAAATGTCCGAAGAATTATTTATCCTGTAATATTAATTACTATAAAAACGTCATAAAAACGTCATAAAAACTTCATAAAAAGTCATAAAAACATCATAAAACGTCATAAAAACGTCATTAAAACGTCATAAAACATCATAAAAACATCATAAAAACGTCATAAAACCGGAATAAATACGTCATAAAGGCATTATACTCATATATTTTTCGAAATCTTTGGAATTAATCCATCTTTTTTTTTCGCTAGGTGGCGTAGAACAATCTCAAAGTAGCAAAATGAGGTTCAGTCTATAAGAGCAAATATTGAAAGAGAGGGTGGGGGGGCTTCTTCATACATAAATATTATACGCCTGCTTAGACATATATATAAAGATGTAATGTATAAATGACGTTTTTGTGACGTTTTTTATGACGTTTTTATCACGTTTTATATGACGTTTCTATAACGTTTATTGTATGTTCTTCCAACATTTTTCTAACGTCCTTCTAACAGATTTTTAATCTTTTTATGACGTCGAAAAAATGAAAAGAAATATCGGTAGAAAAATACTGCGGACATTTTCAACGTCTTACTGACGTTATTATGACGTTTGAGCAACTTATATTTCTGACGTCGCGAGGTTTAAAATTTGACGTCATAATGACGTTTAAAAAACGTCTTGTGTTATCCGGGACAAGAATAACTTAGCAACGGAGGGAGTACAGAGAAGCCACACTCCTGTCAAAGGGGTAGGAAATTATTGCAGGATAGATACTAGCTGAAAAGGATAAGCCAATAAACTTTCTTACAATAAGCTACTCACCAGATAATTTTTTCAACGAGTTCAGAGGTTGTCAATGTCCACAAAAAATATGTCAATCAATCCAACATATAGTCCCAATAAAAAACGGTAACTGCAGGTGTTTAGGACGCCGTGATGTCGTCTGCAGGAGCTCTTCGCCCAAGGCCAAAAACATAATTACAACAAGAACAACTTGGCAACGGAGGGAGTACAGAGAGGCCACACTCCTGTCAAAGGTGTAGAAAACTATTGCAGGATAGATACTAGCTTAAAAGTATAAACCAATAAACTTTCTTACAGTAAGCTACTCACCAGATAATTTTTTCAACGAGTTCAGAGGTTGTCAATGTCCACATAAAATATGTCAATCAATCCAACATATAGTTCCAATAAAAAACGCTCGCTGCAGGTGTTTGGGACGCCGTGACGTCGTCTGCAGGAGCTCTTCGCCCTACGCCAAAAACATAATTACAACAAGAATAACTTGGCAACGGAAGGAGTACAGAGAAGCCACACTCCTGTCAAAGGGGTAGAAAATTATTGCAGGATAGATGCTAGCTGTAAAGTAAACGAGAAAACATTCTCACAGCAAACTACTCACAATATAGTATTAGCGTGTCGATGAGATCATTCATAGCACTATATATTTACCAAGATATGTTGAGAGAATTGAAAGGGATCTTTGCACTCAAAAGTCGAGAAAGCGCATGTGTATTCTCAACTAAGACCTCCTCACCCTCACTTAAAGTTTACCAGAATGTTCACACACAATACAATACATACAGAGGGATTGTGTATGCAATTTCAGATCGACTCAATCAGCCGGTACGGAGAAAATGACATTTTTCTAAAAAATTTCTTGAAAAAGACACAGAAATTACAATATCTCCAGACTTGCTGATTATGTAGATCTCAAACTTGATATACTATCTCTCAGCATGTATTCCATTATGTATAGAAAGTTTAAGATAGTTGTAGGGAATGGAAAGGGATCTTTGCACTCAAACGTCGAGAAAGCGCATGTCTATTCTCAACTAAAACCTCCTCACCCTTTCTCAAGGTTTACAAGAATGTTCATACACAATGCAATACATGCTGAGGCACTGTACATTAAGTTTCAGATATACTCAATCAGCCAAATTGGAGGAAATTACTTTTCTTCCTTAATAATTTCCCCAAAAAGCACACAGAAAATACTGTAACTCCACACTTGCTGATTATTTAGATCTGAAACATGGTATATAATCCCTCAGCATGCATAATATGGTGACGCGTGTAAAGCTGAAGATATTTTTAGAGAAAGGTAAGGTGTTTGTATACTTGAAAGTCGACAAAGCTCATGTGCACTTCCAACTAAGACTACCTTGACCCTTGCTCAAAGTTTAACAAAATGTCCTTGTGAAATAACGATGAAAACCCTGCAAGATTAGAAAGGAGCTAGTATTATTGAAATAATACTTACTCAAGGATAAGACCACAACTTAATTAGCAGAGAACTCGACCAACATCAATATCGATCCATACAGCAATTTAGGAAACACAGTGACTGCAGATATAAACATTGATGACTGCCGTCTGCCGGACTGCCGTGCGCACATGGTTGACATGGTGCGGGTGAGAGCCAGATAGGAAGGGAAGCACTGTAGCGATAATACGTACGTAGTAGGCAGCTTTCTTGTGTTCACTCCGCGCTGAAACTTTTTCACTAGAAGTTCGGCCCAGCCTTTTTCTCGCGTCATCCGCAACGCCGTGTCACTTACGCAAAGAAGCTACGAGCTATCAGCTGACGAGCGAGACGAGACGAGCAGGTGAGCTGCAGCGCATGCGCATGTGCGCACACTCACATGGGTAAAGCCAACAAGCCAGCAGTGTCACCGCCATCACGTGATTGGCGATGCTATAAACGTTACCCATGTGAATATATGATGTTGTAATTTTTATATCGTTTATTGCGATTATTGCGAATTGCGTAAAATCAAGCTCGCATTGTCATCACTTTGCATAAATATCTATATATTATACGTAATACGTTATACTCGAACAATATGACATGACTTGATAAACATTGCGCGGTAACATGTCTGTAAGAGACGGTCACTAATGTTTTTAGACGGTAAATTTTTCGCTTATTAGCTTTACTGTTTACCATATGGTAACAGTAACTATTTTTTTTTTTTTTAATAGTATGCAAAATCATGAGTGCATTGCCCTTCGTAATGACATTATTAATCAATTTTCGCTTTTATAAAAATACAAGGTTCTCCTGAGTATTGTGGTCGTGCCTATTATGTAAAAACGAAGTTTTTACATAGGGAGGGGGCGGGCGACGAACGAAGCGAGGAGCAGGTGTGTGTGAGGGCGGGGGGGGGGGTGGCGTGCCGAAGGCACGCTGGGCGGCGTAGCCACCCTAGTTGTTAATTGTATTAGGTGTGCTATTAATGAATAACATTTGGGAGATAAGTCTTTTTTGATAATCGCTTTCTATGTTTTTTATCTTAACTGACTCAAAGTCGAATTCATGTTTATATGTATTTTTGTGTGCATATAAAACTGCCTTTTCATTCTTATTCATACGGTGTTCGGAAATACGTTTATTTAAAGCACGTTTTGTCTCACCTATATACCGAGCATCACAGTCTTTACATGAGAATTCATAAACTACATTCGTTTGTTCAAGTTTATTGGTTTTGTCTTTATCAAGAACAACTAATTTATTTAGTTTATTGACTGTAGATGGAATAATTTGAATGTTATATTTTTTAAATAATTTTTTGCAGTTATTATAAAAATTTGAATGAAACGGTAATGACACTTTTAAATTATAACTGTTGGTGTGTACTGGTTTGTTATTGGTATTATTTGAATTTTTAATTTTGAAAAGTCTGGCTTTTGTGTATTTTTTGATAAAGACCGTTGGATATGAATTCTCAATAAGTATGTCTGTGACCTGCGATATATTTTTGTTGTGAAAACGTGTGTCTGATAACAGAATAGCGCCATCTGTTAAGTTAAAAACTATATTCTTTTTTAATGATACAGGATGGTTGCTATAATAATTCAATGTTCTATTCGAGGACATTGGTTTACAATACCAATCAGTGATAATATTGCCGTTTTCTTGAACAAGAGAAACATCCAAAAAGTTAATACTGTTGTTATTCTCTATTTCATAAGTGAAATTAAGATTACAATCGAATTCATTGAACACTTTGTTAAATATATGGATATCATCTTTTTTGATGCAACAAATCGAATCATCAACATACCGAAAATAAAAAATCGGTATGATGTTGAAATCAATTTTGAGTTTATTCCAACAAAATCTTCTAAATCTTCCAACACTAGATGAGCAAAAAAGGAGAGATGGGGGAGCCCATCGGTGTCCCAAAAATTTGTTGGTAACATCTGTCATTAAAGGTAAAAAATACATTTTCAAACAAAAATTTTGTACTATCAATAATATCACTGAACGGTAGTTTACAGTTATTTAAAATATTTGAGGCACGTTTCTCTAAACTCTGAATTACAAGGTTCAACGAGACATTTGTGAAAAGAGAAACTACGTCTAATGAAACAAGGGTGTATCCATCTGGAATTTTAATGTTTTTTAATTTTTGGATTAAATCAAAACTATTGTCTACGTGTGATTTGGGAGGAGGGAAGCAACTCTTAAGATTTTCATAAATCGCTTTTGCTAGGGGATGGGTTGGGCTGTTGACAGTTGAAATTATCGGTCTGAATGATAATGTTGGTTTATGGATTTTAGGTTATGAGAGAGTCGTAGTTTTTGCAGGCGAGAGTCCGACAAGACGAAGCTAGGACCACTACGGCTATGGGAATGTGTGTGTGTGTGCGCACGCATGTGAGTATCGGGACGGTGCGAGCCGCGCGAACGACCCGAAATACGAGGGTTTTACTGGTACAAACGCGAGAGCTGTCCGAGTCTCGTACCTTCAACAGCAGTCGAGAATCACCAGTTCCTGAGGCGTGAAGCCGAGTAGCTCGAACGCCCCCGAGCCGGACATAAGGCACGCTCTCGAGGCATGCAAATGCTGCACAATAATGGCCCTGGCCCAGCCATAAGAAAAGCCTGCTGCTGCTGCTATGCGAACCGACAACAGCGCTGCGATGATCGACGGAGCGATCGACGGGACCAAGGGCGCTCATTCTCTGCCTGACCGCGAGACACACTGTGCGTGTGCGCGACTAATTGACGTTTGTTCGACAATTTGGAAAAAAGATATTAGTTGATTAAAGGTAATTGTCCGCGTGTAACTTCGTACCGATCGGTGTTCTTTATTCCTTATCTGGTTCCGTGAAGCTCGACGAGACTCTTGGATAGAGCTCCGGGCTAAAGTGTGCATGGGTGTGTGCCCGAACGAGCCGAGGGTCCTGGTGGAGCCTTGTCGTCAGCGTCCCCGTCGAGCGATACCCCAAAAGATAAGAGATTACTATTTGGCCTGCGTGCACCTCACATTCAAGCTTGTATCGCATATTTCAATATGCACGTAATTCACGCAATATTCGCTATTGCTAGTCGGCACAGAAACAGTTAGGTGTTTCTAGATGCAAAATCGGTACAGTAATTGTATTTAAAGTATAATGATAATAAACTCTCTTTTATATTATTTTAAGTAATGTATGTCTTTATGATTATTAACTAAATGTTGAACAAAACCCTACATTACAAATGGCGCCTCAACTGGGTTTTTGAAAATTGCGATATAAGTACCTTCGAATTTTCTATGCAAAATTGCGATACTATCGGGGAAAAATTTTTCTTTGCGCGCGAATTACATAAGTGAACAACAATTTAAACTAACGTAGTTTATTGCTCGCGGTCGGGAGTGAAAAGTGTCGAAACGAGGAAAATCAAATTCGCAACCGTCTTCGACAAAGGGAAAAATTCGAATTTGCGTGAAACGAATATTTCGAACAGAATTAATAACGCGTCTCGAAATAATATTCGGTACAGAAAATCCCGAAGTTAGAAATATTCGGAAACTAAAAGTTTTGAAAAGGGATTAGCGTCGGCACACATCACAGCTCGCGACAACAACAAAGTCGACAAAAGTCGGAACGCACGCCGAAACGTAAACATTCGGCCGGCCGAACGGAGTCGGTAGAGAGCGCGTTGCCGGGGGCCGCGCGAGAGAGCCACGTGTGTACACGCATACACACACTGGCGGCTGCCGATTTCAGTGGCGCGGGGCCGCGGAGCGAGAGAGATAGCTGCCACATAGACGCGGAAAGCGCAGACGACGGCGACGGCAGGGCTCGCAGGTGAGGTGCGGCGACGGCGTGGCACACGGGAGAGCGAAGCGCCTATACAGGGTATAGGCATAGGGCTTACCGACTGCCACGGGTGCACGCGCACCGACGGTGCTGTAGCTGACGGTACCGGAGTATTAAAACACTGCTAGTGTTTTAATAACAATTGCTTTCGGTACATAATTACTTTAATTTAATATCATTCTTGTTAATAGTAATCTTTCCGTGTAGCTGGTAATCGTTAACTATCTGATGAACTTCGGAGCGTCAATTAAAAATAACCTTCGTCGTTGTAAATGGCTTTTGCTAGCCAGTAATTTGTTTATTTGTTAATTAAATTATTTGTTATTACGGGAACAATTTGCACTACTTTTAATTTCTTTTAATAAATTATAAGTAAAATTTTCACGGTTGAGTTACGTGATTATTTGGTTTAACCACTAAATATCATTTTTGGTAAATCGTTTCTTTTTTTTGTGTGAGGGTAACCGGTACCTATTAGTTACTTAATTAACTGATACGCGTTAATAAAGATAACTTCGGTACAGTGTATAACTTGAGTCGTCTAGTTATTACTGTTTCGTAAATTAAATTATTACTTACTGTATAGATAATTCGTGATCGTCTAATTTGTTTTAGAAAAAAAAGTTACATTTTACTGTTGGATTTCTCGATTAATTAAGTTTATTTGAAATAATTTCTGCTGGGTCCAGTTTTGGTTTAAATATTAAACGAATTATTATTTTTTTTACTTTTTATTTTAATTTAATTGTCGGTACGGTTAACAGTTAATCATTTAACATTTAAATTATTAAATCATTTTTTAAACCAATTGATTTAAAAATATTTCGAATAATTATAATTAAGCAATTTTAAATATTCGAGCTTAGAAAATCTTCAAACTTAGCTTCGAAATAAAAGTAAACAATGAAACGCACAATAGAAAATATTCTAAATGAAACCCCACAATTCGAATCACAATACGCGATCACAATGTGGGCAGGAAACTTATCGGTACCAGACTTAATTAGTCAACTAACAATAAGTAAATATTCGCTTAACATAGACGGGAAAATAGAAGAATTAACAGATCGCCCAGCAAGATTCGTTGCGCTACAAAAGGGATACGACGAAGTCCCTTGGGATATTTTAGATGAGAATTTTAATTTTACATGCGAGTTTTCGCAAAAATTACAAACGGTAATCGGCGGAAGAACCCGCAACCCAAATGAGTTACAAAGAACTCATAATGAACCCCGAACGAATACCTCGCCGCGACAGTCATGTGAAGCAACAAGCTCACCAGCGGCGGCGAGAGATTCCCCCTTGCAACGGCAAGAACCCTCACTAATAGATTTCGAAACGGAACCTATAGTACCGTCGATACATGATTCGGGGGAAAGACCATGCGCACGACTAATGCGAGACGAGACGAGACGACCAACGGACGAAATCAGTGAACCTATCATAGAAAATAGAAATTCAAATAATCGGGAAAATTTTAATAATCGAGTTTTAAATGGTAATGCACGCCCGTTCGTACCTAGAGTTAGTTTTGCGCTTTCCTCAATGGCAAGAGCAAATACAGAAACGGACGCGCGGACGCGTTTTGAAAAAGAACTAAACAACTTAACTTATAGTTTAGAGTCGAGTAGGCTTGACCATGGCAAACGAGTACCGAATATAGACGAACGTACGCATATATACAGAGACTCACACCAGACAGCAACTGACGAATATCGGGACGAACAAAGACGAGACTCACAACTACGCACGAGCACAAATACAAAATACACACCACCTTTTTCTCTAGCGGGACTGCCGATGCGTGACGCGACCTATACTCAATTACAGGCACCGAAAAATAGAAATAGTAACGAAAGAGCGACGATTACAACACCACGAAACTTTTCGCACATCCCAGATGCCCGAGATACGTACCGCTCTACATTTACGACGCCGTAGCTATCGTATCCGAGAAAAATAATCCGAGATTGGAAAATTAAATTTAAAGGGGGATCGGACTCTAGCGCGGAAGAATTTCTATGTCGTATAGAAGAATGCAGAAGCGGCACCGGTGTGACTGACTCGGATTTGCTAGAGGCTTTGTCTGATTTATTGGAGGGGATGGCTGCGAAGTGGGCGCGCTTCGAAAAACATAAGTGGCAATCGTGGAATGATTTCGTCACGGATTTTCGCGATAATTACGGCGACCCGCATTTTCAGATTCGCGTACAACATGAAGCACGGGTGCGAACACAAGGGGAAAGTGAACCGGTAATTGATTTCATTACAAATTATCGACACATATTAAAATACTTGTACCCGCAACCGCCGCTCGAAGACCAAGTTTCAATGATCTATAATAACTTAAAGCCGACATATAGAGATAAAATTAATAGACGCTCGGTACACACGTTCCGCGACCTAGAACTATTCAGTAAAGAATTTGAAGCAGCACTGCTAGCAAAACGGGAGTATAAACCCCCTCCGCCTA
Source organism: Torymus aiolomorphi (assembly GCA_036365515.1). Taxonomy (NCBI): domain Eukaryota; kingdom Metazoa; phylum Arthropoda; class Insecta; order Hymenoptera; family Torymidae; genus Torymus; species Torymus aiolomorphi. The sequence goes on from CM070874.1 coordinate 184,377,011, forward strand.
AAGAATTATCATTTCTACCGGAACTCGCGTTCGAGTTAAAGAAATCCACGACACCTGCTGAAGGGGGAAAGGGTAGACAAAACTCCCACAATGTCTCGGCAATAAATGAAACAAGCTCGCCAAAATCAACTCAAAGAGGAAAGCCAAGATGGAACGCGCGAAGACGACACGAGGGAGGCAACACCGTTACAACACCCGCAGCTCCCGACAACAAACAGGATGGGGGCGAGACGGGACGCAAGTGGAAACCTCGGGGTGGCAGGTCAAAAGCAGATATTAAATGCTTTGACTGTCAAGGTTTCGGCCACTGGGTCCGAGAATGCCCATCAGATAAAAGGCCCAGATCAGATCCGGACAGCAAACCTCCGGCTGGACCGAAAAAGGAGAAAAGCGGCCCACACGAAGAAAAACCTTCGGAAAACTAGCAAAGCGAGACCTGAAGGAGACGAGAAGTCCCGCTATCATCATAGAAAAGTCTCCAATCCAAAACAACGCTTCGTTGAATAAACCGGTGGAGAATCTAATTGATTTTCGGTGCGACGAGAACCCGAAGGACCACACTGAAGTCATGGAGGATGACAAAAAGAGTTCATCTCAGGATGAAGAGAAGAGCAGCGCGGTACCGAAGAACACCAACCTCGTGGAAAAGCGAACCAATCAGACGTCACACACAGAATCAAAATTATCGGAGGAACTATCTTCAGAGGGCGAGAAGGAAATCTTAATAAAAGAACCAGCTACAAAATACAACATCGGCGGAACTGCAGAGTTAGGGAAGTTTCGAGATGTTGTTGAGTTTTGCCACCCCTTAGGGCCAGAGATCGTAAGAGACAGGCGATTTTTCATTAGAATCGAGGTATCAGGGATACCTGCAGTCGCCCTAGTGGACTCAGGCACGTCTAGGACGTACGTCGGTCTAAAGTTCGCGGATAAGTTCGGAAACCGGGTTTTCGAAACATTTGATGCGCGAACTATTACATTAGCTAACGGGTCACTCGAAAGAATTTCAGGGCAGATTAGAGTCCCGGTTAGTATTTGTGGCACGAGCAACGAAATGGCCATTCGTCTCGTGAAAGCTTTAGCTTACGATTGTGTCCTGGGGATGGACGCGCTCGAATTATTCGACATATCGATTAATTTTAGGGAGCGCACGTGGCAACTAGGTACCGGTATGTGTATGCCTTTCGACGGGGTTGGAGGGGACACGTACTCAGATAATGAATCGGTAGCTGGGATATGCGAATTAGATGAGACTCAAAGAATTAGAACAGACTACAAAGACTGTTGGACGAACTAATACCTAGCGGAAAGCCAAAACTAGGGTTGAAACACCTCACAAAGCATACGATCAATGTACAGGGCGCGAAACCTGTCAAGCAGCGGTACTATCCCGTATCCCCTAAGCTGCGGGAGGAAATGTACCATATAATGGATCAATTGCTAGAAGAAGGGGTGATCGAACCATCGAGCAGCGCGTGGTCAAGTCCCGTAGTCATGCATCTAAAACCCGATGGAACGCGTCGTCCATGTATCGACTTTCGAAAAATCAACGAACTATCGAAAAAAGACGCGTATCCACTCCCGAATATGAATGAAATCTTAAGTAAGTTAAAAAATGCGCGATATATCAGTACTCTAGATCTAAGTCAAGCGTACTTCCAAGTATCGCTCGACGAAGGTAGTAAAGAGTATACTGCGTTTACGATACCGGGTCGCGGATTATATCAATTCACGCGATTACCTTTCGGCCTAAGCAACAGCCCCGCAACGTTTCAGAGATTAATGGATGGAATCATTACGACGGAAATGGATGGCAGAGTATACTGTTATTTAGATGACATAGTGATAGTCTCTGAAACGTTCGAGGAACATTTGCATTGGCTCCGCATCGTGATAACTCGGTTAAAACAAGCGAACCTAACAATGAATCGGGCGAAGTCGATTTTTGGTTGTGCCAAGGTAAAGTATCTGGGATACATCGTGAATTCTGACGGCTTACAACCAGATCCGGCGAAAGTAGAGGCTATTAGAAATTATCCGGTTCCGAAAAACTTGCGGCAACTCCGTAGATTCACGGGAATGGCGTCGTGGTATCGTCGCTTTATCGACAATTTCGCGAAAATATCAGAACTGCTAAACGAGTTGACACAGAAGAGCAGGCGCTGGAAATGGGGAGAGGAACAGCAGAAGGCAATGGATACATTGAAGGAGAAGCTAACCACAGCTCCTATTCTGGCTTGCCCAGATTTCTCGCTGCCTTTCTCCCTCCAAACAGACGCATGCTCAACAGGTCTCGGCGCAGCACTAACGCAGGTGCAAGACGGTAATGAGTGCATAATAGCTTACGCGAGCAGGAATCTAAATAAAACCGAACGTAACTACACCGTGACCGAATGGGAATGCCTCGCCGTAGTTTGGGCTATAAGGAAGTACCGCGAATACTTAGAAGGTTATCATTTTACGGTAGTCATGGACAATAGCAGCTTAAAATGGATGTACCGCCAGAAAAATCCAGTGGGTAGAGTTGCGCGGTGGGCAATGGAGTTAGCTCAATATGACTTCGATATACAACATCGCAAAGGTAGCTTATACTACGTACCGGACGCGCTATCGCGCATGTTTGAGGATGAGTCGGAAAGCCTCAACGCGATTACCGAAACAAACGACGCGTGGTACGAAAAGAGGATTAAAGCGATAGAAACCCACCCAAAACTATTTAAAAATTGGACGGTACACGAGGGGAGAATTTACTTCCATAATAAAGATCAACTGCTCGAATCACTTGAGATTGACGACCTAGACTTGTGGAAACTGGTCTTACCAACGGAACTTAGACTAAAAGCGTTGCGCGAATGTCATGATCAACCGCAAGCGGGACATTTAGGAATACACAAGACTTACAAACGACTGACACGTGACTATTATTGGCCAGGTATATGGCAAGATACAGTGCAATACGTTAGGGAATGTGAGACGTGCCAGCGAGTCAAAGTTAGTCAAAATAAACCCACAGGGTTCATGGGCATACGCACAGTAGAAGGGCCGTGGACAACAGTAGCTATGGATATTATAGGCCCCCAGCCACATAGTAAAAATGGTGCGGTGTATTCGCTAGTGCTACAAGACCTTTTTACAAAGTAGGTGGAGATAGTTCCGTTGAGAAAAGCCACGGGTAAAACAGTCAAAAAAGCGTTTCAGGATACGATTTTGTGCAGATATGGCGCACCAAAAGTGCTAGTAACTGACAACGGTACAGAAGTTGTAAATAAAATACAAGTAGCTGAAGAGTATAAAATTTTGCACACAACGGTACCGCCGTATCATACACAGGCGAACCCTGTGGAACGCGCAAATAGGACCCTAAAACAGATTATAATAGCTTACCTTGATAGCGATCATAGGCTTTGGGACGAACACTTACCCGAGTTCCGATACGCGATAAATAATACGGCAGAACAAGCCTCGACAAAAACGTCACCAGCGTTTTTGAACTTTGGGAGGGAATTGAAACTGCCTAACACCATCGAGAGAGACGAAAACACTAACGTTCCGATCGAGAAAATGTCTATCGAGCAATGGAAAAATCGCGTATCGAGATTGCATGCCTTACGAGACCTCGTGTCGAAATTCCAATTCGAAGCGTCCGAAAAACAGGCCAAATATTATAACGCTGCGAGACGGGAGGTCAAATTTAATATTGGCGATTTAGTTTGGAAAAGAAAGAGAATACTTTCATCAGCAGTAAATTTTGCAGCAGCAAAATTAGCCAAGAAATTTGACGGCCCGTATCGTATTTGTAAATTACGTTCACCTGTAGTGGTGGAGCTCGAGACGCTGGACGGAAAGAAGGTCGGCAAGGCTCACATCAAGGACCTGAAGCTCAAGGTATGTAAGCAAACCAACCCACCAGACTCGCCTACTCCCGCTTTAGATGAGCAAATACCGAGTCGAGTCACTCCCAAGATTGAGTGCGGCGAGCCAGTAAACTTATCGGTACCTAACCCGATAATACGACCTAAAAGAGGGCGACCTCGTAAGAACGCAGGCTCAACCGTCCCGCTCGATAACGGAACGGCTGAAAACCGGCCCTCTGTCGACCGACATAGTACCGACTTCACTCAGCATCAATCTGGCCCCAATACTCGAGCCAGAGCTCGACAAAGGAAAAAGGATGGTGACGGGCACGAAGAGGTTGTGCCGGTGGTTGGTCGGGATCAGTAAAACCAAATCTGTCGGATGACCCTGATTTGGAAACAGCTCATCTAGGTTCAATCCCTTGCTTCCAACATTTAATTTGGAGACCAATTTAAGCCCATGTATCACACCATACCTTTCTTATATCTGCATGCAATATTAAATATTCCTCTTCGAGTGAATGAAACGAGCAGAACGAGACCAAGGTGACGATGGATAAAGAGTACTGTTAAAGTACCGAAAAATCTCACGTATGAGATATGGGAAGGGCAGAAGAAGCTGTCTATTCTTTTGTCCACATTTTATAATTTTTTATGTTCGATACCGATACTTATTTTTTTTTTATAAGCAAACTCACGGATATAACTCTCCCAAAGCTATTTCGCGGCCGAACTTTCAGACATCTGCGAAGTCCTAAGTCCGGTTTAAGGAGGGGGGAGTTATGAGAGAGTCGTAGTTTTTGCAGGCGAGAGTCCGACAAGACGAAGCTAGGACCACTACGGCTATGGGAATGTGTGTGTGTGCGCAAGCGTGTGAGTATCGGGACGATGCGAGCCGCGCGAACGGCGCGAAATACGAGCGTTTTACAGGCACAAACGCGAGAGCTGTCCGAGTCTCGCACCTTCAACAGCAGTCGAGAATCATCAGTTCCTGAGGCGTGAAGCCGAGTAGCTCGGACGCCCCCGAGCCGGACATAAGGCAGGCTCTCGAGGCATGCAAATGCTGCACAATAATGGCCCTGGCCCAGCCATAAGAAAAGCCTGCTGCTGCTGCTATGAAAAGTGCCAAGACCGAGACGTTGCCAAATGTACCGGCCGGACATGCCGGGCTGCGAACCGACAACAGTGCTGCGATGATCGACGGAGCGAGCGACGGGACGAAGGGCGCTCACTCTCTGCCTGACCGCGAGTCACACTGTGCGTGTGCGCGATTAATTGACGTTTGTTCGACAATTTGGAAAAAAGATATTAGTTGATTAAAGGTAATTGTCCGCGTGTAACTTCGTACCGATCGGTGTTCTTTATTCCTTATCTGGTTTCGTGAAGCTCGACGAGACTCTCGGATAGAGCTCCGGGCTAAAGTGTGCATGGGTGTGTGCCCGAACGAGCCGAGGGTCCTGGTGGAGCCTTGTCGTCAGCGTCCCCGTCGAGCGATACTCCGAAAGGTAGGAGATTACTATTTGGCCTGCGCGCACCTCACATTCAAGCTTGTATCGCATATTTCAATATGCACGTAATTCACGCAATATTCGCTATTGCTAGTCGGCACAGAAACACTTAGGTGTTTCTAGATGCAAAATCGGTACAGTAATTGTATTTAAAGTATAATGTGAATAAACTCTCTTTTATATTATTTTAAGTAATGTATGTCTTTATGATTATTAACTAAATGTTAAACAAAACCCTACATTACAAGGTAAGCCATAGCATTTTGCAAGTTGTGTGTCTGTCTGTGTGAGTTGTATGGTATGATATTTATGTTTGAGAATGTTATTTTCGTTGAAATTCTTTAGGATTTTATAGACGCCATTTTGTAGTTTGTTAAGTGGTTTCCGTTTTATCTCTTTATATACCTTGTTGTCATTCATTCATTTTTTGTATATACTCTGCTTTGTCTAAGCAAACAGTTACATTGCCTTTGTCTGATAGTGTGAAAAATATATCTCTTCTGTCACTTATAAATTTTTGAGCAGTTTTTATTTGATTGAATAACGTTCGGTCAGTAAGATTTGGCTGTTGTTTACAATTCGTTTGGAATTTTATAGCTTTAACTGTATCTTGTCTTATTTTATGTTTATCATTGGCATTCAAATGTGAGGTATTAAGACTTGATTCTAAATTTTTGATGGTAGAAAAAATATTGGATTCTGACATATTACACTGTTTATATGCGAAGTTACGGCCTAGAGAAGCAATTTCGGCAACGTTCGACGGGATGTGTACATTGGAAAGATTTTTGAAACACTTATCAATATTAACGTTTAAATTATTATGAACATTGGATCTCCTTTTAATCAGATTAAGTTTTTTATTAAAACGATAGTTAAGGTTTTTGTCTAACGTTTTAATATTCTTGTTGCTCAGATTGAAGAAATTCTTTAAAGTGTGACAATCAATGTTTAAATTTTTTATATCAATAAATAAACTATGAATAGATCGGTTAAGTAACTTTTTGTGTAGAGTAAAATCTCTAATTTCTAACTTCAGTAATTTGTTGGAAAGCTTCTTAGTGCGGATAAATAATTTTGATTTAGTGTAGATAAATAGTTTTGATTTAATCCAAAAATTAAAAAAACATTAAAATTCCAGATGGATACACCCTTGTTTCATTAGACGTAGTTTCTCTTTTCACAAATGTCTCGTTGAACCTTGTAATTCAGAGTTTAGAGAAACGTGCCTCAAATATTTTAAATAACTGTAAAATACCGTTCAGTGATATTATTGATAGTACAAAATTTTTGTTTGAAAATGTATTTTTTACCTTTAATGACAGATGTTACCAACAAATTTTTGGGACACCGATGGACTCCCCCATCTCTCCTTTTTTTTTTGCTGTTCTAGTGTTGGAAAATTTAGAAGTTTTTTGTTGGAATAAACTCAAAATTGATTTCAACATCATACTGATTTTTTATTTTCGGTATGTTGATGTTGAATTTCACTTATGAAATAGAGAATAACAACAGTATTAACTTATTGGATGTTTCTCTTGTTAAAGAAAACGGCAATATTATCACTGATTGGTATTGTAAACCAATGTCCTCGAATAGAACATTGAATTATTATAGCAACCATCGTGTATCATTAAAAAACAATATAGTTTTTAACTTAATAGATAGGGCTATTCTGTTATCACACAAACGTTTTCACAACAAAAATATATCGCGGATCACAGACATACTTATTGAGAATTCATATCCAACGGTCTTTATCAAAAAATACACAAAAGCCAGACTTTTCAAAATTAAAAATTCAACTAATACCAATAACAAACCAGTACAGACCAACGGTTATAACTTAAAAGTGTCATTACCGTTTCATTCAAATTTTTATAATAACTGCAAAAAATTATTTAAAAAATATAACATTCAAATTATTCCATCTATAGTCAACAAACTAAATAAATTAGTTGTTCTTGGTAAAGACAAAACCAATAAACTTGAACAAACGAATGTAGTTTATGAATTCTCATGTAAAGACTGTGATGCTCGGTATATAGGTGAGACAAAACGTGCTTTAAATAAACGTATTTCCGAACATCGTATGAATAAGAATGAAAAGGCAGTTATATATGCACACAAAAATACACATAAACACGAATTCGACTTTGAGTCAGTTAAGATAAAAGACATAGAAAGCGATTATCAAAAAAGACTTATCTCCGAAATGTTATTCATTAATAGCACACCTAATACAATTAACAAAAACGAAGATACATTGAATCTTAGTAGAGAATATAAATTTATGTTTTACTCGATACGTAAATAATAACGTATATCTATGACAGTTTTTCTCTCTCTATTATTGTTTTTGTTTACCATCGGTGCAACCACACTACTACATAAGCTCTGCGTTAATATATACATATTCACATCTTTTGACGAATCTCTGCGAGATAAACAAGGTAACAATTGCTATTAACATTTATTGTAATTTTGATGTATTTTGACTATCCAGTGTAATTTTTTATAATTTTCTGATATATTTTAAATAAAACCTGAAGAGGTCGACAAATCCGTCGACGAAACGTCGCAAATTTTAAACATCGTGGGAGATTTATTTTCTTCCTCGCTCCCAACGGATCTAGTCAGAATTGACTAAAAACATTATCATCATTTCTGTAATGGGGAGTAAAATCGTGAATACGATTAACAACTTAGATCAAAAATTTAGTTTATTAAGTAATACTGGCTGAAACAAATTAAAAAATAAAAAAAAAAACGAAAAATTCAACATCGTTTTTGGTTATAAAAAAAAAAATCGGTAAAATAGAAAAGTAGGTTATGCTCTCTCTATTCTCCTCCGAAACAAAGAGAATAAGCCTTTTCCGATGTAAATCTGTCGATCAGTTCAAAAGTTATCGCCTACACACACACACACACGCACACACACACACACACGAAAATTTTTTTTATCAAAAACAACGGATTTTAGCGCCAAAAGTCTTAAAACATGTTTTTGAACATTTTTTGTTTCAAAAACTTTTTCACTGTTACAAAGTTTCCTCTTTGAAGAAACAAAATTTCTTTCCGAGGTTGACGTTTCGGGGTAGTTATCATTAATTTAATATTTTTCTCGATATAACACGTTAGTTTATTTAATTCATAATTACCAGCAAGTTCGTTTCGAGACACCGTAGCAAGCAGACGTGTATTTACTACCTTCGTGACATGTGTCAATAAACTTATTGTCGACGAGTTTTATATACTTTCTAGTCGTAAGTGCTAAATCAAATCTTTGGATAGTTATAGACTCTAGCATTCAAACTGCACATGCAGTTTGAAGTATAAAACAAGGATTCTGCAATGGTTTCTGATAACAGGAACCTTGCCACTAAGGAAACTACAGATAAAACCTCAACTCAACCCTCCAGTCAAGAAACGTACGCCAACGCAATCTCAAAAAATGTTACTTCATCTAAAGAACAAGCTATTGTTCTCGATTCGATTGAAGGTATTTCTATAGACGAATATATAGACTGTTTGGAAAGTGTAGTTGATACGAGCGCAATTCGCTACATATCGAAAATCTCGGGACGAAGAGTGTGTATATACTTATCCAAAGCAGAGCTAGTCGAAAAGCTTACAAACAAACGGGTCTTGGTCAAAGATGTAGTATTAAAGATACGTCCACTTATGGAAAAAAATCAAAGAGTGGTAATATCCAATGTAAGCCCGCATATCCCTAATGAGGCTTTAGCGGCCTATCTGGTTAAAATGGGCATTCAGGCAGTGTCGCAAATAAGTTACATCAGAGCTAGTTTAACAAAACCCGGAAGATCACACATTCTTTCATTTAGACGCCAGATTTACGTAAAACAAGAAGACATTCATCTAATTCCAGAATCACTACAAATAGTATACGAGGAAACACCGTCTTGGATATACTTCAGCACTGACTCGACACGTTGTTATGTATGTAAACAGAATGGACACACAGCAAAGATGTGTCCAAACGATCAAAATAACTGCCATAACTAGTCATTTGAACTTTTTACAAACTAATTCAAGCTCACAAACTGTTGAAACTGCTCCAGCTAAAAACACGAATGCAACTCTTGACGACACCAATCAAAAAGGTTTAAAAAGGCCTCCATCTACGTCTTCCGGAAAGACTTCATTACAAGCCATGATGCAAATCATCGAAAACAAAAAAATAGACAACGGTACAAACAACCTTACTAAAACGGACAAAAATGACTATTTTGCAAAACCTCAAGCAAAAAAACATCGCAGCGAAAACCCGTGCAAGGAACAGCTCACGACATTAGAAAATACAGAACGCTTAAATAAAGCGCTTATTCCAGTCAAAGAAGTTATAGAAAAGGCCCCTCATGAATACACTCTAACTTTCGAGCAACTCAAATTATTCCTAGAAGATACACACGGTAAATCTGATGTCATTAACATAGCCGAAAAAGTAACAAGCAACTTCCAACAAATCATTGAACTACTTGAAGTAACTTATACGTATACTGAAGATAAAAGTTTAAAAGCGCGGTGCTCGAGATTAAGAAAAAAATTATTTAACAGAACAGACGACGTGGATACAGACTCTAACCACTCCTCGTACACAGAAAATATATAAACATAAACAATATCAATCTAAATAGAAAGAAAAACACACTGCACATATAAAAAAAAAAAAAAAAATAAATAAATAAATAATAAATATATAAATAAATAATAATTCATAAAAAATGGTCACACAATCAAAAATCACATCCTTAAAAATTGTATACTGGAACTGCCGCAGCTTTAGAGAACGTCCACGCGAAATTCTCCATGTGTTTAAGGATATCGACATTTTAATTTGCGTTGAGACTTGGCTCACTGCACGCAAACTTACACGATTTCCAGGATTTACATGTTTAAGGAAAGATCGCTCTCATACAAGAGGAGGAGGAGATATTTTATTCTTAATTCGTAAAAACCTAACTTTTTGTGAAATAAATGATATAGCGAGTCCGAACGTTTCCGTCGAATTATGCGGCATTAAAATTAACAATGTAGATCCCCAAATCGACATAATAGCCTGTTACAGAACCCCTGGTCATTCGCTTACACAAAATCAGTGGAATAATATCATTTTAAAAGTAAACAATGATAATAATTGTATTCTAGTTCGCGATTTTAACGCTCACCATACTTCCTGGAACTGCACTGATACTGACAGCAATGGCTTAAAACTTGCCGAAGCTATCGATTCACATAACTTAATTTTACATAATGAAAATAGTTCTACCTACATAGATGTACATCGCAATTATAAATCCAATATTGATTTAGTTTTGACTTCTAATAAAGCCGCTGACATTATTCACGTTGAAGTAGGCGACGAAACTTGGGGTTCTGACCACTTCCCTATCTTCATTTCTGTTAACGCCGAAAAATACTTGTATACAAAGAAGACGTTTAAAATCAAATCTATACGTACTGGTTGGGGAAAATTTTACGAATATCTCGACTCCAGTCATTGCAATTTCCTTACAGCTGTCTACGAAAATGCACTTCCCAATGAACAATACAAACTTTTCATAGAGACTATTACAAATGGCATCAAATATTGTACTCCGAAAAAAAATATTAATAATACCCACCAGCATAGGAACCCAGTCCCTTGGTGGGATTTCGACTGCGATAGAATTAAGAGACTAAGGCGAGCTGCATTTAAGAAATGGGAGCACTCAAAAAATCTACCAGACCTTATTAATTATAAGAAATACGTAGCACTAGCTAAAAAAACTTTAAAATGAAAAAAAAAAGAAAACTTCATCAATTTTGCAGAAAGTATAAATCTTAATACGGATCCCAAATATGTATGGAATAAATGTAAAATTAAAAAAAAAACTTGGATAAACACGACTTCCCTTTCTACAACTAATGACCTACAAAAACAAACCAAAATCGAAACAGCCTTGAACAGAATTAGTCCCCCTTGGCTCCCAGTCTGTCAAAAAAACTTATTTTTTGAGACTCCATTTGACTTTATTGAATTTAATACTGCTCTAGACTCAAAAGACACAAAATCTTCCACAGGTATCGATGGAATTGATTTTGAAATAATTCAGAAACTTCCCACCAAATACAAACTACTGCTATTAGACATCTTTAATTACATGTATAAAGAGAACAACTATCCGGATAGCTGGAGGCACTCCTTTCTCCACTTTATCCCAAAAACAGATGGCTCTAGCTTTAGAACAATTCCATTAACGTCATGCATGTGTAAATTGTTTGAAACACTGATCAAAAATAGATTGCAATGGTGGGCTGAATTTCACAATCTGATTCCACCGAGCCAAAGTGGCTTTCGCAAAGGGAAGTCGTGCATTGATAATTTAACAAACCTTATACTCAAAATTGATGAAGCGTTCTTAGAAAAAAAAGTGTACTGGCGGCCTTCCTAGATGTTATTGGTGCGTTCGATAATGTCAATATCGATATACTTATTTCCAATCTGGCAGCCTTAGGATGCCCGCTGCAACTAATCCACTTTATAAAGTTCCTTATGCATGAAAGAGTTATTTTCACAGAATCTCTAAATGAATCGTCGAGGCTTACATTTAAGGGCGTTCCACAAGGAGGAGTCTTAAGCCCTCTACTTTATATACTATATGTTGCCAATATAACTTTCAATATAAAAAAAACCGTTTCATTATCTCAGTTTGCGGACGACATAGCTTTGTATGTTAAGTGTAAATCGGTTAAAAGAGGAAAAAAAATATTACAAAACGCCATTATAACAATTAAAAATAATCTCTCCATTCTAGGGCTTGAACTCTCGCCTAGTAAAACAGCATTAATTCACTTTAACAACCAAAATATACTTCCAAATAGCACAAATATAGTAATAGATAATCATATCATTAAATCTCAAGAATCCACTCGCTTTCTAGGAATTTTTTTCGACTATAACATGTCATTCAACACTCACGTTAATCTAGTCCAAAAAAAATGTCTCAAAGCTCTTAACATAATAAAATTTCTCTGTGGTACTTGGTGGGGTTCGAGTCCAGAAACTCTACTCATCCTTTACAAAAGCTATGTTCGCTCCATCATTGATTATGGCAGCTTCATTTATTTATCACGCAAATCAAGCATCGAAAAACTCGAAAAAATTCAATTCGGAGCAATAAGATCAGCCCTTGGATACCGCATCAGCACTCCCACTAACATGGAGAATCAAAATTATGTCTAATTAAAGATAGATCCAAACTCTTAAGCTACCGATTTCTTTTAAAACAAGTATCCACCTATTACTCATCAACTCATAAAGCTTTAAAAACCTTTTCCAATAATAGCAAGAAATATAAATCCAAAACACAGAAAAGATTAATCCACGAGTGTATCTTGGACACAGATTTTTCAAAAATCCTCTCGGAAGTAAACTCTCCTTGCAACTTTCCTTTATATAACTACGACTATAGCATTTTGATAACTTCAATCCCATTTTATTTATTTATTCATCTCTCGGTCACAAACTTAAAAAATCCGAAAACCCTAATGACATGCTTGACAAGTTTATAGCGAAAAACGGTGGTGCCTATACCATCTACACCGACAGTAGTAAGAAATCGGATAATAGTGCTGTAGAAAGTGCATGTATATGCTCAGAGCTGAACTTAAGTTATCTAAAAGCCATCAATAAAAATGCCTCCGTGCACACAGCCGAATGTATAGCACTGAACGACTCTCTAAGTCTTGCCTTGTAAAACCGTAATCACGATGTTTTCATATTTTCGGATTCCCTCAATGCCTTGCAATCTCTTCAGTCCACTAATAACAACGTAAACACTAACGAATACATCTTTGAAATTAAAAAAAAAGTACTATGAATTTATTAACAGTAACCCTTTCAATACTAAGCTAAAACTATTCTGGATACCATCTCACATAGGAATCAGAGGTAACGAAACTGCAGGTAGTCAAGCGAAATCAGTTACTACCTCTACAAATATTGACATAAATGTAATTCCGTATACTGATTTGTATCACGCGTGTAAAATAAGCACCTTCTCGCAAACGACTGCATTTGTAAAAGAAACAGGTTTAATAAAGGGTAAACGATTCTTCCAAAGCTTCTTTAAAGACAGTAGAAAACCGTGGTTCTCAGGCAAAAGAAGTCTTCAACGAGACTTCATTGTAATGATCAACAGAAGCAGAGCGGATCACTACAACCTAGCTGCTTCTCTCTTCCGAGTTAAGATAGTAAAGGATCCCAAATGTAAATGCGACTCAGAACTAGAAAATTTAAACCATGTATTATGGCAATGCCCTTTATATGAAGCAGCTAGGATCGTTCTTATAAAAAAACTAAGACCAATCCATCAGTACTCTCCGTATTGCATAGAAGCCCTCATTGCAGAGCCAAATATTGAAGCCTGCTGCCAGATTCACGTATTCACTAAAGATTGTGGTCTCCAAATTTAATCATTTTTGTTTTCATGCGTTATATATACTTGTAAGTTGCGATAACAACTGTAACTGTCTATCAAATAGTATGTATATAATTGTATTGAATTTATAACACTATGTATTGCAGAAATAAACCTGCAAAGGTTTGAAATGCACAATAAAAAAAAAAAAAAAAAAAAAAAAAAAAAAAAAAAAATAATTACCAGCATAAAATTCATGTATAAGAATAATTCAAAAAATATTTATATTACATTGCACATGTAAAAACAGCCTAATGATTTAACGGAAATTTTATTTAATACACAGAAATATTTTTTTCTCATTCCATAAGATTATTTTGTAGTTCTTGTGAAAGAAATGTGTTTAAAAAAATAGATTTTTTGAAATAATTTTTCACCCCATTAATGTGCTTATTAGCAGATAAAAAAAAATACGTGTTACTTATTTTTTAATGTACTACAGCATATCCAAAAATTATTGAAATCGGAAAGTTCTGGTTGGGATATGTTAGCAATTTCTGTATGATAAAAAATCTTTTATGAAGTCACAATAACCCCTACCAAAATAGGAATTGCAACCCCTTAGAATTAAAGTCACGTCGACGTGAGCGTCTTTTAATAAGAAAAAAACTGATGTTTGATTCATCAAAAAATTCCAATTCGTTCCGGAGATATAAAAAAAACTGTTTTTGAGCGTAATTCACCCCTTGCAATGAATTTCTTCAAAAATTCAAAAACACGTGAATTTAGTTTATTAAGTTACTTGATAATAATACAACTTTTAATTATTTTCAGAATCTTTAATAATTTCTATGCCAAAATAAACGTTAAAAAAATCACTTTCACCTTTATAAAAAATAATGGTTGCAACCCCTTAGCATAAAATTCACGTCCATATAAGCGTCTTTTTATAACAAATAATCTGGCGTTTGATCCATCAAAAAATTCCAATTCGTTCCGGAGATATACAAAAAAAACTGTTTTTGGGGGTAAACTTTAAGGGTGATTTTCACCCCTTAAATCGACGAATTAGCAGATAAAAAAAAAATACGTGTCACTTACTTTTTAAAGTACTACAACATATCCAAAAATTATTGAAATCCGAGACTTCGGGTTGGGGTACCTTCTTTGTAAGCTTAACAAATTCATCGACGTCGAGCTTCTCGCTTCGCCGAAAGAACGTCAGCAGCATGCTGATGAAAACTCGTCCGATAGCGAGGAAGAGTTCTTCGGTTTTGACAAGCGCAAGTTATACCCGCCCCCTCAGATGGCAATAACAAGGCTGCGGGTCGGCAAGAAAAGGCGTCAGATCAAACAGGAGCGCTTGCAGACGGTAGGAGCGAAAATCGTAAATCAAAGCAATCAAAACCTGGTACCAGGGAAGGACTGCGCAGAGCAGCGCACGCTCGCTGCATAAAGACGACGCTTCCGGGTTATGGAAAGGTTCCGGGTTATACGCTGAAAGAAGTGAGCAAATATTTCTTACCGAAATACCGAACTTCGGTGAGTGGAACTGCGTTATGGCTAGTGAAATGGCATCGATCATCAAGAATAAAACTTGGATGCTAGTGGATCGACCGAGTAAAGGCAAGATAGTCGGTAGTCGGCAGTCGTATGACTTTGCGAAATAAGTTGGGACCAGATGGATCAATCGAGCGAAGGAAGGCTCTGCTAGTTGCTCAAGGATTTAGGCAGCAGCCCGGATTTCATTTTACATAACCCTTTGCCCCCGTTGCTCGATTTGGCTCCATCCACCTCATGCTTGTCTCGCTGCTCAAAATAACCTCAAAATAAGGCAATTTGACGCAGCAACTGCTTATTTAAACGGCGAGATAGAAGAAGAAATTCGAATGGGATCCCTTAAATTTTTTGTTGATATTCTTCAATGCGCAATTGACTCGGAAGATAGCCACGACGTCAGAAAACTATTAAGAAAACTTGGTGCTACTTCAACTAAATCAGACCCATGCTTATTTCAAATAGGTTCAGGGGAAGCTATCGTATTGTTAGCAATCTATGTTGATGATATTTTGATCGTCGCTCGTCGCGAGAACAAAATAAACGAGCTCAAGGAGAAGATGGCCCGTGAGTTTGAAATCAAAGATCTTGGTCCCGTAAGTCACTGCTTGGGCGTTGAATTCACGCAAATTGAGGGTCAAGTTACGATGTGCCAGCGGGGGTACGTTCGAGAGATTCTTCAAAGATTCGGGATGTCCGACTGCACAAGTGTCACCATCCCTATCGACGTTGGAATCAAGTTGACGAAAAATGAAGAGCCAATTCTAGAGGACAAACGACTCCCGTATCGCGAGCTTATAGGCGTACTCATCTATTTATCCGCGACAACGCGACCCGACATCGCATTTACCATTACCAGCCTTAGCCAATTCAATAACTCTTACGGTATCGAACATTGGAAATCCGCTAAAAGAGTGCTTCGGTATATAAAGGGTACAATCGACATGGGCCTTGTTTTTCGTGCAGAAGTAAGTCCGATCCAAGGGTCCGTCGATGCTGATTAGGGAGGATGTGTTGTGGACCGAAGGTCATTTTCGGGCTATCTATTTTTGCTCGGCGGTTGTCCCATTTCATGGGATTAGAGAAAACAGCGAATAGTCGCTTTGACTACAAAGGAGGCCGAATATATGGCGATGTCTGAAAGCGTTAAAGAGGCCTTATATTTGTAAAGCTTCATTCGTGAGTTGGGATTCGGCTCCCTAGCCAATCATAACGGCAAAAACACGTAGAAAGAAACACGTGCGAGGTCTTAACTAAATGTTCATGCAAGAGGGGCTCCATTCCTTTTATCTGTCACACATATCAAGATATTTACAGCCTATTTTCATTTACTGTATATATTTTTTTCCAGAAATGACTCGCGTGTCTCGTGGTTTAGAAGATGCTCATCCCTTATAAAATTTGAGCATTCGAGATAATATATTTCTTACTCCAATCTTGAAGCCGATCTCGAACCTCGAAAGAAATCAAGAAAAAGCCGAATAATGAAGTTTAAATTCATCAAGGACTATTATTCAAGTTCGGGTATGTGCACGTACATACCGGGTGTCCCATTTTAAAACTACCAGGCAAATATCTCGAAAACTAAGGGAGATGGACAAAAACTTTTAATACAAAAGTTATAGGGTTCAAAGGGGCCCAACTGATCGTGACCTTGGTTATGACCTTGAGGTCAATGATCAAGGTCATTTGAAGGTCAAATCGATTTTTTCAAATGGGAAACCCCACTTTTGACCTCGAAAACGGAAAGAGCAGAAAATTTTACGTTTAGATATGTCCTTGAGTCAAGGCCATGGTCATGGTCATGGTCATGTTTAAAATCAAAATCAATCAACGCATCCAAACATTCCCATAATTACGCATACGAGTGTTAAATACAGAAGTTATAGAGTTTGGAGCGGCCCAACTGATCGTGACCTTGGTTATGACCTTGAGGTCAATGATCAAGGTCATTTGAAGGTCAAATCGATTTTTTCAAATGGGAACCCCTATTTTTGACCTCGTAAATGGAAAGAGCGGAAAATTTTACTATTTTTACTATTATCAATATTTACCAGGGTTAAACACTTATATCAAATAATAAGAAAAGTTAATAAGTGTTGACCACCTGTATCCAATAGTGACCGGTAGTATTCAGCATTGATCGGTAATAGTCAATAATTATTACTGTTTACATCAAATTGTTTTCAAATTGAGCACACTTATATTGGCACAGAAAATTAAACTTTTTCGTTTTAAAATATTGTATAGTATAATAACATATTATTTCTTTTGTGGTGTGTTTTGATAAATAATTGCATTTACAACTAAAAAAGAATGCCTGACTATTCTGCTAATGAAATAGTTGACATTCTTCTTATTTTAGGAGAATGTCGACGAAACTATCGAGAGGCAAGCAGATTGTATCGTGCTCGGTTCCCTCAACGACAACATCCTGATCATACGGTAATACGTGACATTGAACTGCGCGGTCGACAAGGAAACTTCGTTCGAAGAAGGAGGACACTGAATGAACACGATTATGAAAATAATCCTCACTTTCTTGCTGTTCTAGCCATGGTACATTTAAATGTTCATGTCAGTTTACGCGAAATCGAGTTAACAATGGGTATTCCAAGATGTAGGGCCAGTAGATATTTACGATATGCGCGTTATCATCCTTACCACATTACTCTAAATCAAGCTTTAACTGTGAAAGATTATCGACGGAGAATAACATTTTGCCAATGAGCAACACAACAAATTACTGATGATGAAAATTTCTTTAACAATGTTCTTTTTAGCGACGAGGCTACATTTCAGAGTACTGGTATGTTGAATTGCCATAATTGCCACTACTGGTCTCCTATTAATCCTCATTGGATGCGAGAAGTTGATCATCAGCATCGCTGGAATGTAACGGTATGGTGTGGTATTATTACCGGATGTCTGATTGGACCTTATTTTTTTGAAGGTCACGTAACTCAACATACTTATTTACAGTTGCTGAGAGACGAGCTGCCACTCTTTCTAGAAAACGTTGATCTCCATACAAGGGCCAGAATGTGCCTACAACAAGATGGTGCTCCTCCATATTATGCCAGAATTGTCAGAGATTTTCTTAATGAAAGGTTTAACGGTCGATGGATTGGTAGAGGAGGTCCCGTAGCATGGCCACCAAGATCTCCAGATCTGACATCTCCAGATATTTATTTATGGAGCTTCCTAAAAAATACAGTCTACCGCAACAGGCCAACTACAAGAGATGACATGATTCAAAGGATTACACAAATCTGCTTAAGTATTCCACGTCAAGTATTATTAAATACTGTTAGAAACTTTAAAAGGAAAATAGAATGTTGTCAACAAGTAAATGGTGCAACTTTTAAGCATCTTCTTCAGTAAATGGTGACCGAAACATTTGGATCCTATGACTAAATACACATGAACGTGGAATTTTCCAATGAATTTTTAGCTGGCCTGATCATCCCCCACCTTGCCTTAACTGGCCAGGTCATCTCCGACCTTGCCTTAACTGACCGGATCATCTCCGACCTTGCCTTAACTGGCCGGGTCATCTCCGACCTTGCCTTAACTGGCCGGGTCATCTCCGACCTTGCCTTAACTGGCCGGGTCATCTCCGACCTTGCCTTAACTGGCCGGGTCATCTCCGACTTTGCTCTTAACTGCACGGAAACTGACCATAACTTTGACCATGACCTTGACCCAAGATCATATCAGAATTTTTCGGTTTTTCTATTTACGAGGTCAAAAGTGAGGGTTGCCGTTAAACAAAATTGATTTAACTTCAAACGACATCATCCTTGACCTCAAGTTCATGGTCAAGGTCACGATCAGTTGGGCCCCTCCAAACACTACAACTTCTGTATTTAACACTCGTATGCGTAATTATGGGAATGTTTGGATGCGTTGATTGATTTTGATTTTAAACATGACCATGACCATGATTATGGCCTTGACTCAAGGAAATATCTAAACGTAAAATTTTCCGCTCTTTCCATTTACGAGGTCAAAAGTGGGGGTTCCCATTTGAAAACATCGATTTGACCTTCAAATGACCTTGATGATTGACCTCAAGGTCATAACCAAGGTTACGATCAGTTGGGCCCCTCTGAACCCTACAACTTTTGTATTTAACAATTTGTCTCGCATACCTAATTATGGGAATGTTTTGATGCGTTTATTGATTTTTATTTTAAACATGACCATGACCATGACCATGACCTTGACTCAAGGACATATCTGAACGTAAAATTTTCCGCTCTTTCCATTTACGAGGTCAAAAGTGGGGGTTCCCATTAGAAAAAAACGATTTGACCTTCATTGAACATGATCATTGACCTCAAGGTCATAACCAAGGTCACGATCAGTTGGGCCCCTCTGAACCCTACAACTTTTGTATTAAAAGTTTTTTTCCATCTCCCTTAGTTTTCGAGATATTTGCCTGGTGGTTTTAAAATGGGACACCCGGTATATGGGAGTACGGGATCGCGAGAAGAAGAGTTTTACACTCGGCTAAGAACGGAATTAGTGTTTAATGATTCTAAATTTCTCTCGTTTAATAGGTGCCCGTGTAAATAAAATTTTCGTTTGGCGAAAGTTGTTCCAAAGTTTGCTGTTCCCCAAGTTTACAGATAGTTTAGCCAAATTTGGAAATTAGAATTTCCCAAACTTATAAAACAAACATATCAATGGTCCGAGGCAAAATTTAACGAAACCTTACTCAAACTTTTGGCAACGAACTCAATTAATTTGGGATAACTTAATCTCAACTTTGGCAAAACTTCAAATCAGAATATAATTATTATGAACTTTGCCAAAAGTAGAGGTAAACTATTGCCAAACTTTGTTAGTGGTGATGATTTTTTATATGAAGTTTTGCCAATTTTTGGCGTAATTTAATTCCAAGTATGGAAGAACTTCATATAACAAAATTACAAATTTCAGCAAAAGTCTAGGTAAACTTTTGCGAAAATGTGTTAGTGATTATGATTTTCTGATACGAGGTTTTGCCAAAGTTCATACGAACTTTTGCCAAAGGGTGATCCAGATAAAGTGGTAAGAAACATATACCAGCAGATTCGCCTCGACGAGCTGATCACGGGAAAAATACTAAAGAAATTCTATCTTAATTAGGGCGATTGTAATTGATTGATGAATTGACCAATCAGCGCTCTGCTTTAGCCGGCAGAGAAGACGACGCTGCCATGCAAGTAGAGCAAGGTGGTGCAGCAGTGGTACTCTAACTTTAAAGTAGAACTGTATGAATATTACAGATATTGAGAACATTTAAAAAGGTGGAAACGTTAGGAAATTACATTAAGAATCAGGATGTAGAGTTGAATATACTTTTTTTCTGATGCGTTTATTTATATTGTAACATCAATTTTGATGTTACAATAGGTAAATATAGATATTCGACCTACGAACAGCATACTGTAGTCGAACAGAAAACCCTATAACTCGAGAAAAACTTAGATTGACGAGCAGGCTCTAGGTAGCCTATAGACCTCTCTCTAATACAGTACTTACGAATATTTTCCTACCCTACATAGATGTACTTTGTATAAGAGAGTATGCGAACTCTCTGTTAGGCTAGAGAAGATCTTGTACAACAGCGACATACTATATCCTGCAGGAGCCTTAGCTGTTACAGCCTGTCAAACGTCCCCTTCGCCTCTCCACACCATGCTTATGGTATCTCTCCCTCATACTTGGATCATGACGCACCTGAAACACACATTAGAAACAATTACTATAGGATATGAAGTACTCACTGTACGGATTTTTGAGTGTGAACTGGACTAAGCCCTTGGAACCATAGCCACTATACTCTCATAATCACCCGTCAAATGCCTATGGAAATGGGGTCGCTCGAGCAGGATATTACCACCCTGGATGGAAAGTCTCACCTGTAAGCAGAACACTAGTTGAAATAACAGTAAGACTACAAATACATTGAAAGGGTGCTAACCTGTTGAAAGATGCTGCAATAATTTGAAGTGGAGGGTTGCTTGTATTCAACACCTGTGGCCTCGCTCATGGAGTATTTGGTGGCAGCATCTGCCGCAGCACAACAACCAGCTGCATATTCTGCAGCCCCAGCAACCATCAGGCACACTAGAGAAGCACTAATAATCAGACCCAGGCAGATTGTGTGCATGGGTGATACGCAGACCTCACCTACAGAGGCAACAAACAACATAACCTCGAAGAGTGACAAAGGTTCCATGCGAGTAGCCTTGGTGAGAAGAGCAGGCCCATCTCCGAAGATGACATTGAGAACAGCAGCGGACAGTCTTCCTCAGCAGCAGCGCATCACCAACACTCCGAAGGACGGTGTATCCGTGTTGTCATATGCTGAGGCGCGTGCGTACGAGAGTGCCGGTCGATACGACGCCGATACCACAGCGCGCACATGTATAGAGACGAGAGCGAACAAGCGGTGATCAAGGGAGTGAGAGGGGGCACCGTCGAGAGCGCCGCGACAGCAACGGCCGAGAGCGGCAGCGGGGGCTTGAGAGACGCGCTCGGACACTCTGTATTGAGCCTTTACAGCGAGTACACCTTTTTTTGAGTTTTCTTGTGCGCACTCTGCAGTCGAGTATAAAATCGAATAGTACAAGTTTGTAAAAACATAAGGAAGTAGCAGCGATACTCTGCCTACGCTAGTTTTGCGATTCGTTTATGATGTAAGTAGTTTTGTGTGCCGCGAGTTAAAAACGTAGTGCGCGTGTGTCGAACCTCGCGTCGTGAAACTCGCGATTCCCAGCTGTGTGAACAGGTAAAATCGTGCCGCGTTTGTGCGGCTGGCGCTCAACGATGTGTTAGATGCAGTAAAGAAGTTTTTATTTTTATATTTAAATTATTAGTGTTTGTGCACATTTATTCACGTCCCTTCCAAAATTACCTTTTCCCCGATCCCTCCCCCACGCAACTCTCCCACAAATTGAATTCACCGTTACAAATGGCGCTCAACGTGGGGCCCCCGAAAGTCCGAGTGAAATGTGCGCAAAATTCGCGTTGGAATAAGGCCTAGGACAGAGTGCATCGAATTTGGTAGTACTCAGAGCGCAAATCCCGAATCGCGCGACGCTCGACACGCGCACTGGCAATAGGATATAGATAGCCATTTTTCGCGTTCGCGGGTCGTGCAGTACAAAGGATATGAGCACGCCGGCGGCCATTTTGAGGCACGGCGTCGCTTTTGGAAATTGGCAAAGTGCTTAGCACGGAGCTAAGGAATTAGAAATATTCGATCAGCACTTAAATAAAAATAAAGTTTTCGACTTGAAAAAAAAAATATTTTTTGAAAAAAGTGGCGAAGAATTTTTATTAGAAAATATACATTTTTTTGGAATTAGAAATTTGAAGAAAAATAACAATAAACGACGATCAAAAATAATTTAACTAATAAAGTCCACTAAACAAATGAGAACATCGAATTGGGTAACATTTTAATTACTAAAATATTTTCTTATGCAAACATATAATATTCGCAAATAACCATATAATTACTTATACATATATACATATATTTCTACATGCTTTGCCCACTATTCTACCTGCCTACCGCTACGCTATCGCTTTAGTTACCATTACCTGTTTACATTGCCATTACACTTTTTCATTGTTGCTACACTTTTCCCCAATAAAATAAACAATTTTTTCTGTTTGGTTTGAGTTTTGAAAGGAGTTTTGCCAATTCTTTTGTTGCATGAAAATAACATTTCGTAATTCAACAATAGTGATAACATCCTAATTGCCACTTGGAATTACCAAATGATATTGTACATAGAATTTTGTTAAAAAAGAGATAAAATATTGAAAGTAGATATTCAATATGCAAACCTTTAAAATCAAGAATTTAAGTTGGTCGTGAGATAATACATTTGAGAAATAAATAAGATAGCCTCGAGCGTGAACTTCGCAATGTTTACTTTGAGGAATTAGGGCTTAGAGCATAATAGAATACTCGTGCGATTTGAAATAACTATTTTTATTTTGAGGATTACTTAAGGAAATTTTAATGTTGAACATTTTCGAAGTTCAAAGTCGATTTTATTTCAAAATAACAATAGCAATTGTTGAAAAATAAAATTTAATAATAAAACAATATTGATAAATATTTGGAAAGAAAAAGCAATTTTTATATAACGATATAAACGAAAATTGAGTTTGGGAATAAACAAATAAACAATAATAAATCAATATTATTTAAAACAATTCTTGTAAATAAATAAAATTTGTTGGGATTGGAATTTTGAGTTTTTTTTGAGTTAAATACATATCGTATGTATGATTTAGAATAATTTAAGTCATTCGGTATGTAATTTAGATTGAATATTATTTTTGGCTGGTAGTATGGGGAAACAATCGAGATGTTCATAAAGGTCTAAGTTTTTATAAGAACTAAAAATACAATTAGACTAGATAACATAGAAAATTTTGTTGTTGTAATTAGTTAAATATTTGTACACTTGCTAATATTTATTTGGGTGTACAATATTTTTTTTGCATTGGTCTATGTATTTGAAACTCGAATTTTTAAACAAATTAAATAATATTACAAGAATTCATGAAATTTTTTTTGTAATTAGTTAGTATTGGAAGAAATTGTTTTAACATAGGAATTCGGCTTTTGGTATAAGAATAGAAAATTTTTTCTTTTCATATCAGAATAAACAAGAATTTTTTAGAGACATTTAAATTGTATTGGGATAAATAAAATTATTTTGAGATATCGTAATTTTCGCGTATTTTAATATAATACTTTTGGCTTTGCAATTTAATATAAAGATCAAATATTACCGCTTGAATTGCCTTTGGTAATTATGAACCCTATCAACTATAGAAAATTAGTTACAGTAAGTACAATAGCTAACGTTTAATTATTGGCGTTAGCACTTGTAACTACCGACCCTCGATTTTGTTCCTGCTTATAACCTTCCTTGCGTAGGTGCTTTGATTTTTTCTGACTTTGCTTGCGCAAAGTTGCTTGCCACCCGCTTGGAGTTTCCAAAGGCTTGAACGGCTTCAGTTTTGGGATTAGCTCTTATTTGACTTACTTTAAATTGGTGTGCTTACATTTTAAAAGTAGATTGGATTCGATATATTTGTTTTTTTGAAGTAGTATATTTAATTGGATTAAACTTTGGTAAATATAGAAAACTTTGTGTTCATTTATATTTATTTAATTTATTAAAAGATTTTTTGCGAGAAGGCAAGCAAAAGTGAGCTAATAAAGCAACCCTGAACGATAAATTTGAACCCCCGTCAAGTATGTATACCCAGAAAATGGTAGACCACATAAATAAAGGCTTTGCAACAGCCGTCGAGGCGGAGCGAAAGGTTCTGCTGGAGGAATTCTCTAAATGCTCCTGGGAGGAATTGAAAACTCACGCACGAAGGTCAAGGATAAGGAGAGATGGAGAAAGAGAAATTCTGATAGACCGATTGGTTCGCTCCGACTTGAGGAGGTTATTCGGTCTTGCCGCAGCGGAATGGGACAGTGAAAAGGACAACGATCCCACAAGCAGTTCAAATCGTACGTCAATAGACGGCAGCGATCTATTACTCTCCGATACGAACGTAACTTTCGATCAATCGTGGAGCGAGAGAGAAGTGGATGGCGCGGGCGATAATAGATTGGCAGAAAGAGCTTCCGACCAAAACCAAGCTGTACCACCCTCCCCTACCCCCCTCATATCGCGGGAAGTATACTACACTCTACCACAGTAGAATCCCATAGGCCAATTTCAGAACAACCGACAGGTGCCATTTCGAAAACCCCGCGAGTCTCAAAGGGGTTAACGCCCATCAATGAAGAGCAGCAAGGTGGAGGGAGAACGAAATAAGACAGCTGCCCTCAATAATGTGAAGTTCGTACCGCACAACCCTCCAAAGCGAGAGTCAAACGAGTCGCAGAACAAAGAAGCCTCGCTAAGGAGAAGTCGGAAAATCGAACCAACCCGCCAGTGTCTAAACTTGTAAATAACTCACACATTGTAAACACTTCAACCACGTCGACCCCGGAAAAGGCAAACCAGCAAGAGCGAACTTTTCCGTGTTGGGTGTGCAACGACTTAGGACATTAGGCTTACCACTGCCCTAATCGAACTAGAAAAATTTGTTTTAAGTGCGGCAGAAAAGACGAAACCATCAGAACGTGCCCGAACTGTAAAGCAAATTCAGGAAACGCCAAAGGGGGAACTCAGTAAGGGCCGAGGCAACCCCCAACAAAAATCAGACCCTATCGACACAACAACCGCAAGGTGCGATAGATAATCCTTCAAAAATATCGCCGAATATTAATAATGTAGATTCGAAAGTTTAAGTCGCTAGAATAGAAAGTAATCCACAGGATAGGAAATCATCGTCGAAATCTAGCTCACTCTTGGTAGAATATTCCCTAGGTAGCATAGCTTCGGCAAACACATCGGTTATAGGATCCTTTAGTCCAAGGATAAACTTTGTTAGAACCAACATTTCCCCAATCTGACGATGCAAAATTACACAAACCGCCTACCGAAACACTACCTAACCCTCAATACAGCGACCCAGAATCAGGATTAGTTAGTAGTGATTTTTCATCACTTGCGAAATTTGACACAGCTCCAATCGCAGATACAGATAATAGACTATATCTTAGCATAGAGATCGCGGGAAAATGTGGCTTTGCTTTGATAGATACAGGAGCTGTGGCATCGTTTATAGGATCTAAAGTAGCCGAACATATGACTCAGAAAATTACCCCTACTGAATCATATATGACGCTAGCGAATGGACAATTAGAAAAAATTAAAGGCATAGTGGATATAACTTTTCACATAGATGGGGAATCTATTACTATTCCCATTAGAGTGGTAAATCGTTTGAATTATGATATTATTTTAGGCATGGATGTATTACCCAAATTAAAGATTAGAGTAGATTTAGGAAAAAGATCGTGGTATACGGATAAAAAATAGTCAGACTTTTCTTTCCTAAGCTAAAAGACCCGGGGGTAATAGTTGCCACGGCATGCATAGGAGGAGTTTCAGAACTAACACTTACTCAACAAAAGGCCATTAATGATTTAACTGATAAATATGTAGTAGCCAGAGAAGGAAAATTATGTATCGCTCGAATAACTCCGCATAACATAGATGTGCAGGGACATCCACCGATTAAACAACTCTTCGTCGTACTTCTCCAAAACTTCATAGACAAGCATATGAAGAAGTAGATAGGTTGTTAGCAGAAGGCATAATCGAACCTTCAGAAAGCCCATGGAGTAGCTGTTCTGTCTTGATTCCTAAATCTAATGGTACAAGCAGAATGTGTATAGACTATCGTCCACTTAATAAAGCGACTAAAAAAGACGATTATCCATTACCACACATCGATTCAGTCTTGGATAATCTTCGAAACGCTCGCTTCTTATCAAAATTGGATCTAAGCGCAGCGTATCACCAAATACCTTTGGAAGAAGAGAGTAAAGAATATACCGCATTCGTAATGCCTGGCAAAGGTCTTTACCAATTTACTCGTATGCATTATGGCTTAACGAATGAGCCCGCAACTTTTCAACGGGGCATGGATCGTATATTCGGGCCAGCTTATCATCCGCATGTCTTTGTTTACATGGATGACATAATAGTTGCCACGAATAGCTTCGAAGAACATAGATTTTGGCTCGACAAAGTTCTTAATAAATTAAAGGAGGCCAACCTCGCTGTAAATCTCGAAAAATCACAGTTTGGATGTACGGAAGTAAAATATTTAGGGTATGCAGTTAACCGCCAAGGGTTAAAGGCAGACCCTGATAAGATCGAGCCGATCTTGAACTTCCCGGCTACTCGAAATATCAAGCAACTTCGAAGTTTCTTAGGTATGATAGGTTGGTCCGCTCAATTTATCGAATCGTTAGCGGAAATAAAGCTTCCCTTAACGAAATTACTACAAAAGAACGTACCACATAAGTGGGGAGAAGATCAGCAGAGAGCGTTTGAGATGTTACTCTTAATGTTAACACAAGTTCTTGTAGCTCGCCCCGATTTTAGCAAACCTTTTTGTGTCCAAACGGATGAAAGCAGCTATGCTTTAGGGGCAGTTCTAACTCAAAACTTCGAAGGGGTAGAACACCCGATCGCGTACGCAAGTCGAACTCTAACAAAAGCTGAACAGAACTACTAACAGAAAAAGAATGTCTGGAAGTGTTATGGGCTGTTCAGAAATATAGAGGTTATCTTCTAGGAGAAGAATTCGTAGTAATTACGGACTACTGGAGTCTATTGTGGTTGTATAACCTAAAGGACCCGACAGGCCGCTTAGCGCGTTGGGCAATGGCCTTGCAAGCCTACAATATGACTATTGTTCATCGTAAAGGAGCTTTACATAAAGTTCCTAACGCTCTCTCTCTCTCGGGCCTTCGAGGAAGAGTGTCAACTCGCAGTAACGGGTCTAATCGAACCAGATAAATGGTATAATAACCAAATGTCAAAAGTTTGAAAGGATCTATAAGCATTTCCGAATTGGAAAATCAAAAATAATCTCCTTTATAAACATAGGCCCGATCCAATGGTCGATCCTTTCGTATCTGATCTAGACAGATGGAAACTAGTACTACCAAAGCTAGATCAGGAAAGAGCTTTGTTCGAATGTCATAAAACACCTGACGCAGGGCATCTAGGTGTGGATAAAACATATCATAGGTTACTCCAGTCGTACTTCTGGCCGCAAATGAAAAGAGATGTAGTCCGCTATGTAAAACAGTGTATGGAGTGCCAACTCCACAAGGTTTCACAACAGGCCCCTATGGGATTAATGCGTCAGAGAAACGTAGAAGGGCCATGGTCTATAGTTGCAGCCGATATAATGTGTCCCTTTCCTCCTAGTAGAAGTCATTTTCCTTATGTGTTAGTCTTTCAAGATTTGTTTACAACGTATGTAGAAATAAAACCCCTTCGTAATGCCAGAGCGAAAGACATTATTAAGGCGTTAGACGACTTGATTATTTTTCGCTAGGGCTGCCCAAAATTTCTAGTTATCGACAACGGAACAGAATTTTTAAATAACTTAATGAACACAAAATTAAAAGAATTAGGAATTACCCAGACCACCATTGTCCCTTACCACGCACAAGCAAACCCGGTAGAAAGAACAAATAGAACCTTAAAACCTATGATTGCAACCTTCCTCGATAAAGATCAGAGGACATGGGATATACATTTAAATGAGTTTGCTTTTGCAATCAATACCTCAGTACAAGCATCCACGCAGTTAGCCCCAGCATTTCTTAATTTTGGCAGAAACCCTCGACAAGCTCGAACCCTTAAACAAGCACTAGAGAAACCCCAAACATTTGAACTGATAGATAGCGTGGCGTGGGCGGATAGAATGCAAGTCTCCCAGCAATATATGACTTGGTACAGACTAATCTGAAAAGAACGAATGAAAGGCAAGCGCGATATTTTAATCGTAATCGGAGAAACATTACTTTCAAAATTGGAGATTTAGTACTTCGTAGGAATCGTGTATTATCATCAGCGGCAGACCATTTCGCAGCCAAACTGGTACCGAAATTTGTAGGCCCCTGTCGTATCGAACAAATATTATCCCCAGTCATATATGTGTTGAGAGACGTTGATGGGAATAAAACTTCGAAAGTCCATATAGAGGATGTAAAACCCTACACTTCCCCAAATTTACACACCTTCCCTCCCACACATCCAATTATCTTCAACCATGAGGATGGCATGAGAAGGCAAGAGGCCCGGCCGAACACTGCCACGGAAGGGAATAGGCCGAGCAATCGACACCCATACAATCGACACCCATACAATCTCAGGGGTTGAAATAGAGAGGGCTAGGCTCCTACTCCAGGAGGTGTCGGAGGCAGAGGCAAAGCGGACGCTGGCGCTTTTTCCCGAAGGGGGGGGGAGAAAAGACGCTGTGGACGCGTCTTTGGACCTCCAAGAAGAGGTTACAGAAGAGGAGTTGGAGGAGATGCTGCTGGCAGACAGCAACTCGGAGGTCCCTTCAATGGTTGAACAGGAAAACCCTGTATCGCGCTTACCACGCCCAGAGTCCCCCGAATTTCTGTATGACCCGTTGTTGGGAGGCTACACCCCCCTAAATATCCTACCGCCACAACTACCGCCAACCCCGACACCACAACCACCCCACCTACCAATACCACTACCGACCCGCCTACCGTCGCCCCTATCGACCCCCCACTGATGTCCCCGCAAACCTACACCACGCACCCCAATATATTGGCAGGTCAAAGGGAGCCATCCCGAAGAACTGCTACTCCAAACAGGCAGCAACACCTTCGTCGGGGGAGTCCTGGTCCGACTATGACCAAATCGTAGAGGGGTCGGAGAAGATTCATTGCCCTGAGCCATGCCAATTTCGATCGTGCTGGTCGCTGAATACATTTGCGGAGCCGAAAGCGCCGGTGAGAGTGGAGATTCCTGAACTCCCGGCAAGGTATAGGCAAAGGGGAATGTTTGAGAGACCGGACCCGAAGCTCCACACTGCTCGCCCTCGGATAACAAGGGTGATCAAGCTGACCAAGAGGATTGTCAGCGACCCGGTGCGCGGTGAAGTACGCCTAATGAAGGGCGACGATATTGTATTCACTCGCGCGGCGAGGTCGCAGTCCCCCTCGGAACGCGAAACCATTATTGTGAGAGGCCGTAGAGCGCGGGAGCAGCAGGGAGGAATGGCTGATTATGTGTTGGAAATAGGTAACGGAACTAGTGCCTCTAATGGTACCAACTTGGCTACCCCTGCTGCGTTCCAAGCTCAGAACGTTGAGCAGCAGATACCCCTAGCTCACACCTTAGCGGCATCAGCATCCCAGTTGATGTTCCCAGCTGTACCTATTGGATTAATGGAGGTGCCCTCTTTGCCTCTCCTTTATCAACCAGCGGCCCCTATGGATACGGACCCCCCATCGAACCAGACCCTGGGTGAGCCATCGTGTGGGATGCCACACATCCCCTCATTAATGAGTACTCCATATTTCCCGCCAACATCTCCGCAACTCACGCGGCAACCACAGTACCCTAATCCAGAGATACCGAGCCTCATGACCTTACGGGTTTCTCGACCGACACCCTCACTTCCTCTGCAGAGCCTTATGGATTTGGGGACCTCACCTTTCCTGGCTCGTGGGGATCCGACTCCCCAATCGCAAGAAAGGGGCAGGTCGCGACCTGGGAAACACCCGGGAAGTGAGGTTGATAGGCAAACGAGGTCTCGTTCCCCAGCCTCGCGCAGGGGCAGTGAGTCGGGAGAGACATCTCGGGGTTCGTGTTGGAATTGCAGGAAGGATGGAGATGGGTACAGGTCCTGCCCTTATGCGTACACTAAGAGGTTCTGCTACCGTTGTGAAAGGCAGGGTGTTGACCTGCATATATGCACTCACTCCCCGGAGCGTATCTCTGTGCGCGTGAGGAGTTAGGACCATCTGAGGAGAAGGAACCCAGACAGGATTCTGGACCCGAGGGTGCAAGCAGCCCCAGTGACGGAGGGATACCCGTCAGTGACACCTGGGAGGGAAAGAGGGCCGATAAGCACGGGATGAATACTGACCCAGGACAGGCGAGTCAACCCGTGATGATAATAATGTCTGGAGCAGTGGTTAATCTGGAAAATCCGCCCCATTTGCCACCATAAATTATCGGGTGATTCTTTTTGTATCGTGGCTTGTCGTGAAAGGCAGTTCTCCTACCTGCTACCAAAACACCCAGCGATGCCATCGCCACACCTTGTCCTCGCCCTACCGAACACCCTATCGCTCGTATCGAGAAGTACCCCATCACATAGCCTAGAGCTCCCTGTTGCACACTCTCACCGCTCCCAATTTCGTCTATATAAATACACCCGAACTGCACACACCTACCGCCTACTCTAACGTTTACACAACAAAAGACCTACCGTTCACCCTATCGCTTACACCCTAAACACACCTACCGCCTACCCTACCGTTTACACAATAAAAGACCTATCGTTTACCCTATCGCTTATGACCTACATGCACCTACCGCTTACCCTGCCGTTTGCACAATAAAAGACCTACCGTTTACCCTATCGCTTACACACTAAACACATCTATCACTTATCCTACCGTTTACACAATAAAATACCTACCGTTTACCCTATCGCTTACACAACTAACACACCTACCGCTAACTCTACCGTTTACACAATAAATTCTTCTACCGTTCCCCTGTTGTTGCACACAAAGACTTGGCCTACCGTCCACCCTACCGTTTACCCCTGTATCTACCGCAAGTGAACCATCTCGCCTACGCACCAGGCGAACCAAACGCATACTCACCGATCTTAATGTAATGTCTCGAATCTCCCCTTCTATGCATACATTTCCTCCACACCACACAAATGGCTACTCCCCAGTGAACCCTGGAGTGCAGGATCGTAAACCCTGTATGGGGAAATGTTTGCATAAGAAATTTAATTGGTAAAATGAAAAAAAAAAAAAAAAAAAAAAAAAAAAAATTTGTTTGTACGTAATAGTATCTCGAAATCAGTTCGTATGCTCGCTTGTAATAATAATCGAATGTAAATAACCATGGCTATCTATATGTATAATTCTCTTCAGTAGCTCAAGTTCATCCGACGGTGAGCAATGAAGCCGCCAAGACGTCAGCACACATGGCTCACTTACTTCCTGATACTACGTTGCCATGTTATGTATCGCGTACAAACCTTGTCATAGTACTTAAGTAAGCGTTATAGGCTAAAAGAGACCTTCTACATAAATCAACTCAATCGAGTGGAAGATTTCTCCGACTCAGCGTGGAAGTAATTTTGAAACTTCGTACTAAAATCTTGTCGCATCTTTCGAATAAATAATATTGTAAGCGTCCTTAGTAAGAATATATTCGAATTTGGCTCAGATACTCGCACTGACTCCCTTAGTTAGACTATTATTACCGTAAAATTGTGATACAAGAGTAACGATAATATTGCGATTCGTATTTTGCGATAGTTAGGTAACTCGCTTGGTGATATAGATATAGATATAACTTGCTAGGGAAACTTTCCCCTCTTATTTGAAGCGCTTTCGACGTAACGATAGAAATTTTGTGTGTATACTAACTAGAGCCAAACAGGCAGCTCGGATGCAAAGAACATGGTTCTAGAACCATGACTCGCGCAAGCGCTCCTCAAATAAGGGAGGGAGAGTTTGTAACATCAACTTTGATGTTACAATAGGTAAATATAGATATTCGACCTACGAACAGCATACTGTAGTCGAACAGAAAACCCTATAACTCGAGAAAAACCTAGATTGACGAGCAGGCTCTAGGTAGCCTATAGGCCTCTCTCTAACACAGTACTTACGAATATTTTCCGACCCTACATAGATGTACTTTGTATAAGAGAGTATGCGAACTCTCAGGCTAGAGAAAATCTTGTAGAACAGCGACAGACTATATCCTGCAGGAGCCTTAGCTGTCACAGCCTGTCAAACGTCCCCTTCGCCTCTCCACACCATGCTTATGGTATCTCTCCCTCATACTTGGATCATGACGCACCTGAAATACACATTAGAAACAATTACTATAGGATATGAAGTACTCACTGTATGGATTTTTGAGTGTGAGCTGGACTAAGCCCTTGGAACCATAGGCACTATACTCTCATAATCAACCGTCAAATGCCTATGGAAATGGGGTCGCTCGAACAGGATATCACCACCCTGGATGGGAAGTATCACCTGTAAGCAGAACACTAGTTGAAATAACAGTAAGACTACAAATACATTGAAAGGGTGCTAACCTGTTGAAAGATGCTGCAATAATTTGAAGTGGAGGGTTGCTTGTATTCAGCACCTGTGGCCTCGCTCATGGAGTATTTGGTGGCAGCATCTGCGGCAGCACAACAACCAGCTGAATATTCTGCAGTCCCAGCAACCATCAGGCACACTAGAAAAGCACTAATAATCAGACCCAGGCAGATTGTGTGCATGGGTGACACACAGACCTCACCTACAGAGGCAACAAACAACATAACCTCGAAGAGTGACAAAGGTTCCATGCGAGCAGCCTTGGCGAGAAGAGCAGTACCACTTCCGAAGATGACATCGAGATCAGCAGCGGACAGTCTTCCTCAACAGCAGCGCATCACCAACACTCCGAAGGACGGTGTATCCGTGTCGTCATATGCTGAGGCGCGTGCGCACGAGAGCGCCGGTCGATACGACGCCGATACCACAGCGCGCACATGTATAGAGACAAGAGAGAGAGAGAGAGAGAGAGAGAGAGAGAGAGAGAGAGAGAGAGAGAGAGAGAGAGAGAGAGAGAGAGAGAGAGAGAGAGAGAGAGAGAGAGAGAACAAGCGGTGATCAAGGGACAGCAACGGCCGAGAGCGGCAGCGCGGTCTCGAGAGTCGCGCTCAGGCACTCTGTATTGGCCCTTTACAGCGAGTACACCCTTTTTTGAGTTTTTTGTGCGCACTCTGCAGTCGAGTATAAAGTCGAATAGTACAAGTTTGTAAAAACATAAGGAAGTAGCAGCGATACTCTGCCTACGCTAGTTTTGCGATCCGTTTGTGATGTAAGTAGTTTTGTGTGCCGCGAGTTAAAAACGCAGTGCGCGTGTGTCGAGCCTCGCGTCGTGAAACTCGCAATTCCCAGCTGTGTGAACAGCTAAAATCGTGCCGCGTTTGTGCGGCTGGCGCTCAACGATGTATTAGATGCAGTAAATAAAGAAGTATTTTATTTTTATATTTAAATTATTGGTGTTTGCGCACATTTATTCGCGCCCCTTCCAAAATTACCTTTTCCCCGATCCCTCCCCCACGCAACTCTCCCCCAAATTGAATTCACTGTTGCAATATAAATCTAAAAGTAAAATTTCTCAAAAGTGCTCTACCTGACCCGCTAGCGGGGCGCTTGTGGCACCAGGGGCCTGATTTAATCAAACGATATATCGAGAATCAATGAAAAAGTCGAAAGTAATATAGAAGAAAAATGGCAACTTGAGTGTTCCCCTGACAGTCATTGTTGTCACAAATTGATGCGTAATAAAGCGCTACAGGCACGAAATTCAAATTCATGAGACAGTTCTCCTACATCTAACATAAGACAAAATAATACAAACAAAAATTGTCTCATGCAAGAACAAGGATACTGTTATAATAAGTTGCATGAACAAAGAAAATATTAACTCACTTGTGAAAACACTACACAAAAAACTATAAAACAATTTTAAAATAGAATAAGAGCAAATAAACAAGCCGAAACTAGAAGTAATAGATATTGATATGGATTATAGAGTTGATAATGAAATTGAACTAGACACAAATCAAAGAAATTTCAGTAACATGGAAGACAAGTGCAAGTTACTACACGTATATGTTAATGAAAGAATGCAATAATAGAGGTAACTTCTAACATTTTTAACACATCAATAGACAAAAAGGCAGATTATTTGTAGAGCACCAAAGTTATAGAGTATTTGACATTATTAACACAACTCCGTGCAGTAAATGTGCAAGATTTGGACATAGCAGCAAAAAGTGTGAAAATTCAGTCACGTGTAATAAGTGTGCTGAAGCCCATCTAACCTCAAAGTGTATAAGTGCAACGAAAAAATGAGGAAACTGTCTATAGTAATGAGAAGCAAAATACCAAACATAATATTAACCACAGTGCAATTGATAGTGAACTATGTGAAACCTTAAAATCTAAAATCAAGAAATACATTGAAATGACGGATTACCCGACGCATCCTACTTTCCCGAGATACTTTGGTGAAGTAGAGAGTCTACATTTCCAGCGGAAGGTACCGATAAGAAGAGTGAAATGTACAAGTGTTGACTCGACAGCATCGCAACATTCTCGTAACCCGGAGATACCAACACCAATAAGCCAAAACGCGGAGACACCAACATGAACAAACCAAAATGAATAGCACTATTAATCTGATTACTGATACAAAATGATATATTTAACAGAGACTATAATTTAGATAATATTGGTGAACTAAACAAATGCATGACTTTAGAAAAGGAAGTAATTTTGAATGTAAATATAAGAGGCCTACATTCTAAATTTAACAATTTACTTGTTTTCCTAAAAAGTCTTGTGATAAAGCCATCCATAATTGTTTACAGTGAAACCCGGAAACTAGTACATCCTGAATCATTTAACATTACTGGGTACAAAATGTACTATAGTAATAGTTCTGTCCTATATAGATCACACGATATAAAAAAAAAAAACGGATTTTCTTTTAAACCTCAAAAAATTAATATTGCATAATTCTAAATATAAAAATAATCTGATTATGGAAGATTTTAACTTTGATATTTCAAATTAAGATACGGTGAATCAAGAATTTTTATATATACTCTAAGAGCATGGTTATTGCCCAGGCTTTTGTAATATTACTAGACCATCTGATAAAACATGCAATTCAGGAACTTGTATAGACAATATTTTTATTAAACTAGATGAAATGGCCTATAGAACATTTACATTTCGTATACTACTAATTTTCCACTTTTTATGGAAATAAATAAGATAAGAACAACTGAAAATATAAATAACATAAAGCGTATACATTACAATAAACTCAGGACAGCTGCGGATTCAATAAACTGGAATTGTCACTAATAAATGATCCGAATATTACTTTAAATAACCTTATTGATAAAATAAAAATATCTCTATGCAAAGCTGAATATACTAAAAAAAACTAACAAAAATAACAATATGAGACCTAGGAAAAATTGGATAACTAAGGCAATTATGAAATCTTGTAGTACCAAAAAAAAACTATATAAATTATGGAAAAAAGATCCTAATAATACTAGAAAAAGAGAAGAATATAGGAAATTTACCAATATCCTAAAGAATATTATAAATAAACCAAAGAATTGTATGATAAAAAACAAATAGAATCTAGCATGAATAATCCTCAGAGTATATGGAATGTGATTAATAAAAAAATTAGATAAAATCGTAAAAGGAATAATAACATTAATTATTATTTAACTGATAGCAATACGAAATATCTGATCCTGTAAATATTGCGGAGCACTTAAATAAATTTTTTTGTAACATTGGCAAAAAGCTAAATAATAAAATAAGACCCCTGATAAATGAGGAAATTAAACTCCCTACAATGAACAGCAAAAGTATATTCTTGGAGCCAACTAACCACCAGGAAATTTCAAAAATGATCTGCAAAATGGAAAATAAAAATGGTGGTATTGATAATGTATATGTAGCACGGGTCGCTCCTTCAGGCTTCTTCTATACTTGCCTTCGGAGCGCTCCTGCGCTCCTTGATATCATCGACAAAACATTGAAAACCCTGGTTGGACATCTAGCAGAACCCCTAGTACACATTTCCAACCTCTGTATAGATAAGGCCACCTGTCCAGATGCCTTGAAAAAAGCAAAAGTTATACCTATACATAAATCAAAAGAAAAACATATCGCCACTAACAACAGACCCATATCATTTATTTCAAATCTAGAAAAAATATTAGAAAATAAATCATACATTACAGAATAACAAATTTCATCGACAAGTGCTAAATACTTAACAAAAATCAATTATGGTTTCAGGAAAAATAAAAGTACAAAAGATGCTCTATCCCTAATATCAAACGTGATATACGGAAATTTAGACAAGAGTACTCTTATCGCCATAACTTTCCTGAACCTCGCCAAAGCGTTTGATACGGCAAACCATCAAATATTACTAGATAAACTATACAATTATGGAATTAGAGGAAGTGCCTATAATCTAATAAAAAGATATCTAAGAAATAGACTTCAAAAAGTAAAATTAAATAATATAACCAGCCAATTCCAATCAGTCAATATGGGTGTTCCTCAAGGAACTATTTTGGGACACCTACTCTTCTTACTTTATATCAACGACTTACTACTAGATATCCCCAAAGATACTATATCATACACAGATGATACAGCAGTAGTAACAACAACACCTAAAACCTGGAATGAAGTTAAAACTAAAATGAATGAAATTCTGCATACAATATCAACATGGCTAGCTCTTAACAAGCTTTCTTTAAACACGGACAAAACAGTTTACATTGAATTTGGAAATGAAGTAGATAGCACACCAAAAAATTTAGACATAAACATACAAGGCACAAAAATCAAAAGAGTAGAAAGTACCAAATATTTAGGCATAATCTTCGATAGTAACATGAGATGGAACGAGCACATTGAATACATTTACAACAAAACCAAATATCTAATTTTCATTTTCTATAAACTGGCAGAACTCATGACTACTGGAACCTTAACCCTTTCGTACCGACATTCCTTTCTCGGGGAAAAAGTGACTTTCTTTTTGTATATTATAATTGTGAAGGCTTCAACTAAGATCAATCTACAGATTTTTTTTTTCAAAAGTGTCGAACACACGGAAAAAAATTTCCGGGACTCAGACAACCACAGCTTCTGGAGCAGTGGCGCCATAGATTTCTGTACTGGCTCTGCTAGCTTGGCACACTGAGTATGCCAATCGAACGGGAGCGGTAAATGCGTAAATATTACATTATGAATTGGTGTGCGAGGTAATTATTTACTATTACTCGCTTCGCTCATGTGAAAAACATCTCACGCGGTAAATGATTGCCTTACACACGAGTTTCATACAGTATTGTACACTACGGGAGGTTAAAAATCACGTAAAGGTTGATATTTTTAGGTTAGAGTGGCATAAACAACAAACTGCGACTTCTGCGCTATGACGTCAGCATTGGCATACTCAGTGTGCCAAAGGCCGGCGGTCACTGTTCCAAAGTGACGTGTACTCTCTAGACGCGTTTTCCTAGAGTTACTACCGGCGTTGGCGTATTCATTCCAAGAAAATTTTTTCCGTGCAGTACTATTTTCCAAGTGGGTCCTGGAGGAGCCATACGGTCTTAATGAATTTTTTTTTTAATCAGAAAATGTTTATATTTAAACCAATTATTTATTTACATAGTTATGTGTATACATAGTATAGCAATTATAATAAAGTATATATATACATCAATTATAAACACGGTACTATTTAATATTGATCTTTTTATTAATGATAAGTCAAATCGTAAATGAAGTTATCTAAATATTTTTAGAAAATAAAATAATAAAATGTCAAGTAGTTTAATTGTCATATTTGTATGATAGCTTAAAATTATATTATATTAAATTATTTTTTTAATCTTTTTTACTTATAGGCCTGATGAAATTCAAGACGAATTTATGAATGAAATGTTGAGTGTATCTTTAGCTAACTGTAATAATAACTTCCAAAATTTTGATAAAAGTTTAGGAACACTTGTAAATATAATAGTTTCCTACGATTTGGGCTGGTCGAAACGTTGCAACGGAAGAAGTTACAACAATCTGAACTGAAAAAAATTTGAGATTATAAGACTCGCAACAGAAAATGTCATCTGTGCGATTTAGGGAGGTCGTCAAAACAAACATGATTGCCATAAAAACTCCTCTGGCAGCGCTAAAGCCATAAAGGCTGATGCTACAGCCGAGCTGATTACAAACAGTAACATATTAAAAGAGGCAAATGTAAAAGTTAAAGTTATATTTGGAAATGAGGACTCATCATTAATGTCAGCAGTAAATAAACATAATAATGGATCAAAGATTTACAAGATAGCAGACAGGAATCACGTAAACAAGAATTTATCAAAAAAAATTTATAGTTTGAGGCCTAAACATAAAGAGTAAAATAAAAAAGAATTAATATCACTTATCAAAAAATGCTTTAGTTATGTCGTTGCCCAAAATAAAGGTAATAGTAAAAATTTGGCGAAGAATCTGAGATGCATTCCCGAACACTTATTCAACAAACACGATAACCATGGTACGTGGTGCAAAAAAGTATCTGGTAATAAAACGGGATTGTATCAACCGAAGTTTATAATTAAAAATGAGGAACTTTACAATGAATTACAAGCTATATTCACAGTGTATGCTGATAATGCTATTAAATATTGTACTACCACTTCTAGTCAGACCAATGAGGCATTTAATCATACAGTAACTAGCAAGTTTCCTAAGAATAAAAGTTATAGTACTAGCACATCAGGTGATATTCGAGTAGCTAGTGCTGTTTTGACAAAAAACGGAGGTAATTCGTACTTAGTACAAGTAAAAAGAGATTTAGATCTTCCTGTAAATAAAGTATTAATAGATTATTGCCATAAAGTAGAGGAAAGCAATATTAAAAAATCTTCAAGAGCACAAACGAAAGAACAAAAATCTCGCAGAACTCACTTAGTTGCAGAAAGGGAAAAATTACGCAAGACTATGGAAAAAATAGAAGGAGTAACTTATAAATCAAATGTTGCCTTTGAAATCGATAGCATAAGTAATAATTCTAGTCCGAATAATGTACTTGGCAATATTAATTTACAAGAAGAAAATTGCGTCATTGTTATGTTTGACTTAGAAATGTCAGGGAGACATCGTAATTCTGATATTTTTCAGTTGGTGGCTGTAGCTAATAATAGTGTATTTTCAGTCTATTATTAGCCTACTCAAGCCATTGAAAAATCAGCTTCTGAAATTAATGGATTACAAAATATTGATGGCGAATTGTATTTAAAAAATAAAATACTAACTACCATGCCTGTGGTTGATGCGTCAACATCATTTCATATTTTTTATACAACAATTCAATAAAAATTATATATTAATTGCGCATAACGCAACTTTCGATGAATCCTTCTTATTGAGAGAGTGTATAAAGTACTCACTAGTAGAAGATGTTTCAAATGTTATTTATGGTTTCTGTGATAGTCTGAAAATGTTAAGAAGAAAATTTCCTGAGCGTAAAGGAAAAGGTATATTTACACTCTCTCAATTAGTCAAAGATTTGCTAAGTAAGGCCTTTTCTACGGAATGCTTTCATGAAGCTGTGTACGAAGTTAAAGTATTACAAGAATAAGTCAAGGTTAATCTGTCTTTTGATAATATTTTAAAGAGTACGATTAAATTTATGATTAATGTTACAAATTATATTAAAAGTAATAATATCGCTGCCAGGGCTGGTACTTTTTCAGCTTTAAGAAATATTCTTTATTCGTATATGATACAAAAAATATCATCAAAAGAAATTACTTATAACCAATTGAAAGATTTGTATGCAGAAAGCGAACACTCGCTGATATCATTTTTAACTGAAATTGTATGTAAAAAGCCTAGTATAAGAAAGGATCCTGTGATACTGACCAAAATTACTGATCACTTCAAAAATATTATAAATTAATTATCTCAAGCGTTATTAATTATATTATTTATAAGCATTTATTATGAATTCAAGATATAATTCAAAATTTATCTAATAAGTATTCAAAATTATATTTCATAATTTATTTAAATAAATTAAATACTCAATTTCGCTGATATTTTTGTTACTTAATTTACCCTAATAGTGTCTTTTAAATCAATAATAATTTAATTAGTATTTTTTTTTAATTAATACAAACAGAAAATCATAGCGATTTAATGACTATTTTACTATTACTTATTTTGAATGAATACACTTTACGCGCGTTATAATGCGACGTTGCCACGTCTAGCGAGCTGTTTCATCAGCTGTCACGACAAACGTGAACATCACAAAACAACAATTTTTAATTAACTATAATTAAATAACTAGACGGATAAGATTTTTCCCGAAAAGATATGTTTTTCTTAAAGTCAAAACTTGTTTTATCTACAATCTGATATGTCTGTTATGATTCTATACGGCGTACCGACTGGTACAAAAATTTTTTGCTCTGGCGTTGGACTGCAAAAGTATCACAGAAAAATGAAAATATTTATGTTCTGGGACATTATTCAATTCCTACTGCGGTAATTAAATTCAAAAATGTTTTCTTCAAAAGGTAAATAAAAAAAATTGTAAGAAAAAAATGTTACTATTTAAGAAAATCACTTATAATTTAGGTAAAATTTTGTACAAAAATCGTAAAGTTTGACAAATATATCTGACGAACGAGATGGTAAATCAATTCACGATTTCACAGCATGATTTTTTAATGTAAGTATTAGTTTTGTACGAAATTTCAGATTCCTACAATGACTTTTGCTTTTGGGAAAGAAATATCTTAATTAACAATAATTACTTTTATTAACTTTTTTGTGACGTCCACAGAGAACAATATTTTTGATATAAGTATGTAATAAGAGTTTATACGTCAGGATGACACCACCCGTGTTTAACGGAAAATTATTATATAATTTAGTTAATTTACACGTGTGCATAACTTTTCCCTTCCCCAAGGAAGGTCGGAAAGTGGAAATGAATTTGATTTTAGGAAATAAATAAAAGGTACATTCTTTTATTTATTATAGTATAAGTATAGGTATTATAATTTTTATTGGTTTCTTAATGTAGATATATAACTTGTTACTTTATGTAGATATATAACTTCTCCCCGATATCGACGTGGACGGCGGGAGTTTCGATACACAATGTGTTTAAGCTTGGTCGCTTAATCTAGCAGCGTACAGCGCGTACAGTAAATTCTTCTATGCCGTCTTGCGGTTTATTATTTTCCGTCTAATGCGGGTATATAAGTGAACTTTACGAACGGCTTCGTCCAGGCTAGCTAAACCACACCCGCGACAAGGAGTAACTGAGCACTAGAGCAAACGCGTTACGGGTATTTAAATGCTTTGTTCTATTCAGTAATAGATAATTATCTATTATCTGCTGACCTTCCAGAAGCTTCTCTCGTGGCACACGTGGCGCGGGATTACCCTCTCGCTATCTCTCTCTTACTCGCACGCACACGAATCGGCGCCTCCACTCCTATCACACACGGTTTAGGTATCTGAACGGCGCAGACGCGATAAAAAACTATAGAAGGAGCATTCTCGGTGTGCTCGGCACGGTAGCTTACACGAAGATGGCTGCCGTGACTCGCGAAAAGTAGTAAGCAGCTTCGCGACTGATGACGGGCATAATACGCATCCCAAGACGGATTTGATACACGCGGAGCGTAAGCATGCTGGCGCGCGGGCCTCATTTCGGCTGCGCCGGAGTTGTGCGCGCGCGCTCACTGCCTTCGCGCGGCAGATTAAATTACGACCGGTGTACGCGTTACAGTACATATTATTAATTTTTTTTAACGGAGTATGCGAAACTCGCCTTTTCCTGCCCGTTTTGCGTGCGCGAAGTAGCTGTTTCACACACGGCGTGCGCGAAGTACGCGCATGCGCAGATCAATTTACTTCGCGCACGCTTCTCGTAGGAGCGTGCGCAAAGTAAGTATGCCGCTTCCCGCGCTCTGCTTCTAATCTCCTTATCTTGTCCTTGACTCGTGTGACGGAGTCGTTTTCCCGCGGAGGCGGCGGTATCCGGGAGAAGGACAGGTTGTAATGAACAACGCGACGAGTAACTAGATATCACAGTATATTAAAACCAATAATGATTACATGCACAACGCACGTGCTTATTAAAACAATTGAGTTAGTTTGCGCGCGACCGTTAATATTCAAACGCGCGAACGATACGGCGCGCGGCCATACGATACGCCTCTTCCATGCGCTCCTGCGCACGAGCCAGACGAGCCTCCTCCTCCCTAAGTAAGGCGGCGCGGCGCAGCCTGGCGGCCTTGGCCTCTGCGTCGGCCGCGAGCTCTTCTCGCCGGCCTTGGGCCATTCCAACCCATTTGCCGACTTGCCGCTCGCCGGCCTTATCGTGGCACTGGAGAAAATCCTCCAGTGCGGCCAGGGCAGCGTCCTCCGCAGCGCGCGAGGACTTGCTGAGGCACCGCGCCTCCTCAAGAGCCTGCTCTACCGGGACCCAGGCCGCACCGACTTCATCGGTCGGCGCTCCATTTGGGGCGTGGGTCAGAGCATCTTCTTTTTTTTCCTTTTGCGGCCCGAGCCACGCCGGCGTCAAGTTCCGGCGCACCATGATGGGCTCGGGCCGCCTCCTCTTCGGGGACTCGGCCAGCATCAGTCGGCCCGGCTGGTGCTTCTTCTTGCGGCTGAGCCCAGCACTTCTCCCACTGCTCTTTCGGAGGATGAGGTCGCCGGAGCGGGGACGGACCGGCGGCTGTGTCAGCTGTCCTCGAAGGTCCCCTTCTTAGCTCCGATGCCTCTATCTCCTCTATTACAAGTGTGGAGGGCTCTTCCACTGGCGGGGGTGCCAGTGTCACCGCGTCTATGCCCTCCACTACCTGCTCCAGGAAGACAATGACGGCGGGGTCAGGGTTGCACTGGGTTAATCCAGCAATCACCTTCTTCGCTGTCGCTGCTATTTCTGGAGTCAGGCTCTGCATATCCTGCAACAGGCAAATTGACCCCGGAGATTGGTGAGACTGAGGATCGGAAAACAAGGACGAACACGGGTTAGTACGGACGGCACAATTCTTGGACGACACAGTTAGCGCTTTTTGGACGGTCGGGTTCGACGGGGGCTAATTGGCCCGACATCCGCACGTGCAGGCTTCTTCTTCGAGCCCTTTGGCCTTCCTGGGCCACGCTTGGACTCTGTTGGACCGACCACACGCGTAGGCCGGCCGTCGCTCGCACGCTTTCCTGGCCTAACTAAT
Organism: Torymus aiolomorphi; assembly: GCA_036365515.1. Classification (NCBI taxonomy): domain Eukaryota; kingdom Metazoa; phylum Arthropoda; class Insecta; order Hymenoptera; family Torymidae; genus Torymus; species Torymus aiolomorphi. Next base: position 184,420,940 of record CM070874.1, read on the forward strand.
AGCGCGGTCTTACGAGGTGGACCGCGCCTCTTAGCCGTCGCCCGAGGCTGTACATTCCCCTGGCTAACTCTGTTGCTCGCTGGCACGTTACGTTCGGCTGAAGAGTCCCTCGGTGGTAGCGACTGGGCTACTTCTTGACTACTTTTGTCCAAGTAGGTCTTGGGCTCTTCTGCGGAGACGTATCGCTTGAGTTGCTGCGCATGGACGGGACGTATCGTTCGACCATCCTCACCTTGGATCTCATAGGTGTTTTCGCCTAGAATATTCACAATTCTGTAGGGCCCCGCGTACTTCGGGGCTAATTTGGCAGAAATCCCCTCAGCTGCTGAGGATAGTACCTTATTCTCTCTCCATACACGATCGCCTAGACAGAATTCTGGAGGTCGACGATGAGCGTCATAATATTTGGCTTATCTCGCTTGCTCCGCTTGCGCGTCAGCCGCCGCCGGAACGTGCAATTCGCGGAGCTTATCCATGCGCACCACCCAATTATTTATCGCCTCTTGCAGCCCTTGTTCTTCGGCTAACCTGTCTTCCTCCTGCCTTAGTGTCTTCGGTGGGTCAGGCTGTTGGCCGTAAATGAGCATGGCAGGACTTATCTTGGTAGAGCTGTGTTCTGCCGTATTATACGCGAACGCCAGCTCGTTCAGATGCTCATCCCAGGACCGGTGATTCTCCTCAGCGTAAGATATGATCATGGTCTTCACTATTCGGTTCACACGCTCAACAGGATTGGCTTGAGGGTGATATGGTGGTGTAAACGTGTGATGCACGTTTCTCTCCTTTAAGTATGTCTCCAAGGGTGCATTCTTAAATTCGGTCCCATTATCGGAGAGAAACACCTCGGGGACTCCGAACCGCAGACATACTCGTTCGTTGAGCCCTTTTATAACCGATTTGCCATCTGCCCTTTTTATCGGAATTACTTCGATCCAGCGTATGAACAGGTCCTGAAGATGAAAATGTATTCATGGCCGTGCTTGGTTTTAGGGAGGGGTCCCATAATGTCGCTGGCCACGATTTTCCATGGACGTTCTGTAATGCGACGTCCCATGAATCCTGCTGGAGTGCGCTGTTCGACTTGGCACTGCTGGCAAATTTGGCACTGGTTCACGTATCTGGCCACATCTCGAAACATGCGTGGCCAATAATATTTCCGCCTTACTCTCTCTAGAGTTTTCTCGCGGCCCAAATGCCCAGCAGTTGGAAAGTCATGGCATTCTCTCAGTACTTCGTGTCGCTTTTCGTGAGGGACTGCTAACTTCCATGCATCGTCGTCGCCGAGAGATTCGTCTATGACTTCATTAGGGTTGTATTTGTACAGTCTCTCCTCCGCCAGCTTGAATGTGGGGAAGTCTTGCGGCTTCTGTTGAACCTCTTTCACGATCTTGAGGTACCAGTGGTCGTCTGTATCGCGCTCGAGCTCTAACGCGGCGACAGCTGGCTCTTCTTCCTCGAACATCCGTGAAAGGCCATCTGGGACATTGTTCAACGAGTCCTTTCGATGTTCGACCGTGAAACTGTGGTTCTGCAGCTCCAAAGCCCACCTAGCTAACCTGTCTGTCGGGTTTTGGAGGTCACGGAGCCACTTCAAGCTGCTATGGTCCATGATAACCTTGAAGTCGTAGGCCTCTATATACGGACGGAACTTTTTAATTGCCCAGAGAATTGCTAGACATTCTCGTTCCGTCACGCTATAATTCCTCTCGGCTGCGCTTAGAGTTCGACTCGCGAACTCTAGGACTCTTTCATCGCCGTCAATTATTTGGTATAGCGCCGCTCCCAGACCTGTATCGCTTGCGTCAGTTTGCACCACGAACTGCGCGTTAGATACCGGTCTGTGTAGAATAGGTGCAGAAGCTACTAGTGCTTTCAGCTTTTGGAAGGCCTTTTCTTGTGCAGTTGACCACTCATATTTCCGATCCTTTTTCGTTAATTCGGTCAGTGGTTCAGCAATTGTGGCGAAGTTCGATAAAAACTTTCTATACCACGAGGCCATTCCTAAGAAACGTCTCAGCTGACGGAGGTTTTTCGGTACCAGATACTCCATAATGGGCTTTATTTTCTCGGGGTCTGGCTTAAAACCATCTCTATTTACTATGACCCCGATATATTGGACCTCATCGCGACAGAAGACGTTCTTCTCGCGATTTATTGTGAGGCCCGCGTCCTGTATCCTGTCCAGAATTCTTTTTAGAACCTCTTTATGCTCCTCGAATGTCTGTGATTATTATTATATCGTCGAGATACGTGTAAGCAATAGGTTCGAGTTCGGGGCCGATGACTTTGTCAATCAGCCTCTGGAAGGACGCTCCGGCATACGAAAGACCGTAGGGCATTCTCGTAAATTGGAAAAGCCCTTTGCCTGGCACGGTGAAGGCCGTAGTCTCTTTGGACTCCGGACTAAGTGGTATATGGTGGTACGCACTGCTTATTAAAACAATTATGAGTTAGTTCGCGCGCGACCGTTAATATTCAAACGCGCGAACGTTACGGCGCGCGGCGAAGCTGCTAATCTCGCGCGCGGTGTTAAAGTACGACGGGCTGGCACACACCCGCACGTACACGGCACAGAAAGCTTGCACGGGGCGATTTCCGTGCGAGCCTTTACAATAAACCCGCGAGAGGAGAGTAGAAAACTTACGTTAGGAAGGAGCAGCCGGTGCACTCGGCTCTCTCTCGCTTTCTGTCGCTCGCACAGCAGTTGCGCTCTCTTTCTTTCTCTCTCTTACTCGCTGTATTGGGTCGGCAGGTGGGCTGGCTGCCGGCTCCTCGCTCGCTGTCTCGTGTGGCTCACACGGCTCGGGATCGCTCTCTCTGCTCTCTTTCACACGCATATACTCTGCTCGGCGCCTCCACTACACTCGCGGTAACTATAAAAAGCTAGGACGGTGCGGACGAGGTAACTTTTGAGAGACACGCTGGAGAGAAGTTCTCGGCACGATGGCAGACACGAAGATGGCTGCCGTGACTCGCATAAAGCCGTAGCAGCTTCACGGGTACGCGACGGGCATATTACGCGTCGCGAGATCGTTCTAATCCGGTCAGAATCCTCGCGCGCTCACGACCCCAGTGAGCATGCCTGCTCGGCGCGGGTAATTCGAAACTCGAATTACCTAACTCGCGCACGCGTTACAGGATATTTAAAGCTTTTACTGTCATATATACAATCATTTATATTTCCTTTACCGGGTTTTAAGAAATAGATAGGATTAATAGGTGTGTGCTGCGTTAAGATTACAAGTAAGTCGATGTCCTCTCCAAGGATCCAAGTTGTACAGCCTACCCTGCATTTTTCAGCAGTACTTAAAATAAGAAAATCGGCATCTTCTTCCGATACGACAGTAGTAAATTTTTCTTTTTGAAAATCTTCGCATAATAATTCAATCAACCTTTTTTTAGTTTTATTTCTGCTTAAAAGATTGTCTTGTGAAATTGTAATGATGGTATTTCTATTAAATTCTATTTTCCGTCCTAAATTTTTATTCTCTCTCCGTGACCTCTCGGCTGCTTTAGTACTTTTAACATTGATTTCCTCTGGGTATCCATCGAAAACTATGGTGGAATTTTTGCTATAATTGTAGACTGTGTAATCAACATACTGTTTAATAATAAAATCAATCGATTTATTAGCATCCCAGCGAACTTTATGCAAAAGGAAATCCTCATCAACCACATAAAAACTGTTTGGACCACGAGATACACCGATAATCTTGGAAAAATTATCATAGAATGATGATTTTCGTCCTTTCCGTATTCCGCCCTCGTCAAAAAGAGAAAACGGATAAGGAGCAAGCTCATATTCTAAAAACTTATCTGTTTTTAGAATCTGTAACATATCTGTTTTGTTTTGGATATTTAATGATATTCTCTGGAATATAATTGTTGGGTCAATTGTTACGACTTCATTGTCTACTTTCACTGAAGAACTGACTGCCTTCAATGATAGCACTTTGTCCTTCTTGTGAAATTTCCCTGAACCAAAAAGACCACCAATAATTTTTGTCATTGAAGACAAACCTACTTCTAATGCTTCGTAACAATTGATTTTGTCATCACCTATTATTCCAGTGCTAATAGATATTATATTGTCGGTTACGAGAAACGAGTTATGATTGTGGAAAAATTCTATCAACTTTTTGGAGTCCTGAAGTAGCGTACGTGGTATCATAAAATTGCTCCATAGCATCCGTCACTTCAATTAAAACGATAGTTGATAGAATCCACTTACATAAAGTGCTATATGTTATCCCGCGTTCATGAGTCACTCCACCGCTCACTTTCATCGGTGTCATTAGCATTTGTTCAATTATCGTGTCTAACCATGTACCAGATTGGTACTTCTCAATTCGTCTTATGGTAAAATAACCTGAACGACTAAATTTGTCATATTCCATGACATCCATTATATTTTCAAGTTTACACATATCTTGCAAATATAAATGGCTGCTTTTAGCGTACAGATAATGGCCACTAGCATGAAAGTAAGGCAGCATTTATCGAACACACTGCAAATGCATTAAACAATTTCCGCTTCTTTCAGCCTGAGTGAACCGTTTAGCCAGATCAACCATTTTAAAATAATGAATCCATAATCGTGCAGTTGGGTAGTTTTCTTTTATCGATTCTAATTTTTTTAAAAACTTGCTTTTTATTTCTTTGAACTCATCATTTTGTAGTAACGTATGGAACACCGATTTTCCTACGTGGTTAAACAAATTATTCAGAACAAGTACTTCTTCGTCTGAGAGATTGATGAAAGAAAAAATAATGTTTGCCAAAGCATTTTGAATTAAAATATATCCTCGGACCGATCTAGAATAGGCATGGCCAGTTAGAGCTTTTTCGGCTGAAACTTCAGCATAAAGTTCACAAAATGCGTCCTTTAAACCACTACCTTCTATTATACAACATAAGTAAATGGAACCCTCCAAGCCTGACAATAACTTTGTCGATCTTTGCTTCGTTTTGAATTCCTTAGCATCACTCAACGATTTCTCTAGCCTTTTGATATAAAGGTTGATCGAAAGTCACGAAAACATTTTTTTGCCCTTGGTTTTTGCATTTTTCATTAGCGTCCATTAAAACAGTAAAAATGGTATCGTAATTACTTGGTGGTTTATTCACGAATGGGACGGGAATTACTTTTTGAAATATGAAACGGTTTGACTTGTGTAGACTGTTCCATAAAGCTATTACAAACACTTATATTTTCTCGACGTATGTAATTACCGTAAAACGAAAATAAATCCAAGTCCTCTACTTAATTGTTTCGTATATGATTTGTTTCATTGACATCTTCAATTTTTATATTTTTGAGGCCTGCATGGATACCTCTTTGAAAATTCTTCAAAGAAACAAATCCAAAAGTACCTATATTACTTGCCGATAGAATACGACGCAGGCGCTCTATTTTCGTACTACTGGATATTTCGGAGGCAGGAGTTGCACGCAACACTCCACCCATCGCATGAAAAGTATTTTTGCCGTCGATTGTACATGTGTTATGATCAGCATTATCATAAATAAACTGACTTAATGATAAAGAAACTGAAAATACAATTTGCCTGAATCATAACTTTCAGGTTGACAAACTACAGAGGACTCGAAAAGTTGCGTTTTGTAATAGGAAACGCATAAGAGGCATTTCACGTCAGCTCTCCAGACGCGGCGCGCGAGCGCGAAATCATGCTGTTTTCAGCTTGTGTTTGAAGGGCTAAGATGTATCTAAAAAAATAATCCCCATGTGATTTCGATGTATTTTTTCCTCAGCTTTCCGATGGTGCTATTAGTTTCTCAAATTTTTTCAATTCTAACCTCAAAAAAACATAAAACGTGTTATATCTCAAAAACTATATTTTTAATATGTTTTTTGACCTGCTAGATCGAAAGAGGAGGAAATTTTACAATGATATAGCCTTTTTCTACATAGGGGTTTTTTTATTTTTTCGAGATATTATTCAAGAAATACTTAGAATTGAAAGAATTTGAGAAACTAATAGCACCATCGGAAAGCTGAGGAAAAAATACATTGAAATCACTTGGGGATTATTTTTTTTAGATACATCTTAGCCCTTCAAACACAAGCTGAAAACAGCATGATTTCGCGCTCGCGCGCCGCGCCTGGAGAGCTGACGTGAAACGCCTCATAAGCCAATATACGCTAGAGAATCAATTAGATTTTTCAAAGCATGTTTTTTATACATCACTGATGATAGACCTAGCAATATGGGGGATAAAAATGACCGAGGTCTGACTGAATATATTATAATGTGACAAAGTGTTGTGATTCTTTTATCCCACATTTCATAAGAAGTTTCTGAACTTTTCTGGCTTTTAATTAAAACATCTAAAAATAATCGTAAAGTCGGTGGTATGTAACTATCAACGTTATCTAAAAAACAATTGGGTGCAGGATAATCGTCTGTGTCGTAATATTTTGCTCTATCATCCAAAATTAATTTCGCAGCTGTCTCGACAATCCTTTCATGATCCTTATCTACATAAGAGTTTCTATTTTTATACCATCCCTCAGAGAGAATCTTATTTCTTACCGATACAAAACAAACACCAAATCATTTTTTACTCTATAAATCGTAATTGTGTTACCAAACTATTCTAATAATCTATTTTCTATTGTATCTAGTTTAGTAGGAACTTCTCTTTTCTATTGACTTAAAATATCTTGAATCGAAAATTGACATTCGTCGTCACTACATTCGCACAAATAAGATATATACTGTACGGCATCGGCCGTATCTTTGCTCATCGGTCGACCAAGCTGATTAATAAGTCTAAAAGTTCAAAATTTCTTGAGACAATAATCATGGTAATGAGCGTCCCGCTCAACTAAATCTACGTTTTCTATGCGTTTTTTAATGTTTGTGTATTTTCTTCTTGACGATTATCTTGTAAATTATGATTTTCTAATCGCGAAGTGATCTTTCCCATAATATTCTTTTAGAGAATATTGCTTGTAACATGTTTAACTTTGAAACGATGCATTTTAGTCTGGTTCAATCTTTGGACGTGATACTTATCGGACGCGTTTTGTCCGTAAAAAAGACAGTACTTGCTGAAATCAAATTTTTGTGCGCAAAAACTACCTCTCCTGGTAGTTACTTTTGAAGTTGCAGCTTTTTGTGTGCAGTCTTTATACTTGACTCTCTAAGGTAATGGCTGTGACAATTCTTGTGAATATTTATTGATTCACACTTTTGAAGCTCTTTGTGTTTGCTGTCTTTCCTCTTTAAGCTTGTTTCAATCAATGATGCTAAAGTCCTTTCATTGATATTTCGTAGATGGTCGGGAGATATAATTTTGTCACAGAGCAACAGATATTCTCATCGTGAGTTTCCATCTTTTCAAAAAGCTTCAATCTTCAACAAAACAATGTGCATAAAAAATGAAATTTGTATCAATTAATTTTTGTAATATTTGAAATTACTATACACTATTGGAAAATTACAAAAAATTAGTAATATATTGTAACGATCCTAATTAATCAATAATTATATCATTTAGTTATCAGCATTGATTCTTTTATACATCCATAAGATAACTTTATTATAGTAACTATTTTTATTTATTAGTAATTAAATATTAAATATTTATGCACAATTAATTATTATTGGCAGATATTAAGAATTATCAGTTATGAAATTTTATTGAACTATTTCTTAAGAATAAATTATGCATGAATAATTAAAGATACTTGAGTGTAAAAATTTTGTCAAAACGAAATTAGAAAAGATCGATGAGAATACAGTAGCTTCCATTTTATTTTATTTTTTACGACTACGAATCTCTGGAGTGGGTGCAGATGTCAAGGCCTCACAGGGGCCCACAGTGCAAGTGTGTGTTAGCTCCACATGTGACAAGGCAAGCAGCGTCAGTGTACCAGCCGCTGTGCTACCCAAGCTGACGACGTTACTGCCCAAGCTGCCCTTAATAAGGCGTAAATGTTCCCATCTCGAGGGCCTCATGTTAGCCGATCCTCTCTTCCACCAGCCTGCAGGCATCGACTGCATCTTAGGTGCGGAAGTTTACCCAGCTATTCTGCGTTCTGGTTCTCACAACCATCTTCGGTTGGATTCTGACCGGTCCATCTCAAACGGATTTTGAGGTTGGGATCACCGCCTGTTACGCTAGCCTGGAGCTCAGTGACCTGCTACGTTGCTTTTGGGAGATTGAGAAGCTCCCTAGTGCCTCATCTCTCTCTCCTGAGGAGAAGAAGTGTGAAGAGCACTTTCGGCAGACGCACAGCAGAAATTCTGAAGGCAGGTACGTGGTGCGTCTACCCTTCTCCAGCACTCCAGTACTGCCAAACTCGCGTGCTATAGGACTGACGTGTTTTTCGTCCCTGGAGAGACGACTTCTTCGAAGCCCCGCTCTGAAGGAGGCTTATGCATCCTTTAATGCTGCGTATGAGGATCTGGGACACATGCGGAGGACTTCAACCAGCGAACTGCTCCTTCCGATGGCGTATTATCTACTGCACCATGCGGTGCTGAAACAGGAGGATGTCCAGAAGATACGCGTGGTGTTCAATGCCTCGCAGAAGTCTGGATCTGCTAAATCCTTGAATGATTTTATGCTACCCGGGCCTAAGCTGCAAAAGGACATCACCATCATACTTACCCGCTGGAGAACGTTCGCCTATGTATTTACAGCAGACATTGCCAAGATGTTCCGTCAGATCCTCGTCCACCTTGAAGATGCTCTCTGGCAGCGCATTCTGTGGAGGAACGCTCCGGATGAGTCACTTCAAGAATATATCCTGTTAACTGTAACGTATGGCACAGCGTGTGCGCCATTCCTGACCCTGCGGGTCCTCGAGTAGCTGGCCCAAGACGAACAGCACCGCTACCCTTTAGGTGCTCATATTCTGCGCCGGCACATGTACACTGATGATGTCTTCGCCGGAGCAGATTCGTTAGAGGCAGCAGCCGGACAGAAACGTCAATTAATTAGCATCTTCGATTCCGCAGGTATGTCGCTCGACAAATGGGCCGCCAACCATCAATCTCTGCTCCCATCGTCTCACGCATTCCAGGAAGACGTGTTATTAGAAGTCGGGGACTGCATCTCCACTCTCGGTCTCCACTGGAGTCCGAGCCTCGACGTTTTTCATTATAAGATTCAGGCTTCTGGCGGAAACGGTAGCCTCACCAAGCGTTCCATTCTCTCGGAAACGGCGCGCTTGTACGATCCGCTTGGCTGGCTCGCTCCGATCCTTATTAGAGCGAAAATCTTGCTGCAGAGCCTCTGGCTGACGGGCTCTGATTGGGACGCTCCCGTCCCCGACTCGCTGCGGCTCGAGTGGCGGACCCTGCGCGATCAGCTGCCCGAACTGCACGCTCTCACTGTCCCACGCTGGTTCCGAAATACCGAAAAGTCGGTGATCCGCCTTGTGAGTTTCTGCGACGCATCTGAAAAGGCGTACGCTGCTGCCGTGTACCTCATCAGCATCACCGGCGACCACAATCGCTGCACTACACTACCCGCAGCTAAGTCCAAGGTCGCCCCTCACAAGACAGTTAGTCTCCCCCGCCTTGAGTTGTGCGGAGCCCTTTAACTGTCGCAGCTACTCTGTCGCGTCCGACTTGACCTGGAGTTCCAAACCGTGGAGGTAGATTGTTACACCGACTCACAGGTAGTCCTAGCCTGGCTGCGGAAACCTCCGTGTAACTGGGCAACCTATGTTGCCAACCGCACTAGCCAGATCCATACAGTTTTGCCGCATGCCAGCTGGAGCCACGTGCGCTCGACCAGCAACCCGGCTGACCTGGCGACCAGGGCGTTTCCGTACATCAATTGATCAACGATGAACTCTGGTGGCATGGGCCAGCTTGGCTCCTTCATGACACGCCACCGTCACCTCCAGGCTGTGACTTCACCACCACTCTGGAGCAAAAGAGGACTGTTGCTGCCTTATTTACGTCGACAGAGGCTGACGACGTTGAATTTATCATTAAACGGTTCTCGTCTGTATCATGGTTATGTCGCCCACTCTCTTTTGCTTTTAGGTGGTGCGCTTTTGGTCAATGCCCCAAGCCGTCCTCTCTGGGCCAGCCGTTGTCAGCGAATGAACTCGATCAAACTCGACTGCGAGTCATCCGCCAGGTCCAACATCGGTTTTTTCGGGCTGAGATCAACTTGTTGGCTAAAGGCCACCCGATTCCGCGATCGAGCAAGCTGCGCCTCTTACAGCCCTTTCTGGGTGATGACGGTATGTTGCATGTGGGTGGACGCCTGCAGCACGCTCAACTCACCTTCAATGAGAAACATCCGCTGATCGCCCCCCACGACAGCAGCCTGGCTGACCTGCTCATCCAACAGGCCCATTTAGTCACGCTGCATAGCGGGCCGCAGTTGACACACAGCCACCTACTGCGCTCCTACTGGATTTCGCATGCGCGAAATCACATTCGGGCTGCCTGCCGGCGGTGCGTACGCTGTCTGCAATTTCAGGATCGGAAGTTGGAGCAGCGCATGGCCCCGTTGCCCGTTCAACGCGTCACACCAGCTCGCCCGTTCAGCTTCACCGACCTGGACTATGCCGACCCCTTCGCTATACGGACCTCCAAGGGGCATGAACAGCGTTCCATGCGCGGTTATGTGGCCATATTTACCTGTCTGGCAACAAGAGCCGTGCACATCGAGGTAGTCTCGGACTACTCGACTGCCACCTTCCTGTTCGCCTTTCGACGTTTCGTGTCTCGACGCGGTCTCTGCCATACGGTTTACAGTGACAATGGTACGACGTTTCAAGGTGCGGCGGCCGAGCTGCGTCGGCTGTTTCAACAGACTTCGGAGATCAATGGCTCATAGCTTGTGTGAGCAGAAGTTCACATCTTATGAAGATTGTAAAAAATGGGTCAATTCGTGGATTTCATCTAAAGACGAAGAGTTCTTCCGACGCGGTATTCGTTCACTGCCCGAAAGATGATCAAATGTAGTAGAAAGCGATGGGCAATACTTTAATTAATGTATTTTTTGATTTTCATATGAAATAAATAATATTTTTTCATTAAAGAAAACGCTACGAATTAATTCCAACACCCAATACTATATATATTGGATCTTTGCTTGCAGTATTTACATATAGACAGTAATCATAGTTACTTCTTACAAAATTTAGTTTTTCGAGATATTTGTTAAAACAATGATACCAGTTTCATAACCTTTCGGTTCGTTGACGTACACTTCTGACTTTACATGACTATTTAAAACTACAGTCACAATATCCATTTGTTCTAAAAATAAATTATTTTTACAACTATAAGATAATAACATTTTCAACGTTTGCATTTTTCCTACAGGTGAATAAACATTTTCAATATATTCCTTTTTTTTGGAATCCTATGACAACTAATCTAGCTTTATAGGCATTGTTATTTTTCTTTTTATAAACCCATTTGACATCAATAACCTTTTTATCGGTTGGCCTTTCAACGACTTGCCATGAGTTATTTTTCTTTAAACTTTTTATCTTGGAGTCCATCGTGGACTTTCCATTGTTTATATTCGCTGGAGTTCATCGCCTCCTCGAATGTATTTGGTACATTTGAATCAATATAATTTACATAAATAAAGTGTGACACTGGATTTCCAAAACTAATGGACTTTTCTTTCTATTTGATGTTCTTTTTATTGTTAAATTGTCTCTACTTTTATTTTCTATATCCTTCTAATCATCGTTTGCTTTGTTGTTTACAAGATTATCAAAATTTCTTTTGTTATCTCTATTCGACTCGAAAGTCGATATAAAAGATAATTGATTAGTTTTATTTTCATCTACATCATTTTCATTTATTTCAGATTCACTTTCATATATTTCATTTTGTATATTTATAGATTTGCTATTTTCCAAATCTCTATCTAATTTAGTATTTTCTTCAACTACTTGAACATGTCTAATTACTCTATTATTAATTAAAACTCTATAGCCATTTTCAACATAACCTACTAATAATTCCAGTTGAGCTTTATCATCCCATTTACTTTCTCTTAAAGCCTCCGGAACCTTGACAAAAACTCGACTGCCATAAATCTTTAAATGTTTAACATTTGGTGTTTTGCTAATGAATATTTCATAAGGAGTTTTATTCTCCCGCTGTATTTGCAATTGTACGATTCTTTAGATAGGCTACTGTTTTCATTATTTCGGGCCAATACCTTCTGCGTATTTTAGCTTCTCTTATTAAGCATCTACCTTAGCATCTATTTCGATAGCAGATCTATTATATCTCTTAGCTACTCCATTTAATTCATGGACGTAGGATGGATATGGTAATAACTCTATTAGATTTAATAAAATGATAAATTTCACGATTAGAATATTCTATACCATTGTGACAACGTAATTTCTTTACTCTTTTATTGAATTTATTTTCAACCAAATTAAAAAATTCTATCGAACAACTCACTGTTTCTGTTTTACTTTTAATACAAAAAGTTAGCGTACACTTACTGTAATCATCAACGAATTTCAAAAAATATTTTTCTCTACCATAACCAGTTGTGTTATGTGGAACATTCAAATCAGAATGAATCACTTCTACAATTTCCGTAGTCTTAGTTCTATTATTTATTTATTTATTTATTTATTTCTTATAAACGGGTTAAAAAGTCCAGGTACAAAATAGTTATAAAGGTGAAAAACAAACGTGTTTAATAACGAGATCTGAAAGTGACTTACAGAGAGAAAACCAAAATAAAATGTTAGAGAAAAATGACACAATTTATAGTTCGGCTACATACGCGCGGGTGGTTGTCTTAAACTCGCCGATGCGCGTAATAGAGCGTAATTGTTAGGAAGAGAGTTCCATGCTCTACGTAGTCTGGCAATAGGTGAATAAAACGCATAATTAGTCGAGTGACAAATCTCATGCATAGGGCGCGGATTTCTAATATTGTATGATATCGCGTGAGTCATAAAAAGTGACTTTAGGTCGGGGAAATCCACTTGATCCCTTAAAATCTTGTAAACGCTAGTAGGATTATAATATTTGAAAAGGGAAGAAATGCATAGACTGGTTAAGTTTGAGGGAATAATATCTTTACAGTCTGTGCTGGATAGCTTCTAGCTTTCCGAGAGTATCATTAGTGTACGGCGCCCACACTGCATATTCATACGTTAGTGAAGGCAACATTAAAGATTTGTATAAGGAAAGAATGGATTGCACCGAACGAAAGTCAACCGTGGATTGCTTCATAAAACCCAAGATCTTAAGTGCAATTGTCTTTTCGATATGCAGTTCGAAAGACAAGGCAGAATCGAGGATGACTCCAAGATTTGCGATGTTATCTACTCGTATAACAGGTTTATCGTCAAGCACATATTGGAAAGACATCGGAGATTTCTTCCTGTGAAAAGTGACTACATAACATTTTGCGGTGTTTATAGGGAGACCGTTCGACACTGACCACGCAGCGATGGATCTAAGTCGTTTTGCAACCGCAACACATCAGCTATCGATGTTATATTACTAAATACTTTTATACCGTCCGCATATATAAGGCAACGCGCATATTGCGTATATTAAGAACAAAACCTCGAGCCCAGGTGCGATCCCTGTGGGACACCTGAAGTGCAGACTATTCCGTGAGAGAGAATCATTTAGCCGCACAAACTGGGTGCGGCTGACCAGATATGACCTTGACCAACCATACAGATTACCTCTGATGCCTATATTCCAAACCTTTTGCATTAACCTTATATAAGAAACAGAGTCGAATGCTTTTGCGAAATCAATATATATATTGAGTCAGTTTGTTGACTAGAGTCAAAGCCCTGGGAAATGTCATTGGTAAATAACAAAAGTTTTGATATGGTCATCCGCCCTCTGGTGAAGCCATGTTGCTCCCGAGCGATTCTAAGTAGTAAAAATTCAGAAATACACTTGGCAATAATCGAGTCCAACATTTTAGAAAAGCAGCTCAAAATTGAGATCGGCCTGTAGATTTCTACATCCCGTCTGTTACCTTTTTTTAAAAATAGGGTATATGTAAACAGTTTTCCATGGATTCGGAAACATAATTTTGGCTAAGGATTTATTAAAAAGGGCAAGTGTTGGCTCTACAACCGGAGGGCAACGTTTTAAGAAGTAAGGAGGGACCTGGTCCGGGACTGATTTTACGCTATCATCTAGATTACATATCACGGAGATTACATCTTCCTTGGTGATTCTAATACTGCTTAACACGCTATTACAGTCTATTTCTTCGAGGTCTACCAACGCTGGATCTCTATTATACAGAGCCAAAGTGGTTGGCGAACAGCATTGTGGCTTCATTGTCGCTAGCGGCTCTTGAATCGCGGAGAAACAAATTCGACGGTAAACTATTGTTACTTTTCAACCTATTTGCAAATGGCCAGAAAGACCGCTTGTTACGTGTCGAGTTTGTTTCTACGTTATCAACATATGCCCTGTAAGTCGTCTGGGACAACTTTATACATTCCGCGCGAAGCCTCTTAAATGTGATATAATCCGCGAGGGTGCCGCTACGCTTCCATTGCAAATGGGCGGCTTTTTTATCACTGACAAGTGATCTTAGTTCTAGACTAAACCAAAAAGGATACGTTCTAGGTCGAGAAGCAACTTTTGGTACAAACTTTTCCATAATGTTACTGATGCGATTATAAAAACGGCCAAGTCAGGTCTCTATGTTTACATTATCAAATAAAATGACTCAGTCCGTATCTTGTATGGCTTTTACAATACCATTATAATTGCCTTCAATAAAACTATACTTAGGTTTAATATTTACTCTAGGACGTTCTTCACGAGTAGACAACTTGAAGTAACCTGACTTATGGTGTTAGTCAACCGGAAGTGGGTTATCGGGGATATCCACGTTGAAAACTAACTTACTTGAGGCGAGTAGGAGGTTAAGAGAATATCCCTTATCTGGGTGGGTAAGGTATAACTGGTCCAGTCCCAGAAACGAGAATAGTTCACACAAACTATTAGCACTGCCACGCTTAGCAGGTGGGACGTAATCCAGGTAGCTGAACGATAGGGGATCATTGGACCATTTGACATCAGCCAAGTTAAAGTCCCTTCAGACAATGAACTCGTGACTTTTATTTCTAAGAGAGAATTCTTCAATACAGGAAGCGAGTTCATTGAACTCATTTGAACTGAGTTGGGTGGCATGTAAACGACGGCAATAATGTTACTCACGCCCAAGAATTTGAGTTATAAGAAGACTGCATCACTCTGAAGAGAGAGATCAAGTTGTCTAGAAGTCATTGAGTGATGAACTACAATGAGCGCACCCCCTCCACGCTGAAGTTCCTCTGAGATCCTATCACATCTGTATAGCACATAAGAGTGTAAACCCAATTCGGTTGACATGATGCGGAGCTTGAGCCAAGTTTCTGTAAATATAATGATATCTGGAGTTACTGTTAGTTGGTGCAAGCCGGATCTGAGTGTGCTTAGCTTGTTACACACAGATCTGGCATTCTGATAGATATAAACAGGCCGTCATTTAGCAAATTCTGTTGGTGTCCCTTGAAAATTATTAGCAGAGTCGGCATTGACTGCCTTTGGGACACCACTTACATATTTGATGCGAAGCTGGTTATCCGGATGTTCAGCATTATGTTGATCTACATTCTGGATAAGTTAGCGCATGTACTCCCTTTGCATTGGTGTCTTATCCGTTGATGCAGATATGCGTGCTGGCAGAAGTTTCTTCTATCGCAGGCACCCGAGGACTTTATGGCTGGACGGTAGTCTGACAATTACCGATCTAGGGCTGTCCGCAGTCTCACTTTGGTTGCCAATTCTACGAGTGACATGCTGTCGCAGTTGATGTCAATAATTCTGATGATTTGTTTGACGTTCTGCAGGTCGCTCTGTAAAGAGAACGGCGATGGTTCAGTGATACCATATAATATAATATTGCATGATCTTGCAATTTGCTCCTTAGCCTCCTGTGCGCAATCTATAGTACTGGAGATCGGGTCTGGTATCTTATGCTCCAAGGGGTCAATTCTGGAGGTAAGCCTGCTTACCGAGGACCGCACTGTATTAAAGATATCCAATTTATCCTCGATGCTTTGTATGCGAGAGCTGCACTGATCTATCTGTTCACTCAGCGATTCAGCATTACATTTGTTATCTGTAAACCCTTTACTTACAATGTTCGTGAGTGCTTTGATCTCAGCGGTTAGGCGTGCGATGTCCGAGTATGTAGCTGGTTTGCCGCTTTTGTTAGCGGATGCAGAGTTTGTACCTTCACTGCTAGGCATTAGCTAGGTGGTACGGTTGGGGAGGGATCTGTGATGGAGATTTTGCACCCTTACAGCACTTCAAAACTCCAGGAACTTCAGAAACGTTGCGCTCGGCACATGATTTGTGGTATTTTGCATTACATGTACCACATAGAATAGCTGAAGGTCCCACCCCCTTCTTGCAGTAATGGCATACATTATCACTTATGAATCACAGAGCACGTGGGTCTATAGATCAGAAATTGTAAAGACAATGCCAACTGGCTAATCCCTTGCCACAAAATGGTAAATATAGTACAGGAAGATGTAAAAAAGTTTGCGGAACACACTAATAACCACAGTTAAAATATGAAGGTGTAACGTTATATTTTGAATCCTCACTTCCTTTCTATCTCGACTCGTGTTGGCCGGACAATTATTGATACCTAGGCCGAATAACTAATAGGGCCTTTTTCCTTTTATGATTTTGTTATTACATGTGTTTTGCCCCGGTATATGAGCGGCGAAACTTTGGTTAGATGTGGATGCGGTTATCGCTGCAGTAAGCTGGTCATGGGTAAGTATTTAAGTAGAGTGGTGACGAAGAGAGAGCGGGTAGCGCGTTCGAAATTTGCGCGTTCCCATGCGGCCGTCGCGTCGAGCGAATTGGCAGCATCTCACGGGCGGCGGCAGAATGGAGGTACGGCAGCATCCAGCAGGCAGGTAACAGTTGCTACGATGACGGGAGTTGTTTGAGAGTTGCCGGCGTGTCGCGAAAAACGTCAATTTGAAGAAAGCGGATGCAGAAAGAACATTGTAAGAAGGAGAGAAGGAGAGAAAAAAAAGGAAGAGTGCTTTATCAGCGAGGAGTTCTGAGCGAACGTGAGTAAGGAGGAGCGGTGCGGAGGAGAGGAAGAGAACGAGAGGAGGGGCGAGCAGAGAGCAGAGACGCGTGTAATTGCGACGAGGCAGGTGAGCGTGTTACGAGGCTGGTGCATGGGCGACGACCGCGGTTGCGTGGAGTCCGCGAGTGGGTGAAAGAGAGAGAGTTTGCACGACGTAGTGGAGAGCGAGAAAGAGAGAGAGAGAAACTCGCGTATGCGGCGATTCGGAGGATCGCGCCGCGACAGATTTCAGCGAACGTTCGGTTTAGCTATTATACGAGCGGTGACCGCGGTTGCGTGAAGTGTGCGAGAGAGCGAGAGAGAGAGAGAGAGAGAGAGAGAGAGAGAGAAACAATTGTACGCCGCAATTTCCGAAATTGCATCGCGGCATCGCGGTCGTCGCGAGACAGATTTGCTTACGCGGCAATGTGGGAATGACGCTGCGACGGCTTTCGGTTTTGTGAGGTTTTCGCGGTATAACGTGATTGCAGGCTAAATAAGGGTGAGAGAGAGAGAAAGTGTGTAGCGTGCGGCGACGCGGGAAGAAGCTTTCCTCCGTGTGCGCCGAAATAAGATTACAGAGTGAGAGTGTGAAAGAACCGACCATAGCAAAATGTCGTTAGGATTTTAGTTGAATAAACTGAGAATTAGTTTGAATTATTGTTTGAGTACTTGTTTTGTGCAATTACCCTTCCCAACCTTTCAGCATCGTAGCTTGCCCAGGTATACGACGTCACAGCAGAATCTCCTTTTGGGCGGTAAGTGTGTCGAGAGAGAGCGAGAGGAACAGAGAGGAGGTTATTAATTATTTTATTTGCGGGTGTTCGGGCTCGGCATTCTTCGCCTAAGTACACCGTCGCAAAGGTTCAAATTATATACAAAATGATTAGGATTTGAGGAGCCACTCCAGATCACGTTAACACGTTAAGCGCCACCTGGTAGATTACTATTTTCAAAAGATACATTAGCCATCTTACTTTCTATATAATTTACACATTTCATTTCAGTACTTTCAATCTTATCTGGCAAACCTTCTACTAATTTATTATTAACGAATTTACTCAAATATTGAAAATTTACATGATCAAGTGCTCTATGCCATTTCTCTTTATCAGTTAATTTTAGTGTATTTGCATGCATTTCTTTACTATCTTTTTTGGATACAAAACTTTTCATACAATAAAAATTTGATACTTTGTTGGCAACAGCTATTATTTCTCTCGATTGGTTGTATATTTTGGCATTTTCGTTTCTTGCTACTATCGTGCAATTTTTGGTAATCTTTAAAAAACTTAATAAATTTTGTCTTATGCATTTAAGGTGGCCTTATACCTAATGGCTCCTAGGGCCAAAATTAACTGAAAAAATAAATTAAAATATTGTTACGTGTGCATACTATGTACAACGTGACGAGGCGGATCGAGTTGCATCGAGCAAAATGAGGACTACTCGAGGAAAGATGCACACCGGCTTCGGTAGCTCAGTGGTCAGAGCAGTCGTCGCGAAAACGAAAGGTCCGGGGTTCAAGTCCCCGCCGAGTCACACCGTTGCCGTTTTTTTATCGAGTAGTCATCCATTTATTTATTTAATTGCGAGCTCTCACTCGTAGCAATATAATTACTATAAAATAAAGTATATGTATCACTAATATAACTTATTTCTAATACAAAATACCAAGAGATAGGTTTCTTAATCCACTTTATGCAGAATTATGTCATCTTAGAGAAATCAACTGGTGAGCAAGTTTTTTTGGCAATCACTCGATAGATTTCGATGAGAGAAGTCGGAAATTACTTGGAAAACATGTACCTATGTCATAATCTCTCTGGAATTAAAAAATATCGAGACAAAGTATTTTTTAATTGAAAAAACAATAAAAATTCATAAAAATTGATAAAATTAAGGCAAAAAGAGTAGTTTTTTAATTTAAAAATATACTTAGTCTCGATATTTAATTTCAGAGCTTCATGCTATAGGTACATGTTTTCCAAGTAATTTGCGCACCTCGCATCAAAATCCATCGAGTGATTGCCAAGAAAACTTGCTCACCAGTTGATTTTTCCAAGATGACATAATTCTGCATAAAGTGGATTAAGAGATCTTAGGATTTTGTATTAGAAATAAGTTATATTAGTGATACATATCCTTTATTTTATAGTGATTATATTTTAATTCATTTTTTCAGGTAATTTTGGCCTCAGGAGCCATTAGGTATAAGACCGCCTTAAAATTATTTATAAAAAATTGCCGGGTACACTGCAAGCATGATATCAAAATAGCAAACTACTACTGGGGGTAGTAAACGAGTTCCTTACTAAAAATATCTGAATCTTAAACAGTCTGGGGATTCGAGCTCCACGTAGAAGGGGCGGAGTTACGCATATGAGTGCTGGAAAGCGAGTTCCTCATTCAAATTATGTAAAACCTAAATAATCTGGATATCATGTTCCACGTGAAATGTTTGGACATATGCAATCGAGTTTCTTATTGAAAAATATCTAAACCCTAAAGGTCCTGGGGATGCGAGATCCACGTAGATGATAAGGAGACACGCAAATGAACGACGACAGGCGAGTTAAATCAAAAACATGTAATCCCTAAATAGCCTGGGAATGCGATCTCTATGTAGAAGATGCTGAATGACGTAGGTGGGCGGGGACAAGCGAGTTTCATACTAAAAATATCTATACCACGAATAGCCTAGGGATTTAATCTCCACGTAGACGGTACGGAGTTACGTAGTCGGGTAGCGAAAAGCGAGTTCCTTATTCAAAACACATATCAAAACCCAGAATAGCCTGAGGATTCGAGCTCCAGTTAGTCGGTGCGGAGGCTTGAGACGGGCGGTGGCAAGCGAGTTCCTTACTAAAAATATCTAAATCTCGAATAGCCTGGAGATGCAACGTTTACGTAGAAGGTACGGAGTTACACAAACCAAAAACCTAATGTAGTGTTGGTTTTTGCGGGTTCGTGGTTTGAGATTTCGTGGCTTTTGTGGGGTTTGGGATTGGAGGGTTTTGGTTTTATGGGATGACGTTTCGTGGGTTTGTAGTTTTAGGGATTAAAGAAACTTATATCTGAAGTTTGTGTTGTAAAAGAAGCTTGCACTTTATTTATGATAATTTACTTGAAAACTCCATGTTTTTTTTACATAATTTTAGATTTCCTTTCTTAAAATAGTACATTTCGACACAGGTGGGGAAGTCGATTATTTAGCTGGTGTGACTTTTTGCACGAGCGAAGCGAGTGCGAAAAAGTCACACCAGCTAAATAATCGACTTACGCACTAGTTTCGAACGGTATTTTATACCACGAGCGCCGAAAAATCATACCAAAGTTGTGATTTTGAGGTTAGAGTGGTATAAAAGTTATTAGTAGCGATGTGCGGAGGCTCGTAATTTCAGACTCGGCTCGAGCCAAGCCGCGAGCTTTGATGAGCTTACGAGCTCGCGCAGACTCGAAAGCTCGTGCCTCGGCTCGTGCTAATATTTTCAAATTTGCGTTTAATTTAAAATGTTATTTATACCATCTTACATGCTATATATTATAGGTATTTTATTAATTAAAGAAGAACGAATGGAATTTGTAATAAATAGCAGTTGGTCGTATTTAAACTTCTATCTTAACAGTTACAATGCCATGTTGATCATTAGATATCCTTTTTCGAGCTCTCAAGCTCGGGTCAGGCTCGAGGGCTCGTTTGAGCTTCAAGCTCGGGTCGGGCTCGCGGGCTCGTTTGAGCTCCAAGCTCGGGTCGGGCTCGCGGACTCGTTTGAGCTCCAAGCTCGAGTCAGGCTCGCGGGCTCGTTTGAGCTCCAAGCTCGGCTCGAGCAGCTCGAGCTCGCGACTTCGAGCTCGAGCCGGCTCGAGCGAGCTTCTGCACATCACTAGTTATTAGCGGTCATGTTGAAGCACCTAACTTGATTTTGATTGGTCTATATAGAATAGGCGCCAAAATTTGCTTTATGAATTGTTTCAGATTAAGAGGTTTGAATTTTAAAAAATAAAATTGATTTTTAGATTTAAAAAATATAACTAAATCAAAGTAGCATCGAAATAAGAAAAATAAGCTGATTGGTCCAAATAAACCCCACAAAGTTTAGAATTATGAAATATTTAAACTAAAAATATAAGTCATAAATAGTATTAATGAGTTCAAATTTGGTTTTGTATAATTTTATCTGTAGTTAACAATGAAGGACTGTTCTGATTACAGTTAAATTTCTAACCTCCAAATTTTTATATTGTAGGAATAAACTAAAATAAATAGAAGCAAGTTACAATAAAAAATATTGGATAAATTTGTGGATGTTAGAAACTAAAATAAATTTTAAATTCATAATATTTCAATATTAATTGTATAGGTATAATCAAGGTAAAGGAACAATACGCGTAGCGCACTTGAACTTGCTAGTATTTTAAAATTCTGATGTGTTGGGGAAAAGTATTCAGCGCCGAATAATACACAAAAAAGTGTATGCGAACCACAGATCCAGACCACTTACATTGTTTGTAAACGTGTGATATAATTGAACATTGACAATCTCTAAATACTTATGTGTATACACTTTAAGTTGAAGGTAGTGCGCAAAATCTTCGATTTACGATATCTGGGTAATAGATGAAGATATTTAGACGGAAATAAGAGGTGGTGAATTATACTTTACGATGGCACCATTGCTTTTTACTACTAAAATTGCCTACGAATACAATAAAATAATCAAAATCCATAAAAACAGCCTTTTTGCAATTGTAGGATAGGATATCCCAAAATCTTGACATGATAGGACAATTCTGCGGCTAGATTCAAATTCAGTATCGTAAAATACGTTGTAAATGACTATTTTTGTTTCTGTATCTTTTTTATTGTTGGACTGTGAATTTGCAATGCATTCCCTCGAATTAGTTTTTTTTTATTTATTGATTACACGTTAGTGTCCTGATATCTTAATATCATGCTTGCAGTTCACCCGGCATTTTTTATAAATAAAGTGCGGCTAATTTCGGATCTTTACAGATAAATTGCGGATAATTAGCAACAAAATCCAAAATACTATAAAATTTCAGCAACAAATTAGCAAAAAATACCACTTTCTTTCCTGGAAGGATCCATTTTTCCGATTTACAAAGTCTTGATTTTTGAGATTTGCGACCTAGCCTTTCTTGAAATTAGAAAGCAACAAATTAGAAACAAATTATGCTACTTCTCCCGTCAAAAAATGTTTTGTCGTTCAAAATTTACAGCTGTGGCGGTGCTAGCGTAAGTCTTAAGGTAGCACCGCCAGGATATCTCGCAAACTGCTTGAGCATGAAATCGGAATTGGCGTAACACATTAGCAGGAAATTTGCAACAGAATGTCCGATAGTAGTTTGTTGAATTATTCAAGATTTTTTAAAATTACTTAAATCTGATGATGACCGGGTACCGCTAATAGGCGTCATTTTGATTTTTGAAATTTGGGACATAGCCTATCTTGAAGCAACAAATTATGCCACTTATCTCGTCAAAAAATGATTTACCGTTCAAAAGTTACGTTAGCTATGGCGGGGCTAGCTTAAGTCTTAAGGTAGAACCGCCAGGATATCTCAAAAACTGCTTGAGCAGCCAAATCGGTATTGGCTTAATAAATTAGCAACAAATTAACAAATAGTTCTGGAGGCGGCATTTGAGAGTGTCCGTGCTAGCTTAATAGTCATAAAAAAAGTACTAGGTTCAGAATAGTACATTTCAACACGGGTGCGGAAGGTAATTATTTAGCTCACGTAACGTTTTGCGAAGCGAGTGAGAAAAGTCACATGAGTTAAAAATCTTCTTACCCACCAGTTTCGAACCGTATTTTATACCACGAGAGCCGAATAATCATATTGAAATTATGATTTTGAGGTTAGAGTGGTATAAAAATTAAAAAGCGCCAACTGCTCGCCGTAGCGGGCAATAAAAATTGAAAAGCAACCGCTGTCTACTTTTAATGGAATTTTTGACTTTGCTTTACATTAAAAAAACCGCGAAAATGAGTACTTGTGTTACAAAAAATATGGTGTGCACCAATGGCTCAGTGGGCTTTTTGACCTCGTGTGGTTGCAGTACTCGTCTTTGGCTCGCCAAACGCACTCGTCTTCGACTCGTGCATGTTCCACACTCGGTCTAAACAAGCCCACTTTACGCCCTTACACACAATATACTACTTTGACCCTCCGAGCGCAGAATCGGGTCTTTCGTGCCTGTCAGCGGGCACGAGAAACTGAATTTGGTGTCCGGAACGTCAAAACATAGTATACGCAACAAGGGTTCACGTAGTTCACATACTTTGCGCTTGCATAATGTACTATTAGTACTAATGCGGCTCAACGTTATAGACCATTAAAATTAAACGGAAAGAAATTTTGGTTTGCCGTTGCCTTAGTTTCATAGTCATGGAGCCACTGCATATGTTAGTAAGTTCTCTCGCATTCCACGGAGAGTGCTGTTCATTCGGGGCCAAATCGCATCGAAGAGCAGCTTTCACAAACAGACGAAAAAGGGAAGTAGTAGTGAATATTTTTTTCTGTGTCCAGATAAACAGGCATAAAAATTGACTTATTTTAGTATTTGAAAATGCTTTAATTTTTATCTATATTTTTATACGTAATTTTGACAATCTAGAACTCTGAGCCAAATAGGCAGTAAAAAAAAAAATAATAATAATAATAAAAAAATTATATCATGTACTATTGTTTACCTCTTTTTTAATAACCGAATTATTTAATATAATTATTATAAATAATCTTATATAAATAATTATATTAAACCAATTCAATTTATTAATTACTAATATTTTTAATCCATCAGACATTGTCTTAATTAATAAAAAATTTATTATTATATAACGTGAAGGAATTAATCACAAATATTAAAAATCACTTCTTTAAAATATACACGGAAAAAAATAAACAGTAAATTCTACTTTTTACACAGTAAATTTTACTGTAAAATGGAAAGTTAATTTTACTTTCATAAGTATCAGTAGAAACAGCTTTATAGAAAAGTTTAATTTACTTTTCGGTAAAATAAGATCTGCTTTCTGGAGTAAAAAGTAGTTTCTACTTTTTCTGAAAAGTAGTTTCTACTTTTTCTAAAATGGAATTTCGGAATGAGCGATTTTTTCTAAGTCCGCGTAATTGTCCAAATTTTTGTCATTTTTCGCCATTTTCAATTTCACATAGTTTTGCACAGAATCGATCGATTTTAGCGATTCACAACTTAAATTAAAGCTCTATTCTTCAACTTGAATCGCTTTTTTGTGGAATTTGGTTTGGCTTACTGAATAGCTTGTTATTGGTTAATCATCAATGACCACTTTTCGTCAATTTTTCCCGTGTTAAATTCCCATAACAAAAATTCATATGCATTTAAAACTTTGTCACAAACCCGCTTTCGCTTGTTCAACTATTTTTTCTTATAATATATGGTATAGAGATTGAGAAAAAACTTTTCCGAAAGATGTACTCCAAAAAAAATTTTTTTCGAGTTCTGTGACACAAAAACTGTGACGGTTTCAAAGATTTGCTCATATACCAATAAAAACATTTCATATTCACGCAGTATGTGTTAGCATGTAATTTTTTATAATTTTTATTTATTTATAATTTTTTATAAAACCATTGCAAATTCATTAACAATGAGCATCTAGAACTTAATTCATCTAAAAAGTAGATTCTCTTTTTTTAAAAAGTAGATTCTATTTTTTTAAAGAGTATATTCTACTTTTTTAAAAAGAAGATTCTACTTTTCAAATAAACTGTAGTTTCTACTGTATGAAATGTTGATTTTACTGATTTTATAAAGCAATTTTTACTTTTTCTTAAGAAAGCAGATTTTACTTGTACGAAACAGTAAGAACTACTGTTTATTTTTTTCCGTGTAGCAGCTCAGATCTTTCGAAAAAGGGCCTATGTGATTAATCTGAAGGTGCCGGGATTCCCTTTTGGGTATTAGAGAAATAAAAGGGAAAAGCGAAAATTAAAGTCTTAGAAAAATATGTTTTCCAGGTACTGGAATAACTCCTTGTTAGTCCAGTAACCTCAGAACAATAATTTACGAATTCAGGGGGATTTATATTACTTCCCACAATCTCATCAGAATCCACTTTTATCACTTCGATCTTTGTCATATCAGATTTGACCACTACTTCAATGATGCAATGTATAAAATAAAAAAGTATATACTATCATTACCTCAACTTCTGGAATGACATTATCTTGCACTTCATCCTCATCCTCATCGTCGTCATCATCATCAATACTATCTTTTTCTTCCAATTCCTCTTTCAAATTCTTTTTTTTTTGCTGTTTTTCTTCCTCATCTTGATCTTCTTTCATTTTCTTTTCCCCTTCCTAAACATGAGATAAATATAAATACACAATGATCAATATTTGGATAAAACGTGTTATTTAGAAAAATATATTTAGATAGAACTATTCCAATACATTTCATCTATTTGAGTTACAGTATTATAATGTACAGTATTATGTATAAACAACATTAAACAAAGAAAATATAGAGGTAGTGGTATAATAATAATTGCAAAGAATAATAATTATATTTCCTACATAAAACCAATAAAATAAAGTTCACTCAACTACTGCACCAGTTAAGTTCAAATTTCGCTTTTGTTTAATACTACAAAATAAGAAGCAAAAAATGTAATTCACTATAAATATACTAAAACCATAACGAATTTTTCTTTTCAAATTTTTTTAATAATTTAATTCCTCTTTTTCCCTTACTTTTCTCATGTTTAGAATGTGTGCATAGTTTAAATGTGTTGTTCTCTGATTTCTGCAAATCTGTGAATTTTGTGCAATAATACTTAAAACGCATTTTTCAGGATTTTTATTATCATTAGTATTAAAATACCAAAAAAATTATATGCATAATTCATCACAACTGCCTACATTCACCAAATAATCTTTAACCAACGCAGAAATCATCTCTTTTTATGTTATTCTATCTCTTCATAATTACATCTAGTTATAAATAATATGCCCTGATAATATTAATAATTTGATATAGGAATAAATAATTCATTTTCCATATAAAGTACAGAAATTTGGAACTATTCGTTAAAATTAGCATTCAGAAAGCTGCATATACATTTTCATAATTGATATAATAATTTAGTAATTTCTTGACATTTATTTTACTTACATTATTTGGATCACATTCATCTTTTGGGAATAAAACATATCTGACAGCCGCAATCCAATAAATATTTTAACAAGTTAGTAATACTGACATGATATAAATAACTTTCACTTGGAACAACTTTTCAGACTCAGAGTTCATATTATATATTTTTATAATATATTTTAATTACGTTACTAGCTATTTATACCTCGCTCCTCACGTCGCTCGGTAATACAAAGCAACGTTTCCTATTAATTACTAAATAAGGTAACTATCACTATTTTATAATAAAATTAATCGACATATATTTAAAGAGGTATTAAACTACTGGGTGGTTGGACGGACGGACGGACGGTCGGACGGACATTTTGGCTTTTTAATATTATAATAGATAATAGATTTATAGTTAAATTAATCGACATATATTTATACATATATTTATATTTTACATAAATAGATGTCGATTAATTTTACTATAAAATTAATAGTTACCTTACTTAAAGAGTTACCTTATTTAATAATTAATAAGACACGTTTTTTTGTATTACCGAGCAACGTAAGGAGCGTGGTATAAATAGCGAGGTATAATGTTTATACAACTTTTATTTCGTGGTCCTAATAATACAGAACATTGGATATGCATTTGGTACGATAAGACAGTTATAAGAGTCTATGATAGTTTAAATGAAGGTTTACATGATGATCATAAAAAATATATAAATAGATTATTTCCAATCATCAGTCATTAAATGTCATTTATGAAACAGTTCAATTACAACAACAACCATATAATTTTGGTTTATTTTCAATTTGCATTTGCAATATCAGTTTCCAATGAAATTTGTCCTTGTCATCTTATTTTTGGGGAAACAAAAATGAGAGATCATTTAATAAATATATTCAAAACCAAAGAAATACAAATGTTTCCAATGGTTTATAACAAAATACATGGTAGCAGAATTAATAATTATTCAAATGAAAACTTTCGCAGTAATGAGATGTCGCAATTTCATCACTTAGGAAACCAATTAGAACTATCAATAAACATGAATAATTATAGTAAATTGTATGAATTAGAATCACAAAATTATAGTAATAAAAAAAATAGAATAATTGAAATTGTTGATTTGCATGAAAAAATCAATAATAGAAATTTTGATAAAAACATAAAACTAATTTCTAATTATAAAGAATTACATGATAAAAATGAATAAGAACGAAAATATTGAAAACAGTGCCGATAAAGAATTGCATGAAAAGAAATCTAGTCGAAAACGTAAAATTCAAAAAGACATTACTGCAGAACAGAAAGTAAATGAAACAATTACTATAAAAGAATTACAAAAAATTCTAGCACAGAACAAAAATTATTTGAGGAGAATAGAATAAAAAAACGACGTGAAAATTCAAATAAAGAAAATTAATCTATTAGAAAAAGGAACTTTAGAAAAAATGCCACTGTCGAGCAGAAGGAAAAAGAAGCATTGCGAAGAAAAGAATCACGAAAAAATGTCACTGCCGAGCAAAATGAAAAAGAAGCATTTCGAAAAAAAGAATCACGAAAAAATATCACCACTGAACAGAAGGAAAAAAAAGTATTGCTGAAAAAAGTATTGCTGAAAAAAGAATCACGAAAAAATGCTACTACCGAAAATAAGGAAAAAGAAGCATTGCTGAAAAAAGAATCTCGAAAAAATGCCACTACCGAGCATAAGGAAAAAGAAGCATTGCTGAAAAAAGAATCTCGAAAAAATGTCACTACCGAGCAGAGGAAAAAAGAAGCATTTCGAAAAAAATCACGAAAAAATGTCACCACTGAACAGAAGGAAAAAGAAGCATTGCTGAAACAAAAATCTCGAAAAAATGCCACTACCGAGCAGAAGGAAAAAGAAGCATTGAGGAAAAAAGAAGTGCGTAAAAATAGTAATAAGAAAAGTATAGTACAAAAATCGAATAGAAGCCAAAAAGAAACTGTCACAATAAAAAAAACGCTGCTAATTCATTGGCCCGTGGCTTCCTCAAACTTAATTTGCTTATTCCTTTAATTAAGTTTTAATAATAAAATTTATAATTTTTGCAACAATTTATGACATAAATATAATTAAATTCATTTATGAATATTAAAAAGTATGAATTTTTAAATTATGTGTGAAAAATAAATAAAATAATTGATTGTAATATTGTCGTCAAAACCTTTTAACATTCCTAAATAACCTTTACTTTAAATTATATTTTCTTTGTGAAATTTCACACATACGGTGCTTGTCTCTAGTAGTATGCCTGTCCGTATTTGTGTGCTCTTTCTGGAATTTCCGATGAAAAAAAAGGTTCTAACCTTAAAAATAATAAATGGCTATTACAAAACAAAAGCAGGTACACAACACACGCGCATAGCGCATGTCATTTCCATATTCTAGTATATATAAATGCGTTTCCGAATAATTACAATTTTAAAAGAGGGCTAAAGTAGTTTTATTCTCAAATATCTCTGAAATACATAAACGAATTCTTTTACCCTAAGAACTCTTCTAATAAATAATATACAAATTCTACATCTCCATCAAATATCAAAGAAATTAAAACAATGTTAATGTAGTTATATTGTGCGACAACAAAGAAAGTCATTTTCAAAAATACTAAAATTTTAAATATCAAACATCTCAAAAAATAACCATATAATCTGAATGACATTTTACACAGGTATTACCTGTATCGCATACAAAATAGACTATAAGTTTCAAGCTAATACATGAAGTCGTCATTGAGAAATTACGATCTTGAAAAAAACCGTAAAAAAATTTTAACCTTAAATATCTCTAAAAATCATGAGACAATTCTTTTACCAAAAGGACATATACGATAATATATAAAGTCTACATCTCCACAAAATTTCAACATGATTAAATCAATTTTTGTTCTCTCTAGTTAACATGCGACAAAGAAAATGACTTTGTAAAATACGAAAATTTTCAAAATCATATATCTCAAAAAATAATCGTACGATCGAGATGAAAACTCGCACACATATCTATATCAAATACAAAATTGTCTATAAATTTGGAGCTGATACATGTAGTCGTTCTCGAGAAATTACGATTTGAAAACAAGGTTAAAAAAATTTTAACCTCAAATATTTCTGAAATTTCTGGACTAATTATTTTGTCTAAAGAACTCGACCAAGAGCTATCAAAAATCTACCTCTACAAGGAATTTCGAAGCGATTAAGTCAATTTTACTCTGGTAATCGTTAGACATACAATACTCATTTTTTTTTATATTACAAT
Organism: Torymus aiolomorphi; assembly: GCA_036365515.1. Classification (NCBI taxonomy): domain Eukaryota; kingdom Metazoa; phylum Arthropoda; class Insecta; order Hymenoptera; family Torymidae; genus Torymus; species Torymus aiolomorphi. Next base: position 184,450,502 of record CM070874.1, read on the forward strand.
TTTTTTCTTAAAAACCAATGGTTCACAAAATGGATTTCAATTTTTACAGATTATAGCTATATATAATATTCTGCATTATCATGATTTTTTTTCAAAAGAAGTGACCGTTTAGTTCAGGAGTTATAAGCTTTAAAAAAAAAAAAAAAAAAAAAGTTTTTGTTAATAACAAAAGAACCATGAGAGCTAGAGAAATTTTTTTTTTTAGAAAATATGTAGGTATTTTAATACTCTTTCGAATGCTATCCGTTCGATTCAAATGTCTCGATCTTATCATTAAAAAAAAAACAAAAATCAATTTTGAGAAAATCGAAAATTCCAAATAAAACCAAAACGTATCGGCGAATCAAAAAACGAATTTTTGACCCGCGATCACACAAAAAAAAACAAAGAAAATGAGACCTGTCCGGTTAAAATGGATGGAGTAGAAGCTAAGATCCACACACACACACGCACGCACGCACGCATGCACGCACGCACGCACCCACGCACACACACACACACAAACACATCCATACATCATTTTTCAAAAATCATGTATTTTGATTCCTAACACCTTGAAAAACAATTATAACATGTTTTTACAACAACCAAAAAATTACTATCACAAAGCTTCCTCTAGGAGGAAGCAATTGCAAAATTGGCCTTATTGCAAATAATGATTTTGATGAAAACAATATTACTGAAAATTATTTAGGAGAAATGAATAAATTATTGCTTCCTCCTAGAGGAAGCTTTGTGATAGTAATTTTTTTAGTTATTGTAAAAACCTGTTATAATTGTTTTTCGAGGTGTTAGGAATCAAAATACATGATTTTTGAAAAATGTCTGTATGGAACTGCGCGCATGCGCACGCGCGCATGTGTGTACACGCCTGGATCTCAGCTTCTACTCGATCGATTTTGACCGGACAGAAATCATTTTTTTTTTTGCTTTTTTTTGTGTGATGCCGGGTTAAAAATTCGTTTTTTGATATGCCGATGCGTTTTTGTTTTATTTCTAATTTACGATTTTCTCAAAATTGATTTTTGCTTTTTTTTTAATGATAAGATCGAGATATTTTAATCAAATGGATAGCATTCGAAAGAGCATTAAAATACCTATATTTTCTAAAAAAAAAAAATTTCTCTAGCTCTTACGGTTCTTTTGTTATTAACAAAAACGTATTTTTTTTTTTTAAAGCTTATAACTCCTAAACTAAACGGTCAATTTTTTTGAGAAAAATCGCGATAATGCAGAATATAAATAGCTGTAATCTGTAATAATTAGAATTCATTTTGTCGACTAGTTTTTGAGAAAAAAAAATGAGTTTTGTATGTCCAACGATTACGGAAGTAAAATTGACTTAATCGCTTGGAAATTCCTTATAGAGGTAGATTTTTGATAGCTCTCGGTTGAGTTCTTTGGACAATATAACTAGTCCAGAAATTTCAGAAATATTTGAGGTTAAAATTTTTTTAACCTATTTTTTATATCGTAATTTCTCGAGAACAGCTCCATGTATCAGCTCCAAATTTATTGAAAATTTTTTATGTGATATAGATAATATGTGTGCGAATTTTCATTAAGATCGTACGATTACTTTTTGAGATATTTGATTTTGAAAATTTTCGAATTTTGCAAAGTTATTTTCTTTGTCGCATGATAACTAGAGAAAACAAAAATTGGTTTAATCATGTTGAAATTTTGTGGAGATGTAGAGTCTATATATTATCGTATAAGTCCTTTAGGTAAAAGAATTGTCTCATGCTTTTAGAGATATTTAAGGTAAAAATTCTTTTACGGTTTTATTCAAAATCGTAATTTCTGAATGACGACTTCGTGTATTAGCTTGAAATTTATAGACTATTTTGTATGCAATATAGGCAATACCTGTGTAAAATTTCATCCAGATTATATGATCATTTCTTGAGATGTTTGATATTTAAAATTTTAGTCTTTTTGAAAATATAACTACATTAAAATTGTTTTAATTTCTTTGAAATTTGGTGGAGATGTAGAATTTGTATATTATTTATTAGAACAGTTATTAGGGTAAAAGAATTCGTTTATGAATTTCAGAGATATGAGGTTTAAACTATTTTAGCCCTCTTTTAAAATCGTAATTATTCGGGAATGCATTTATGTATACTATAGAAAATGGAAATGACATGCGCTATGCGCTATGCGCCGATGCGCGCGTGTTGTATACCTGCTTTTGTTTTGTAATAGCCATTTATTATTTTTAAGGGGGTGTCAAACTCCATTCTGCGATTTGACCGACCCATAGGTCGGTAAGGTAGGAAGTACATACTATTGATGAAATATGACACAAGGGCCATCTCTGAAAAATCGTAATAGATTTTAACATAGATGGCGCTACATATTTCAAAAATATTAAAGATACGCGTTTTTTTATTACAAACAATTGTACGTATTTCGCGTATACGTATTCCTTTTTATAATTAACTATCCGTATTTTGCGTATACGCATTTTTATTGTTAATAATAGTGCGTATTTCACATATATACGCATATTTATTACAAATAATTTTGCGCATTTCGCCTATACGCATTTTATAATAAATAATTTGGTGTATTTCGCCGATACACATATTTTATTCTAAATAATTATGCGTATTTCGCTTATACGCACTTTTCAGTGTTATCAATTGTGCGCATTTCGCCTATACGCGTTCTATAATAAATAATTTGGTGTATTTCGCCTATACACATGTTTTATTATAAATAATTATGCGTATTTCGCTTATACGCACTTTTCAGTGTTAATAATTGTGCGCATTTCGCCTATACGCATTTTATAATAAATAATTTGGTGTATTTCGCCTATACACATGTTTTATTATAAATAATTATGCGTATTTCGCTTATACGCACTTTTCAGTGTTAGTAATCGTGTGCATTTTGCCTACACGCATTTTATAATAAATCATTTTGTGTATTTCGACTATACACATGTTCTATTATAAACAAATGTGCGCATTTCGCCTATACACATTTCTTATAATAATGAGATGCAGATTCATCACTTTATTATATAGTCTCAGTTATTATTGACATTTCAAAATTCAGGACGTCGCCTCGCATGATTGCAAATGCTTTCTTAAAAATTGTAGTGCGCTTCGTACGTTTTTGTGTCCCGGTGAAGGGACAGATAGGATGCGAGGTCTAGGTGTTTAGATGGCCGATGATGGAGTCCGGGTTATGCGCTCCATAGGTTCTTGTACCCAGGTGTTGAGACAGCTCGATTACGAGGTCTAGCTGTTCTAGGTGGCCGGTGATAGAGTGTAAGTGATGCGTTCCGAAGATTTTTGTGTCCAGATGTCGGAACAGATCGTATGCGAGGTCTGAGCGTTCCAGATGGACGATGATGGAGTTTACGTGATGCGCTCCGTAGGTTTTTGTGTCTAGAGACCAAGACAAATCGAATGCGAGGTCTAGGTGTTTCAGATGGCCGATGATGGACTCCGGGTAGTGCGCTTCGTAGGTTTTTGAGTCCAGGTGTCGGGACAGCTCGAATGCGAGGTCTAGCTGTTCCAGGCGGCTGATGATACGCTTCGTAGACTTTTGTGTCCAGGTGTTTTGACAGATCGGATGCGAGGTCTAGGTGTTCCAGACGGCCGATGATGGAATTCGGGTAGTGCGCTCCGTAGGTTTTTGTGTCCAGGTGAAGGGACAGGTCGGATGCGAGGTCTAGGTGTTGCAGATGACCAGTGATGTAATCCGGGTGATGCGCTCTGAAGGTTTTTGTGTCCAGGTGTCGGGACAGATCGGATGCGAGGTTTAGGCGTTCCAGGTAGCCGATGATGGAGTTTACGTGAAGCGCTCCGTAGGTTTTTGTGTCCAGAGGCCAGGACAAATCGAATGCGAGGTCTAGGTGTTCCAGATGGTCGATGAGTCCGGGTAGTGCGCTCCGTAGGTTTTTGTGTCCAGGTAAAGGGACAGGTCGGATGCGAGGTCTAGGTGTTTAGATGGCCGATGATGGAGTCCAATTTAATATTATGATTTTCAAAATATTACCTGCATCTGAAATTTTGTGGCACAGTACTGCACTTTTTTGTACATATTCTGGATATAGTTTACAAAATTTCTACCAAGAGATAGTTTAGATTTGGTTTTTATTTTTTTGGTTGAGGGTTTAATTGTTTATTGAAATTTAAACAAATTTCAATCTATTTAGGTTTTTATGAACAAAAAATGTTCCTCAAATTTTAGGTCGATATTTGCAAAAATAATAAAAGCTATGCAATATTGAAAATTCAATTTTTTTGCAATTTTTGGTTAAAATCCAAGTTTATTCATTTTTTAACTGAAAATCTTGAAACTTTTTGTATAGTACATTGATTGGCAAAAGGTTTGACTTTTTTCTGTAGAATGTGCCAGTATTTATTTTATGACCCTTTTTGAAAGTCTCTGATTGGCTGCTTCTTAGTATACCTTCATCAAAGGATATTGAGGCTGCGGCCAAATATTCTTTATTCGACAAATTTTTTTTGTATTCTTCTTCGAAAACCCTTCAAAATGCTTTTTTTGATCAATACTGGCCGAGCAAAGGGAAAAAAGTGACAATTTTTTGAAATATCAAGAAAAATCCATAATTTCAATTTTTGATAACGTGATTAAAGAAACTGAATATTATTCATACATCTTATGGCATAGAACATTAGAAATATCTATTTTCAATAATATTAGGCTTACACAATAAGCAATACCTAATTATGAATTAATAATAAATTAAGCTATAGAGGTTAATTACTATAAAGCTGTCAAAATGAAATCAGGCAACAGACTGATAATTTCATTCATAATTAGGTATCGCTTATTGTGTAAGCCTAATATTATTGAAAATAGATATTTCTAATGTTCTATTTGATGCTCTAACAAAATTCAGTGGTACGGTCCATGCCATAAGATGTATGAATAATATTCAGTTTCATTAATCATGTTATCAAAAATTGAAATTATGGATTTTTCTTGATATTTCAAAAAATTGTAACTTTTTTCCCTATGCTCGGCCAGTATTGATAAAAAAGCATTTTGAAGGGTTTTCGAAGAATACAAAAAAAAATTTGTCGAATAAAGAATATTTGGCCGCAGCCTCAATATCCTTTGATGAAGGTATACTAAGAAGCAGCCAATCAGAGACTTTCAAAAAGGGTCATAAAATAAATACTGGCACATTCTACAGAAAAAATTCAAACCTTTTGCCAATCAATGTACTATACAAAAAGTTTCAAGATTTTCAGTTAAAAAATGAATAAACTTGGATTTTAACCAAAAATTGCAAAAAAATTGAATTTTCAATATTGCATAGCTTTTTTATTTTTGCAAATATCGACCTAAAATTTGAGGAACATTTTTTGTTCATAAAAACTAAAAGAAAACGAGTTTTGAGGGATTTTAAAATTTTGAGCTGCTGACTTCACGTGAAATATCCCATATACCTGAAACAACAGGAGGGTGTAACAAAATTTGAGACCAAGGGTTGAACTTCAAATGAACCTCAGTATGGTATATAAGTTGATCCGCATTTTAAAATATACACCTTCCATCATATAAACGCATAACTGCAAATTGAACATTTTAACAAAATTTGTATTATTAGAAGTATTGTCATTAATAATTACTTTGCATTATACTTGTCATGCTACTGAATGATTGGCAAAAGTAGAGCTACTATAATTTCATTGAACTAGGCTCATAAGTTTCTTTAGCTTCTTTTCAAATTTTGAGTTTTGTTGAAAAAAAACGGAAAAGAATTAATTTTATGTCAAGACATCTAGTTTCTTATAAATAGATAACTAAATAAACTCATGTAATTGTAATTCTTTTCTGTTATAATTAAATATGTTCGCCCATACACCTTTCCTTATAACTAATAATTGTGCGTATTTCGTCTATACGCATTTTTGCATTATAAACAACTGTGCGTATTTCGCTTATACATATTTTTGATATTGTAAATAATTGTGCGTATTTCGCTTGTACGAATTTTTTATTCTAAATAATTGTGCGTATTTCGCCTATACGCATTTTTGTATGATAAATAATTGTGCGCATTTCGCATATACGCATTATTTATTATGAATAATTGTGCGTATTTCGCCTATACGCATTTTAATATTTACTATTTTTTTTATTACAAACACATGTCAATTTGAACGTAATTACGTTCGAATAAGTATTTATTTATAATCACGATTTTTACTTATAGTATAAAATTACGTGATTAGTAATACTTTAAGTTTTGACATGTCCAACACCTATTAGCCAAAAACTACGGAGCGCACCACCTAAATATCGTCACCGGCTTCCCCGAAGACCTGGACCACGTATTAGATGCGCCCTGATATCCAAACGCAAAAGACTACAAAGCGCACCACCTAGACCTCGTCATCGGCTACCCTGAACACCTGCACTGCGTATTAGATGCGCCCTGATATTTTAATGCAAAAAACCTAGACTCCATCATCGGCTACCACAAAGACCTAAACCACGCATTTGATACGTTCCACCATCTAGAGACAAAAAACTACGGGCGCACGACCTAGACATCATCATCGGCTACCCCGAACACTTTGACTACGTATTAGATGCGTCCTGGGATCTAAACGCAAAAAACTTCGGAGCGCATCACCTCGACTCCATCATTGACCACCTCAAAGACCTAGACGACGCATTCGATGCTTTCAATTATCGATAAGTAACACTTCCTTATAATAGTTGTCATTTCCGTATTAGCAGGTAGCAACCGTTACCGCTATAGTATTTCTCCCTTACAATTGAAGGTGGAAGCAATGTATACTAAAATCGTGTGATGCTGTTACGTCGGTATATGCCGCTGATCCAACGATCGTATAATTGTGTAACTGTTGTAGTATGAAAAGCAACATACCGTAAAAGTATGGGTCCCTTACTAAGATTGCTAAAACCACCTTACTTATATAGTAAAGGAACTCCTATACTCCACGAGTAAGCCGTTTTAACTGTAGCAGTAAGAGTTTTCTTTCCGTGTGCACCCGCAGAAAACTGTTACTTTTTGGGGAGATATAATTCGTACCTAAAAATCAGGTGTGCCCTAAATACTGACATTAGTCTAGGCACCAGGGGGGTTTCCGTGGCCGATGGATGTCCACGCCTCTACCAAAGCTTTTCTTACGTATTTTTGTCTGCTGATTCTGAATTTCGAAGGTGGACAGTCGCCAGAATGTTAGTTTTTTGTTATTAACAATTTAATTGTTTAAACTGCGGCCAAATCAATATGATTAATTATAACTGAATCCTAACTGTCTAAAACTGTAGTAAATTGATCTAGAATTATGCACGTTTGCGCTCGAATTCGCGACTTATTGCACTAAATTTGCAATAATTCGGGTTCTAATTAAAATTTTTCAATTCTGAAAAAACGAGGATATTCTAGATCAAATTACTACAGTTTTAGGCAGTTAGGATTCAGTTATAATTAATCATATTGATTTGGCAGCAATTTAAACAATTAAATTGTTAATAACAAAAAACTAACAGTCTGGCGACGTTCCACCTTCGAAATTCAGAATCAGCAGTCAAAAATACGTAAGAAAAGCTTTGGTGGAAGTGTGGACATCCATCGGCCACGGAAACCCCCCTGGCGCCTAGACTACATCTCGAGTCTGTCGCGGGAGCGCAGACATTCAAGTATACCTTCGTCGTCCCTTCTCCGTCGTGTCCGCCTAGGTGATGTCCTCAGGAAGTGGTAGTTGCGTTGGCTGCCCTCGAGGAAAGTAGAATGATATGAAGACCTGTTGTCTTCTGCAGGAGCTCTTCGCCTAGAGCAAAACAAAATATATTAATAATGTTTTAGGCAGTGGGGATGAGGAGAGCAGTATCAAACTGCCAGGAACAGAGGAGTACACAGATGGAAAGTTGGAGGCTAGGTTCAGCTATACTACAGGATAAAGTCCAAATCCGAAGTGAAGTACTTACTCGAGTCTGTCACGGAAGCGCGAACTACATTCAACTACACCTTCGCCCTCCCTTCTCCGTTGTGTTCGCCTAGGTGATGTCCTCGGGAAGTGGTAGTTGCGTTGGCTGTCCTCGAGAAGAGTAGAATTATATGAAGACTTGTTGTCTTCTACAGGAGCTCTTCACCTAGGACAATACAAAATATATTAATAATGTATTAAGGAGTAGGGATGAGGATAGCAGTATCGAACTGCCAGGAACAGAGGAGTAGACCGATGGAAAGCTGGAGACTAGGTTCGGCTGTACTACAAGATAAAGTCCAAATCCGAAGTGAAATACTTACTCGAGTCTGGCACAGGAGATCAAACTATATTTATATACACCTTCGCTCTCACTTCTACGATATGTTTGTCTAGCTGATGTCTTCAGGACGTGGTAGTTGTGTTGGCTGCCCTGGAGGAGAGTAGAATTATATGAAGACGTGTTGTCTTCTGCAGGAGCTCTTCGCCTAGGGCAAAACAGAATATATTAATAAAGTGTTAAGCAGTATAGGAATGAGGATAGCAGTATCGACCTGCCAGAAACAGAGGGAGTAGATAGATGGAAAGTTAAGATATCTGTAGAAAATGGAAAGGGTCTTTGGAATGAAAAGTCGAAAAAGTGCATGTGCATTTCCAACTAAGACCTCATCACCCTCGCTTAAAGTTTACCAGAATGTTAACACACAATCCAATACATGTTGAGGCATTGTATATTAAATTTTAGATCTTTTCAATCAGCCAGTGTAGGCGAAATAACTTTTTTTCTTGAACATTTCTTAAAAAGAGCATACAAATTGCAATATCTCCACACTTGCTAATTATTTAGATTTGAAACTTGATAAACAATATCCCTCAGCATGTATTACATAGTGTGTGTAAAGTTTGAAATATTTGTAGAGAATGGAAAGGGATCATTGAAATGAGAAGTCGAAAAAGCGCGTGTGCATTTCCAATGTAGACCTCCTCACCCTCGCTTAAAGTGTGTGAGAATGTTTACACACAATCCAGTACATACTGAGGCATTGTATATTAGGTTTCAGATCTACTCAATCAGCCAGTTTGGAGGAAATTACTTTTCTTTCTTAAAAATTTCTTGAAAAAGCACAAAAATTGCAATATCCCCAGACTTGCTAATTATGTAGATCTGAAACTTGATAAACCGTCCCTCAGCATGTATGCCATTATGTATGGAAAGTTTAAGATACTTGTAGGGAATGGAACGGGATCTTTGGAACGAATTGTCGAAAAGCCGCATGTGCATTTGCGACAAAAACCTCCTCACACTTTCTCATAGTTTACCAGAATGTTCTCACATAATGCAATGCATGCTGAGGCATTGCATATTGAGTTTCAGATATACTCCATCAGCCAGTTTGGAGGAAATGACTTTTCTTTCTTAAAAATTTCCTGAAAAAGCACAAAAATTGCAATATCTCCAGATTTGCTATTTATGTAGATCTGAAACTTGATAAACTGTCCCTCAGCATATATTGCACGGTGTGTGTAAAGTTTAAGATATGTTGAGAGAATGGAAAGGGATCTTTGGACTGAAAAGTCGAAAAAGCGCAAGTGCATTTCCAACTAAGACCTCCTGACCATTGCTCAAAGCTTACCAGAATGTTAACACGCAATCCAATACATGTTAAGGCATTGTATATTAAATTTTAGATCTTTTCAATCAGCCAGTGTACGGGAAATAACTTTTTTTCTTGAACATTTCTTAAAAAGAGCATACAAATTGCAATATCTCCACACTTGCTAATTATTTAGATCTGAAACTTGATAAACAATACCTCAGCATGTGTTACATAGTGTGTGTAAAGTTTGAAATATTTGTAGAGAATGGAAAGGGATCTTTGAAATGAAAAGTCGAAAAAGCGCGTGTGCATTTCCAATGTAGACCTCCTCACCCTCGCTAAAAGTGTATGAGAATGTTTACACACAATCCAGTACATACTGAGGCATTGTGTATTAGGTTTCAGATCTATTCAATCAGCCAGTTTGGAGGAAATTACTTTTCTTTCTTAAAAATTTCCTGAAAAAGCACAAAAATTGCAATATCTCCAGACTTACTAATTATGTAGATCTGAAACTTGATAAACTGTCCCTCAGCATGTATTCCATTATGTATGGAAAGTTTAAGATACTTGTAGAGAATGGAAAGGGATCTTTGGAACGAAATGTTAAAAAGCCGCATGTGCATTTGCGACAAAAACCTCCTCACTCTTTCTCATAGTTTACCAGAATGTTCTCACACAATGCAATGCATGCTGAGGCACTGTATATTAAATTTAGATCTTTTCAATCAGCCAGTGTAGGGAAATAACTTTTTACTTGAACATTTCTTAAAAAGAGCATACAAATTGCAATATCTCCTCACTTGCTAATTATTTAGATCTTAAACTTGATAAACAGTCCCTCAGCATGTATTATATAGTGTGTGTAAAGTTTGAAATATTTGTAGAGAATGGAAAGGGATCTTTGAAATGAAAAGTCGAAAAAGCGCGTGTGCATTTCCAAGGTAGACCTCCTCATCCTCGCTTAAAGTTTATGAGAATGTTTACACACAATCCAGTACATGCTGAGGCATTGTATATTAGATTTCAGATCTACTCAATCAGCCAGTTTGGAGGAAATGACTTTTCTTGAAAATATTTTGAAAAATACACAGAAAATGCAGTATCTCCACACTTGCTGATTATTTAGATCTGTAATCTTTGGAATGAAAAGTCGAAAAAGCGCATCAAATCTACAGTTGGCCGTTGTTATTTATACGCCAGATTGCTAGATAGGTATACCTATATATACGTAAAACCTAACCTTCAATTTTCTTTAGCCGAAGAATTGACGCTTGATTAAAGAAAAAAATAGGCAAGGATTGACGCTTGACTAAAGAAATAATAGTCCCTTCCATGTCAGACTTTCAAAACAGTGATTTTTACACGTTTCTAAGTGGGTTATAGGTTATTTGTACGACAGATCTGTCGTACAAATAACAACGCCGTAAAATAAATAAATTCTTGAATGACTTACTTTTCTGTCTTACGGCGGGGCCAAGTCCAAGCGGCACGGTCCGTTGGGTGTGCACGCATACGGTGCGGTACGGACGCTACGGTCTGCGAGGTGGGCGGCTGATGCGGCGCTCCAGGCTGCGCCGTCTGCGAGCGGTCCAGGCGGCAGGCACACCGATGACACGTCGATAAGCATCAATGGATAGAGGAGGGCACAGTTGGCGAAGGTGGCGGCGGAGGTGGTGGCGGCAACACGGGACCGCCTCTCGGAGGGCCTAGGCCCAGGCATCGGCGATGGACAGCTCAGCTGTGCTGCAGCCAGCAGTGCATGCGCGTACACACACACGGGCAAGGCCGCGCCGCTGGCCGCTGCCGTCGCTGCCGTCGCCGACTCGCGAATCTCGCGATGCTACATATTACCCATATGGTACAATAATCTATTTTTTTTTTATAATATTATGCATAATCATGAGTGCATTGCCCTCCGTAATGACATTATGAATCATTCTGCAAAGTTTCACGTCGATATTTTAAGGCATCTGAGAATGGCATTTGAACGAAATTTTCGTTCAAATGCCATTCTTAGACGCTTTTGAATATTGACTTGGCATTTTGCAGAATGATTAATAATGTAATTACGAAGGGCAATGCACTCATTATTTTTCATATATCGTTATATTTTTTTTTTCTATTAAAAACAATATATTTTTTGCTCGATCGGTAAAAATTGAGTTTGACACCCCCTTAAGGTTAGAACCTTTTTCTTACATCGGAAATTCTAGAAAGAGCACACAAATACGGACAGGCATACTACTAGAGACAAGTACCCTATGAGTGAAATTTCACAAAGAAAATATAATTTGAAGTAAAGGTTATTTAGGAATTTTAAAAGGTTTTGACGATAATATTACAATCAATTATTTTATTTATTTTTCGCACATAATTAAAAAATTATACCTATTGTTTTATTCATATTTTAAAAATTAAAAATTTTTAATCTTCATAAATGAATTTAATTATAATTATGTCATAAATTGTTGCAAAAATTATAAATTTGTTATTAAAAATTCATTAAAGGAATAAGCAAATTAAGTTTTAGGAAGCCACGGACCAATGAATTGGCAGCGGTTTGTATATATTATAATGCGAATCATTTTCTTTGTGAAATGAATATTGAGAAATGTTTTTCTAATTGTTGTCATAATGGAAAAGTTTTATTTAGTAATGAAGACTTATATCCGGAACAACTAAAACAACTCATGGTAAGTAACACTAAGGATAGCAAAAATTTTATGAATAACATCAGAATATATAATAATTTGTTAGCATTTGCAAGTTTTGGAGCGAAATTATTAACATTCCCTATCGCAGGCCCGCAAGTTTTTCGTATTTACTGACAAACTTATCATAATTCATATTCTTTAAATCCTGAAAGTGAAAAACTAAGTAAATAACATTAGACTTCAAAATCAAAATATTAAAAATTGTTCACTATCATTATTGACTGAATTAGATAATTTAACCCGTACTATTCATCCCTATTCTATGGCATATAAAATGATGCATGAGATAGAAAAGGAAGAATATAAAAAAGCAGAGAAATGTGAATTATTACCGAAAGAAGTTAAAATGTATACGGCTAGAAACAATACTCTTGATCAGAAGAATAATGGTGCTGTTGCATGTAATGAAGTAGCAACAGTTTATGTTGGTGAAGATTGTCTTTCTCAAAGTGAAAGAGATGTTTGTATTTATTCTAAAAGTTCAGATGCATGTAGAATACCAATTATTAGTCAACATATTGATCCAATGATTTATTCGCTATTGTTTCCTCGTGGCGAATGCGATTGATGTCCAAATTTGAAATGTTTAGATAAAAATGGCAAAAAAATATAAACTACTACATTATAATATTATAGTTACAATTATAGTTACTCACTAACGTTAGCGGATTGTCTCGCGCAATCATGTACTTCTGACTTCACTTATAATTATAACTCCTGAAGAGGAACAGAGAATAAATGTCCGAAACATTGAGTAATATAAAAAAATGTTGGTGTTTTATTGATGAATCCCACCACTAAATAAGATATCGACTTTGATAGTAATGAGGCCAGTAATTTCTTTTAATCAACAAATTATTCTGAGTCTACCAGTAGCAGCTACAAAATTATAGTTACAAGTTAAGTATTAGAGAAAATTTTAATCCATGCTTAAGTGCTAGAAAGCTTACTTAGCAATTTATTGTTGACGCTTGGACAAAAATTGAAAGTTGTAGATCACATTATATTAGAAAAGAGCAAGATTCTTTCAGAACAGGGATGTATAAAGGTTTAATGGATTATATATACAATAAAGCAGCAAATTCAAATTCTGTAATTGGAAAAATGGTTATTTTACCTTCATCATTTCCTAGAAGTCCCCGTGGTATCCAACAAAATTTTTTAGACTCGATGACTATATGTCAAAATTTGGCAAACCAGATTTATTTTTAACTATGACCTGAAATCCACATTGGAAAGAAATAGCAGAAAATATCAATGAAAATGAAAATGTAATAGGTAGACCTGATATTGTTACTCGCGTTATTCATGAGAAAATTAATATTTTAAAAGATGAATATTGAAAAATAATATTTTTGGGAAAGTTATACCTTTTATATATGTTATTGAGTTTCAGAAACGAGGGTTACCACATATTCACATGCTGCTTTATTTACAGGATAATGATAAATTATTCAATACTGAATTAATTGATAGTGTAGTTACTGCTGAAATTCCAGATGAAAATTTGTATCCAGAGGACTACAAATTAGTTAAACAACATATGATCCATGGTCCTTGTGGATATCAAATTCACCCTGTGTGAATGAAGATAAAAGTAAATGTACAAAAATTTTCCAAAGTAACATAATGAGGAAACAATTTTTCTTAACGTTGGAAGTTATCCAGTATACAAAAGAAGGAATGATGGTAAAAAAATTATATTTTCATCACAAAAAATTGCAGACAATCGTTTTGGTGTGCCATATAACCCGTATTTATTACTTAAACTTCTCTGCCATATTAATATTGAAGTTTGCAATATTATTAAGTCTATAAAATATTTATTCAAATACTTTTACAATGGTCCTGATACAGACATAATTTGTTTAAGTAATTCAGAAAACACAATTAAAGATCATGCAGATATTTCTGTAAGAACACTGAATTATGATGAAATAGAACTAGATGTATCTGCGAGGTATATATGTCCTCCTGAAGCAATGTATCGGATTTATAAGTTTAAATTACACAATCAATCACATGCAGTATGTATATTTCAAGCATGGTTCTGAGAAAGAAATGATCGATAAAAATTTTGGTACAATATTAACGGCATGGTTTGACTTAAATAACACTGACCATGCTGCAAAACAATATTTATATAACGAAATTCCTAATCATTATGTTTTCGATAAAAATTCAAAGACGTGGAATCCGAGAAAAAAAGTGTGGAAACCAGTTTTAAGTAGAATGTACTTTGGCAGTCCTAAAGATCGAGAACACTTTTATTTGAGATTACATTTGTTACATGTCCGTGGCGGAACGTGTTTCGAAGCTTTGAGAACTGTTGATAACAAAATTTTACCGACGTTTTATGAGGCCGCCATCGCTCGTAAAATAATAAAAACAGACGATGAATGGGATCATTGTTTACTAGAAACCGTAAATTTTCAATTTCCAAATGCATTGTGTTAACTTTTTAGTTTCATTTTGATTTTTCACAATCCTATAAATGCACGAGAGTTATACGATAAATATAAATTGAATTTATAAATCCAGAAATTAATTAACAATACATTATCACTTCATGGTTTTTCTATACAAGATTTTGGATTACCAGATATTTCTAATGAATTGATGAAATATAATGATGACATAGAAGATGACATATCATACTCTTATTAATGAAGATGAACTTGTGAAAAAAATTCAATCGTTAAACGATTGTCAACATAAAATATTTACGGAAATAACAACAGCGTCTTCTGGCGATAATGAAAAAATAGTACATTGTGCAACAAAGGGAGAAAATGAGCTATTTTTAGCTCATAGGGGATGATAGGGCCTTTTTTACGTGTGCGAGTCGGAGAGAGGATTGGGCATTTCGAGTCGCACACAACGCGGTTGAAAATCAAATTAATTCAAAATGAATACACAAAAAATATAGACTATTAAATATATAATTAAATCTCAATTACATTTATTTGACCGAAAATACATATTAAATAACAAAAAATCGATATTTTGTTTAATAACGTAAAATCAAATTACATAAATAATATACCATATTTAATTTAATGATTATACTTAAACTAATTATATCCCCTAAAGAAAGGCAGAAATTTTCATTTCTCACCTGTCTTAGGATAGAAATAGATATTTCTTACCGCTTTCACAAAATACGCTTGAAATGCGAAATTTTCTCTCCTACTTTCACACGTGAAAAAGGCCCTATTTCATGCCTGAGTTGAGAACTGGAAAAAGTTAGTTATTAAATACTTTGATCATGTTTTTAAATAATAAAAATTATCAAGGATTAACAGTTGCTTGGACTGGTATTGCTGCTAATTTGTTAATCAGTGGAAAAATGGCTCATACTGCATTTAAATTACCTCTTAATACAAACGAACGATCAACATGTAATGTTTCGCAAAATTCAACGTATGCAAAGTATATTAAAAGTATGGATGTATTGATCTGGGATGAAATTTCTATGACTAATAAATATGCGTTTGATACTGTAGATAGATTGTTTAAAGATTTATGTCAAAAAAGCAAACCATTTGGTGGTAAAGTAATAATTATTTCTGGAGATTTTAGGCAAACACTACCAATTGTGTGTCATGGTAGCCGAGCTCAAATAGTAGAATCTTCCGTAAAAAGTTGTAAAATATGGCAACAATTTCATTATTTAAAGCTACAAAAGAATATGAGAATATCTATCGATGACATCTTTTTTACAAAACGGCTTTTAAAAGTTGGAGAAGGAAAATATTCTACAAAATTTGAAAAAAATAATAGCCTTTTAAAAATACCACAATTTTTTATCTAATGGTGATTTAATTACTGAAATGTTTGGAAATTAAATTAATCCGTCTGACATTTCTATAAAAAATAAAGTAATTTTATTCCCACAAATAACAATGTACTTAAGGTAATGTGAAATACCGACATAATTTTGGAATGTCTACATCTTTTGCAAATATTAATAGAATCACTAAAAAAAATTTTTGAGCATAGTATTTACATATACGGAGCGCCTGACGTTGTAGTTTTTCCAAAAACCTGACCAAAACTTATTTAATTAAATAAAAACCTCAACGCCGGGAAGTAGGAATCTTTATTTTTAGAATTTGGATCTAGTTTTGAAATGGGCGTATCTCATGGAAATGCTGATAGAATCACGCAAAAAATTTTCTGAGCATAGTATTTACATATACGAAGCGCCTGACACTGTTTTTTCAAATAAACGTTCGAATGTTAATTTATTAAATAATGAAATTGGGTTGATTTTGAACTTCATATCGTCTTAAAATGAATAATGAAATATTAAGTGGACTTAATAGTGACGGCAAAGAATATTTAAGTATCAATACTATTGTAGATGATGAAAATGAATGTTTGCGAAACTCTATACCAATTGAATTTGTCAATTCGATAACTCCAAACGGCCTACTACCACATAAATTAATTTTAAAGATAGGTGCTATTATAATTTTAGTAAGAAATTTAAATTTGGAAGATGGTCTTTGTAATGGAACGAGATTAATTGTGAGATCTTTAGGTGAATATGTAATAAAAGCTGACATGATTACTGGAAATAAGTAATTGGAGTAAGTAGCGCATAAAATAATTGGTTATTATAAATATATATAAATAGTATATTTAATAAGTATATATTTATTGTTTAAAGAAAATCAAAAAATTTTAATGCGAGCAATGTGACAGTCTCAACTCTGTGTAAACGCAGAGAGGAATTTTTTGAAAAAAATAAACATTGATATACTAAGAATAGTCTTAATAATAACAACCTTCATTTAACTTTATATTTTTTAACGCCATTTTTAACCCCCTTTTTAACCTTTCTCAACCCCTTTTTAACCCTTTTCTTAATCCTTTTTTAAACCATTTTTGAACCCTTTTAAACTCCTTTTTTAATCCTTTTTAACTCTTTTTAACCCTTTTTAACCCTTCTTTTAAGACTTTTTAACCCCCTTTTTAGCCCATTTTTTAACCCTTTTTAACCCTTTACTTAACCCTTTATACACATGAACTACTGGGTAAAAGGCAGGGGGCTGGCCGGACGGACGGACGGACGGACATTTTGGCTTTTTAATATATAGTAGATATATTTAATATAATAGATAATAGATAATAGATTTCTATCATACTCATCTCTCATGATTGAATATTACTTTAAATCTGTAAACCAATATTGATGGAGTACTAAATAAATTATATTATTCCTTCTCAAGGCTCACTCACATCTGAAAGACAATGATCATGCAAAAAGCTTAATTCTAAAATTTTTAAATGCAATTACTTATATAATTATTATCAAATAAAACTTATCTGACAGCTTTCATTCAATAAATATATAATGGAATTGTCTATGTAACTTGATGTGAAATTAATCTTTCATTTGTTGTACACCTTCATAGACTAATTAAATGATTTGTTTTTATAAGAAAAAACCTTTAAAAAACCTTTTCGTAAAAAAAGCATACACCATATGCAAACTACCTTTATACATGGTTATGTTATAGTGTCGCTATTATGGTCGGCTGTTAGCTAAATATTGCATTTTTTACTTTTAGAGCTTTAAGCTACTTTTTCAATGGTTGAACTATGTTCCAAAAATAATAGAAAAATAAGAGTTTTAATTATATTTTCTACAGCTATATGCAATAAATTAAAAGTTTTATATTTTATAAAAAAAGTTGATACCTATGTTGGTTAAAGATTATTTGGGAAGAATAGGCGGTTGTGATGAATTATGCATATATTTCTATTTTTAAATTGATCTGAATATTAAATTCCTGTTAATAAATAAAAAGCAATTTAGAAAAAATGGTTGTAATTGATAAAACGGCATGTATATATCATATTTAATGTGGCAAGAGAGTGGATAGGTACATATAAAGTGATGGGTATATGTTTGAATGCATTCATTGCTGTAAAATCACAAAATAAGCAAAAACAGCTAAAATTTGAAACTTCCCATAGCTGTATCTTTTGACAGAAAGTCCATTGGTCTAAAACCCTTTACACAGCCGGTTTTTATGATAAAAGAAGCCCCCTGGCTAAGTTTCATGAAAATCCAGGACCCGCACTCTCTGATCCCCCCTTGTCAGTTTACCACCCTCTGACACTTTCCCCACGATATTGTGATAACAATAAAAAAATGCATGAGATATAGTTTGCTACATTTTTTACTATCATTCGACGAGGATGCCTAATACACAAATCCAGGATCTTCGAAAAATAGACGCGTAGACCTGCCGAAAACTGTGCACCATCTCGCTCTCACCAGTGCACTCACGATTGAGTATAGGAAGCGCTGAGGTTTCCCACAAAAGCAAACATATAGAAGCAGTAAAAGAAGCATTCAGTAACATGGATATGGATGTATAGCACGAGTTACCGACGCAGTTAGTAAATATTACAAAACTGGGTTTGTCAGAATTAGCGAGCGAGCGGCCTTCTCCGACGGCAAACAAGGTTGCCCTCGCTGACACACCTACACTGAAAAAAGATCGGCTACCCTCTGTGGCTCACAGCTTCACTTTTTTACAGGGCGTCTGATGCCCCGTCGCCTTAGCACATATACCGTTCTCTTCCGCGCGACAGCGGCGCATGCGCGGCGTACGAGTTGTTCAAAGCAAGCAGTGTAACGAACTATACCCTTTCGTTTAGAATGCGTGAGGCGCTGAAAAAGACGACATAGGCGCTGAAAGGGTCAACCTATACGCCCTAACTTACAGCGCACCCGTTAGACTGGAGAGAGCACTACCGATGCGCCAATCTTTTTTCAGTCTAGTCGCTTGTGGAAAATCAGCATGAAATGCAGACTTTTTAATACGCTATACCGACCCATATCAACGCTACAGTTGCTGTTAAATAGTGCACTACCTCACTCGTTCGGGGTACCACCCACACATACTCTGCCGTACAAAGTAAAAACAGCTACAAGTCGAATTTTTGGCGAAAGTGAGTTTACATATTAATCGATTCGCAGTAAAAAAAAATTACATTTAATCATCGTGATAAGAAATCTTTAAATCCTACAAGCGATTTATAATGTTAATTTTGATAGGACTGTGATGAATTAAGTTCTTGAAAAAGTAACCGTAAGTCTCTGAATAGTTGTAATTCGACTTTCCGTGTATTTCGAAATTAAAAAAGATATTGACATGAATAGTTTTTTGGTCAAAAAGAATACTGAATACATTAATTTGCTAAATTTTTATATTTTTTTATTATTTTTTGAGACAAAAACTAATTTATAAAAAAGTGATTTTCTTTAATGCTGCATAACTAAAGTAAAATTGGCTTAATCGCTTTGAAATTTTTTTAGGGGTAGGTTTTGGATAACTGTTGCGACAGTTCTTTGGGCAAAAGGATTCGTTTATAAATTTCAGAGATATTTAAGGTTAAAATTTTTTGAACCTTTTATACCAATCGTAATTTCTTGAGAACGGCTTCATGTACCAATTTGAAATTTATAGACAAATTTGTATGTTCTATAGGAAATATGTGTGCAAAATCTTATCAAGATCATTCCGTTATTTTTGGAGATATTTAACATTGAATATTTTCGTATTTTAAGAAGTTATTTTCTTTTTCACACGATGAATGGAGTAAAATTTATTGAATTGTTTTGACATTTTGTAGAAATGTAGAGTTTGTATATTCCGTTTGTATGAATTCTTTGGGTAAAAGTATTGGTCCATAAATTTCAGAGAAATTTCTGCCGTACAAAGTAAAAACCGCTGCCAATTCATTGGCACGTGGCTTCCTCAAAATTAATTTATTGATTCATTTAATTAATTTTTAAAGCCAAATTTGAAAATTAATGCACCTATTCATGACATAATTCGAATTAAATTTATGTATGAATATTAAATATTTTTTTAAATTATGTATAAAATTAAAAATTATTAATACAAATATACCGGGTGTCCCATTTTAAAACCAAATATCTTGAAAACTAAGGGAGATGGAAAAAAACTTTTAATACAAAAGTTGTAGGGTTCAGAGGGGCCCAACTGATCGTGACCTTGGTTATGACCTTGAGGTCAATGATCAAGTTCATTTGAAGGTCAAATCGATTTTTTCAAATGGGAACCCCCACTTTTGACCTCGTAAATGGAAAGAGCGGAAAATTTTACGTTCAGATAAGTCCTTGAGTCAAGGTCATGGTCATGGTCATGTTTAAAATCAAAATCAATCAACGCATCCAAACATTCCCATAATTACGCATACGAGTGTTAAATACAGAAGTTGTAGTGTTTGGAGGGGCCCAACTGATCGTGACCTTGACCATGAACTTGAGGTCAAGGATGATGTCGTTTGAAGGTTAAATCAATTTTGTTTAACGGCAACCCTCACTTTTGACCTCGTAAATAGAAAAACCGAAAAATTCTGATATGACCTTGGGTCAAGGTCATGGTCAAAATTATGGTCAGTTTCCGTGCAGTTAAGAGCAAAGTCGGAGATGACCCGGTCACCTAAGGCAAGTCCGGAGATTACCCGGCCAGTTAAGGCAAGGTCGGAGATGACCTGGCCAGTTAAGGCAAGGTCGGAGATGACCCGGCCAGTTAAGGCAAGGTCGGAGATGACCCGGCCAGTTAAGGCAAGGTCGGAGATGACCCGGTCAGTTAAGGCAAGGTCGGAGATGACCCGGCCAGTTAAGGCAAGGTCGGGAGTGATCAGGCCAGCTAAAAATTCATTGGAAAATTCCACGTTCATGTGTATTTAGTCATAGGATCCAAGTATTTCGGTCACCATTTACTGAAGAAGATGCTCAAAAGTTGCACCATTTACTTGTTGACAACATTCTATTCTCCTTTTAAAGTTTCTAACAGTATTTAATAATACTTGACGTGGAATACTTAAGCAGATTTGTGTAATCCTTTGAATCATGTCATCTCTTGTAGTTGGCCTGTTGCGGTAGACTGTATTTTTTAGGAAGCCCCATAAATAAAAATCTGGAGATGTCAGATCTGGAGATCTTGGTGGCCATGCTACGGGATCTCCTCTACCAATCCATCGACCGTTAAACCTTTCATTAAGAAAATCTCTGACAATTCTGGCATAATGTGGAGGAGCACCATCTTGTTGTAGCCACATTCTGGCCCTTGTATGGAGATCAACGTTTTCTAGAAAGAGTGGCAGCTCGTCTCTCAGCAACTGTAAATAAGTATGTTGAGTTACGTGACCTTCAAAAAAATAAGGTCCAATCAGATATCCGTTAATAATACCACACCATACCTTTACATTCCAGCGATGCTGATGATCAACTTCTCGCATCCAATGAGGATTAACAGGAGACCAGTAGTGGCAATTATGGCGATTCAACATACCAGTACTCTGAAATGTAGCCTCGTCGCTAAAAAGAACATTGTTAAAGAAATTTTCATCATCAGTAATTTGTTGTGTTGCCCATTGGCAAAATGTTATTCTCCGTCGATAATCTTCCACAGTTAAAGCTTGATTTAGAGTAATGTGGTAAGAATGGTAACGCGCATATCGTAAATATCTACTGGCCGTAGATCTTGGAATACCCATTGTTAACTCGATTTCGCGTAAACTGACATGAACATTTAAATGTACCATGGCTAGAACAGCAAGAAAGCGAGGATTATTTTCATAATCGTGTTCATTCAGTGTCCTCCTTCTTCGAACGAAGTTTCCTTGTCGACCGCGCAGTTCAATGTCACGTATTACCGTATGATCAGGATGTTGTCGTTGAGGGAACCGAGCACGATACAATCTGCTTGCCTCTCGATAGTTTCGTCGACATTCTCCTAAAATAAGAAGAATGTCAACTATTTCATTAGCAGAATAGTCAGGCATTCTTTTTTAGTTGTAAATGCAATTATTTATCAAAACACACCACAAAAGAAATAATATGTTATTATACTATACAATATTTTAAAACGAAAAAGTTTAATTTTCTGTGCCAATATAAGTGTGCTCAATTTGAGAACAATTTGATGTAAACAGTAATAATTATTGACTATTACCGATCAATGCTGAATACTACCGGTCACTATTGGATACAGATGGTCAACACTTATTAACTTTTGTTATTATTTGATATAAGTGGTTAACCCTGGTAAATATTGATAATAGTAAAAATAGTAAAATTTTCCGCTCTTTCCATTTACGAGGTCAAAAATAGGGGTTCCCATTTGAAAAAATCGATTTGACCTTCAAATGACCTTGATCATTGACCTCAAGGTCATAACCAAGGTCACGATCAGTTGGGCCGCTCCAAACCCTACAACTTCTGTATTTAACACTCGTATGCGTAATTATGGGAATGTTTGGATGCGTTGATTGATTTTGATTTTAAACATGACCATGACAATGACCATGGCCTTGACTCAAGGACATATCTGAACGTAAAATTTCCCGCTCTTTCCATTTACGAGGTCAAAAATGGGGGTTCCCATTTGAAAAAATCGATTTGACCTTCAAATGACCTTGATCATTGACCACAAGGTCATAACCAAGGTTACGATCAGTTGGGCCCCTCTGAACCCTACAACTTTTGTATTTAACAATTTGTCTCGTATGCCTAATTATGGGAATGTTTTGATGCGTTGATTGTTTTTGATTTTAAACATGACCATGACCATGACCATGACATTGACTCAAGGACATATCTGAACGTAAAATTTTCCGCTCTTTCCATTTACGAGGTCAAAAGTGGGGGTTCCCATTTGAAAAAATCTATTTGACCTTCAAATGACCTTGATCATTGACCTCAAGGTCATAACCAAGGTCACGGTCAGTTGGGCCCCTCTGAACCCTACAACTTTTGTATGAAAAGTTTTTTTCCATCTCCCTTAGTTTTCGAGATATTTGCCTGGTGGTTTTAAAATGGGACACCCGGTATATCTATAAAAATATGAATTTTTTTTATTCGATAGTTGTCCATATCTCTTTTTATATTATTTTAATCTTGTTTTTTTTTATTATTTTTTTTTATTCCATATTCCTACCCGTATACCACTATGCAGGGTTTCTACAGGACGCCCCACCGCCATGACGTGGGTGCGTCTGATCCTAACACCCTTCCCTATAACCCACACTATTCCTGCATTCGCCCAGGGTTTGCGCTTGCACACGCCTCCTGTGGTGTGGAAAAACCTCAATGCCAGGAGGGAAAACCCACACCAGAAACCACCAGAAACAGCGGGCAGAGGAGTCAAACTTGAGAATGTTAGAGAAAATAAGCTCAGGTTATTCTCCCCTGCCTGCCGGCTTAAACACCATTAATGTTCTCTGTCGGTACGGCAGAGCGGTTGCCATCCAAGTTTTAAAAACTGCCTATTTTTTTACTGGGATGTTCACTCTGCCATGCGACCAGAAAGTGCATTAATATGCCGGCTGCGACCCGCGGTCTTGCCGAGGCACATAATCAATTTTTTCATCCGAAAAAAAAAGTCAGAGGTGCCCGGCCGGGAATCGAACCTGAGTCTCCCGGACGGGAGGCCAAGCTCTTACCCATAAGCCACCGCGGCTCCTTATTTTAATCTTGTTCTCATTCATTATTTAAAATTAATATGAGGCGTTTCACGTCAACTGCCCCAGATCGGCGCGCGAGTGCCAACTCGTGCTATTTGCAACTCATGTTTATGATACTAATATGTAATTAAAAAAATGGTTTGATAAGCGTTTTCAACGTATTTTTTCCTCAGCTTTCCAATGATATAGGCAGTTTTTCCGAAATTTTCCATTTTCACCTTCAAAAACTACAAAACATCTTATATCTCAAAAACCGCGCTGGGGCAGTTGACGTGAAACGCCTTATATATGGTTACTAAATTATCTATTCATTTTCTAAAATCTATTATAATATTAAAAAGCCAAAATGTATGTCCGTCCATCCATCAGACAACCTTCCATCCCCCACCTACGAAAGAAAATAAGAAAATCAAAGTACGTAGCGAGATAGTAAATACATTTGATTTTCGTAGTTTTTTCCCGCAGTTGGCACTAGCTAGAGTACACCCTCATGACTTATGCTCGAAGCAGATGCATGCAGACAGCTGCACGTACTCAATTGCACGTCTGCACTTATTCTGTACTTACCTTTATACTTCTCATGCACTTGCCATTGCGGTGATGGTCATATGATGATTTCTTGGTGAGTTGGACCGTCATATCCGCGTCCGCATCTAGTCTGTATTCTGTGTGCATGAATTTTTATTTCTCGGTATGTATTATATACAGGTATACGAGATATGACAGCAGACAGCTGTGGGCTGTTTTCTGTGTCCCATGCGACTCGCGGGTGCTTTTGGAGGCCTCTTCTGTATAAGTAGGTCACATACACTTTAGGGTCGTATATAGGTATTAACGACAGTGACATACTTTCAATTTTTACAGCATTATAGGTACACCGATAGGATAGGCCTTCCTCACGCAGGGCCACAGCTGTTTGCTTCTGCAGTCGTCTCTTCGTACATAACCTGCATATCACCATCAACTATTCACCAGCAACTGATAAGTTTATGTCAAGTAACTGTCAATCACGTCTGTTCGGCTTACGTTTGCTTCCCCTACAGAAAGATACCAAACTTATTCACCTAATAATCATAGTCCAGTCGAATTAGGATTTGAGGGGGAAAAAATTTTTAGAGGTTTTCTGTGACATCTCATTCGCTTTATTTCCTCGTTAGGAATGTTGTCACCAAAATGCCCGATGATCGAGTGCCGCAAGCCTCATGGTAAACAATTGAAAATGGAATTTCGTGCTTTTTTTCACGTTTTGCTTATTATCTCCGAAATAACGAATGATTCGTGGTTCAGAGCTATTATGAAAGTTGTTCGTTATTAAATTATCTAAAACATATGCCCATTATGATAAAAAAAAATTATTTAACTATTAGAAAATAGCATTTTTCGGTGAAAAATACGTTTCTGTAATATATCAGATTACTTTTGAGGAAAACATGTTGGATAGCCAAATGATCTGGTAAAATGTAGTTCTCAAAATACTGAATATTGAATCCCAAGCGAGACGTTGTCGGTCAAATAGTTTTTGCAGAATGCATTTAACAATTAAGAAAAACAAAATTTTTGAAATTGTTACAGTTTCTAGCAAAGTTATTGCAAAATGTCCATCCAACGTGTCCATACTATGAATTATATATACTTTCATGTACAATTACGAAAAATATAAATTTTTCATAATAACACGTTTTTTTATTGCATAATAAGAAAACGCTAGTTGTTTATTGTCATAATTTAATAAATTTTAACTTTTTCGTAATTATTTTTTCAGGACTTTGTTACTGGTATTTTTCTCAAAATTTTAAGACCTCAAACATTAATTTTTGTCGAGTAGAAGTCGAGATAAGCTTTTTTTTCTTAAAATCGATTACCGCTAAAATATTGAATTTTAAGAAACGAGACCGGGCTTATTTTACTCTTAAATAATAGTAGTATATGTAATTTCTTTTGCCAGATGATTGAATAATGAAAACCAATCGAAAAATAATCAATAAAGTAACATGATTTTTATGACGTGACGAATTGTGACTAAAGGGACTGAATCGAACATTTCTGAAAAGTAATCTTAAAATCGAGCGCGTTGAAAAAAATCGCGATATCTTCGGAACGAAAGCAGCTAAATGGATGATTTTTTTAATTTGTGGTAGCTCGACGATACAACGATAATGGCCTTATCAGATTTACAGTTCGAAGTAAACAATACCCGATAATTATTAACAATTATTTTTTATAAACTTTCTCCACAGTTTAACAAGATTTTTCTTATATAAATTTTATATTTCAGTATTGATTCCATTAACTTTATTAATTAATTATATATTAACATTATTATAAATAATATTTTCAACAAACTATTATTTAATGCGGTTCAAAACAATTGAATATTCGGTTTTTGACTTTCTTAATGATGCAATTAAAATGAATATTTTGGGAGTGGTTTGTAATAAAAAAAAAATTAATTTTGTATATAAAATAAAGTCTGATATTTATTAATATAATATGTGGTTAAATAAAATTACAAGAAATCTTCTAAACACTCATAATCACTAACGCTTTTTTCTTCTAATTCTATGTTTGTGCAACTGTGGTCCATACATGTCAAGCAAATATCAGTACAATATAAGCCGTGTTTTCGGCAACTACACGTTGCCGTTTTGCAGCCCTTTTGACACCGACAGAAAATACTTTCCAATAAACTCTTTGGTATGAGGTTTTCCGAGCTATAAATTGGTTGCAAACCATTTGCGGAAATTTTCCACCCCTAGTCTGTCGCTGTTTATTTATTAACAAGCCATAATTGCACTTGGTGATAAACGCGATACCCGTGCATTGTTGCAGCTGTTGTAGTCGGTGGTAACTTCTCTAATTTAAAAGATTTTTTTGCTGCAAAGCTCTTAAATATAAAGTAGTGTAAATCGGAAAGATTTTTTTTATTGTGTTTTTTGCCGTATAATGATAATATTATTTCTTCAGTATTTTTTGCTATTGTGTTGTAATCAGATTTTTCATAAAAACATTTAGCTAATTGTTGTAAATTACGGTCATTTTCAATAACAAACACAATTTTATTTTTACCGATTTGGTAAAACCCAGACGTAGTATCGCAACCACAAAATGCGTGTAAAAAAGCGATTAAATGTTTACTTTCCGGTTTGAAGCTATTGATGGTGTATATTTTTTCTTTGGAAGTATTTTTGCCAGGGATGTTATAATAAATATTCTTCAAGTTTAATGGATATGCCAGCTGTGTTAAAATAACAAGTAAATCGGTGTCCTCTCCTATTATCACAGTTAAATGTTTTTTATTTGCAACTTCGATTGCCGTGTTCACAATCATAGTGTCTGCGTCTTCCTCTGCTTGTTTAGTTGCAAATTGAGCTTCCTCAAGGGCGTCTCGAAGAAATGTAAAAATTTTGTTGAAAATATTATTTATAATAATATTTTATATATTTTATATTTTTTTATATATTTATATAAAATTTTGTCGAAAATATTATTTATAATAATGTTAATATATAATAAATTAATAAAGCTAATCGAATTAATACTGAAATATCAAATTTATATAAGAAAAACCTTGTTAAAATGTGGAAAAAGTTTATAAAAAATAATTGTTAATAATTATCGGGTATTGTTTACTTCGAACTGTAAATCTGATAACGCCATTCTCGTTGTATCGTTGAGATACCACAAATTAAAAAAAAAACATCCATTTAGCTGCTTTCGTTCCGAAGATATCGCGATTTTTTTCAACGCGCTCGATTTTAAGATTACTTTTCAGAAATGTTCGATTGTCTCTTTAGTCACAATTCGTCACTTCATAAAAATCATGTTACTTTATTGATTATTTTTCGATTGGTTTTCATTATTCAATCATCTGGCAAAAGAAATCACACATACTACTATTATTTAAGAGTAAAATAAGCCCGGTCTCGTTTCTTAAAATTCAATATTTTAGCGGTAATCGATTTTAAGAAAAAAAAGCTTATCTCGACTTCTACTCGACAAAAATAAATGTTTGAGGTCTTAAAATTTTGAGAAAAATACCAGTAACAAAGTCCTGAAAAAATAATTACGAAAAAGTTAAAATTTATTAAATTACGACAATAAACAACTAGCGTTTTTTTTTATTATGCAATAAAAAACGTGATAATCTGATATATTACAGAAACGTGTTTTTCACCGAAAAATGCTATTTTCTAATAGTTAAATAATTTTTTTTTTATCATAATCGGCCTATGTTTTAGATAATTTAATAACGAACAACTTTCATAATAGCTCTGAACCACGAATCATTCGTTATTTCGGAGATAATAAGCAAAACGTGAAAAAAAGTACGAAATTCCATTTTCAATTGTTTGCCATGGGGCTAGCGGCACTCTGATCATCGGGCATTTTGGTGACAACATTCCTCACGATGAAATAAAGCGAATGAGATGTCACAGAAAACCTCTAAAATTTTTTACCCTAAAGGGTATTTTTAAGCCTAATTCGACTGGACTATCATCGCTGTAGTAGAAACTGCAGTAGAAGTTAAAGTATATCATTATAATGACATTACATCTGCTATACTTGCTTTGATAAAACAGTATAGCAATCAGCAGATCTTGGAGGCGCATAATCTCATATTCTGCTCTATCTTCAGCAGTGGTCACTCTTTCTAATACACAACATAAGCATCAGCACCATGGACTTAGTAGTGGTGTAGTTTCGAATGTGGTGAAGTACCAATAATCTACAGATCATCGCAATATGTGCCTTTGTGAATACTGAGTGGACAGAGAATCAAATAATAATAATGTGATTATATTAGATTTACCTACACATGCCTGACTTTCTGTATTAAATAATTTGAATTATTATAAAAAGTACTTATATAGTATTATTGTAGTATATTATAGAAATACTTATATAATATTAAGAAAGTAGTGATTCAAGTTTAGAATGAATTCTTGATCCAGGTACCGGTAACTCTGATGTCAGTCAGTTATAATACCTATTCAGAAAATTCAAAGTAAGTAAAATTTGAGCATGTTGCTAAATATATTGTATGAAGTATTCGACAAATCAAGTTAGTTTTTTAATGTACATTTACTGCTAATACAAAATTTTGTAGCAAGATAAGTGACATGAAGTCTTCAAATGATACTCAATCACAGAATGCCTTACGGTAGCATGATTTAACATTTTTATGGTTTTTATCAATTTTCAATGTGCTGTAGAATTTTTTCCTTAGTACTGGCCATAAACTTGTTTTTTTTTTATTTAATTAAAGTATTTTATCCAAATAATTGAAAAAAAAATTTGGTGGAGAAATTTGGTACTGGCGTAGTCCTTACTTTTGGTCGATGAAGATATACCAAAAACCAACCAACCAGAGACTTTCAGAAAGGGTCATAAAAAAATACTGGTGTATTCTACAAATAAAATGCAAATTTTTCCCAATCAATGTTCTATATAAAAAGTTTCAAGATTTTGAGTAAAAAAATGAATAAACTTGGATTTTAACCAAAAATTGCAAAAACTTTGAATTTTCAATGTTGTATAACTTTTTTATTTATGCAAATATCGACCTAAAATTTGAGGAGCATGTTTTTTTCATAAAAAACTAAAAGTAAACGAGTTTTGAGCGATTTTAAAATTTTGACATGCTCACTTCACCTGAAACATCCCCCCACACACACACACACACACGCGCGCACGCACGCACGCACGCACGCACGCACGCACACACACAAATGTTCTGGGATTTTCGATGATTTTCTTAGGGTGTCACCTACAATGGAAGCTGTGCCGCAATATAACGAGGTAAAGGCCGCCCGTTATCTACAATACAAACATCCCTCCAGTTATTGACTGTCGCAGCGATGCCTGCGGCGCCCGCTTTTAGTACCGAAATTGCGGAAAAAGTGACTAAAGAAATAATCTCCCTACATCAAAACCGACCTTAATGGAGTCTAGAAGCTTGCGTTACGGATACGTAGAAGTTTTCCGGGACGTCCCAGAAACACGCACAAAGCCCAGAAGCTTGCGTTACGCGTATGAAATCGTCCCCGATACTAGCGTTTCAGATAAATATCCTTTATATATATATATATATATATATATATATATATATATATATATATATATATATATATATATATATATATATATATATATATATATAAATATATGAAACGCTAGTTATGCAGACACTTTCCGAAATTTAAATAGACTTATGCAGACAGAGACCGACTTATGCAGACGTCAGCATAAGTAGAGAGATTATTTCTTTAGTCACGCTAGACTTGTGCAGACACTTGTATAAACGGTACTACACTTATGCAGACAGGTCACGTGGTCTTATACATTGGTGTCAGCATAAGTCCATGTTTATATGATTATATATATATATATATATATATATATATATATATATATAGGGCGTTTCGCCTCAGTTCTCCCAGGCCAGGAGCGGGCGCCTAAACCTCTCCTTTTGAGCACGTGCTTGCGGCGTCAAAATATATCTATCAAAAAACTTCGCATAGGTTTTCGACGTATTTTTACATCAGCTTTCTCGCGGTGAAATTTGTTTTTGATAATTTTCACGTTTTGACCTTGAAAAAGCATAAAAAGTATTATATCTCGAAAAGTATCTTTTTAATATTTTTTGTAATAGTCTAGATCGAAAAATCGGTTTTTTTTTTACTTCGAAATAGATATTTTCCAAAAAGGACTTTTTTGGTATTTTTGAGGGATTAAATTGTGAACACGTACCCGTAGCGTTTTTCACGGTCAAAACGTGAAAATTATCGAAAATAATGTCACCACGAGAAGGCTGACGAAAAAATACGACGAAAACGCATGCGAAGTTTTTTTGATAGGCATATTTTGATGCCGCAAGCAGCGCTAAAAAGATGAGATTTAGGTGCTCGCTTACCGGCCTGGAAGAAATGAGGCGAAACGCCATAAATGTATATATTCTTCCATTTTGTTCAATAACAATAGATATTATTCTACTAACAAAGGGAGACCAATGAGTCCGGAACAGCAATTGTCATGACACCTGTCTAAGAGGCTTATTTTATCATAAAAAGAGGCTGTGCCTGGCTGATCAATCCATTGAGTTTTGTGTCAGAAGCTACAGCAGTTGGAAGTTTAAAATTTTAGCTATATTTTATGATTTATGCTATATTTACAATAATGTTGGCATTCAAACATATACCCATAAGTTATATATTGGGTGTTGGAATTAATTCGTAGTGTATTAAATACATTAATTAAAGTATTGCCCATCGCTTTCTACTACTTTTGACCATCTTTCGGGCAGTGAACGAATACCGTGTCGGAAGAACTCTTCATCTTCAGATGAAATCCACGAATCGACCCATGTTTTACAATCTTCATAAGATGTGAACTTCTGCTTACACAAGCTATGAGCCATTGATCGAAATAAGTGGTAGTCGCTAAGAGCAATATCTGGAGAATACGGCGGGTGCGGTAGCACTTCCCATTTAAGTGTTTCCAGGTATGTTTTTACCGGTTTTGCAACGTGTAGGCGAGCATTGTCGTACAGCAAAATGACTTTATCGTGTCTTTCGGAGTATTCCGACCGTTTTTCTTTCAATGCACGGGTCAAGCGCATCAGCTGCAGTCTATAGAGATCCTCAGTTACGGTTTCATGCGGTTTTAGGAGTCCGTAGTAAATGACACCCCTCTGATCCCACCAAATACAGAGCAGGAGCTTTGATCCATGGATATTGGGCTTTGCCACTGATGTCGATGGTTCGCCGGGCCTAACCCATGACTTTCTGCGCTTCGGATTGTCATAATGGATCCACTTTTCATCACCGGTAAGAATTCGATGCAAAAAACCTTTTCTTTTCTACCGTTGGAGCAGCAGTTCGCACGTGAGAAAACGTCTCTCAATATCCCTTGGTTTCAATTCACGTGGGACCCAATGCCCTTCCTTCTGGATTATGCCCAAACTTTTAAGACATTTTCCCACTGTTGATAAGTCAACTCCCAATGACGTAGACAATTCTTTAAGTGTTTGACATGAGTCTTCATTGAGCAATGCCTCAAAATCATTATCTTCAAATTTTTTTGGCTGACCAGGTCGCTCCTTGTCATCCAAGTCGAAATCACCAGCTTTAAAACGTGCAAACTACTTCCCACACATTTGCTCAGTTAGAGCATGTTCACTGTACACTTCCACTATAATACGATGAGCTTCAGCTGCACTTTTGTTCATATTAAAGTAATGAAGCAAAACTCCCCGCAAAAACACTTTATTCGGAACAAATTTTGACATATTCATTAAATTATAAAGTGTAGTTATTTATGATTTGAAGAAAGGCTATCTACGGCAAATGGCGCCTACGATAGCTGTTTACGATGTATACATTACTGTAGGTAACAACGACATAGTGTATTACTTGTGCCATCTCTTGTAAAACGCTATGAATTAATTCCAACACCCAAAATATTAATTGGCTTCTATATTATACTAAACATAAAAAATGCATCTCTTTTAAGTAAATAGAACCATGTTATTAGTTGTTTTTCATAGATAAACTCAAATTTAATATTGAAATCTCATTTAATTCCAAAAATCAGCAAAATTTTTCTTTATCTCACTTTTCAAGGACTATATATCTTGACAACTTAACAAATATTTTTTTTTCTAAAATTAAAATTGAATATTTTCTTATAAAATATCTCTAAACATTTAATTATAATAATATTTATTAACCAGAGTAAATGTAAAGGATTATACAAAATTTGCAATTACATATGTAATCCAGCAGAGGAACTAATTCCTGTTCGCTGATCCGGCGCACTTAAATACTAACTTAGAACTAAATTAATTTGGTTAGAAGTTTGTTGACTTTTATAAGAATAAATAATTTAATGTAAATTTGGTTAGAAGTTTGGTGACTTTTATAAGAATAATTAATTTACAAGTGTTATATTAGGGGTTTCCTCTTATCCATTGTTTTAGTTTAATTTTTTTGGTATGCTTGCGTCAAATTGTTTTTAATTCATTTGGTAGGTTATTGATGATTTATGCTATATTTGCACTAATGTTTGCATTCAAACATATACCCATAAGTTATATACAATATATTAATTAACTTCTATATCATACAAAAAAAAAATGTATCTCTTTTAAGTAAATAGAACCATGTTATTAGTTGTTTTTCATAGATAAACACAAATTTAATATTGAAATCTCATTTAATTCCAAAAATCAGCAAAATTTTTCTTTATCTCACTTTTCAAGGACTATATATATTGACAACTTAACAAATATTTTTTTTTTCTAAAATTAAAACTCAATATGTTCTTATAAAATATCTCGAAACATTTAATTATAATAATATTTATTAACCAGAGTAAATGTACAAGATTATACAAAATTTAGAATTACATATGTAATTCAGCAGAGGCACTAATTCCTGTTCGCTGATCCGGCGCACTTAAATACTAACTTAGAACTAAATTAATTTGGTTAGAAGTTTGTTGACTTTTATAAGAATAATTAATTTACAAGTGTTGTATTAGGGGTTTCCTCTTATCAATTGTTTTAGTTTAATTTTTTTGGTATACTTGTGTCTAATTGTTTTTAATTCATTTGGTAGGTTATTGAACTGCATTATTGCTCTAATGTAACTGTTCCTTGTGCTAATGGTCAGGTGTCTTCTTGGAATTTGTATACTTTTTTTTTTCTCGTTGTACTATTGGAGTTAATAAAGGCTGACTGTAATTCTTCGTAATGGTAAGACAGTGATTCGTACGAAAAGATTTGATCGAAGCTCATAGAATTTTTGTCGAGTGTAAATTTGTTCTTATTAATTATTTTAAGTAATCTTATCTGTAGTCTATTGAGCAAGCTTTTACTATTAGTATACGCGCCTCCCCAGGCTATATTTCCATATGAAATAATGCTCTCAAAGAGGGCATAATATATCATCCTCAAGGTATCAGTAGTCATGAGTTTTGCCAGTTTACAGAAAATGAAAATGAGATATTTAGTTTTATTGTAAATGTATTCTATGTGCTCGTTCCATCTCATGTTACTATAAAAAATGATGCCTAAATATTTCATACTTTCTACTCTATTGATTTTAGTGCCTTGAATGTTAATGTCTAAATTTTTTGGTGTGCTATCTATTTGATTTCCAAATTCAATGTAAACTGTGTCTTGTCTGTGTTTAAGGTGATGTGAAATACCGACATAATTTCCAAACATGGATATCTCATGAAAATACCAATAGAATCGTCCAAAAAAAAATCTGAGTATAGTATTAACATATACGGAGCGCTTGACGTTCGTGTTTTTCCAAAAAAATGATGAGAATTTATTTAATTAAATAAAAACCGTACTGTCGGTAAGTAGGAATCTGCAATTAAGCTACTTTTCAAACATGGATATCTCATGAAAATACCAATAGAATCACCCAAAAAAAAATCTGAATATAGTGTTTACGTGTACGGAGCGCTTGACGTTCGTCTTTTTCCAAATAAACTTTTAAATGTTGATTTTAAAAATATTGAAATTCACGGTTTCACATGGCCTTAATGAAAGCTTGTTGAGTGCTATCCATGTTGATATTTTATGTAGAGTTTCATTCATTTTGGTTTCGACTTCTTTTCAGGTTTTGGCTTTCGTTATTACAGCTGTATTATCTGCGTATCTTCGGAGATGTCTAGTAGCAAGTCGTTGATATAAAGTAAGAAGAGTAAGGGTCCCAAAATAGTTCCTTGAGGAACACCCATATTGACTCATTGGCATTGGCGTTTATATTATTTAAGGCCATGTGAAACCGTGAATTTCAATATTTTTTAAATCAACATTTAAAAGTTTATTTGGAAAAAGACGAACGTCAAGCGCTCCGTACACGTAAACACTATATTCAGATTTTTTTTTGGGTGATTCTATTGGTATTTTCATGAGATATCCATGTTTGAAAAGTAGCTTAATTGCAGATTCCTACTTACCGACAGTACGGTTTTTATTTAATTAAATAAATTCTCATCATTTTTTTTTAAAAACACGAACGTCAAGCGCTCCGTATATGTTAATACTATACTCAGATTTTTTTTTGGACGATTCTATTGGTATTTTCATGAGATATCCATGTTTGGAAATTATGTCGGTATTTCACATCACCTTAATTTTAATTTTTGCAGTCTATTTCGTAGATAACTTTTTATTAGGTTATAAGCACTTCTTCTTATTCCGTAATTGTATAGTTTATCAAGTAAAATTTGATGGTTACGGGGTCAAAAGCTTTGGCGTGGTCCAGGAAAGTTATGGCAATGGGAGTGCCCTTGTCTAATTTATCATATATTGCGTTAGATATTAGGGATAGAGCATCTTTTGTACTTTTATTTTTCCTGAAACCATATTGATTTTTGTCAAGTATTTCGCATTTGTTTATGAAATTTGTTATTCTATTGTGTATGATTTTTTCTAATATTTTTGCTAGGTTTGAGATAAGTGAAATGGGTCTGTAGTTAGTGGCGATATGTTTTTCTTTTGATTTATGGATAGGTATAACTTTTGCAGTTTTCAGTGCATCTGGCCAGATGGCCTTTTCAATACAGAGGTTGAAAATGTGAACTAGGGGTTCTGCTATATGATCAACCAGGGTTTTCAATGTTTTGCTACTGATATTATCAATGCCACCATTTTTGTTTTCCATTCGGCAGATAATTTTTTAAATTTCCTGGTGGTTGGTTGGCTAGAAGAATATACTTTTGCTGTTCATTATAGGGAGTTTAGTTTCCTCATTTGTCGGTAGTCTTATTTTATCACTTAGCTTTTTTCCAATTGAGCAGAAAAATTTGTTCAAGTGCTCAGCAATTTTTACAGGGTCAGATATTTTCTTATTGCTATCAGTTAAATAGTTAATGTTATTATTCCTTTTACGATTTTTTCCAATTTTTTGATTAATCACATTCCACATCCTCTTGGGACTATTCACGCTAGATTCTATTTGTTTTTTATCATACAATTCATTCGCTTTTTTTATAATATTCTTTAGGATATTGGTAAAATTCTTATATTCTTCTCTTTTCCTATTATTATAAGGATCTTTTTTCCATAATTTATGCAGTTTTTCTTCGGTAGTACAAGATTTCATAATTGCCTGTTATCTGATTATTCCTAGGTCTCATCTTTTTATTTTTGTTAGTTTTTATTTTATAATCAGCTTTGCATAGACACATTTTTATTGTATCAATAATGTTATTTAAAGCTACATTTGGATCATTTATTAGTTCACAATTCAGTCCAGTTTATTGAATCCGCGGCTGTCCTGAGTTTTTTGTAATTTATATGTTTTATGGTATCTATATGTTCAGTAGTTCTTATCTTATTTCGTCGCGCGGTACGAAGAAAAGCCAACCTCGAAGTTACAGGCGAAGAAAAGCCAAAAACGCGTCTAAAACGATGAAAAGCCAGTTTGGGTCCTCCTAGACGAAGAAAAGCGAGTTTGTCTTGTCTCAGATGAAAAAAAGCCAGCTTGCGCCGTTCCTGTGGAGGAGAAATCCCCCAACTGACTGCATCTAATCAATTACTAGTTATCTTATTATTTTGACTGATCAACTTTTTATCTTATCTTTTTATCTTTTTAAAAAGATTTTTAATCTTTTTTGTTATCTTTTTATCTTTATCTTATCTTATTATCTGAAAGTTATCTATAAGATAACAACTAAATGTTACTTTTGTTTGAGAAGTCAAACTGGCTTTTCTTCGTCTGGGAGGGCGCAAACTGGATTTTCTTCGTCTGGGAGGACCCAAACTAACTTTTCTTCGTCTTAGACGCGTTTTTGGATTTTCTTCGCCTGTAACTTCCAAGTCGGCTTTTCTTCGTACCGCGCGACGATTTATTGACATAAAAAGTGGAAAATGGTCAGTAAGTGGTATACGAAGTGTAAAAGTCGTATAAGCTATTTTATCTAGTTTAATAAAAATATTGTCTATGCAAGTTCCTGAAATATCTGTTTTATCTTATGGTCTGGTAATATTACAAAAGCCAGGGCAATAACCAAGCTCCAAGAGTATATGTAAAAATTCTTGATTAAGTTTATCTTGATTTGAAATGTCAAAGTTAAAATCTCCCATAATTAGATTATTTTTAAACTTGCTGTTATGCTCTATTCATTTTTTGAGGTTTAAGAGGAATTGCGTTTTTGTTACATCATGTGATCTATATAGTGCAGATAATAATATTTCTCTATTTTTTTCTATTGCAATTTTAGAATTTATTATTTTAAGATTATTAATATTTATATCTTCCGTCATTTCAGTAATGTAGTCGCTTATGTAAACCACCAGACCATCATTTTGATTAATATAACTTTTGTTATAGTACATTTTGTACCCAGTTATATTAAAAGATTCAGGGTGTACAAGTTTCTGTGTTTCCCTGCAAACAATTATGCATGGCTTTATCACAAGGCTTTTGAGAGAAGCAAGTAAATTGTTAAAATTCGCATTTAGGTCTCTTATATTTACATTTAAAATTACTTCCTTTTCTAAAGCCATGCATTTATTTAGTTCACCTATGTCGTCGAAATTATAGTCTCTATTAATTATATCATTTTGTATATCCGCAATCAAATTTGTACTACTATCCATTTTGGTTTGTTGTTGTCTCCGTGTTTTGGCTCATTGGTGATGGTGTCTCCGCGTTACGGGACTGTTGCGAAACTCACAAGACAACACTTGCTATTTTCTCTCTTCTTGTCGGTGCCTTCTGCTGGATATGTAGCCATTCTACTTTACCTAGGTACCTAGGGTAAGTAGGATACGTTGGGTAGTCCGTCATTTCAATGTACTTCTTTATTTTAGATTTTAATATTTCACATAGTTCACTGTCAATTGCACTATGGGGTATGTTATATTTGGTATTGTACTTCGCATTACTATAGACACAATTTGAACATCTACTCAATGTACTTGTACACTTCGCTGGTAAGTGTGCATCCGCACACTTATTGCACATGACTTGATTTACACACTTTTTACTGCTATGTCCAAATCTAGCACATTTATTGCACGGAGTTGTGTTAATAATATCAAACACTCTACAACTTTGGTGCCCAACAAATAATCTGCTTTTATTGTCTTTGAGGTGTTTATAAATGCTAGATGTAACCTCTATTATTGCACATTTTCTCTTTGTTTTTTCATTAGTATATACGTGTAGTAACTTGCACTTATCATCCATGTTACTGAAGTTTCTTTCATTTATTTAGGATGGAGTGAATAGGTCGATCAACGAGGAACCATAAATAATAATAAAACTTAGTTTATTAGGCCGACGTTTCGGTACTAAAGTAAGTACCTTCTTCAGGGCTAAATAGAGAAAATACATAATAAGTACATATATACAGATTTTTTATAAGAACCAATAAAGATTTTTTGACAGTGTACTGACCTAATGATTAAAAAAAGGTTTACACCATGATTCGTAGATCACGACAGGTGACGTCGAGCATGATTCGGTACAGCACGTAGTGCATCGTCAAGACACGGATTTTTATTCAACTAGAACAGTTGAATTTGAAAAAAAAATTTTTAAGTTAACGAGAATTTTAATTGAAAATTTATTTATTTAAATGAAATAAAAATAATAATAAACAGCTAAATCTCTTACCCAACCTGTACTTTGGAGTCCCATTTTTTCAACAATGAGAGAAAAGCGAATTTCCCGGCGTTTATATACCCACGCGGGTGACGTTAATAACGCAAATTCAAATTTGTAATTCGAGAGTGGGGGGAGAGGGAGTGAGCTAGCTGGAAGCATACTGGAGGGGCGGGCTCGGCCCGATTCTGAGTGTACGACTACCCGCGTTTATTATTAATATTGTTATTATAAAAGTGCTTGTTGGTTGTGTCAACGGATTTTTTATAAATATATTTGAGATTCTTAGTGTCATCCATTCGATTTAAGCTGTTTTTTTGTGAATGTATATGCAACATTTCGGAAAAAGTGCGTTTTTGATAGTTAGTTTCTGTGTCTATTATTTGTGTTTTTTCGAAGTCTATTTTATGCCCTGTTATTTTAACGTGATCTGAAAGGGCGGAGGTAGTCAACGATTTAAAGACCGCGTACTTGTGTTCATATATACGTTTGCTTAATTTCCTTTTTGAAGTGCCTACATAAGATGCATCACACTCTTTACAGTTAATTTTGTAGACAACAGATGCTGTTTCAAGCGGATCTAACTTATCTTTACCTAGTTTTATAAATCTTAGTTTATTAATGTTTCTATTCATTCGTAAGTTCTTAACGTCTTTCATAGTACTGCAAAGTTTTTTATTTAAGTCTTTAGTGAAAGGGATTACTAAAATCCTGTTGCGGTGATCATGTTTATTGTAAGTTTGATTGTTGTTGTGTTCGTAAGAATGTAAGCGTTTATTAATGTATTTTTCTATGAAGGTAAGAGGATAATCATTCTGCATTAAAAAGGATTTGATAATTTTTAAGTTTTCATTGTGGAAAGAAATGTGTGAGATATTGATTGCCTTATCAACTAGCCCGTAAATAACTGCAATTTTTTGGTGGGTAGGGTGATGTGAAAAATAGTTAATGTATCTACCGGAAGAGGTTGGTTTCCTGTACCAATTCGTTTTTGCAATGTCATTATTTTCTCTAATGATTTTAATATCTAAAAAGCTAATACTATTATCTATTTCTAGTTCGACAGTAAATTGCAAAAACTGATCAAACGAGTTAAATTTTTCTAAAACTTTATTAATCATATCATTTTTAATAACTAAAAAACAGTCATCGACATATCGTTTGTATAAAATTATTGAGTTTTTTACTGAACTCAAGCATTTATTTTCAAGAAATTCTAACACTACATCTGCAAACAAGGGGCTTGAACAGAAACCCATCGGGGCACCCATGATCTGCTGATAAAATTCACCATTAAACGTAAAAAACGTAGAGTCAAGCAGTAATTCTACTCCTTCTAGGAACTCTTTTTTACTTATGGGAAGTAAGTTGCCAAAATATGACCACTTTTTTCCCAAAGCTTTAAGAATGTTTTCTTTGGAGAGGTTCGTAAAGAGGGAAACTACATCGAATGAAACGCAACGGTAATCTTGCGGAATATTAAGGTTATCTAATAAAAGCTTAAGCTCGTTACTATTTTTTATATTTGAGGCCGGTTTTGGAATGTATTTTGACAGAAAAGAAGTTAAGGCTTTATCTAATCTATAAGTCGGACTATTAATAGCTGAAACAATGATGCGAACTGGGAGATCTTTTTTGTGTATCTTAGTCAGACCGTAAGCTCTAGGCAAATTCGTGTTCTCGATTTTCTC
Source organism: Torymus aiolomorphi (assembly GCA_036365515.1). Taxonomy (NCBI): domain Eukaryota; kingdom Metazoa; phylum Arthropoda; class Insecta; order Hymenoptera; family Torymidae; genus Torymus; species Torymus aiolomorphi. The sequence continues at coordinate 184,490,619 of CM070874.1, forward strand.
ATTAACATAAGAAAAACTAGAATCACAATCAAAAACGCCTTTATTCTTCCAGTCTAAGATAAGATTTATCATGGATTTTTGTAACTTGTTGAGTGGATTTTTGTCTAGTAATGTGTAATATTTCGTATCATTGAGGGCGGATTTTACTTTGTCGATATAATCTACCTTATTTAGTACTACAGTGACGTTACCTTATCAGCTTTTGTAATAAGTATATCTTTATTATTTTTTATGAAATCATTAGTTAGTTTTATTTTTCTGCTAAGAATTCTGTCTTCTAAACTCAAGTGTTTTTTGCATCTAATGTGGTGATTAACGCAATTCAGTAATCTGTTTCTAATATTGTCATTAACATCATTACTAGACCTGGCACTTTCAATATCCTTGAAAAGTTCGAAGTACGTTTTTTTATCTGTATCCGCAGTAAAATTAAATTTTTCTCCTAGGCTTAAGATTTCAGTTGCATATACGGGTAAAGTGGTCCAGGATAAATTTAAAAGCCATTTGTTTTTATTATTGTTTTGGTCTTTGATGCTATTGTCAGTCAACGGGTTGCGAGGGCTGTGAGTCATCTGTTTGTTTTTGTTTTTATTATCGGAGTTTAAAGAGCCGTTATTATTTTGAAATGCTGTAAAATCGATTGGACTTTTACCGTTTGTTTTCAAAGCGAAATTAAATTTTCTGTTAATACTCGTTTTTACTTTATCTTTGACACAATCAAGAGCAATGTTATAATAATTTTTGAATGAGATTAACACATCGTTATTGACAAATTTTAAGATCTCATTTTCCTCCGCGATCTGGGTTTTATCGAGAAAGGAGAGGTGAATATTTAAGTCTTCAATCTCAAGGTTTAAAATTTTCTTTTGAGATAATGATAAGACTTTATTAACGTTTTTGAAAGCATATCGGCTATGTAAATTTGAAGTTGCGAATTTAAATGAATTAACAATGTGTAACGGAATGATGTCATATTTTCTATGGTCAAGTAAGAATTTTAGCTGTATTCTACTAATTACTATTTTTCTGAGTGTTCTAGTTAAATTTACAAATTTTTGACGTGTTTCGTGAGAATAGTGGCTCGAAATGGATTGCAATATAAATGTTAATTTTGAGTTTCAATTTAAATTTATTGTTTTTACTATTTCTTTGTCTTTCGAAGAGTCTTTGTTAATCGAGGTGTCAATATTAGATTTGCGGTTCTTATCTGTGATATATGAAGGACGAAGTCCTTGGAGCGCTGCTGGTGGCGGTGAGATGGTGGTTGCAGCACTTAGATGTTTGTTCAGCAATCTAGCTGAACGACGGAGAGGAACCTGGTCTTCTCTCGGTGGAGGCATGTCACGAGATCCAATGCCAATATATTTTGAGACGGTGGCTCGTACGTTCCAGAATATTAATTTAGGATGGAGTGAATAGGTCGATCAACGAGGAACCATAAATAATAATAAAACTTAGTTTATTAGGCCGACGTTTCGGTACTGAAGTAAGTACCTTCTTCAGGGCTAAATAGAGAAAATACATAATAACTAACTAATGATTTCATAAAAAATAATAAAGATATACTTATTACAAAAGCTGATAAGGTAACGTCACTGTAGTACTAAATAAGGTAGATTATATCGACAAAGTAAAATCCGCCCTCAATGATACGAAATATTACACATTACTAGACAAAAATCCACTCAACAAGTTACAAAAATCCATGATAAATCTTATCTTAGACTGGAAGAATAAAGGCGTTTTTGATTGTGATTCTAGTTTTTCTTATGTTAATGAGAAAATCGAGAACACGAATTTGCCTAGAGCTTACGGTCTGACTAAGATACACAAAAAAGATCTCCCAGTTCGCATCATTGTTTCAGCTATTAATAGTCCGACTTATAGATTAGATAAAGCCTTAACTTCTTTTCTGTCAAAATACATTCCAAAACCGGCCTCAAATATAAAAATAGTAACGAGCTTAAGCTTTTATTAGATAACCTTAATATTCCGCAAGATTACCGTTGCGTTTCATTCGATGTAGTTTCCCTCTTTACGAACCTCTCCAAAGAAAACATTCTTAAAGCTTTGGGAAAAAAGTGGTCATATTTTGGCAACTTACTTCCCATAAGTAAAAAGAGTTCCTAGAAGGAGTAGAATTACTGCTTGACTCTACGTTTTTTACGTTTAATGGTGAATTTTATCAGCAGATCATGGGTGCCCCGATGGGTTTCTGTTCAAGCCCCTTGTTTGCAGATGTAGTGTTAGAATTTCTTGAAAATAAATGCTTGAGTTCAGTAAAAAACTCAATAATTTTATACAAACGATATGTCGATGACTGTTTTTTAGTTATTAAAAATGATATGATTAATAAAGTTTTAGAAAAATTTAACTCGTTTGATCAGTTTTTGCAATTTACTGTCGAACTAGAAATAGATAATAGTATTAGCTTTTTAGATATTAAAATCATTAGAGAAAATAATGACATTGCAAAAACGAATTGGTACAGGAAACCAACCTCTTCCGGTAGATACATTAACTATTTTTCACATCACCCTACCCACCAAAAAATTGCAGTTATTTACGGGCTAGTTGATAAGGCAATCAATATCTCACACATTTCTTTCCACAATGAAAACTTAAAAATTATCAAATCCTTTTTAATGCAGAATGATTATCCTCTTACCTTCATAGAAAAATACATTAATAAACGCTTACATTCTTACGAACACAACAACAATCAAACTTACAATAAACATGATCACCGCAACAGGATTTTAGTAATCCCTTTCACTAAAGACTTAAATAAAAAACTTTGCAGTACTATGAAAGACGTTAAGAACTTACGAATGAATAGAAACATTAATAAACTAAGATTTATAAAACTAGGTAAAGATAAGTTAGATCCGCTTGAAACAGCATCTGTTGTCTACAAAATTAACTGTAAAGAGTGTGATGCATCTTATGTAGGCACTTCAAAAAGGAAATTAAGCAAACGTATATATGAACACAAGTACGCGGTCTTTAAATCGTTGACTACCTCCGCCCTTTCAGATCACGTTAAAATAATAGGGCATAAAATAGACTTCGAAAAAACACAAATAATAGACACAGAAACTAACTATCAAAAACGCACTTTTTCCGAAATGTTGCATATACATTCACAAAAAAACAGCTTAAATCGAATGGATGACACTAAGAATCTCAAATATATTTATAAAAAATCCGTTGACACAACCAACAAGCACTTCTATAATAACAATATTAATAATAAACGCGGGTAGTCGTACACTCAGAATCGGGCCGAGCCCGCCCCTCCAGTATGCTTCCAGCTAGCTCGCTCCCTCTCCCCCCACTCTCGAATTACAAATTTGAATTTGCGTTATTAACGTCACCCGCGTGGGTATATAAACGCCGGGAAATTCGCTTTTCTCTCATTGTTGAAAAATGGGACTCCAAAGTACAGGTTGGGTAAGAGATTTAGCTGTTTATTATTATTTTTATTTCATTTAAATAAATAAATTTTCAATTCAAATTCTCGTTAACTTAAAAATTTTTTTTTCAAATTCAATTGTTCTAGTTGAATAAAAATCCATGTCTTGACGATGCACTACGTGCTGTACCGAATCATGCTCGACGTCACCTGTCGTGATCTACGAATCATGGTGTAAACCTTTTTTTAATCATTAGGTCAGTACACTGTCAAAAAAACTTTATTAGTTCTTATAAAAAATCTGTATATATGTACTTATTATGTATTTTCTCTATTTAGCCCTGAAGAAGGTACTTACTTCAGTACCGAAACGTCGGCCTAATAAACTAAGTTTTATTATTATTTATGGTTCCTCGTTGATCGACCTATTCACTTCATCCTAAATTAATATTCTGGAACGTACGAGCCACCGTCTCAAAATTCTTTCATTTATGTCAATTTCAATTTCATTATCACCTCCATGATCCATATCAATATCTATTACTTTTAGTTTTGGGTTATTTATTTGTTCTTTTTCTATTTTAAAATTGTTTGATAGTTTTCCTCCTAGTGAATTCACAAGTGAGTTTATATTTTCTTCATTCATGCAGTTTATTATAACTGTATCCTGGTTCTTGCATGAGAGACTTTTTGTTTGTATTGTTTTGTCTTGTGTTAGATATTGGAGATCTGTCTTTTCCAAGATGTACTATCTTTGTTGTCAGTTCTTTTTATGATTAGTTTTGGCACTCTTTTAATTTTTGGTTTGGTATTAGCTGTAATTTCTGCGAAAGTTTTGATTTTATTGTTGTTGCCCTGTTTTTCTTTGGTAAGCAGTTCATTTAAAATTCTGTTTTTATCTTGCAATTCGTTGTTTAGTTGTTTTAGCAATTGGTTTTCTATTTTTAGGGATTCTAATTTACTATAATCTTCGTATACTGTATCGTTGAGACCCTTCTGATTGTTGTTGTATTTTTCCAGATTTATTTCACTAATGATTTCTTGTTTTATTTGCTCTCTTGTTGTTAGTTTAATTTAGGCTATTAATTGCTTTGCTTCACTGCTCAGTGCACTATATGGTAAGTTTGAGGTTAGAGCAACGTTGGGATGATCCTGGCATATCATTAGTGAGTTGCTAATGAATTTCACTGGATATCCTGCGTTATATTTTGCCACTATTTCATAAGTGTGAAAAAAGTTCTCACACAGTAAACACAATATCGCTCCAACTTTGGCTGTAAGGTGGCACTTATTGAATTTAGTAAGAATGGTATCGGGCGGCTCCTTGCCTCCTGATGCCATGTTGGCGACATGATTATTTGTATCAATTTTCAATCTCAATAATACCTAAAAAGTTTTTAATGTTATCGTTATACATGACTGTAAGTATTATAGATGCTGTAATGTCTTAGTCAATAAATATATAATCTTCTTACCCTGGCATCATCCGTAGAATTCTTATATTCTTTAGGGCATAAGGAATGTTAGGTAGTGGAAAGTAGTCGTTAGAATAAAGCGAAAAGTGATAAGGTTTTGAAAAAGAAAATAAAGTAGTGTAGAAGTGAAATTGTGAACAAGAGAAAAAGAATAAAAAAGTGAACAAGAAGGGTCTGAAATCGTGGCTGCACAAGAAAGGAACGAGAAATGGAGAGGTGGACAGAGTTAGGAGAAAAGGAAAAGAAGAGGATAGCCCGTCAGAGAAAAAAATAAGAGAAACGAAAAGAAACAAGAGAGATAGGATAAGACAGGAAGAAAGTTTTTGGTAAGAACGATAATGTACAGAGAACGCCGAAAAATGATCTAGAAGAAGAAACAGAAGAAGGCAAAAAACTGAACAAAATACTAATGATGCTGAGTAAAATGGACGAGAAGATGGAAAAGATCAGAGAGGAAGTTAAAGAAGTGGCAAGGAAGGAAGCAAAAGCAGAAGTAGAAGAGGCAAAAAAAGAATGAGAAAAAGGTTGGAAAGGGATAGAGATGAAAATACAAATAAAGGAAGAAGAGAAAAAGAGACAAGTAGAAGTGTTAGCAATCGCTCTGAATGAGGAACTAGAAAAGCTACAGAAAAGAATAAAAGATCTGGAGATAAAGGAATGAACTAGAGAAGCGGAGAACATAGAGGAAAGAAGAAAAGATAAGGAGAGGACATCAAATGGAGGCGAAGCAGATGGACGGAATAAAGAAAAAAGAAAACCAGAGGAGGAAAAGGATGAGGAAACAGAGAGAAATAAAAAAGAATTGAATGGATGGCGGAGGACATGGAAACAGAAATGAGGAGAAGCAATAGTCATTTTGGGATTAGAAGAAAGGAGAATGTGGAAAGGAGAAGACATACACGATTGGATAAAAACTAAGTCAGGAGTGGAAGCAAGGATATCGAAAACATGGAGAATAAGAGGAACGAAGAAAATAGGAGTAAAATGCGAGACAAGAGAAGAAAAGGAAAAGATCATGAGCACAAAAAAAAATCTGGGACAGAACAAATATACATAGTCCACGACACTACATGGAGGGAAAAACGGAATAAAGAAGTGTTTAAAGAAGAAAGTGAAGGAACTTAAGGAAAGTGGAAAACGGTGAAAATAAGAATAAACAAAATCACTACGGAAGACGAGGAATGGATATGGAAGGAAAGATCGGTGAAGTGGTGGTTTTGGAAAATGCAAAGGAGAGGAAGGAACGGGACAGACGGAACAGAGGAGGAGGAGGAGGAGGAGGAGGAGGAGAAAGATATGCAGGAGGGAAAATGCGGTAAGGAAAAGAATACAGTTAATGTTTAACAATATTGCAGGGATTAATAGATTAGGTAAAAAAGACTGGGAAAAGTTAAAAGACTACGATATAATAGGATTAACGGAAACATGGTTAGAAAAAAAAAGAAAATGGAAGGAATAAAGCTAGAAGGGTACACAAAAATGGGATTTAGGAAAGGGAAAGGAACGATAAACGCAATTTATGCACTTAAGGAAGCAGTTACGGGAGAAATACGGAAGAAAAGGGGAAAGGCAATAATATGCTTTGCAGACAAGAAGGAGGAATTCGATAAGCTAAAGCGGGCAGAAATTTTGAGAATGATGGAAAAGACAGGGATGAGCAAAAACATGGTGGACAGAATAAAGGAATTTTATGCAGATATGATATACAAAATAAGAATTGGAGAGGAGAGGTTGGGGAATTCGAAACGATGGAAAGATTGAGGCAGGGTTGCCCGCTAAGCCCCACGTTATACAACATAGGAATAGAGGACTTAGAAAAAGAGATGAGCGAGGAACAAGAGGAAGGATTAAAAATAGGGAGCGGAAAAATATGGACAATGGCGTAAACAGACTACAAAGGACTGAGAAACATGATAGAAAGATTTAGGAAATACATTAAAAAAAAAGGTCTGGAATTAAATACGGAAAACACGAAAATAATGATACGTAGAAAGGGAGGAGGAAGAAGAAAATAAGATGAATTCAGGTGGAGGAAGGGAAAGTTAGAAGTAGTGAAAAGTTTTAAATACTTAGAATACACAATAAAAGAAGATAATAAAGAAGAGGAGCACATAAAGAAAAGATGGGAAAGCAAATGCAGTACTTGGTAAACTATGGAGCAAACCGAAGAGGTTTTTTAAGGATGATTGGGGAAACATAATGTATGTCTTTGACACGATGGTAAGTGGGAAATATTATATGGAGCGGAAATCTGTGGATGGAAGAGAAGAGAAATTGAAAGAATACAGGAAAAGTACATTGGTGGGTACTCAAGCTAGAAAGAAGCACACCAGGCTACATGATGATGGAAGATAGTCGTGAAAGTGGGGATAAGCGCAATGAAATTCGAAAACAAGTTAAGGCAACCAAAGGAAGAACCATAGAAAGGAAGTGCTGGAAAAGAAGGAAAAAAGAAGTACGAGAGGAGAGAAATACAGGATGGAAAGGCAGATCAGAGAAAAGAAAATTTTTCAAGGAGAGGGGATGGTCACTGACCCAGGGAAACAAAAATTGAGGAAAATGAGAACATATGGCAGGCATTGAAACAGAGGACGCTGGACAAGGATAAGTAGGAGAGAGAAGAAAAAATAAAAAGATCAAGATACTGCAAAGAAGCGGCAGAGACGGTTCTAGACAGGAGCGCATGTATATACCAAGGAGAATGGATAAGAAGGATAAGGAATTCATATGGAACGTTAGCCAGATTAGATTAGGAAACGAAGCCAGGGTAAATAAATACTGGTTAAAAGAAGAGGAAAAAGTATGCAGGATGTGTGGAGAGAGACCGGAAACAGTGAAACACATTGTAGAGAAATGTAAAATAAGTGGAAAGACGGGGGAGAGATGGAGAGTAATGATAGAAGGAGGAAAGAACGCAATGAGAAGGATGTTCGAAATTGGTTGGATAAGAAAGAAGGAATCAGGAAAGAGACGGCAAGAGAGGTTAGTAAATAGAAAAGAAAGAAAACGTGGAGAGGAAGCACTACAAGGTTACAGCATACATGATCATTCAAAAAGAGAGAAAAGATAAAAAAAAAAGAGAATGGAGAACAGAGTAGCAGAGCTCATAAGAGAAATGGGGGAGTTGAGAAGAAGAATAAAGAATATAGAAGGAAGATTAGAACGGCAGATAGAGTTAAGGAAGAAGATACAGAGGGAGAGACAGGAGAAGGAAGGGAAGATAGAATGGGGAAGAGAAGAACTAAAGGATTTAAACTAAAGGTGTGTGTTGAGGAATGGAAAGATAGAGACAGGATATGGAGGAAAAGAAAGGAATACAGAAGAAAAGAAATGGTACAAGTGGATGAGTGGCTATGCTTTGAGATGGGAAGAAGGGAAAATAAAATGATAGTGGAAGCCCGGAAAATGAGAGAGGAGGCTACAGAAAGAGGAGTAGATCTAGAGATGAGAAAGATTAACCCATTAACGTCCAAAATCAGGGAATTTATAGCTCATTTTCAAGCCTCGCTGACAAATCGAAAAATGATGAATACCGTAACCAAACCTACTTATCTTACTATTTTTGGGTGCGCTTTTTCTAATATGGCGGATTTTATTTAAAAAAGTACCAAAAAATCGGAAATTTTTTATTTTGATCTATTTTTTTCAAGTCGAGAAAGATGACAATCTGTTCTACAGTGTAGACAAAGGTGGACAAAATAGTGTAGTTTGCGGAAAAATTTTTTTCGCCCAGCTTTATTTCGTTTTCTTTTATCAAAATGGCGGAAAACGGTGAAAATTTAGAAAATGCGTGTTTTTTCTGAATAATTCTGCTACACATCGATAACGAACAAAATTTTTCTCCTCAAAGTATAAAAATTAGATTGATTAAACATTTTCAGTTATATTTCAGTAAATTGTAAGATCCCAATAATGGCAGATTCAATATGGCAGTCGGTGAACTGAAAAAATAACGAGTTTTCCTGAACTTGTTTTCCTATGTTTCGGACTACACTGAATCAAAATTCGAAGAGCGATTATGAAAATACAAAATCGCGGATCCAATATGGTGGATTAGGGTACGGCCTAATTCATAAACTCAATATTTTTGGCTGTAATTGCTTGTATGGGGATTTTTGTGGTTGCCGATGACGAATCTGGCCTCATATTTTCGAATTACAAAATGGCAGATTCAATACGGCGGATTGGGGTACCGCGGAAGTGTTGTACATAGTTGTTCCGTCCGTTCGCCGTTTCTCACAAACGTTTCCAACTCTTACCACGTGGAGATGGACGGTCAAGAGTATTTTTTTTTATTTTTTTTGTAATTTTTAAAATTTTATATTTTTTTGTAGTTTTTTAAAATTTTATAGTTTTTTTTGGTAATTTTTCAAACATTATGTATATCTTTGTATTTCTTGCTCTTTTATACTTTTAATGATTATTGTTGAAACAGGTTTTGCAATAATAATATTGCAGTATTTGGGGGCTTTGATTGAACATTTCTCTCAGGAACATTTCTTTCTGAGGTCTTTATAAGAAACGTCGTGCGATCTTGACCTATGCCTTCGACCATTTTCAAGGTAGCGTCTGGCGATACTCATTGCAAAATCCTTCGATTCTGCTTTCTTCTCTGTTGAATTACATCCGTTGTATATCACCAGTGCATTGGCGATCGCAGATTGAACAAGTCGTATGAAAATTATCCACGTCTATTTCTTCGACGGTATACATGGTAGAAGATTGTTACAATGATTGTCATGCAAGTCGACACCTCCCATGAATTTATTATATGCATGAAAGGCACATGGAAAAAAATATTTCAGCTCTTGCTTTTGCCTCTGCGCTATATCTTTTGGACGGTAATTGTAGGGTTACACCCGCGGCAGACGAAGCGATTGACACTTGCTTGGAGTCTTTGATGCTGATGTAGTTTATTCCGCTGTTTTGGTCATGTTTCGCAATAAATGTACCTCTCGGAGCATTTTTATTTATCACATTTTTTACTTTCTTAGATACACGATTGTCTCTGATTGTGCCAGTGGATCTTAGGCATAGTTTTTGTAAATGTAAAATGAGATTGAAACTAGTAAAATAGTTATCGAAATACAGGTGAAATTCTGGGATGTCTATACCAGATAATTTCTTGAAAATTGGATCTAATAAATTCATTACCACTTTTAAACCAAGAGCGCATTTATTCAAAAGATTCAAATTTGAATCCTTGCCATAGTATAAAGCGAAATCTAATAAGAATATGTCAGAAGAAAAAAGGCCCCAGAACTTCAAACAAAATCGTATAGGTTTTCCTCGGATAAATTGTTTCATAGAGGTTCTGGAATACGATTTGGCCAACATTTCATCAATGGATAGAGCAGTTCCAAAATATCCAAATCTTTGAATATTTTTCCTAAACTTATTCATAATAACTCGAACCCTTCATGCCTTATCATGAAGGTTTTTATCTCCAAATTTAGAGCATTTCAATTTAGACTTGATTTGTTCAAAAGTGGATCGTCACATGGCTTATTGGACTATATCGCAAGACAGTAGAGGATCAGAGGACCAGTAATCTCGCTGAGATTTCCTTTTGTTGAAAGAGGACAGGATAATCACTCGAAGGAAAATTCCTAGCTCTATTTTTGAGAGATTATAGCCATTTTCAGTTGTGGCTTCCATAACATAATTTTTCATGTCATCTCAAAAGAATAGCTCAAATAACTCAACATGACTAGATCCAAGAATTCTATTTTTCTGACCGTTACTCACTAGTGGAGGCCGCGAACTCCGGATCACGGATTTGGCTCAAACTTTGCGATATATTTTTGGGTGTAGAAATATAAAGAAAGCTGCAATATTAGACCCTAACGCTCAAAAAAACTGAAGTTCTGCGCCTTCTTAGCTTTATTTTGAAAAAAGGCTTGAAAAAAACCTCTTCTTGAAACAGTAACCATTTAACTCCGGGGAGTCTTAAATATAATTTCAAAAATAGAAAATAAAACTAGAGAAAATGAGCTTTCATTTGCTTTTTCAAGAATTAAAAATGTTGATTCCTTCAAAAGTTATATAAGTTTACAATTGAGCATCGAAAGTGCATCAAAATATGCTGGCAGTCAAACAGTTTAATTTTAGGGATTAAACAGAGCATTTTCGATGCTCTATTTTGAACTTTTATAACATTGGAAGGAATCAACATTTTTTAATTCTTAAAAAAGCAATTGAAAGCTCATTTTCTCTAGTTTTATTTTCTATTTTTGAAATTATATTTAAGACTTTCCGGAGTTAAATGGTTACCGTTTCAAGAAGAGGTCTTTTTCAAGCCTTATTTCAAAGCTAAAGGTAAAAAGGCGCAGAACTTCGGTTTTTTTGAGCGTTAGGGTCTAATAGTACAGCTTTCTTTATATTTCCACATCCAAAAACATATCGCAAAGTTTGAGCCGAATCCGTGATCCAGAGTTCGCTGCCTCTCCTAGTCAGTAAGAATTGACTTCGGACATCGGTATTATACACTTTCTCCCCATTCCCCCATTTATATGTATAATTATTCTCTAGTTTACTTTGGTTGTCTCTATACGTTTTAGAAATTTTCCTGTTTGAGTATTGCGATAATAGATCTTCTATATCATCGTAAGTATTGTTATTTCCGTCATCATCACCATCAGATCCAGCATCTGAATCTTCAGAATCATCTGGATTTGGTATAATGATTTCGTCATAATTGTTATCAGAATCATCAAATTCATAACGTACATGACTACGAGCAGAACTCCTTTTTCGTTTTGCAGGCATGTTATAAGCTTCTATTTTTTATTTTTATATGAGATAGATAGACAAGTTTCAACTCATAAAGTAGAAAAAAAAAGTAAAAAATTTCCTAATTGTGATACTTATCAAGAACTTCAATGAGTTCATCTGTTTTCATCAGAAAAGTGTGTTTCGAAATTATTTCAACCGTTAGCCTGCCACTCAAACGTGATCTCTAACGCGGCAAAATATATATATATTTTATAGGTCCATATATATGCCCGAGAGCTCGCTGTTCTCATAGAGGGAAACGTGTAGCATATAATCGCCACCTAGTGGCGGAGAGCAGGGTTATACGGTATGGAGTAAATGTTTTCCACAAATATAACAAATAATATAAATTTCGTCAAGCAAGAAAAATATTAAGTTTATGAATTTCGCGGTACCCCAATCCGCCATATTGGATCCACCATTTTGTATTTTAGCAATCTGTCTTCGAATTCTGATTCAGTGTAGTCCCAAACATGGGAAAACGAGATCGGGTGGAGGTTGTAAAACTTTTATTGCCGATAATCGTGAGAAAACTCGTTATTTTTCCAGTTCACCGACCGCCATATTGAATCTGCCATTATTGAAATTATACAATGTACTGAATATGACCGAAAATGTTTAATCAATCTAAATTTTATACTTTGAGGTGAAAAATTTTGTCCGATATCGATGTGTAGCAGAATTATTCAGAAAAAACACGCATTTTCGAAATCTTCACCGTTTTCCGCCATTTTGGAAAAAGAAAACGAAATAAAGCTGGGCGAAAAAAATTTTTCCTTAAACTACAACTGTTTTGTCCACCTTTGTCTACACTTTAGAACAGATTGTCATCTTTTTTCGACTTGAAAAAAATAGATAAAAAAAAAATTTCTGTTTTTTTGGTACTTTTTTAAATAAAATCCGCCACATTGTTTTTCTAATGCATGGAAACGCAATTTTGACCCCGGGAATCGAAAGAGCACACCCAAAAATAGTAAGATAAGTAGGTTTGGTTACGGTATTCATCATTTTTTGATTTGTCAGCGAGGCTTGAAAATGAGCTATAAATTCCGTGATTTTGGTCGTCAATGGGTTAAGAAAGATGAGAAATTGAAGAAGAAGAGAGAAGAACGAAGATTCGAAGTTGAAGTTACAGATAGATATACGAGTGTAATTTAGAAAACTCAAATGTGCCAATAATTATTCCACAAAACATCGATTAAAGTAGAAGAAAAGAGCTTTAATTTAAGCTAAAGATCGTTAAAATCGGTCGGTTCTGCGCGAAGTTACATGCATTTGAAAATTGCGAGAAATGACCAAACATGATTGAATTACGTGGATTCGGAAAAAATCGTTCATTTTTGGTCATTTTACGGGATTTGCCGATGCACGTAACTTTGCGCAAGACCAACCGATTTTAACAATCTTTAGCTTAAATTGAAGCTCTTTTCTTCCAGCTTAATCGTTTTTTTTGTGGAATATTTGTTGGCACATTTGAAAGCTTACTATTCTCATCATCAGTGACTACTTTTCGCCTACTATTTTTCCCACGTTAAATTTCCATCAGAGAAATGGATTTTTTTTCAAAACTGTATCTCAAGACCGTTTTTCTAATGCTCACGAGTTTTTTCGTATATTTTAGCTCAGCAAGGGGCTGCGAACGTAAGAAAGAACAGCGCTTGTCAAATTATTTTTGTAAAGTACAATGTTCGCAATGTAGAAGCAGCTGTAAAGGTATTTCTAGAACGATTAATATTTTGCGTAGGATTTCATTGCAGGATCACCCCATGATTTTTAATATCATATTCCAACTGACAACAGTAGCAGAAGCAGAAGCCAATAATAAAGTTTCTGTTTTATACTATTGATCTACAAGACAACATATTTACAAATAAATATTTTACCAGTGCATGAAGTTCTGGAAAAGTAAAAACCAAAGTCAAGATAAGTTAAGGAAAATAGTGAGATAATATATATGCAACGATATAAAAACCGACGGTTTAGCGGGAGGCACAGTCGCCACCTCGGCCGATCACCGAATTTAAGCAGCATTGGACGCGGTTACTACTTGGATGGGTGACCGCGTTTTTTCGCTGTTTGATTTTCGTGTGATCGGTTAGGTGTCGATTGTCTTCTCGCAAAACGAGCGGGAGGTGTGGATTACAGTTTCGGTGTCTAAGCCTACGGAATGTGACCTAGACATCCAAACTGAAATTATTCCATTACACCGACCATCCCGGGGCGGATTTATCTAATTATGATTTATCACATGTGGTTTGCCTTTAGGTTTTCTCCGCCCCACAGGCATAACCGTGGCCGAATGTGAGATTGATGTGAGGTATAGGTTATGGAAAAAGAGACGTCCTCAGGAAAATATGAAGGTTTATGATGTAATAAAAAGGAAAGGAAAAATAAAGGTGTGAAAGATACGCGCTAGGCCAGTGGGTTGCGTGGAAACCACCAATTTTTTTTATATGCACCGATATAAGACGCTGTAAATAATAAGAAGAATAAGGAAAATATTGTGACATAGTTGGAGAACGGTTATCAGATAAGTTCTTTTAATTAATCAGATAAGGACACAAAATTTTGTGTAATATTATCTCATTACAGGAATGACATGGAAAAACATGCTGTAATTTAGCCAACATGAATAAATGACTCTCCACCCGTACTTTATTTATTCACATGCTGATGCAATTAATATTAAATTATAAAGAAAATAATAATTCTACGGATGATGTACGGGTAAAAAGTTTATATATTTATCGAATAAAACATTACAGCATCTATGATACTTACAGTACTGTATAACGACAAAAATAAAGTTTCTAGATATTATATAGATTGAAAGTTAATACAAATATAATAATTAAATGTTTAGAGATGTTTTATAAGAAAATATTTAATTTTTATTTTAAAAAAATATTTATTAATGTGACAGGGGAGATATCCTTGAAACGTGCGATAAAGAAGAATTTTGCTGATTTTGCTTCCTCCTAGAGGAAACTTTGTGATAGTAATTTTTTGAGTTGTTGTAAAAACATGTTATAATTGTTTTCCGAGATGTTAGGAATCAAAATACATGATTTTTGAAAAATGTCTGTATGGATCTGTGTGCTGCGTGCGCGCGTGCCTGCGTGCCTGCGTGCGTGCGTGTGTGTGTATACGCCTGTATCTCAGCTTCTAATCGGTCGATTTTAACTGGACAGGTCTCATTTTTTTCTTTTTTTTGTGTGGTTGCGGGTCAAAAATCCGTTTATTGATTGGACCGATGCATTTTGGATTTATTTCGAATTTTCGATTTTCTCAAAATTTATTCTTGCTTTTTTTTAATGATAGGATCGAGATATTTTAACCGGATGTATAGCATTCGAAAGAGAATTAAAATACCTATATTTTGTGAAAAAACAAAATTGTAGCTATCACGGTTCTTTTGTTATTATCGAAAACGTGTTTTTTTTTTAATGCTTATAACTCCCAAACTACACGATAAATTTTTTTAAAAGAAAAATCATGATATTGCAAGATGTAAATACCTATAATCTGTAAAACTTTGAATTCATTCTGTTGGTTAGTTTTTGAGGAAAGAATTGAAAAATGGAAAAAGTGAGTTTTGTATGTCCAACGATTACGAGAATAAAATTGACTTAATCGATTCAAAATTCTTTGTCAAAACTCTCGGCCGAGTTCTTTGGGCAAAATGATTGGTCCATAAATTTCAGAGATATTTGGATAAAAATTTTTTTAAGCTTTTTTGCAAATCGTAATTTCTCATGAACGGCTCTATGTATATGAATCGAATGGGTAGCATTCGAAAGAGAATTAAAATACCTATATTTTATAAAAAAAAAATTCTA
Source organism: Torymus aiolomorphi (assembly GCA_036365515.1). NCBI lineage: Eukaryota > Metazoa > Arthropoda > Insecta > Hymenoptera > Torymidae > Torymus > Torymus aiolomorphi. The sequence goes on from CM070874.1 coordinate 184,506,122, forward strand.
GCTATCACTGTTCTTTTGTTATTAACAAAAACGTAAAAATTGAAAAATGAAAAGAATGAGTTTTGTACGTCCAACGATTACGGGAGTTAAATTGTCTTAATCGCTGCAAAATTCCTTGTAGAGGTAGATTTGGATAGTTCTCGGTCGAGTTCTTTGGGCAAAATGATTGGTCCATAAATTTCAGAGATATTGGAGGTTAAATTTTTTAAAAAATTTTTTTTCAAATCGTAATTTCTCAAGAACGGATCTATATATCTGAATCGGATGGGTAGCATTCGAAAAAGAATTATAATAACTATATTTAAAAAAAAAATTTGTAGCTATCACGGTTCTTTTGTTATTAACAAAAACGTATTTTTTTAAAAAAAGCTTACAACTCTTTTAACTCCCAAACTAACCCATTAACGCGCAAATGCACATTTTTGTGCACACATTTTCAAGTACAGAATTCTATTGGAAAAACAAAGTCATTTTTATCCAAAATCCTATATAGGGGGTTTTCGAGGGTGTTCTTTCAGAATCTGCAACTTTTTTTGTAAAAAAAGTCAGTAAGTGTATTATTTTTAAGTTCTTTTAAAAAAAAGTCAAAAAATTTAATAAAATTTTTTTTTCAAATCAATTTTTGTTACTGTTTCTGTTTTTGGATAATCATATTGCCGCCAGAAATCGCGTCCGAATGTCTGGCGTTTCCAAAATACTGGTTGTGAATCTTTTTTCCCCTTTTAGCTTTTCCAAAATGGCGGATTTTGTGAAACAGCGTAATGTTAAACTTCATGATTTTTTTTCTCGAAATGTATGAACTTAACGCAAAAATGTTATAGAACAAAAAATGCTTAGGATCACTCAAAAAATGCGTATGAATTTTTTCAGAAGTTTTTGAACCAATTTTGAATTTGTTAATTTTTAACATTTTTGAAAAATCAAAAAATGTCTCAAAAACTTCTGAAAAAAAATCATACGTATTCTTTGAATGATTCTTAGCACTTTTTATTCTATAAAATTTTTTCGTAAAGTGTATTTTTTTCGAGAACAAAAATTTTGAAATTATGCGTTACCTAAACACACAAAACGTTGAATGGAGTGAAGACTGTATAATCGTCATTCTGCCACTATAAATATATAGTAAAATATAGCGTTGCCCAGTTCTCACCACGGGGAGGTAGACGATGCAAGAGAACCTTCTTCTTTTTTTTATATATTTTTTTTATGTTTTATATTTTTTATATTTTTTATATTTTATTCTATTCTTTTGAATGTATAGAGAGAAAACAGTTTTTACAAACATGTAAACCACACACCTTGGAGAGCTTTCTAGTTCTTAGAGAACATTGTTTGTTAGAATAGTTTCTTTGACCTGCGGACTGAACGGCATTACTGAATTTGTCATTACATGTTTTTTTTTCCAAATAGCATTTAGCAATAACCATACAATCATCTTTAGTACCTATTTTTTTGCTCTTACCTGCTGTTGCAACATTGTACAAGACAGTGGCGTTGGTAATTGCTATTTGGATACCTCTGATAAAAATGACCCAAGTGACCCACTCTCTTGTACAATGTTGCAACAGCAGGTAAGAGCAAAAAAATAGGTACTAAAGATGTTTGTATGGCTATTGCTAAAAGCTATTTGGAAAAAGAAAAACATGTGAAGCCCAAATTCAGTAATGCAGTTCAATCCGCAAGTCAAAGAAACTGTTCTAACAAACTAATGTTCTCTAAGAACTAGAAAGCTCTGCAAGGTGTGTGGTTTACATTTTTGTAAAAACTGTTTTCTCTCTATACATTCAAAAGAATAGAATAAAATATAAAAAATATAAAAAATATAAAACATAAAAAAAATATATAAAAAAAAAGAAGAAGGTTCTCTTGCATCGTCTACCTCCCCGTGGTGAGAACTGGGCAACGCTATATTTTACTACATATTTATAGTGGCAGAGTGATGATTATACAGTCTTCAATCCATTCAACGTTTTGTGTGTTTATGTAACGCATAATTTCAAAATTTTTGTTCTCGAAAAAAATACACTTTACGAAAAAATTTTATAGAATAAAAAGTGCTTAGAATTATTCAAAGAACACGTATGATTTTTTTTTCAGAAGTTTTTGAGACATTTTTTGATTTTTCAAAAATGTTAAAAATTAAAAAATTCAAAATTCAAGATTCTAAGGATTTTTTGTTCTATAACATTTTTTCGTTAAGTTCATACATTTCGAGAAAAAAAATCATGAAGTTTAACATTACGCTGTTTCACAAAATCCGCCATTTTGGAAAAGCTAAAAGGGGAAAAAAGATTCACAACCAGTATTTTGGAAACGCCAGACATTCGGACGCGATTTCTGGCGGCAATATGATTATCCAAAAACAGAAACAGTAACAAAAATTGATTTGAAAAAAAAATTTTATTAAATTTTTTGACTTTTTTTTAAAAGAACTTAAAAATAATACACTTACTGACTTTTTTTACAAAAAAAGTTGCAGATTCTGAAAGAGCACCCTCGAAAACCCCCTATATAGGATTTTGGATAAAAATGACTTTGTTTTTCCAATAGAATTCTGTACTTGAAAATGTGTGCACAAAAATGTGCATTTGCGCGTTAATGGGCTAAACGATCAATTTTTTTGAGAAAAATCATGATAATGCAGAATGTAAATAGCTATAATATGTACAAATTTGAATTCATTCTGTTCAAACTTCATAAATGAATTTTATTATAATTATATAATAAATTGTTGCAAAAATTATAAATTTTGTTATTAAAATTGATTAAAGGAATCAGCAAATTAAGTTTGAGGAAGCCACGGGCTAATGAATTGGCACCGGTATTTTCAATTACATGAGATTTCAATATTAAATATGAGTTCATCAGCGAAAAAGAACAAATAATATGGTTCTATTTACTTAAAAGAGATATATTTTTTTGTTTTTGTATGATATCAAAGTCAATTAATATACATCAATTATGGGTATATGTTTGAATGCGATCATTAGTGCAAATATACAATAAATCATAAAACATATTTAAAATTTCAAACTTCTAACTGCTGTAGCTTCTGATCCCAATGGAATGAACGGCTTGGCACAACCTCTTTTTATGATAAAAGAAGCCTCTTGTACCAGGTGTCATAAAATTTGGGGTTCCTGAAAAAAATATTTGATCCAAACAAAGTTATCGCGAGTTAAGCAAAAAATTTCATTAAATTTTTTTTTGTTTTTCGAAAAAATTCGTGAAATATAGTACAGAGACAGAGACGTAGAGACAAAGACGCAGAGACAGAGCCGCAGAAACAGAGACGTAGAGACCGAGAAATAGAGACAGAGACAGAGACATAGTCCAATTCTATCTGTTTTTCTGCTTCTGTCTCTGTTGTTATTTCCGTATCAAGGTTAACGTAATCTGTCAACCTATCTGTCTCTGTCTCTATATTTATCTTTCGAGGGCAGCGAATGTACTATAATGCCATTTCAATCGTTGCTAATTTAACTATAGAAATGTGATAATAGCTATATTTGTATTTGTACTAGGATACCATATTAGTTATAGTTAATACACGTAAATATACTTTTGTTTTATGTACAAATATTTTTTCAAATAGAAAACCCTCTTGAAATGATATTTTCTGAAAATGAATCAAAAATGTTAATTTCAGAATATTATTATTTTCTGTAGAATAACATTATTCTTATGAGTGTCATTTGAAAGACAGAGAAATACATTTGTCTCGTATTGTCTTGTTTTCTACAATATAAGGCAGTTTCATTGAAATCAGTTACTGACACTTCGATCATTTCAAATTATTTTCAAATGTTTTTTGTATGAAAACTAGGTAAAACATATAACTTACATTTGTGGGCTTCAAAATTTCTTCTCCAAATTGTTTCGCATAAAGAGGTTCATCAGTTAAAAGAATGTTATCGAAAATTGTTCCAGATTTTACTTGCCATAAATCGAATCCAATAACGCAAATTTCTTTTCTTTTATATAAATCTGAGTCAGGTATATATTCAGGATTGTCAATTTCGGGGTGAATCCATGGGCCTTTATAATTTGGATTTTCGATTTGTCTAGGCTTCCATTGGCCCTATCATTGAAAGATAAATTATTATTAAGATTTTTCGATCAAAAACATTTAATACAACAATTTACCTTAAATTCGGGATTATCAATCATGGGAGCTTCCCATTCTCCATCCATTTCATCATCCCAGTCTTCTGGTTTTGTTGCTTCTGGGTCAGCTACATGTTCTGGCTTATCCCAATTATCTGGTTTACTATCACCGGGATCAGGAATAGTGGGTCTGTCATCCCAATCTGCAGGCTTAGATTGAGACGGATCTTTGATTTTTTTAGGTGGAAGAAAGTCCCAATCTGTTTCGAGTTGTCCAGATTCAACGATCTCATTGTCAATAAGTACCTAAAGGAAAAAATTGAACATTTAAGAAAAAATACATTTAAAAATTTTTGTTTATAAATATCCGGGCATTACTAATTAACTCATAAGTATTTAGAATGTAATGGTACTAACGTACAAGCAAACAAATTTTGCCAAATGTCTTTAACCATGTTTTTAAATATTTTTCGTTTAGAAAATATTTTCTGCCGTTTCAAAGCTTTTTCTTTAAGGGTAAGAGAACAAAATTTGTTGAAATTTATATTTAAATATATGCAGGGTGTTCCAAAAGTTCCTGGACAGTCGAATAACTCGTCAGGAAAGCATTTTAGCTCATCCCTACTGAAAAAAACCACATGGGATCCCACATAGGATCCCACGTGGAATCCCACACGAGATCCCACGTGTGAATTTGATATGGGATCCCATGTGGCATCCCACGTTTGAACTCGAAGCATGAATTCCTACATGAGATCCCACAAGAGATCTCACATAGGATCTCATGTGGGATATCATGCGTTTAACTTGAGTACGGGATCTCATGCAAATATGGCGTAAAACATTGAGTCCCCCATTGTGAGTAACGGGGATATCAAAAACAAGGCAAGCCCTGTAATTAGGACTCTTCGTAAAGAGTTATTTGAACGGCTGACTTACACGGCTTATATACTCTCGGCCATCCAGTGTATTCACAGAAAGCGCTATCGGAACGCTGCATTGCGGTGACAAATCAGAACTTGTGATGGACGGCTCTTCATAAGTAAGCTTCGGCTATTTATCCGCTATGCGGTGCTTCAGTAGTGCTATCTGTGGATAAGTTGGACGGCCAAGAGTATATACGGTGTGAAAGTTAACCGTTCAAATGACTCTTTGTGAAGCGTCCTAATTACAAGGCTTGCCTTGTTTTTGATAACTCTGTTACTTACAATGGGGGACTCAAAGTTTTACGCCATATCTGCATGAGATCTCGTACTCAAGTTAAACGCATGATATCCCACATGAGATCCCATGTGGGATCTCTTGTGGGATCTCATATGGGAATTCATGCTTCGAGTTTAAACGTGGGATGCCACATGGGATCCCATATCAAATTCACACGTGGGATCTCGTGTGGGATTCCACGTGGGATCCCTTGTGGTTTTTTTCAGTAGGGATCACACTAAATGGTAAAGTTTTAAGATTTTGAAAAATCTATCAGGAAGAAAGATCATTTTTTGGGTCCTACTAAACTAACTTTGAGCATTTAGGAGTCGCAAGATAATTTTTATAAGGTCCCTAATTTTTTACTCCAATTTCGCAGCGTTTAAATAAAACACGCGACAGGCAAGTAAGTGTCGAAACTTTTGCCTCAGATTACCGCTCAAGATTTAATATAAGAATATATTCTTAGAGAGCATATATCGTCGGCTGAGCGGAACAAGGTTGTATCTCACCGCGCGGACGAAAAACGTCGCATCTCACCGCGCGGATGAAGAAAATTGTATCTCACCGCGCGGATGGAGAACATAGTATCTCGGCGCTCTTGCGGCGAGTGTTTTTTATATTAAAATAGCCCCATCGCCCCCCCCCCCGCAGCACCCCTCTGGCTATCCCACAGCCCCCCTCATGACCACCCTTTTCACTAATCGTATTATTATCACGCTACACATGCCGCAACCATCTTTCTTTCTCATATCACGCGTAAAGTATTTTGTTTATACCCCGACCAATTCGAAAAAAGCTTAGATATTTCTTAAAATTGGAATACAGGAGTTTCAGAAGTCGCTGATCACGACATTGATGTCGGACATTCAAAATGGTGGATACAATATCGCGATTGAAAATTGTAAAAGTGCTTAGAGCTGGCTCAAAATTGCTATGCGTGGGGATTCGAGGTGGCAGATCAAAATTTTGCTATTACACTTTCGAAATTCAAAATAGCGAATTCAATATCACGGGGAAAAGTTTAGAAAAAGCTTAAATTGTACTCAAAATTGTTATACGGGGATTTTCAAAGTTGCTGATCACGATTTTGCTATCAGACTTATAAAATTCAAAATGGCGAATATAATGTAGCGGTGAAAAATTCGAAAAAAGCTCAGGTTTTTCGAAAAATTGGAATACAGGGATTCTCGTGATCGCTGATCACGATCTGGCTATCAGACATGCGAAAGTCAAAAGGGCTGTCCAAAGTGAGAACGAAGCTTAGATTTTGCTTAAAATTTGTATACAGGGGTTTTCGAAGTCACTAATCAGAATCTTACTATAAGGCTTTCGAAATTTAAAATGTCGGATTCAATACTACTACTCTAAACTATTTCTTTTAATCTTAGAATAAAAACTAAGACACAAATAGCTCACCAACTTATGGATGGGGGTTGGCGAGCGGAGCGAGCAGGGTGTATCCTAATATATATATATATATTATAACAGCCGGCGCATGTGCATATGCGTGCGCGTGTGCGTGCGCATGTACGGAGGTGTGTGTGCGAGTATACGATACTCGAACGAGCCGAGCCTCGACACGCAGCTACGGCATGCACAAACCGGAGCATGTAAACATCTCCCAACCTTGCACGAAGGGCAAGGCCGAGAGATGCTCGCGCGTGCCGAGAGAGAATTGAGTCGGCAGTATCGCTTAGACTCCAGCCCGTGAACGCTGCCTTCTCAACGCATCTTCGAATAAGTGCGGCATTTCCCCGGCGATTAAGGGAGATAGAGAGAGGAGTGCACGAGAGTGCAACGAGTGCGGTGCTCTGTAGTGGGGGGAGAGAGAGTCCGCTACAGGAGTCCACCAGCGAGAGGGAGAGGCGAAGCGAGAGAGAGAGAGAGAGAGAGGAGAGAGAGAGGAGAGAGAGAGAGAGAGAGAGAGAGAGAGAGAGAGAGAGAGAGAGAGAGAGAGAGAGAGAGAGAGAGAGAGAGAGAGAGAGAGAGAGAGAGAGAGAGAGAGAGAGAGAGAGAGAGAGAGAGAGAGAGAGAGAGAGAGAGAGAGAGAGAGAGAGAGAGAGAGAGAGAGAGAGAGAGAGAGAGAGAGAGAGAGATTTTTATTTACCATCTGGCAAAACAAATTACAGAATATAGCATAAACAATATTACAATATAACAGCATGTTTATGATTACACTAGATAAAAAAAAATCACAAATTCATATCATAAATACACTAGAAAGCGACAAGAGTCAATAAAACATAAATTTTCCAAATATACATTTAGTGTAAAGTTGGTATAACTAATAATTAGTCTAATATTTAAAAACTAATAATATATAAATACTAAGCTATCTGCGTCTGTGATATCACAGTTTGTCTCCATTCTTTCCAATACAGATATAAATGACTAGTTTTAAGTATTTGCTTTTAATTATTCTAGCTATTAAAATCTAATATCACAAATTCGCAAAAATTATTTCTCTGGCTACAATAATAAAAGTTATAGAAACTACAGAAAGTAGGTCGATGGGATTTTCTCTCTGGACTGAAAAAGCAAAACAATAAAAAATACTAGATTACTAGATTACTAGATTGAGGGCGGTAGACACGTCCCCCACAACAAAAGAGAGCTAGGCGTCGAGGCCGAGAAGGTGTTTTCGCATCGCCCTCTTAAATGTTGACAATGATGGTAGGTGGCGCAGGGAGGAAGGAAGAGAGTTCCAGAATCGACCACACCGTATCTGAAATGATCGGGCACCGGTCTCCGAGGATACACGCGGTATCTCTAGTTCGGGCTGCGGCCCCCTACAAGTGGCTCTGGGCTTGTGCGCCTTAAATAAGTCTGCCAGATATGATGGTTCTCGCAACCGAGTAATCTTATACATTAAAATGGCAGCAAAATATAAGCGGCGGGAATCTGTACGGAGCCAGCCCAGACGCTGCCTGTAGGGGGTTATGTGTTTATCCCTCCTAACACCAAATATGTACCGCACGCATGAATTGCTCAATCGCTGCAGTCGAATACGTAGTTCGTCAGTTGCATCACAGAACACCACCGAGCAGTAGTCCAGATGAGGCTGGACCAGCGACTCGACCAGTCTTCTGCGGAGAGTCTCGGTGGTACAGGCCCTAATAAACCGCAAGCTATAGAGGGCCTTGTTGAATTTTTTCGTGACTTGATTTACATGCGATTTCCAGGTTAATTTGCTATCTAGTGTAACACCGAGACTCACGACTTCAGCACTGAACGGGATGAGCTCTCCGCCCCGCATCCCAATGCCAGGCAGGCGCATTGCAATTAAATCATTAACTTTCCCTTTCGACCCAAAAATATTGCCTTAGTTTTCCCGGCATTGAGACGCAGCCCAGAGCGCACTGCCCACCCAGATACTAAGTGAGCCGCATCCGCCAGCCGAGCAATTCCATCCTGGATTTTGCCCATAGTGGTGTGTGTGTAAATCTGTAAGTCGTCTGCATAAAAGATGTGATTGACAGTCCGTCCGTTAAGTGTCTCCTGTAAGTCATTTACATATAGACTGAAGAGCAATGGGCCAAGAACCGAGCCCTGTGGAACTCCCAGATTCGTTTCAGGGAACTCGAATTACCATCGTTTTTTGATATAACAATTTGCGTACGACCTTTTAAATATGACATAATCCACAGAAGCGCAGTCCTTGAGAAACCCAAGTGTCTCAGTTTGCTCAGCAGTTTGGTAGGGAGATGGAATCAAAAGCTTTACTAAAGTCGAATAAAAGGAGTAGGGAGACTTTTTATTGTCTTTAGCCATGCGTATGTCATCCGTTATTTTGAGTAGGGCTGTTTGAGTACTATGGTGGCGACGGAAACCGGTTTGGAAGGGATCTAGAATTTTGTTTTTATTTAAAAATTCGGTGATTTGGGCATGAGCAATCTTTTCGAGTACTTTGGAGAGGAAGCACAGCAATGCGATAGGACGAAAATCCGACACTGAAGCCGGTGCTGTAGATTTTTTCAGTGCAATGAGCTGTGCTTGCTTCCAGGCGCTCGGAAAAATGCCCATAGCGAAAGAGGAGTTAAATATACGAACTAAAAAATTACCAATAATCGGCAGAGCTTTTACAATGACACTTTGAGGAATCTCATCCACCCCTCTCACCTGTGAGGAAAACTGTGAAATAGCCAAAATAACATCATTTAAATTAACAGGCTTAAAAAGAAGCCATCCTCTGTTGCAGTGGAAATAATATTCCTCGCTTCCTCAATATTTTCGAGAGGAGAGAACGAGACTCCTGCAAAATGAGCATTCAGCTCATCGGGTGTAAAGCCATGCAGTTCCTCCTCTTTACGCTTGGGTAACAGGCCGAGATTGCGCAAATCCTTCCATATGTTTTTATTTTCATCAAGAGCGTTCACTATTTGTTTACGATGGAAGGCAGTACGCGCTTGTTCAATGCGCTCATCGACCTCATTACAGAGCCGAAGAAACTCTCGAAAAAACGGTGCATACCCCGAGCGTTTATAACGCCTGTGTGTGGCATTGCGTTTATGGATGAGTTGCTTCAACTCCGGTCCAATCCACGGAGACTGTTTTTTACGTATACTGAAATTTAATGGCGGTGCTAAGTTGTCTATTGCGCATTTGAGGTTACTATTAAGGGTGTGTATAGCTCCTTCCAAATCGGCTTCAATCGCATCCATAGCCCCCCAGTTGAAGTTTTTCAGTAGTTCGGTTAGTGAGCTCGAACCGATATTGTTATATTTTCTATAAGTAAAAGATTCGCTTACAGGTTCTGGTATAAAAATTTCCATAGTTACGTCAATAACCGCATGCCGGCCGAAACTGGGTAACCAATCGTTGTTGTAATCGCGTATCGTATCGTTTTCGTCTGTTAAGACTAAGTCAATCCATGTATGCGATTTTTTCTTGTGATGTGTTGGGCCGTGCTGTATGATCTGGAGCGATAGTTCTTTTGCTAAACTTCTGATGGTGTTTGCATCTGCATCCCTATTCGATAATAAATCTGCGTTAAAATCGCCCAAAATAATTTTGTGACTGAAATCAGTACACAGATCGCGCAACACATTGAGAAACTCAGTGTTCTTCTGCATGGCAATCTTGGGAGGCCTGTATATAACACCGATCAGGATGGGGGCAGATTCCCCCTGTTGTATCGAACAGAATAAGTACTCAGGGATGCCGGGCTTTCCCAAACCCAACGTCCGCGAGCTCACTAAGAGAGAGAGAGAGAGAGAGAGAGAGAGAGAGAGAGAGAGAGAGAGAGAGAGAGAGAGAGAGAGAGAGAGAGAGAAGCAGTGACGCATGCACGGAGAAAAATTCGGTGCAGCCCCTACCCCCGAGGTTTACGGGGAGTGCCGATTTGAGGTAATGGAGGCTATGCACTCAATCAGAGTAGCAGCTACCCCGAACGGCGCGCCTCTTACACCGCTTCGATATACTAGAGAGCGTCTGCCCGTGCGAGATCAAGAAAAAGAGTAGCCACTGCACCGAAAAAGTATAGCCTTTGCGCTGGATAGTGGATGCGCGCTGGATAGTAGATGCTGCGCGTGTAAAATGCGCAACAGCAGCGCCTTTTCCGCTCGCTGACTGCGCCGCTCGCTGAACGCGACTGTCGCGCCGAGCGCAGGTTAGGACACGCACCGAATTTTTCTCCGTGCGGCAACCGACGTCGCCGGGAGCTTTCGAGCGCATCACTCCACCGCTACCGAGGTAGGTCCTGGCCAGGCGACGCGTGCTCTCCCCGCGCACGGCGTACGTCTGGAGAGCGGAGCGCGGACGAGCGAGCGAGACCGCCGACGCGCGCGTGAGCTCCGATCGTGCGCGGCGATCGGGCATCGTCGGCGCGAGCCGGTTTTGTGCTTACGTGTGTACGTCCGAGCACACACGTACTTCGCGTGCGCGGGCGCACCACCCGAACCGGCGCCTACTGATAGGCACGCGCCGCGCGTTTACTCATCCAGTAGCCCCTGAGAGCAATAAACTCCAGTATTCTCTTAGACTTGTTCGCGTGTTATTTCGCACGCCCTTCCCATTTCCAATTTCCTATCCCGCGGCACGGGGTATAGGATACCACCGGCCTCCGCGGGCGCGAGTACAGGGTACTCGCGCGTTTCTGACCAGCAGGTGAAGTACGCTGAGAGAGAGAACGCGCGACGGCGAAGCGGCCGAGGAACGACAGCGGGAGGGCGTCCGCCGAGCCGGAGAGGCAACGATCGCCATGGTACCGGCCGCGGCGCTGCGACAGGCCGCGTCGCCGACACCCCAGCGCCCCCACCAAGAGCCAGGGAGAGGCGACGCGGCCTCGGCGACGGGAGGATCCCGACGCCGTTGCTATTACTGCGGCCAACCGGGCGTGTCGACGGACGCGAAGTGCCCGAACGTCGCCCGACACGAAGTCACTGCCGTGGTTCCACAACCGGGGGTAGCCACGGCCGAAATCCCCGCCAACCCGGGTGTAAACCCCCTCTTCGGGGAAAATAAAGAGAGGGGTTGCCACCGAAATATTTTGTTAATTGGATTGTTTCCGTCTTCTTTCACCCATGCAGCCTACCCCTTTTCAGGCCATCGGGCGCTGCGGTTGAGGACGCTGAACGTGAGGTAGCTGAGCCTACTCCCGGAGAGAGAGAGAGAGAGAGAGAGAGAGAGAGAGAGAGAGAGAGAGAGAGAGAGAGAGAGAGAGAGAGAGAGAGAGAGAGAGAGAGAACCGACGTCGCCGGGAGCGTTCGAGCGCATCTCTCCACCGTTACAGAGGTAGGTCCTAGCCAAGCGACGCGTGCTCTCCCCGCGGACGAGCTAGCGAGGCTACCGACGCGCGCGTGAGCTTCGATCGTGCGCGGCGATCGGGCATCGTCGGCACGAGCCGCTTTTGCGCTTACGTGTATGCGTCCGAGCACACACGTACTTCGCGTGCGCGGGTGCACAACCCGAACCGGCGCGTACTGATAGGCACGCGCCGCACATGTACTCATACAATACCTGGGGGCAATAAACTCCAGTATTTTCTTAGACTTGTTCGCGTGTTATTTTGCGCGCCCTTCCCATTTCCAATTTCCTATCCGGTGGCACGGGGTATAGGATACCGACGGCCTCCGCGGGCGCGAGTACAGGGTACTCACGCGTTTCTGATGTAGCACGCTGAGAGAGAGAAAACGCGACAGCGAAGTCGCGCATTGTAACGCTGGTGAGTGAGGCTGCTGACGAAAGCAGCCGACGGCGAGCGACGGCGCGCCAAAGCACAGATGAGTGGGAGAAATCGCCGAGGGTTGGCACGAGCAAGTGCTCGCGCCTAACTTCTGCTGCGCCGTTCATCGGCAACTCCCCTTCGGGGAAGGAAGCAACTCGCGCGAAACATACCCCGTTGCTATATATATATATATATATATATATATATATATATATATATATATATATATATATATATATATATATATATATATATATATATATATATATATATATGTAACACGCACGCACGCACGCACACACGCACACACACACATATGAGGCGTTTCGCCTCAACTCTCCCAGCGCGGTGCGCTAGCGTCAAATCATGCTATTTTCAAGTCGTGTTTACGATATCAATATGCATTTCAAAAAATTATGTGATAAGCGTTTCCGACGTATTTTTTCCTCAGCTTTCCAATGGCATAGGTGGTTTTTCCGAAATTTTCCATTTTCCCCCCCAACAAGTATAAAACATACTATATCTTGAAAAGTATATTTTTAATATTTTTTTTACCCCCTAGATCGAAAGCTGAGCATTTTTTACGTTGGAAAGGATTTTTTTCAGAATTTGCTCGAATGTTTTCTTAGAGAAATAGAACGCGAAAGAGCAGACGCAGCGTCTCCTTCGCGCGCGGTTTTCGGCGCGCTGTACACCGCGTGGACTAGATGCATTTCGCTCTCTAACAACCACTTAAAATTTTTATTTCCTTAATAATAGCAACAATAAACTAGTATTTATATTAATAATTCTTTTTTTTTAAAGTAGATAATTTTATTTTGTTTTGTTTTACGGGTTTTTTAGGGAAGATTTGATATTCTGAACTCATTGACGTTTTTTTTAGTATTAATGTTGTTTTATTCATTGGAATAACGGCATGGTACTGTAAAGTTCCCGGTATAGATTTAATTTTACTTAACCTTGATTTTAGTTTCAAAACGGCTTTTTCATAGGTCTCTTTAGTGCTGTAAAAAACTTTAGTTTCTTTGCAATTACGTAAAGCCCAGTTGTAAAGGTCTTCTGGTGTTAAAATATGATTACTCGAAGAGAGTTGAAGACTTGCTCTTTTCGCCCCTCTTTACAAATTTGCGCCTATACCATCGCACGCACCTTTACCGTGCGCTGTTGCATGAAAATGCCATTCAACAGAAGATTTTGGAAGGTAGACTTGTTCTTAAAATGCTGACCTGCTCCATCAGTTAAGTATAATAAATTTTCTTGACTATGAAATTACTTTTTAAATACGATATTATAATTTTTTGATATTCATAAACAGCAACAGTATCGTGATTTAGATTATCAGAAATTATAGCAATGCTTATATGTTTAAGATCTTGATTTTCGTTATAATATACCACGGTTGTAAAAACTGTTGCTTGATTATTGTTCCAGTGGAACGATTGTGTTGAATTTTGCACTATAAACGCATAGTTTTCTGCAAAATCACACCAAACAAGGAATTCTCCTTTTTGAAGGTTTTTTTTCAAATCGCTTAAGAAAAGATATTGTTCTCTCGCAAAGAAGTCATGAGTTTTAAATTTTATTAATTTTTCTCCCAGTATGCTCATGAATTCATAAACATTTACAGTTGTAGATACTATTGTGCAACGATCTGTCTGAAGCCATGACTCATACTGTATTTGAAAAATATCATTTCTCTCAAAACATTCAAGCAAATGTTTCCGTAATACAGGCATATTGGGGCAATCTAAACAGTCTCCCAAGTAACATTTCGAACTAGCATTACTACATACGATTGCTTGGATGCAATCGTGGTAGTTTTTAAGAAATAGTTGAGTACCTTCAGTTAAACTCTGTAAATTAATAGCATTTAACATCAGCTTGATATTTTCGTGGTGTACACATACGCATACATTATGCGTACCACTGCTTCCCGCTAGAACACAATGCGGCGGCCTCAATTGAGTAAATTTAGTGAAGCCAATATTAACAGATTCATGCTCTTTTTTAAATAAACAATAAATTTCACGTAAATTACCAAGTAGTAACCTTTTCTGTACATGTTCTCTTTTACCATTATCCTGCTTAACAGATATACAATCTTTTAATCCGGGCATTACACGACTAATATCGTCCCTCTCATAAAAACGTTTAACTGAATCTACACTTTCAACTGGAAATATTTTGCCCCTTTTCTTTTCAGGTTTTGAAAAAATTCCACTTTCAGTTACTAACTTTTTCGCTTCTCGAGCTTCCCACTCAGTACAACCGAACTCTCTGATTAAGTCTCTGCGAGACCAAAAATCAGGAGCAAACGTGAGTAGCGTTAAAATTCTTAAACAATTTCAAGGATAACAAAGATCGAAAATTCATCAGACTTATATAATTGGATACAACAAATTACTCTCGGGCAAAAATTTTCTATACGCAAGCCACCTATCGGGTAAAAAGTAAGTGAGAAGCGTTGCGTCTGCTATTTCAAGTTGATTGTAATGTTTTTGCTTCCTCAAAGAGGAAGTTTTGTAACGGTGAAAAAAATTTTCGAAAAAAAAGTTTTCAAAAAGATGTTTTATGGTGGTATATGTGTATATTATTTGATTTTGATGATTTTTGATTTCGTGGATGTATGCGTGTGTGTGTGTGCGTGTGTGCGTGTGTATATTTCAACTCTTAATATCTCCGAAACTAATCAACCGATTTTCGTCGGGTAAAGCTTATTCGCTTCGTCTTGCGGCAAAAGGAAAGTAGCCTGATGGATTTGGGATTTTATTGATTTTCTTTTGTTTTATAACCAAAAAACGATTTTGAATTTTTAGTTTTTTTGATTTTTTCGTATCTTATAGTAATTATTACATAAAATAATATACTTCTCTTAAAAGGTATTCAAATTACCTACATTTTCTTTTTTTAAAATTTAAAATTTAAAATATCTTCACTCTGTCATTTGTTATTAATGAAAACTTTTTTATATTTAAAAAATTAATATCTCAAAAAATAATTTATTTATCGACTTGAAATTTTAACTGTTACTTATTACACTTGTTGGTGGCAATATTGTGTTGCAATTTTAAGTGATTATCTATATGAATATATATTATACATTTATTTTCGAGAACTATCATTTTAATATTTTTATATAATGTAGTAAATTAAAATATCAAAACGTATTAATAGTGCCATTTTTAGCCCCTTCTTATATCTCTTTTTAATCTCAATTTTTTTTAAACTTGGTGGTCTGTCAAAGCTTTTTTTAAAATAGGTACGTAATATACTATTTTGCAAGAAACTGGTATAAGACGCATCGGTTCAAAGTATTATTGTAATTCTTTAGCATTCCTTTTTATGAAAAATGCATTTTCAGAATTTCAATTTTTAATTAGGAAACGATGAATTAGTTTGAGGAAGCTAAGTGCCAAAGAATTGGCAGCGGTTTTTTTTTTGCGAAATAACCTATGAAAATGTCAATCGTGCATATAAGTGAAATTCGAAGTGCAAAAAGATATTCCATAAAGAATTAAAAATGATAAATAAAAATAATAAGGTTACTAGAGAGCGAAATACATCTAGTCCACGCGCTGTACAGCGCGCCGTATACCGCGCACGAAGGAGACGCTGCGTCTGCTCTTTCGCGTTCTGTTTCTCTAAGAAAAACATTTGAGCAAATTTTGCAAAAAATCCTTTCCGACGTAAAAAATGCTCAGCTTTCGATCTAGATGATAAAAAAAAATATTAAAAATATACTTTCCGAGATATAGTATGTTTTATACTTTTTGAGGGTGAAAATGGAAAATTTCGGAAAAACCACTTAGACCATTGGAAAGCTGAGGAAAAAATACGTCGGAAACGCTTATCACATAATTTTTTGAAATTCATATTGATATCGTAAACACGACTTGAAAATAGCATGATTTGACGCTCGCGCGCCGCGCTGGAAGAGTTGAGGCGAAACGCCTCATATATATATTTATGGAGCCAGACGTGTATTTTCATATAGCGCTATCTCGCTCTGTAACACTGTTTATATGGAGCCCGGGCTCCATAAAACTAAGAAAATAATCTCATTGGTGGATCCAACGGTAAGGGCTCCATAAACCCACTTAACCTTCCTTATATCTTCCTATATTATATAGTTGTAAGACGCATTCATACGACTCAACCCATCCTCCCCCCGCCGCGCCACTCCTCGTAATATTATTCATATTGTATACCTAATTAAAGATGAATTGTAGAACGCAGGGCCAAAAAGGCAGAGACATACAGAGACAGACTAATAGTGGCAAAGGCTTGGCGAGATTCGCACAACGTTATTTTAGAATACGTTGATCTTGATAAAATAAAAGAGAAATTCAAATTTATTGAGAGAAGTCCATGAGGTGAGACCGAGACAAAACGCCCGAGTCAGAGAGACAGTGATAGGAAGATCAAGACAAAGGAACATAAATGAAAAGACAGAAAGAGGGATGAGGTAAAAGAGGTAGATGGAGAAACCCTGACAGTCACAATGGTAGGGACAGAGAGATAGAGTCAGAGACAGAGGCAGATACACTAAAATGAAGAAAGGACGATATAATCAAAGGCAGAGAGATAGGGACAGATACAGTTAGTTAGACAGATACATAGAGATAAGAACGGAAACAGAGTCGTAGAGACAGCAATACACAGATAGGGATAGGGAGAGACATATAGACACAGAAACAGATACATAGTCGGAGACACGAAATGGTAGACGCTGGAATCAGATGCAAAGAGACAGAGCGATATTAGGATCTGATATGGGGTGTGTCCAATGTATCTAGCAGACCAACATGGCGACGAAGAGCTTGGTATTAACATTTTGATCATAGGAGATAAATTGGTTTTTAATGAAAATTTTTTTAAGTATAAGTCGAATTTGTGAGTGGGTAGGTACAAATCGTGCAGAAGAGAAGTTTATTGAAGGAGAGCCGATTTTTAAGGCTGGAAACATTATCAAATGCGGTCAAAATGTGACTGAAAATGGGCAGATGTCGTTTGCAGCACTCTGCTTACAATATATATACTACGGGGCTTCGCCCCCTGCCAGCTCCGCTCGCCAACGCCTATTTTTAGTGTGAATTTTTAAAAAAAATATTATAGCAAAAGCTAATATACAACTGGAAATCGTTTTCTAAAATATGTGTAAACTGAATTTTGTTTTTTAAATATAGTTTAAATTTCATCAGTCTAAATTTCAATTTTTGGCCACCATCTTGGGTCTACTATTTTGATTTTCAATATCTGAGTTCAGATTCGTAATCATCGAATCCAGAAATTCCGTACATATATTTTTCAGCAAGATCCAGTAATATTTCAATATTTGGCCGCCATCATCGATCAGCTATTTTGAATTCTCAAAATCTGAGTTCAGATTCCTAATCAGCGAATTTGGAAAACCCCCTATATACAATTTTTAGCAAAATCGAATAAAATTTCCATATTTGGCAGTCATCATCTATCCGCCATTTTGAATTATCAAAATATATGTTCAGATTCCTAATCAGCGAATCCGGAAACCCATTACGTACAATTTTTAACAAAATCCGGTAAACTATCAATTTTTGGCCGCCATCTTGGGCCCGCCATTTTGAATTTTCATGATCTGAATTCAGATTCGTCATCATGCGAATCCAAAAATCCCCCATATACAATTGCAAAATTCAGTAATATTTCAATATTTGGCCGCCATTTTGATTTGGCAAAATATGAGTTCAGATTCATAATCAGCGAATCCAGATACCCCCTATATACAATTTTCAGCAAAATCTAATAATATATTTCAATTTTTGGCCGGCATTTTGTACTTACAAAATATAAGTTCAGATTCCTAATCAGCGAATCCGGAAATCCCACAATGTACAATTTTTAGCAAATTCCGGTAAAATTTCAATTTTTGGCCGCCATCTTGGATCCACTATTTTGAATTTTCAAAATCTGAGTTCAGATTTGTAATCATCGAATCCAAAAGTTCCGTATATACAATTTTCAGCAAATTCCAGTAATATTTGAATATATGGCCGCCATTTTAGATCCGCCATTTTGAATTCTCAAAATCTGAGTTCAGATTCGTAATAAGCGACTCCAAAAACCCACTATATAGAATTTTTAGCAAAATCCGGTAAAATTTCAATTTTTGTCCGGCATCTTGGGTCCGCCATTTTGAATTTTCAAAATCTGAGTTTTATTCGTTACCAGCGAATCCAGAAACACACTAAATAAAATTTTCAGCATAATCTAGTATGTAACGCTCTACCACGGATCAGGGCAGAGGTTCGCGGGTAATTAGTTGTGCACAACAATTAAGCGGTTAAAACTATGTTTATTAAGATGAAACAAGAAAAACTCCTACAACTGTACAATGGACTGGGTGCCAAGTGCTCGTATCACTTGCACCGATCTACTTCGCTGGCTAGCTCTGCTGGGAGCATATAAAAACCCTACTCTAGCTACAGCTGCAGCTGCAGCACGTGCTGTAACTTGCGCAGATTCGGAGTCGCGGGACTCCCGGCACGAACGCGCACATACGCGCGGAAGGAGAAAGCGGGGGCGAATAATAGGAGGGGACAAACCTTGGCCAGGCTACTGCTGCTGCAAGCTGTTTTCTCTCTCTCTCTCTCTCTCTCTCTCTCTCTCTCTCTCTCTCTCTCTCTCTCTCTCTCTCTCTCTGTTTCCGCACAAGCTGTAGCAGGGACGGCTTCGCACTCTCGGCGACGATCTCTCACTCTCTCTCAACTGTCGCAGTTGCTGTCTTGCACCCGCGACGACGACGAGTTACGGTGCATACGGCTACGGCGGCGGTGGTAACTCGCGAGGGCTTTTAGCGGCGCGCGGCACGGCGGTAGGCAACCGAATGCCGGCCGGCATCGCTCCCGAAGGTCACCGATCGGCCGTCGCCTTCACTGCAGCGCGAACAGCCGGCCTCTCCGCTGCCGATGCTCGCCCGCGCGACGGAGACATTGTTGCTGCTCGGTCTCTCTCTCTCTCTCTCTCTCTCTCTCTCTCTCTCTCTCTCTCTCTCTCTCTCTCTCTCTCTCTCTCTCTCTCTCTCTCTCTCTCTCTCTCTCTCTCTCTCTCTCTCTCTCTCTCCCCCCTAGTGTCGGCTGCTCCTGTCAACCACATGGGACAGAGAGGCTCGCTGTTGCACCGCTACAACTTGTTCCTGCTGCAGCTGCTGCTGCGGGTTGTCTTCCCCTGGCCAGAGCTGCACGAGACGAAAAACCTGTAAGGGAGTTGCGCGCCAGGAGAAGGGGTAGCGAAGGGAATCGACGCGCGTATGTACGTGTGTGTGCGTCGTTGCCTAATTATCGCTCGCCGCGACCACCATGCTAATGGCTTTGTCAACCAGATTGTATATTAATGCTATTTTTTGTGATTGTGGATGGTGGGAAACGTAGTTAATGTATAGTCCTGAGGCTGTGCTTTTTCTGTACCATTTTGTGATGATTTTGTTATTGGCTCTAGATATTTCAGTGTCGAGGAAGCTTATACTATTGTTTGTTTCTCTTTCGATTGTGAACTGTAAGTGTCTATTGTAGCTATTGAATGTTGAGAGAACTTGGTTGATTTTGTCTTTTTTATTATTAAAAAGCAGTCGTCCACGTACCTTTTATAACGACATATCACCGTATAAAAGGTACGTGGATGACTGCTTTTTAATAATAAAAAAAGACAATAGCTACAATAAACACTTACAGTTCACAATCGAAAGAGAAACAAACAAAAGTATAAGCTTCTTCGACACTGAAATATCTAGAGCCAATAACAAAATCATCACAAACTGGTACAGGAAAAGCACAGCCTCAAGACGATACATTAACTATTTTTCTCACCATCCACAATCACAAAAATAGCGATAATATACAATCTGGTTGACAAAGCAATTAAGCTATCTCACCAAAAATTTTACTCAGAAAATCTCAACATCATCAAACACTACCTGCGGTGCAATGATTATCCGATGAGCGACATCAATAAATACATATCGAAATAGCACAAAGTCATTGGTAACATCCAAAATACTTCCACACAGAATAAAACATCTAGAGCAGTTATCCTAAAGAACAAAGTAGTGTTACCCTTCATAAAACATCTCACTCCAAAAAGAAACCGTATCCTACACAAACATCAAATCATTTCTATCAAGAAAACAATTAATAAATTCAATAAACTAATATCACTAGGCAAGCACCACCTCAATAAGCTTGAGACTAAGGGTATCGTTTACAGAATAGACTGCCAGTGTTGTAACTCCACTTACATAGGCATGAGTAAAAGAAAGTTAAAAAAACGAACTAGTGAACATATTAGAGCCGTTAACAATGGCTCGAACAACTCGGCCTTAGCACTACATAAGCTAGAAACAGGACATAACTTTGACTTTGACGGTATTAAAATCCTAGACGTTGACAATAACTTCTTTAAACGCTCGTTCTCGGAGATGATGAACATCTATTTCCATGATCACACGCTTAATAGTATGCAAGACATCGATTTCCTAAAAAAATCTTATAAAACGACCCTAGACTTGATAAAAAAATGTTGCATGGTTCGGTAACTACAAATGTTAAAGTATTTTCAATATCTTTACGAGATTGCTCCCCTCCTCCTTCTTATCCCTCGGTCGAGCCGCTCCATACGGCTAGGAGAGCAGCAAGAACGAAGCGCTCTAGCCCTACCTATTCTACACATCGGCGCTCACCAAGTCATACTACACACCTTTCCCCGCTACTCTTCCTACTCTCCTAATCATCCGCTGGGCGATACACGCCTGTGAATACCCATCTCTCCCAAACTGTCCCCTTTCCCTTCCCCCTCGCCACTCTCCTTCTCCAACACCGTTTATAAAAATAATTTCTCCTCCATTTCGGGTTTCCTTCTCATTCAGCGTTGCTTTTTGGTTGGATTAACTAACAATTAACCAACCGAGAGCCACAATGTGTCGTGGAGGAAAACACCGACGTGAGTTTTATTTCTCTTTTTGCTTATCAGTTTTTTTTTGGTCTTCTTGTCTTTTTTAAAAATGTTTTTTAAATCAATAACGTTCTTCTTATAGCGATATATATTGTTACACTAAATAAGCGATGTGATATTTCGACGACCGATATGTGTCGTTTTTCTTTTAACGGTATTTGTGATTTTTTTAATTTCCTGTGACAATTATTGTGTAATCTTTTTATTTATTATGGTGTGCTTATTAACATTGTAGCCTTGATAAGGGGATTAATAAAAAATCCCGAAACGATGGCCTAAGACACGTTTAACAAAAAATTTTTTGTTCGTTGAAAGTCCGCTTCTCTCCATCCAAAATATTTTAAATAGTGTAGATTATGAAACATACATGTCTCAAATTTCTATTTATGGCAGTGATATTGAAATCGCATGTTTTTCTGAAATGTATAATGTTTACGTTCAAGTTCATTCTAATCGCGACCAAACTGATGTTTTCTTTGGAAATATTTTTCAATCATTTAAATTGGTTTTATTATTTAGTGGTGAATTAGATGCTAGTCATTATGATATACTTGTATTGAATAATGATAATATAAAAGCTTATCTCACTAATTTAAAAAAGAAAAAATATAGTCTCAAAAGGAAAATGTCACATAAATATTTCAAAATCTACAAAAAAGAGAAAATATACGCTCAAAAAAGAAATATCACAAATTCATAACATAAATAATTCAAAAGCTTATCTCACTAATTTAAAGACAAAAAAGTTTGCTCTCAAATAAGAAATGTTACGAAATAGTGACATGAATATTTAAAAAAAAAAAAAAAAAATTCAAATCTTTTAAGTTTTATAATAATAATTACAGTGATAAAAGTTTTAATGATTCATCATATTTTCGTGAAATGAGCATAAGTTGTAAATTTTCATCAGCTGTATTTTGGAAAGAAGAGAGGAATAAATCAAATTGTTGTCATAATTGTACAATAGAA
The DNA here is from genome assembly GCA_036365515.1 of Torymus aiolomorphi. Lineage (NCBI taxonomy): Eukaryota > Metazoa > Arthropoda > Insecta > Hymenoptera > Torymidae > Torymus > Torymus aiolomorphi. Next base: position 184,528,554 of record CM070874.1, read on the forward strand.
TTATATCCTCTTAGTCCTTATGACCAAAATCTTAAAGACCTTTTATTTCATGATAATCATTTTAGACTTTTAATGAGATATTACAATAATTTATTTTGTTTCGCAACATTTTGTACTAATGTGAAACACGAAGATCAAAAAGCCATTTTCAATTTAAAAATTCAAGGTCAAGTTTGTCATACTACTCCTAATACTTTACTACCATCACGTAATGAGGAACCTATTTGTGGGCAGTTATATATTTATGATGATATTAGTTCAATAGAAAAAAGACTTAAAACTAACGACAAATTAACTAAAGAACATTTAGAAATATTAACAAATATTCTGAAGAAAAATCCTTACGCTGTAAATTTTAAATCTTTATATCAATTATCTAATGTACAAAGTTTTCCATATTATAAATTATATTTCGTTAAGTACTTGAAGACGATCTTCGGAGGCAAAAGTGAAAAGATCTTGAGTGTTTTTTAGCAACGTTTCGTTGGCTTAGTACGCCAACCTCATCAGGCCTTTATTCAAACACAGAAATAAATTAACACATAAAATTATTTTCAACTATATAAAGACAATTAAACAAGATCTTTTCACTTTTGCCTCCAAAGATCGTCTTCAAGTACTTAACATAAAAAATGGATGGCGTCATACCTTCAATATTAAATTATATTTCATTCGGAAAACGGATAAACAAAAACACCGTTACAATAAACCTCTTACAGCTGAATGTGGAGCAATAATTGTATGAAAATCAATTATTCCAGACGACTATGATCTTTGCATATGAGGCGTTTCACGTCAACTGTCCCAGCGCCGCGCACGAGCGCTAAATCGTGCTATTTCTGACTCATGTTTATGATACTAAAATGTAACTAAAAAATTGTTTCATAAGCGTTTCGGACGTGTTTTTTTCTCAGCTTTCCAATGGTGTAGGCAGTTTTTCCGAAATTTTCCATTTTCACCTCCAAAAAGTACAAAACGTCTTATATCTCAAAAAGTGTATTTTTAATATTTTTTTTGACCATTTAGATCGAAACCTGAGCATTTTTTACATAGGAAATGATTTTTTTCATAATCTGCTCAGGATGTTTTCTTCGAGAAATAGAACGCGAAAGAGTAGCGCAACGGCTCTCCTGCGCGCGGGACGTCGCGCGGCACAGCATGATTCATTTTTCTTCCGATAGGTGACTTTCATTTTCTATCCATATGTGAATCGTCACGTCGAAAGTATATAATTGCAATGAGTTTTCATCTTATTCCTCTTCGAAATTTTTTCGAATGTCTGTCAATACAATCAAACTTGGATTTCATAGTGTCTTTCGTGTATTTGATGATTAAATCATCGGTAACTCTATGTTTCGTTATTTCTTTCGTTTATTGTAGCAACTAAAATGGATTCAACTTGGAAATTAAAATGCATAAATCCTTTAAATAAAAATGATCACCCTTCATATAAAATAAAAAATTTGACCGACTTTCCAACACTTTTAAGAAGCGAATATCCCTTAGTACCAGAAAAAGCAAAAATTTGTTCTAACTGTCAACGCCAAATTTACAAACATAAATCAAGTTTACCTCCAGCTGATGCTAAAAAAGTTAAAATAGTGTGTAACGATGAGTATCACAAAGCTGGTGTTGCAGTTCTCGAACAAATAAAGAAAAAAATTTCAGAATCAACAAATAAGCAAGAGAGAATTCAGTTACTAACTCTTGCGTCTGAGTTTTGGTCTCGTAGGGACTTAATGCGAGAATTCGCTTGCACTGAACGGGAAGCTCGCGAAGTAAAAAATTTAGTAGCTAAAAGTGGAATTTTTTCAATACCTGCTAATAAAAGTGGCAAACTGCTTTCAGCTGAACTGTAAATTCAGTGAAAACATTTTATGAAAAAGATGATATAAGCCGAATTATGCCAGGTTTAAAAAATTACATATCTGTTAAGCAGAGCAATGGTAAAAGAGAACATGTTCAAAAACGATTACTGCTTGGTAATTTAAATGAACTGTATAGTTCATATAAAAAAGAAAATGAACACGTTAATATTGGTTTTACTATATTTACACAATTGAGGCCACCACATTGTGTTTTAGCTGGAAGTAGTGGTACGCATAATGTATGCGTGTGTGTACATCACGAAAACGTAAAGCGCATGCTAAGTGCTATGGATCTAGAAAATTTAACAAAAGATACTAGATTGCCTCTTAAAAACTACCACGATTGCATCCAAGCAATTATGTGTAATGATGCACACGATAGATGCTATTTTGGTGACTGTTTAGATTGCCCCGATATGTCCATATTACGTAAACATATGCTTGAATGTTTTGATGAAAGTGATATTTTTCAAATAGAGTATGAATCATGGTTTTAAACAGATCGGTGTACAATAGCTTCTAAAACTGTAAATGTTCATGAATTTATGGACATACTGGGAGAAAAATACATAAAATTAAAATCTCACGATTTTTTTGCTAAGAATCAATCACTTTTTGTAAGTGACTTAAAAAACAACCTTCAACAAGGAGAATTTCTTGTGTGTTGTGATTTTGCCGAAAATTATGCGTTTGTTATACAAAATTCTACACAATCGTTCCACTGGAATAACAACCAAGCAAGTTTACAGTTGTTGTGTATTATAAAGGAAATGAAGAGCTTAAACATGTAAGAATTGCTGTGATTTCCGACAATCTAAACCATGATACTGTTGCCGTTTATGAATATCAAAAAGTTATAATATCTTACCTCAAAACTAAATTCATAGTAAAAAAACTCTATTATTTGACTGATGGAGCAGGTCAGCATTCTAAAAATAAATCTAATTTTCTAAATCTTCTTTTTCATGAGAAAGATTTTGGTGTTCCAGCTGAGTGGCATTTTGATGTCACGGCGCATGGCAAAGGTGCACGCGATGGTATAGGCGCCAACCTAAAAAGAGGTACAGAACGAGCGAGTCTACAAGTTTCTTCTAATAATTATATTTTAACGCCAGAAAAGCTTTATAACTGGGCTAAAGATTATTGCAAAGAAACCAAAGTTTTTTATAGCAGTAAAGAATCATATGAAGATACTGTGTTGAAACTAAAACCAAGACTGGATAAGGCTAAATTCATACCAGGCACATGTCAATGCCATGCTATTATTCTAATTCATGAAAGTACATTGAGCTCAAAAAACCTTTTTAAGTTCTGAATATCAAATCTTCCCGAGAAAAACTGTTAGAAAAAACAGAGAAAAATTATCTGCACTGAGAAAAAAGCGTTAGTATAGTTACTATATTGCTGTTAGCTATGAAAATCTGTTTTTTTTTTTTTTTTTTTTTTATAAAAAAGCCAATAAAATATTATTCTTACATTACAAAGAATTCAAAAGAACAGGTAAAGATTATGAAAGGTTATTAGGTAGCGAGGCAGGCCTAGTTTACGCGACGTCCCGTGCTATGTCCCGCGCGCAGGAGAGCCGCTGTGCTACTCTTGCACGTTCTATTTCTCGAAGAAAACATCGTGAGTAAATTATGAAAAAAATCATTTCCTATGTAAAAAATGCTCAGGTTTCGATCTAAATGGTCAAAAAAATATTAAAAATACACTTTTTGAGATATAAGACGTTTTGTACTTTTTGAAGGTGAAAATGGAAAATTTCGGAAAAACTGCCTACACCATTGGAAAGCTGAGAAAAAAACACGTCCGAAACGCTTATGAAACAATTTTTTAGTTACATTTTAGTATCATAAACATGAGTCAGAAATAGCACGATTTAGCGCTCGCGCGCAGCGCTACGGCAGTTGACGTGAAACGCCTCATATACTCTAAAAATATCTCAAATTGTGAAAGTAAAAAGATATACATGAATAAATTATCTCACCATGTCCATCAGATGGTTTTTCCAATATTATTTCCATCTGGCGTAGTCTGGAGTGTTGGATATAATAAAAAGTCAAATGTTAATATAAATAAAATTTATAATACAAAGAGTTCGATTAATACTTCAAAGTCTAACGAAGAAATTTATAATATAGATAATTCTATAGATACTTGCATGTTTACCGAAAAGTCAGTAAATCTTACTACTTCACAATATTATTCTTATAGATTATCGTACAGACCAGAAATTAAAAATGTTTCACCTTTGTTATATGCTGGAAGATTAACGCAACAATATGTGTTACAAGCTCTTATTATGGTACACCAGTAATAGGATGAATTTTTTCAGAAATAATCAACGACAACTTCGAATTGAATGTTATTAAGCATTATATGATCACGTCTTTAATTCAGCCTCAAATATTACTCAAAATTTTGGAAAAAGAGAGATTAGGAAACCTTTTTATTTTACCAGCAACATATATTGGTAGTCCTAGGTATATGCAACAACATTACAAGGATGCCATGGCAATAATGAGAGCTACAACAAGGCCAGATTTATTAATTACTGTCACATGTAATCCGAAATGGAAAGAACTAAAATTAGTTTAACAAAAATTTTCAAAAGGAACTTTACCTAATGACATTCCTAATATTAGAGTTAGATTGTTTTATGCAAAATTTAAATGTATTTTAGATGATATAGTAAAAAATAAAATTTTTGGAAACATGATCGCTTATGTTTATACTATTGACTTTCAGAAAAGAGGTTTACCACATGCTCATCTTATAGTTACATTATATCCGAATAATAAAATAATGACTAAATTGATAAATACAATAGATAAATATATTTCTGCAGAAATTCCAAATAATGATAATAAAGGGATGCAAAAATTAGTAAGTAAACATATGTTGCATGGACCTCATACAAATAAATCACCTTGTATTATTAAAGATAAATCTATATGTTATCACGATCTGCTGGGAATCAGGGCAAACCGCGATTGAGAAACCCTACTAAGCAGCGGTTTTCCGCCAAGTGACAAATACACAATACTCTTATTATCACGCTAATGCAAATAAAAGTCAGAATCGTAATGTTTAACAACTGCTGTACTCTTTATTTAGAAAAGAAATGAACTATTAACAGCTACTTTACAAAAAGTCTAGGGCGCCAGGTACGCGCGCTCGTACCGATAAACTACCAACTAGCGCGATGCGGAGAGCACGATTGCTCCGGGACAGACGTTCCTCCTAATGCAGCTCTAGCTAAACGCAACTACCCTTCGCCCGATGCAACTACACGCGAGAGAATTCGAGATAACGGTAGCTTTAGTCACACACAATAAGCAGGTGGGTTCGATATACAAAACGTCGCGGCGCCAGCGCACACACACGCGGGTATTTCGGCGATGGAAAGGAAAAACACAGGGGACTTACTATGCGCTGCGGCCAAGTGAATGGAAGTTTGGCAGACACTCTCTCTCTGTCGCTCGTGAGCCGTGGCTTCCACTCCCTCCTCGTCGACAACGGCTAGGAGGATCGAGGGGCAGAAGGCTGGAACGGCAGCTAGCACGCACTCACCACCCATGGAAACCTATTTGAGGCACAACTACACTCCTTCGAGACGATCCGATAGCTCGCGAAACGAGGCTAAGCTGCTCTCCGCACGCACGCTGCGAAGCAAGTGCCGGTCAGGCTGCTAGCTGGCGAGCATCCTCCCTCCTCGGGCCGGTCGGCCAGATCTCGGGTTCCTTCGGCCGCCTGCTGCCGATCACGGCTCGCAGCAGGTCCTCGGCAGCGGCGGTGGCAACAGTGCGCTGGCTTCAACGTAGCGGCGGTGGCAACAGTGAAGCGCAACGGCTTGCCTCCGGGCGACGGCTATAGCTCGAGCGTCGGCTGCTGCTGGCCGCAGCTTGTAGGGTCGGCAGGGCAGTGGGGCGGGAGGGAATATCACTCGGGAACGGGCGAACGCGTGTGCGCACGATTTTCGCATGGCTTTCCAGGAACGTGGCCGGCACCACGTCACAAATTCCCTCATCCTTAACCGAAGTAGTCGGTAGACTATCTTCGCCGTTAATTTCTTATCACCCTAACTAACTCATTCTAAGCTGGCCGGTGCCAGCTACGACGGTGTGGAGTATTGGTTTCTGCTACAAGGTTCTCCTGGACTGGGCTGCTCGCAATAACTGTGTCAGTGTACGCGCTGTTGGTGTCTCCTAACTAGCGCGACCTAGCCCGAAACCGCAAATACAATAACAGAATAAAAAAAAACGGTTGCCTTGATCGCCTACCGACATTCACCCGTTACTCCTACATCTTTCATTCACTCTAAAAAAACAAACAATAAGATAAGATTGAAAACTCACCTGGCCGCTCCCCTTACTACAGCTCTCAGGAGCAGTACTCTGGCAGTCTTTTACATCCACTCTGATGCTAAATAACGGTTATCGCGGTTGCGTCAGCTGAGCTTCAGGAATTTACTTATTGCTAAAAGTACCGATGCCTGGGGTGGCGTATTTCGTGATTTTACTTAATTACCGATTACGCTTACGAGCTTGAGCTTGGGCCATGCAAGGTAGGATAGGGGAGGTACTCGGGAAAATGATTGTAACTCTAATTAGATTTGAGGCTGAACTTTATTAGTCACTAGGCACCCAAACCCACATACACAAAAAAACAAAATGACATGGTTGTGCACGGTGGCATCTCGTCGAGTTGCAGCCACTCTTCCAGGAGCTCCATCCTGTGACGGTGACCCCACTCTTCGCAGCACGCGGGGCACGTGGCGATCGTGCACCCGGGGCGACCGCACATGCGGCAGAAACGTCCCCGCGGCTAGGGGCAGTCCACCCAGCTATGGCCAAATGCGGCGCAGTTCCAGCAGCCGGGTCGGCTGCTGCCGGCGCGGTGCGACGGCAGCGTCGCAATCTGCTGCATCCGTGCGGGTGGCAACGGGGGTGGCCCGGTGATGCACGCCAACTGCATGTGCTCAGGCGGCGGGGGCGGGCGTCTCGTTGACGATGACGAACTTAACGGCGAGTAGGACGGGCAGCTCGACGGCGGGCTAGGGGGTGGCGAGACCCTCCTCGGCTGCGGTGGCGTCGGGCGGCGGATCGGCGGGTGCCAAGGTGGGTGGCCGGAAGCCCCGGCTCCTGTCGAAGGCGCGGCCGACCCGCTCCATCGGTGCGGGATTTGCGGGGGCGTCCTCTTCTCCTGGCCGCAGAGGCTCTCCTGCTGACGGAGGAGTTGCCAGCCCGCGCGGCCGATCAGCAGCGCTGGGAGGCCCGAATACGCCGGCTTTTCGTCGTCGCTGCTCCAGTCCATCTGAAACATTTGGAGTTTTGCTTTGAGCTACAGCTGGTTCGCGCGGCGGCACAAAACGCTTAAGATCATTTACATGCACTTTAATGGTACGATTCATGTGAAGATCTTTGACTAAGTATACTACCGGCGAAAGTACTCTGATCACTTCTGCTGGCCCTACGAACTTAGGTGCGTGTTTCGCGGCGAATCGATCTTCCGTGGAGGATAACACATGATTACGCCGACGCACTAATTGTAAGTCGCCCACTTGATAAGATACGTCTCTACGTCTCCGGTTATAATACTTAGCCTGTGTAGCTGCAGCTTTGTCACAATGACGTCTGACCAAGTCGTGCAGCGCTGGTAATCTACTACTTCGCGTTTTCCACTTTTCTAAGTCCGGGAGCAGGATTGCCTGAGGATCTTCCAGATGATTGCGGAGCAGGATAGAGGGAGTAGGATTCCGACCGAAATTCATAAATGACGGAGAAACTCCTAACGACTAATGAACAGCGGTGTTAAGCGCGAATCCTAACTCAACCAGATGGAGATCCCAATCTCTATGATCTCCCTTTAAAAAACTATTGATCATAGCTCGAAGGTTCCTGTTGACGCGCTCAACAGGGTTGGCCTGTGCGTGGTATGGTGGAATAGTGGATTGCACTATTCGATACTCCATCAACCGATCCGTCACCATCTTGTTTGCAAATTCGGTGCCGTTATCGGTGAGGTGTACACGCGGACAACCCCAACGATTCATGATCAGCTCGTCGAAGGCCTTCAAAACTGACTTGGCGTCTGCTTTCCTCAAAGGCTTCAGCTCGACGTACCTCGTAAATAAGTCTTCGAACACGATGACATATTAATTTCCAATTTTTGACGGAGGTTTAGGACCCCTAATATCGGCAGCCACAACAATCCATGGCCCTTCGATATTACGCTCCGTCATCAAAACTGCTGGCGCTTGTTGCGAGCCTTTATGAGCTTGGCACTCTTGACACTGAGCTACATAGCTACAGACGTCACGATAGTACCCTGGCCAGTAATAGTACGTGGCGACTCTCGCAAAGGTCTTTTCGACTCCTAGATGTCCTGATTGCGGAGTATCGTGAGCTTCCGCTAAAACTTTTGCTCGATCTCCTGCAGGGAGCACCAGTTTCCATGCATCCATATCCGGCATTAAAGGGTCGATATTTTTGTTCGGTCGATGTGCATAGAGAAGTCCATGAACTACTTTCCAATCTGGATACCTGGATGGATTTCTCTCGACATTCTTCACTTTCTCTTGGTACCATGGATCTTTGTCCGTACTACTCGCTACAGCAGCGATCTCGTACGTGCCTTCCCACGCTCGTGACAACGTATTGGGGACTTTGTGTAGCGCTCCTTTCCTGTGGACGAAATCGATGTTATACATTTGTAGCGCTGTGTTCCATCGCGCAAGTCGGCCAGTTGGGTCGCGGAGGTTGTTTAACCAAAGCAAACTATGGTGGTCGGTAATTACCGTGAACTTCTCGCCTTGCAAATTACCTCTTAACCTCTGGGCCGACCATAAAACGGCGAGACACTCCTTCTCGGTGACTGTGTAGTTTCGTTCCGCTCGAGAAAGTGTCCTGCTTACAAAATGAATGGGATGCTCCTCTCCATTGAAAACTTGTGTGAGCACTCCCGCGATGGCGTAGTCGCTGGCGTCTGTCTGCAGCGAGAACGGCAGCGACAAGTCAGGCCTTGCTAAAACTGGAGCCTGAGTGAGTGCTAGCTTCAACTTTTCGAATGCGTCCTGCTGCTCCTCCGTTCAATGCCATCGCACGTCTTTCCTCAAGAGCTTCGATAACGGAGCTTTATATTCCGCTAATCGAGCTACAAACCTAGAGTACCAGCCTATCATGCCCAAAAATCGTCGTAATTGCTTAAGATTCATGGGTGCTGGATAGTCAAGAATCGGACGCACTTTGTCTTCGTCCGCCTTCAGACCATCTTCATTGACGATGTATCCAAGATACTTCTGCGCAGCAGAATTCCGACTTTTTAAGATTGATCTGAAGGTTTGCTCTCTTCAACGCTTCGAGAACTGCCTCTAACCACTTTACATGTTCTTCGAAGGTTGGCGCGACGATGATCACATCATCTAAATACGCAAACACATACGGCTCCCACTCCGTTTTGCTGAGTTCATCCGTGATGCGTTGAAATACAGCCGGTGCATTGGTCAATCCATACGGGAGTCGCAGAAACTGAAACAGTCCTCGCCCTGGCACCGAAAACGCTGTCGCTTCTCTGCATTTTGGATCTAGAGGAATTAGGTGATAACCTTGGCTTAAATCTAATTTAGTGGTATACTTAGCTGTTCTGAGCTTATCGAGGATGTCATCCATGTTCCTCAGGGGGTAAGCTAAAGCTTTTGTCACCTTGTTCACTCGCTTATAATTTATACAAAAACGAAACGTATCCGACGACTTAGGTACTAACACGGGGCAACTTCTCCATGGCCCGTCTGAAGGCTCGATAATACCTTCAGCTAACATTCGATCCACTTCATCCCACGCCGCCTTCAACATTTTCTGCGAGTATTTCCTCGGCGCATCTCGAATCAGCTCGTGCCCTTGGATATCGATGAAGTGTGGTTTCACATTTGCCAATCCCAACGTTGCAGGGGTAGGGGGGATCAGTCGTTGCTTGATTTCGTCAATTTTTAACTGCTGGTCCACTTTCGCTCTACTCAGTCCACCAACACTAGCTAAAGCCGGAAAACTTGTGGGATGGTGCCCATACGGATAAAATTGACGCACTATACCTCTCGGAGTTGACCAAGTATCATTTCCATAATCGATCTTCAGCTTAAAGCGACGTTTGAAGTCGATTCCAAGGATGCACTCGTACTGCAGGTCATCCGATACCCGGAAGGGCATTATGTGCTTCATTTCATCGAGTGTAATTTCTACCTTCAAAATACCTTGTACCGGTACTGTGCTACCATCGGCGATGTGCGCAGCGGACGAAAGAGGCTCCAGCTTCCCGGCAAAATTGGCGCTGAGGCCCTTCCCAAGGTATGAACATCCGGCTCCGCTGTCCAGCAACGCCAATAACTTCATACCATTCAACTCTATATTGAAGAAGAGGCGCGGCTCGATGCTTCCTATTGGACTGCTCATAATCAACGATCCGGGAGCACTTTGTAGCTTCCGGAGCGACATCATCTGGAATAGCTGCAGCTTTAGACTTATCGCCGCTTCCCTTGATTTTCGCTTCGTTGGCAGGAGTCGTTATCTTTGAAAGCGGAGGAGAGTCGACTCCTCTATTCTCTCCACTCACTCGTTTCTCGCCTTAGCATTGCACTGGGCGCAAGTTCTCACCGTGGCATTGGGCGCGCCACAGTTTCGACACACTGACGCATTTACGCACTCTCTGCGCTAATGTCCCACTTGTCCACAGCGAAAGCAAGGTTCTCGCTCCTTACGCCGCTGCATATTCTCGAGCTTCAGCTTCGGCGGAACCACTTGGATCGTGACAGGCTCTGGCGGCGGCGGCTCAACCTTCACGTTGTTTGCTGGACGTCCTTGACTCGGGCTTTGCCGATCCGTTCCTTTATTCAACGGTTTCCTCTGCGCTGGCTTCCCCGTTCGATCGCTATGCTTGGTAGCTGTAGCGTATGGAGGCGAGGACACTGGAGCAACATCCAGCGGCGGCGCATCGATGAGCTGCGCCTCCCTCGTTGCTGGCGGTTCAATCATGGCTACATTCCCTGAACGAAGAGTTTTTGGCGGAACATACACCGACGAAGGGAAAGATGATTCTGCGAGCGAAGGTGGTGGCTTATAAGCTCGATCCTGAGGTCGACGAAGTTCTTCCTTCTTACCAAGTTTCTGCAATTTGGGGAAAGTCTCGAAATCCTTTCTCTCAAACATCATTCGATATGAGGGGTGCAGCTTTTGGTAGACTCGGTCCAGCTGTTCATGCAGCGTCAGCGGCGGCTTCAGCTGATCGAGTAAATCTCTCACCTTGCACAAATACGTTGAGATCGACTCACTTGGTCCTTGAGTGCGACCCTCCAATTCTCTGCGAAGCCTTTCTTGCACATCCTCGAAGCTATATTGCAAGCGGAAGGTTTCAACGAGATCTTCATATGATTTCCAGAATTTATATTCTCTTCGAAACCATTGCCATGCGTCTTCATTTAAAACTGAAGGTAACGCTTTAATAATTTCCTCAAGATTTAACTCATAAGCTTCTTTACACCGAGTTAAATCCGCTAAGAAAATCACCTGGTCCTTTTTCCGATCACCTTTGAAGGTAATGTGCCACTTTACAAACAACTCAGTGGTACGCTTTTCCCTCGTGAGCGATGATCGTTCAAAGGCGGAATTATCCGTATAGTGTCCCCGAATCGAGAAATCGGGTCTCCTTGGAGACGGCGAACGAGGCGGAACTATCATCGATGGAGCAACGGGCGGATACGAAAGTCCATACATCTGAGGCCCCGTCTGCGGCATACCATAGCTCCCTTGAGCTACGTGTGAGAACGGTACTGAAATAGCCTGATTCTGCTGAATCGGAGCTGAATATCCTGAATTTGGCTGAGGCCACGCCGAGTACTGCGGAAAATATCCAGGACCCGCGTGATACGATGTTGATGACAGGTAGGGTCCGGTAAAGAAATTTGCCGTCGGCAGTGGCACGTGTGACAGCATTGGATTAACTTCCCTCCGTGGCATGTGGCTCTGTGAATACACTGGCACATATCGGAGCTCTGGTTGCCCCCTCGTTGAAAATCCGGGTAAGCTGTGCGACGATGGCACCGAATTATACTGAAAATCACACTGATCCACTACCTCACTTCGCGAACTACACAGTACACTGTTCGTTTGTACCATACTAGGATAACCTAAACGTTCACTTTCAGACACTGGCACTAAAAAATCCGTCGGTTCGCGACGATTAAACCTTAAGCTCGGAGCCGAAACTGAAGGCAAGGGTGCAGCTGTGAAACCGCCCGTGCTACTAGCTGAAGCAGCCGAGACTCCAATGTTGCCCTCTAAGACATTTGGTACCTGAAGAAACGATGCTCGCTCCCTTGCTGCGTTCCTTGGCTCGCGAACAAACGCTGTCCCTGGCCTCGAATTTGGACGATACGAGTTCGAGACGTGCGTGGTGTCGGTTAAATCCACACTGCTGTCTCTCATTCCACTGGTATTGTGGTTGCGAGGAGAGCTTAATGGAAAAATAGTCGACTGAGCCCGGGGTTGAGGTTCTTCTCGGCTTCTAGCTGCAAACTCATCTGGCGGCACGATACTGACTCTGCGGTCCGACGGCACCTGAGTACGCTCCGCTTCAGCTAAACCTCCGACACTATTCACTCCCCCGGACGTCCCCGGAGCTTCTACATCGAAGTGAATCTGCGAAACATAATTTCGCGAGGGCTCGCACATCGCCATTGATTGGCCCGTCGGCAGCGGAGAATGCATTCGCAGCGCGCCTTGTCCGAAGGACGCATTGCTCTCTGCGAGGGATGAGTCGCGTGTTGACTCGTGCGCCGAAACTTGCTGTTCGTCACGATCTGGGCGCCACTGTGCTGCTTCTGGTCCGAACTGCCGTCGCATGTGATAACGCTGCAGCCAATCTCGCACAATCATGACATCGGCTTCAACGTTTAATCCGCGCTAGTGCGCTAGAAGGATGACCGTTCCATCTGGCATCCGGTTGATTGTATTGCGCAGTTACTCGCTGTCCTAGCTCAGGATCAGCGCACATTAGATCGTCGCCATCCAACCCGATGGTCACTAGACTATCGTGAGACGCATCCATTTTCAACAACGAAATAAAAATAATTCCAAACCGAGAAAAAGAACGAATCTCAGATAGCCTCTGCTCTTCTAGCTCTGCGACTGCACTGCTGCTCAGCTCAAGCTAAATGGCAAGGTGCGATTTACAATTATTACTAACTAAATGCACTCAAAAAAAACCAATGAATCATAAGCGTAAGCAGAGCAGTAACACCAGGAGTTGTGCGTAGCAAGCAGAGAGAGCAGGGGTTAAGCTGCAAACGAGAAGAAACAACTAACTGTTGCAAATGAATTCTCTCGTGGAACGAAGCAACTCGAATAACTTTAACTACTCCAACGCTCTCACGGGTAGCGATATTAATTCTAATTTAAAAAAAAAAAAAAAAAAAAACCACGTAGTTAATTTCCAATAAGTTACTGCTAAAGAACCAACCGAAATTCCCAAGCCTACTAGAGATGGTAACCAACACTAATTTACTTTCTAGAGGTCGAAACTATTTATCACTACCAGGCTAAGCGAAGTCTACAGCGAACAGTTTTTGAAATAAATACGGGCGAATTGAATATTTCGGCTATTCAGCAAAATTCGAAATACTCTACAAAGCCGAGCCTCGCTCGAGCACTCTGTCGAAGGTCGGCAAAATTCAAAACAAAGTCTCCCTCGGGTAACCGAACAATACCCGAAGGTTCGAAAATTTTTCACGACGCGACGCTTACGTAGGCCGGAAATGAGGAAAGGAAATTTTTGGATTGGAGACAAGGCTGTTCAAAACCCAAGCAAAAAAAGAAAGCTAAGCTTTTTAGATGTGATTCGCTCAACTTGCCAAGTTCCGCGGCCAGAAACTGCGCGCATAAACTATTTGCGCTTCTGTCGCGCGGCAGAGCGTAATCACACAAATCCAAAAGCTGAAACCGCAACTGCACGCTTTCCCAAGCTACAGCGTACACGGTTTTGCATCCAATCATACACACGCGATACTAAAGGAAAATCACGAATAAATTCTCTAACGGAAATGTTCGCAATTTAGAAAAATGGTTTTTGCTCCCAAAAAATGATTTTTCGCATTCCCAAACCAATTTTTAAATTACCCCTAAATCTAATTATTTCTAAAAATTCATTATTGGCAAGCAATATTACATCAAAGCAATAAAATTCCGCAGCTCCAGCCTCCGCAATCATACGCACGAAAAGTTCAATTTTTGCTAATCATTGAACACGCAGTCGTGAATGGAAATCCCAAAATGGCTACCAGACCGCTTCGCTCGCCGTCTTCCCCGTGTGTGCGCACCGCAATGGCGAAACGCGATCCCTTTTCACTCAGCCACGGCCTTTACCGTGGCCTCACGTTGGCTGCGCCACTTATCACGATCTGCTGGGGATCAGGGCAAACCGCGATTGAGAAACCCTACTAGGCAGCAGGTTTCCGCCAAGTGACAAATACACAATACTCTTATTATCACACTAACGCAAATAAAAGTCAGAATCGTAATGTTTAACTACTGCTGTACTCTTTATTTCGAAAAGAAATGAACTATTAACAGCTACTGTACAAAAAGTCTAGGGCGCCAGGTACGCGCGCTCGTACCGATAAACCACTAACTAGCGCGTTGCAGAGAGCACGATTGCTCCGGAACAGACGTTCCTCCTAATGCAGTTCTAGCTACACGCAACTACCCTTCGCTCGATGCAACTACGCGCGAGGGAATTCGAGATAACGGTAGCTTTAGCCACACACAATAAGCAGGTGGGTTCGATATACAAAACGTCGCGGCGCGAGCGCACACACACGCGGGTATTTCGGCGATAGGAAGGAAAAACACAGGGGACTTACTATGCGCTGCGGCCAAGAGAATGGGAGTTTGGCAGACACTCTCTCTCTGTCTCTCGTGAGCCGTGGCTTCCACTCCCTCCTCGGCGACGACGGCTAGGAGGATCGAGGGGCAGACGGCTGGAACGGCAGCTAGCACGCACTCACCACCCACGGAAACCTATTTGAGGCACAACTACACTCCTTCGAGACAATTCGATAGCTTGCGAAACGAGGCTGAGCTGCTCTCCGCACGCACGCTGCAAAGCAAGTGCCGGTCAGGCTGCTAGCTGGCGAGCATCCTCCCTCCTCGGGCCGGTCCGCCAGATCTCGGGTTCCTTCGGCCGCCTGCTACCGATCACGGCTCGCAGCAGCTCCTCGGCAGCGGCGGTGGCAACAGCGCGCTGGTTTCAACGTAGCGGCGGTGGCAACAACGAGGCGCAACGGCTTGCCTCCGGGCGACGGCTATAGCTCGAGCGTCGGCTGCTGCTGGCCGCAGCTTGTAGGGTCGGCAGGGCAGTGGGGCGGGAGGGAATATCACTCGGGAGCGAGCGGACGAGAGTGCGCACGATTTTTGCATGGCTTTCCAGGGACGTGGCCGGCACCACGTCACAATGTAAAAAGAAATTTCCTAAACAATCTCGTGATTTTACAATTTTGAAAGAAAATGGTTATCCAGAATATCGACGACAAGATAATTGTGCAGATAATCATATATATAAAACAAAAACTGGTCCAATCGTTTCTGTTGATAATAAAATGGTAGTTCCATGTAATAGTTTTTTACTACAGAAATATAAATGTCATATAATCGTTGAATATTGTGCGTCAATTCAAAGTATCAAATATATGTTTGATTATATATATAAAGGAGGTGACAGAGCATTGTGTAAAATTCAGAAAATAAATAAAGTAGATGAAGAGACTTCTGTAGTTTTTGATGAAATTTCACAATATATTGACGGTAGGTATTCGTGCCCAATGGAAGCCGCTTGGCGCCTAGAAACGTTTCCTTTGTGTGGTAGAAGCCATACTGTCATTCATTCAGCCGTACATACAGAGAATCAACAAAAAATTGTTTTCGAAGAAAGTAAAGAATTTGAAGCTTTGCGTAATAGAGAAACTACTTTAACAGCGTGGTTTAAATTAACCCATTAACGTCAAATGTGCACGTTTGCACATGCATACCTTCGACGCCGTTAAAAAGAATCAAATAGATTGGAAAAAAATCTGCAAACTACTTTATACAAAAATTATTATTATTTTTGCCATTGTAAGGAAACAAACGTGAAATTATTGCGATTATTTTTTGAAAAACCAAAATTTTAACAGGGAATCCTTTAAGCAGTAGGTCTGAGCCCTACGGAAATCGTGCTCTAACTATTTTTCCTTGAAAACCATACCCAAATGAGCATTAAAAATCAATATAGCGGATTCAATATGCCGACCGGAAGTCGAAAAAAGCAATGAATTATTGATTAATTTTTTACTCGAAAAGGATTAGCTTTACAAAAAAATTTTATAGAACAAAAAGTGCTTAAAATTATCCAAGGAACATGTGTAAATTTTTTCTGAATTTTTTGGACCATTTTTGGATTTTTTTAAAAAATGGCCAAATCCAAAAAACCAAAAATGGCCCAAACAATCTTGCGAAAATTCACACATGTTCTTTGGATAATTCTAAGCACGTTTCGTTCTATAAAAATTTTTTGTAAAGCTAATCCTTTTCGAGTAAAAAATTAATAAATGATTCATTACTTTTTTTGACTTCCAGTCGCCATATTGGATCCGCCATATTGATTTTTAATGCTCATTTGAGTATGGTTTTCAAGAAAAAATAGTCTGTGCATAATTTCCGTAGAATTCAGACCTACTGCTTAAAGGATTCCCTGTTAAAATTTTGGTTTTTCAAAAAATAATCGAAAAAATTTCACATTTTGTTCCTTAAAATCGCAAAAATAATAATAAAGGAAGCTTTTTTTCAACTTTTGCACCTCGGATTCTGAAAGTACTCGCCAAAATTTATCGGAAAACGTAATTTGCAGATTTTTTTCCAACCGATTTGATTCTTTTTAAGGGCGTCGAATGTATGCATGTGCAAACGTGCACATTTGACGTTACTGGGTTAAACAAAATTGCGAAAAATATAAAATATGTTGAAATTCCTCGATATTATGGATATACCAAATCTAAAGTATGGAAACGAAGAGAACGCAATCATCAATTTGATGCTATTGGGCGATTAAATATTGTTTCACCTAAAGATAATGAAAGACCTAAAGTAAATGAAATTCAAATTACTGTTAAACCGTATAAAAGGTGCTACTTCATTCAAAGATTTACGAACATTTAATAACGTCTAATATGGAACATTTAAAGAAGCAGCACTTACTGTGGGTTTAAAAGAAGATGATTCCCAAATTTATGTTATTTTCGATGAAGCAAGTAATATCATGCTTCCTTTTCAATTACGTAAATTCTTTGCATGGCTTATCTTAGCTGAAAATATTCAAGGTAATTTAATTTGGAATAAATTCAAACAATTTTTTACTGAAGATTTTAAAGAAAATAAAGAAAATAATGCTTTGTCACAGATTCAAAGTATATTACAAACTGAAGATAAAAGTTGTAAAGATTATAGTTTACCTGAACCAACAATAAATAGTATCGAAGAATGTCCTGAAAATTTAGCATACAGTAAAAATCTTTTTAAAATTTTGTTTAATCTGTTGAGGTTAGGATGATTAATAGGGTTGACGTTTGTGGTAAATTAATAGTCCATTGTTTAATAGAGAGAGATAAATATAAAGACTTTATTTAGGTGGCAAGAAAGCCAGTCGGCACGTCCGACTTACATCGCAGTTGGAATAGCAAGAAGGGTAAGAAACATTCTAATTGCGCTACACTGCTCTCGCGTCTCACGCAACTCTCATACAGACATACTGGAGTGGGGAGACACTCATGTGTGTGTTTCGTCCGCCGTCGCTCGGCAGACGCGCATACCATTGTACCTATCCTCGCGTACAGCGCGCCGCATGTTGAAACATTCACATATTCCAACACGCCTCCTTGAATTTTCAACATTATAATTAAATGTTCATTCTTTCATTCAGTCATACAGTAATTTTAAAGTATCATAGCGTTAATAGATTTCTTTTATTTCAAATCACTCCCAACGCTTTTCTATTTTTCAAAAACTTCGTCTTTTCTAAACTCTTTGTTAATATATCTGCTAGATTAAATTCTGAGTCTATTTTTACAATGTCAATTATTCCATTTTCGTAGTTTTCATTAACGTAGTGATACTGCACTTCAATGTGCTTTGAGTTTTTTGTAAAGTTACCAAATTTTGCGATTGCAATTGCGCCTGAGTTATCTTCATACATTTTAATTGGTTTATCAAATTTTACGTTAAATGATTCGCATAATAAATTTTTAATGAACAAGATTTCTGTCACTGCTTCGGACATAGCAGTACATTCTGCAAAAGTAGAACATTTTGTTACTGTACTTTGCTTATGCGTTTTCCAAAAAATTAAGTTTCCATATAATCTAATTACAAAACCTGTTGTAGATTTTCTATCTACATTATCTCCTGCATAGTCAGAATCTACCATACAATCTAATACTTCGCTGTCAACATTATCGTAGTACGTTAGCTTTAAATCTTTAGTCTTAAATAAGTATTTCAAAATTCTCAATGCATATTTAAAGTGTCTTTGGTCATAACAACTTTGGTAACGACTTAAATAATTAACGCTATATGTTATATCTGGCCTTGTGCCTGTACTGATATATAATAATTCGCCGATTAAATTTCTGTATTTTATTCTTTCATCTATTTCATTTGCTTGTTCTAATTTTAGATTACTCTCCATTGGAGTATCGTATAATTTTGCATTTTCAAGGTTGTATTTTATAGCCAAAGATTCGATATATTTCGTTTGACTTAAAGTCATTTTACCTCTGTCTTCACTATATTCAATATCGATGCCAATATATTGGTTAATTTTGCCCAAATCTTTCATTATAAATCTTTCCGTTAAACTTGCTTTTACTTTGTTTATTTTATTTTTGTCTTTGCAACAAATCAAGAGATCATCTACAAAAACTAGTATATATATTGAATCTTTTCTTGTATTATTTACATGTAGACAGCAATCATAGTTACTTCTTACAAAATTTAATTTCTCGACATATTCGCTGAAACAATCATACCATGCTCTAGGACTTTCTCTGAGACCACACAGAGCCTTTTGCAATTTGCAAACTTTATTGTCTCCAGTTTCGTAACCTTTTGGTTCATTAATGTACACTTCTGATTTTACATTGCCATTTAAAAATGCCGTTTCAACATCCATTTGTTCTATAAACAAATTATTTTTACAACTGTAAGACAATAAAATTTTCAACGTTTGCATTTTACCTACAGGTGAATAAACATTTTCAACATATTCTTTTTGTAGGAATCCTCTTACAACTAATCTCGCTTTATAAGTATCGTTATTTTTCTTTTTATAAACCCATTTAACGTCAATGACTTTTTTATCTTTTGGCCTTTCAACAATTTGCCATGTGTGATTTTTCTTTAAACTGTTTATTTCGGAATCCATTGCTAGTTGCCATTGTTTATATTCGCTGGAGTTTATCGCCTCCTCGAATGTATTTGGTACATTTGCATCAATATAATTTACATAAATAAAATGAGTAACTGGATTTCCATATCTATTTACTGGACTTTTCTTTCTTTGAGATTTTCGCGGTATTGTTAGTCTATCTCTGTTTTTGTTGTCTTCGTTATCAGATTCGTTATCGTTTACGTTATTCGCATCGATTAATTCAATATGCTCTCCTCTACTTTCCCCGAAGGTCGTAGTAGAGTGAGAAGGATATTCAGAACCGCTGTTGTTCGTTTCATTTAATTCTACGTTAATTTCAGAATCACTATTTTCGCTTTCTAAACAGATTAACTTTATGCTTTCTTCTATTACATCAACATGCTTTGCAGTAATTACTTTATTATTAACTAAGACTTTATAACCGTTTTCAACGTATCCTACTAATACACCTAGTTGTGCCTTATTATCCCACTTACTTTTCCATAGAGCTTCCGGAACTCTTACGAAGACTCTACTTCCGTAAATTTTTAAATTTTTAACATTTGGCTTTATCCCAAAAAATATTTCATAAGGAGTTTTATTCTCTGACGTATTTGCAATTGTTCGATTTTTTAAGTAAGCTACCGTTTTCATTATTTCCGGCCAATATCTTCTATGAATTTTTGCTTCCCTCTTAAGCATCTACCTATATCCATTGCTGATCTATTATATCTCTCCGCTACTCCATTTAATTCGTGGACATAGGGTGGACATGTCAATAATTCTATTCCTTTTGATTTTATAAAATCGAGAATTTCGCGATTTAGATATTCTCTACCGTTATCACATTGCACCCTTTTAATTCTCTTATTAAATTTATTTTCTACTAAATTTACGAATTCAATAAAAGAACTTGCAGTTTCTGACTTATTCTTAATGCAAAAGATTCTGGTACATATGCTATAATCATCAATAAATGTAAGAAAATATTTTTCTCCACCATAGCCAGTAGTACTATGTGGACCATTTAAATCAGTGTGTATTAATTCTAGGATTTCTTTCGTTTTTGTTCGATTATTTTCTAACGGTATATTTGGCATTTTACTTTGTATGCAATTTGCACATTTCATATCTATTTTTTCCAGTTTATCTGGTAAACCTTTAACTAATTTATTATTTACTATTTTATTCAAATAATTAAAATTTACATGGCCAAGTGCTCTATGCCATTTTTCTTTATCTGATAATCTTACTGAATTTACATATTTATCTTTATTTTTATTCGTTAATGCATAACTTCTCAAAGAATACAAATTATCAATTTTATTGGCAATAGCTACTAATTCTCCTGATTTATTGTAAATTTTAGCATTACTGTCTCGTGCAGTTATTGTAGCATTTTTAGTTATTCTGGAAAAGCTTAACAAATTTTGCTCAATTCCTTCTACATAATATACATTACTCAAATCAATTTGTTTTTCATTATAATAATTTCTAACTTTGATTTTTATATTACCGACTTTCGTCGCTTTTAACATTTTACCGTCTGGTAATTTTACATTTACCGGATCTTTTAAAACTATATACTTCTTAAAATATTTATCGCTTTTAATAATATGGTCTGTGGAACCATTGTCCAATAACCAATTTATTTCGTTACCTTCGCATCCTCTATTTACGCTATAACCTGTTATGTCCTTTACTTCTGGGCCGCATACTTGTGTTGACCACGTCTCGGATGATGAACTCTGCTGCTCGTCCGTTCACTTGTTTTGATTTGAACTGCGTCCGCGTCCTCTGCCTCGATTGTAGCATCGTTGATTTCCACGTTGTCCTCTCGATGATTGGGCACCTCTGCCTCTGCCGCCTTGTTGGCCTTTCGAACAATCCTTTTGATAATGTCCGACTTTGCCGCAAGTAAAGCACTGTCCGTTTGTCTTTGTTGAGAACGTGCTTGCATAACTCTTCTTTTCTGAATTAATTTTAACTAAATTCTTTTCTTTGACTTTTGATTTTACGTAATCTACTGTCCTTTCTCTTTCTGGAATGACGTCGATAAAGTCACCAATATAGCTATAACTTGCTGGTAATGCTTTGATTAAGTATCGCATTTTCTCAGTTTCATCTATCTTTCCTCCGGCTGCTTTAAATTCATTCACCGCTTTCTCAAATTCTACGAAGAATTCTTCAACATTTTCATAATTCTTTAATTTAATATCTTCAATTTTTTCTCGGCATATTATTTGTAATGACGTGGATTTCGTCACATATAATTTATCCAAATTTGCAATCATTTCATAAGCTGATTTGCACTCACAAACATATTCTAATTGCTTGTCTGAAATAGTGCTAATTAATATATTTCTTGCTTTTAAATCTTTTTCTTCCATTCATCTGCTTTATCTGTCTCAGCCCGTTCTCTTTCGGCTTGCTCTTTGCACTCTTTATATTCTAATAGAGTCATTAAGCGAAATTTCCAACTTGTATAATTTGCACCATCAAAAATGGGAATTACTATATCTTCAATTTTTGCTTGCTTAGCCATCTCGACCTTTTTTAATTTAATATCTTCGTACACTTTTATTACTTTATTTAGCGTAATTACTTTCTGCACTATTTTCACAAAACGTTTTTCAGCATTCTTTTCCTCAATTATTTCTCCGCTTTCATCTTCAACGTCATATAGTATTACTTCTTCTTTGGTTTTTACTTTTCCTTTAGTGTCTATTTACCACATGTATAACCTCAAATTTCCACGTGCTCTATTCTTGCACCGTGCAACGTGCTTCACACAAGAAATCTAATCTGCTCGCATCGGTTTGAATTTTCATAAATTTTTCAAAAATCTTTCTTCTATCACTTATAGACATATTCTATTATTTATTCACACTTGTATTTTACTTACTTTTGCACTTTTCCTTCAATATTTTTCACAGTTAAACTTTTCGCGAGCCACGTGCTTTCCTCTATCTTCGGCAAGGCTGCCCCAATACTGGCCGAGGCTTGTATTGAGTCAGAGGCTTTTTTCTTTCACTTACAAACCACTGACCTGCTACCATGTTGAGGTTAGGATGATTAATAGTGTTGAGGTTTGTGGTAAATTAATAGTCCATTGTTTAATAGAGAGAGATAAATATAAAGACTTTATTTAGGTGGCAAGAAAGCCAGTCGGCACGTTCGACTTACATCGCAGTTGGAATAGCAAGAAGGGTAAGAAACATTCTAATTGCGCTACACTGCTCTCGCGTCTCACGCAACTCTCATACAGACATACTGGAGTGGGGAGACACTCATGTGTGTGTTTCGTCCGCCGTCGCTCGGCAGACGCGCATACCATTGTACCTATCCTCGCGTACAGCGCGCCGCATGTTGAAACATTCACATATTCCAACATAATCAATTAACTACTAATTAAAGATTAATTTTTAATGAAATCATAACGAACCAAAATAAAATTTATTTTATTGATGGGCCTGGAGGTTCAGGAAAAAATTTCATTTACAAGCCCTTAATATATAATTTTTTATCTTTAAACAAACAAGTTTTATCTATGGCTTGGACAGGAATCGCATCATTTTATTACCTAAAGGAATGACAAGTCATCGTGCTTTTAGACTTCCTTTAGATTTAAACAGTATTGAAAGTGCTTTTCTAAAATTAGAATCAGGTAAAAAAAATTACGGGAAGTAGATATTATAGTTTGGGATGAAGAATCGATGATCACAAAAAAAGCTTTGGAAATTGTTGATGAAACACGCAAAGATATATGTTACAGTGATGTTCCATTTGGTGATAAATTGATAGTATTAGGAGGCAATTTTAGACAAATTCTACCAATCCTAAAACATGGTTACAGAGACAGTATAGTACAGGACAAAATCAAATTTTCTCATTTATGGTGTCTCTTTAAAGTTTTAAAATTAACTGAAAATATTCGTTCAAAAAATAAACAATTTGCTTCATTTTTATTAGAGGTAGGTGAAGGTAAAATTAAACCATTTATAGTTCCAAATAAATGGAAGAACGAAAATGTATGTAATAAAATTTATGATGATATTCAATCTCGAAAATTACAACTATATAATATAGAGAGATAATACATTTCTTTTACTAGTGTTATGGAGCCCGTTTTTATACATAGATACTTTTATGGAGCCCGGGCTCTATAACAGAGTCTGTAACGGATAAATTATTTCCCTGGCTGCTCAGCAATTATCCTGTTACAAATAATGCATGCGGCGGCGAGACTAGCGCATCTCGTGCAATACACACCACATGCGAATATTAAAGATTGAATAATTATGGGAGAACGGGGTAGAGTAACTAAACACTCACGGCAGGTAAGGGATAAAACACTGCATTTATTAAGGTCAGAAGGAGTTGGGGAAACAATGCGAAACGTGGTCAGCAGGCGCGTAAGGGGGCTCGAGTCGCCGTGTATGTGTGTGAGAGAGGGAGAGAGGGAGAGAGAGAGAGAGAGAGAGAGAGAGAGAGAGAGAGAGAGAGAGAGAGACAGAGAGAGAGAGAGAGAGAGAGAGAGTAATCGAGCCGGCACTTACAAATGTTGAGTAGAATAGCTGTCGCCGGTCGCACTCTCGCCCCAATACCTGATGCGTCCGTCGCTCTCGATTGCCTGTAGGAGGCTGGAGAATGCCACGAGGTCGAAGCAGGGCGCGCGCCAACATTCACACACTCGCACTCTCACATGGGGAACATACGTCGCGGTACTCTCGCGGTACTGTATACTTGAGCAAGGAGCGTGGGCGCTATCCACAACGAGACTGACTCAGACTCTCTCTCTCTCTCTCTCTCTCTCTCTCTCTCTCTCTCTCCCCCCCACCCTCTTGGCTAGGCGTCCTTGCGCGTCGTCTGCACCTGTAACATAATCTCAATAGGTTAATATAGAGGTAATGCGGAGAGAGGGGAAAATGACGAAGAATTATTTTCCGTCATATGCTCCTCCCCCAGACGCTGGTTACGGGCGACGTACCAGCTTGAGATAACCTCTCTCTCTCTGTCATGCAACATGCGGTGAGGGCTAGAGCTTCGACGAGCCATGCGATAGGTTTGAGGAGTACAAAAAGGAAAAAGGTAATCAACTCGGGTTCCCTTTTACAATTTTTATTAAATGGCTCGTAGGCCCGCGTTCTTGCGAAGTGGCAATCCTTTGCGCATTAATGAAAAGACTTGGTCACTATGTTCAATGGTGAGGCGCGAGGTTAGGGGGTTAGTGATATGCTCGGTGCGTTGCCGCGCGCGTGCGTCGGGGGGAAGGTGTGACGATGCGACTCATTGTAACTGCGTTCCGAGAGCCTTTAGGCCGTACGTGGCTTCGGGGTGGCGTTGCGCTTGCGTTTGTAGCGAGTGGTAGCGGCTTTCGTTCGTCAGCATCTGCCGTTACTCGCGAGCACTTGCTCGTCTGGGCCCCTATGACTTGTGTGGTTCGCTTTACCACAAACCTTGGTCATCGCGTGCGTAGTTAACGTCAGTTGAACTCTCTACCTCCACGGTAAGATTAACCTTTTCGTGGTAGGGTTTAAGATCTTCCACGTGGACCTTTCTGTAGTCTTTTCCATCAAGGTCTTGCAGCTCGTACACATTCGAGCCTAGCTTGGCTGCTATTGCGTAGGGCCCCCGTACTTAGGCGCTAATTTCGCCGCTACGCCTTGGACTGCGGAGGACAGGATGCAATTTCGCTTCCACACCTTGTCCTTTACTTCAAAGTGGACATCGTGGTGTAACGCAATATAATATTGCGACTGTCGCTGTTGCGCTGCTGAAGCGATCTTCGCAGCGGATGGTTGCACGTTTCACAACTTCTGCAACCGCGTGCGCCAGCGCTCGAGCTCGGCTGCTTCGGCGAGTTCTTCTGCTGCATGCTCTTCGCGACGTTTCAAGAAAACCGGTGGAGTCGGTTGCCGGCCCATGTTCAGACAAGCTGGGCTCGATCCCGTCGACTCCTGCGTCGCAGTATTGTACACGAACGTTAGCTCGAGGATATGCAAATCCCAATCCTTATGGTCTTCCTCAAGGAACGCAGTGATCATGGCTTTCACCGTGCGATTCACTCGCTCCACGAGATTCGCCTGCGCGTGATATAGGGTAATCATCGTATGCACAACTCCGTACTTGAGTAGGTATGAGTCAAGAGCCTTATTCTTGAACTCCGTTCGATTGTCGGAGTGGAAAGCTTCGGGTACTCCAAAGCGCAGGAAGATTCGCTGTTCCAGTTCTTTCTGGATGGTACGTGCGTTCGCCTTGCGAATCGGCACGCATTCGATTCACCTAGTAAATAGGTCTAGGAAGATCAGCAGATATTAAAAACCTCGAGCGGACCTGGGAAAAGATTCCATAATATCCCCTGCGAAAATCTGCCACGGGCATAATGCGCGATGGCTGCCCATAAGGCCTGCTGGCGCTGTCTGCTGCACTTTGTATTGCTGACATGTCAAGCAGTTCCGCACAAAGTTAGCAACACCTTTGCACAACGAAAGCCAGTAATAATAGAGCGTGACACGCGCATGCGTTCTCGCTTGGCCTAAGTGGCCCGCAGTAGGTTCTGCGTTGCTCTTTTGTATCGCTTTCTTGCGCTTCTCTACTGGCAACACTAGTTTCCAAGCGTCCTCATTTTCGAGGAAATCTTCGACCGCAGGATTCGGGCGGTAGCTGTAGAGGCGTCCGTGAACTATCTTCCACCACGGATAGTCACCGGGATTTTGTCCGATGGAGGCGATCATGTGTTTGTACCAGGCGTCGTCTGTCTCTTCGGAGATATCTACTGCCGCGAGGTCTGGCGCTTCCTCGTCTTCAAACATGCGAGAGAGCGCGTCAGGCACGCGATTCAATGAGCCCTTACGATGTTCGACGTCATAGTCATACGCTTGCATTTCAAGCGCCCACCGCGCTAAGCGTCCGGTGGGATTATGCAAATTGCATAACCATTTCAGTCTACTATGGTCCTTCATAACATTAAAGTGATAGCCTTCGACATAAGCACGGAACTTGCGTATCGCCCACAAAACTGGGAAGCATTCGCGTTCCGTGAAGGAATAATTCCGTTCCGCCGGAGTCATCGTGCGGCTTGCGAAGTATAAAACTCGCTCTTCTCCGTCGATTGTCTGCGTGAGTATCACTCGCGTCCGTTTGAATCACGAGCCGATGTTCGAACGACGGCCGGTGTTATACCGGGGCAGACGCAATGAGAACTTTAATTTGCTCAAATGCGGATCGCTCAGCGTCTCTCCACAGATACGCAAAGTTGTGCTCCACACATACGCAAAGTTTTTTAAATCGAGTTAGCTGGGTGAGCGACTCTGCGACCGTCGCGAAGTCGGACAAGAACTTGTGATACCACGACGTCATGCCAAGGAACCTTCTCAACTATAAGAATAAAAATTTTTTAAGTCGAAATGACGCAAGCTACTAAAAATCAAAAAAGAATTTATCTTTCTTTTTGCTCTCGTCCACCGGATCTGGTGAATGTCCCGAGCATACAAAATAAGAAAGTGTTTCGTCCTGGCTACTGGATTGGACTCATCAGTGATGATCCAGTAGCCGTCATCAGACACCTGCCGCAAGGTGTATGTGCAGCCTACTTATAAGTATAGAGTGTTATTTCTCATTTCGAGAAATGATACTCCATCTGTTGGTAAAACGACATATCTACTCAGTCGCTAATGTTCGAAAGGGAGGAATTGTTTCGCTTTGCAAATAGTTATAAGAATAAAAATTTTTTAAATCGAGTTGACGCAAGGTACTAAAAATAAAAAAAGAATTTATCATTCTTTTTGCTCTCGTCCACCGGATCTGGTGAACGAGGGACTGAGTAGATAAGTCGTTTTACCACCAGATGGAGTATCATTTCTCGAAATGAGAAATTACACTCTATACTAATAAGTAAGCTGCACAAACACCCTGCGGCAGGTGTTGATGACGGCTACGGGATCATCACTGATGAGTCCAATCCAGTAGCTAGGACGAAACACCTTCTTATTTTGTATGCTCGGGACATTCACCAGATCCTGTGGACGAGAGCAAAAAGAAAGATAAATTCTTTTTTGATTTTTAGTAGCCTTCGTAAAACTCGATTTAAAAAATTTTTATTCTTATAACTATTTGCAAAGCAAAACAATTCCCCCCTTTCAAACCTTCTCAACTGTTTGAGGTTCTTCGTCGCCGGGTATTCCAGAATTGGAGTAATCTAGTCTGGGTCAGGCTTAAAGCCGTCTCGGTTACCTAAGACCCCGAGAAACTTGTCCTCGCTGCGACAGAACTCGCTCTTCTCACGGTTAATTGTGAGATCTGCGTCTTCAATGCGCTGGAGAATGTGGCTAAGCCACTTGAAGTGTTCCTCAAATGTCTCCGTGACGATAATAATATCGTCCAAATAGGAGAACGCATGATGTTCCATCTCCGGATCGATAACGCGATCCGAAAACTTCTGAAAGGTCGCTGGACCGCCCACTACCCCATAAGGCATTGGGGTAAATTTTTAGAGGCCTATTTCAGGGACAGTAAACGCGGTGAGCGCCTGCGCCTCCTTCCGCAACGAAATTTGGTGGTAGGCGCTGCTCAGATCGATCGTGGATATATATCGAGCATCTTGGAGCTTGCGTAAAATCGCATCCATGTGAGGGAGCGGGTACGCGCTCGCCTTCGTTACCGCATTCAACTTGCGATAATCGATGCAGAATCGATACGTGCAATTCGCTTTCCGTTGCATCACTACTGGGCTCGACCATTCACTAGTAGATTGAACAATAATGTCCACCTCGAGCATCTCTCGCACTTGCCTGTGCATTTCTTCCTCAAGCTTTTTCGAGACAGGATAATACTTCTGCTTTATGAGCCTACTGCTTGAGACTTCGATGTTGTGTTCGGCCCAGCTGGTGCATCCTAATGGTGCGTTACTCGCGGGCAGCAACTCTTGCAACTGAGACAGTTGGGCGTCTTTAACATCGACGAGGCCAACAGAAGCGAGGTGAACAGCGATCGCTTCGTCGTGCGCTAGCGACGCTAATTCTAGCGGAATACGGTCTTCCACTCCTTCAATGCTAAGCATCGCTTCGCGCGGCCACAGCACGGCATTAAATTTTCGAATGAAGTTGGCGTCAAGCAGACAGTCTGCATCCGTCGCACACCTGCCACGTCGAAGGGCAGGTCTACGTGGCCCAGCACCGCCGCGGTCTTGCCATTGAAGTGGTGAAGCGTGCACCACTTCCGAGTCGGTACAGGTTGCTGCTGTACGCTCCTGTCCTCTTGAGAGAGCTGCTGCTTGTCGGCGGAGAACCCAAGGGTCGGTCTCTGCTCAAATTAAGTTTGGCGAGCTTTTCGTATAGCAGTTGGCTAATCAGCTGGTCGAACCCCTGAGCCGACTGCTCCGCCATCGCTGCTAGGCTCGGCTTGCCATCGCTCGACGCGCATTTTCCATCATTGTTTTGCGGGGTCGCATCAGTCGCCAAAGCCGCCAGACTACTCTTGCCTCACTGCGGTTGCGTTTTCGCGAACTTTGGCCCCTTGTAGGCTACGTCTGTAACAGACTGTCGTCCGGGTTCGGGGGAGCTTTGTAACTCTTCTCCGCGTACCTTAGCACTTCCGCTTCTCATGCAAGCTCTACGAGTTTGCCTATATCGGTGACTTTCTCCCGCGGCACCAAGCGCTGGAGACTAGGGAGCATATTTCTATATATATGCTCGAGTTGCCTTTCATCATCCCAAGGCTCCTCAAACTTACTCAAAATCGTAAGGAGGCATATAATATAATCCCTTACAGGCTCGTCTCTGTCTTGGGTGCGAGCTTGCGTTTCGCCGACGAGTCGTTGCTGGAATCGCTTGTCGACCCCGTAGCAGCGGCGCGCGGCGACGCAGAAATCGTCCCAAGTTCGCCAATTTTTGCGAGCTTGGCGACACCAATGCCTTGCCACGCCAGACGTCAGCTCGAACATAGCGTTCAGCAGATCTTCGTCTGTGATCCGTGCGAGCGAGCGGCATTCGTTAACTCGCTCAAGAAATTACTCGATGCTACTGCCTTTCTCGCCGGTGCATTGCAGTTTCCACTGCCGCAACGTTCTGCCGACGTCCATGTTAATGGATTGGTGGAGCGTGGTACCTTCGTCCAAGCATCTGCTTTGTGAGTTACTCGGGAGGCTCCCCCTCACCCAAGACTCTTGCCGGACGCGGGCATGAGGCTGAGGATGTCTCTCGGGACCACGCTCGTTAGCATAATTCGTTTGTGGTGTGAAATTTTGCGCTGCTGGGTTTAGCGCTGGTGGCTGTCGTGCATTTGCATTCGTCACTGTGTTGCGCGAGTCCATTTGTGCGCTTCCTTCCTCGAGGTACTCTACTTTGTATCTTGGAAGTTCACTGATTTGTGTTTTTGCGAGCTCACTTCGTTACGTGCACACCGCATGCGAATATTAAAGATTGAATAATTATGGAAGAACGGGGTAGAGTAACTAAACACTCACGGCAAGTAAGGGGTAAAACACTGCACTTATTGAGGTCAGAAGGAATTGGGGAAACAATGCGAAACGCGGTCAGCAGGCGCGTAAGGGGGCCCAAGTCGCCGTGAGTTAGAGAGAGGAGAGAGTAATCGAGCGGGCAGTTACAGATGTTGAGTGGAATCGCTGTCGCCGGTCGCACTCTCGCCTCAACACCTGATGCGTCGGTCGCTCTCGGACGCCTGTAGGAGGCTGGAGACGGCCACGAGGTCGAGGGAGGGTGCGCGCCAACACTCACGCAGTCGCACTCTCACATCGGGAACACACGTCGTGGTACTCTCGCGGTACTGTATACTTGAACAAGGAGCGCGGGCGCTATCCACAACGAGACTGACTCAGACTCTCTTTTGAGTCTACCGGATCGTGCGTGCTCCTCGCTATCTCTCTCTCTCTCTCTCTCTCTCTCTCTCTCTCTCTCTCTATATATATATATATATATATATATATATATATATATATCTCTACCCCCTCTCTCCCTCTTCGCTAGGCGTCCTTCCGCGTCGTCTGCTCCTGTAACATAATCTCAATAGGTTAATACAGAGATAATGCGGAGAAAGGGGAAAATGACGCAGAATTATTTTCCGTCATAAGTCTTATATTGCTTTTATGGAGCCCGATCTAGAGTTTCTATACGCAGAGAGGGATAATTCCTTTAGTCAATTGTATACGGGGACTCTGGGCGTAGGTACTAATATACAGGGATGAGCTCAATAAAGGGGTTAGGTGAAACAGGTAACATATATACTATATATATAAATATATATATACATCCCCCTATATTATATAGTTTTAAGGCTCAAAATGGGTACCTACCACCTCCACCCCCCGCAATCTCCCACCACCCCCCTCCACTTCCCCTCCACTTCTTACCGTGAAATTCTTTCAAATTATCCAGCCCCCTCCCCCCGCCACTTCCCCTCCACGCCCACTCCATCGACCCCTCCACCTATCCCTCCTCCATACCTAATCCATTCCTCATATTATGCTAAAAATTTTATATAGTATGTTTCCGGATTCGCTGGTAATGAATCAGAAATCAGATTTTGAGAACTCAAAATGGCGGATCGATGATGGCGGCCAAATATTGAAATATTACTGGATCTTACTGAAAAATGTAAGTACGGGATTTCTGGATTCGATGATTACGAATCTGAACTCAGATTCTCAGAATTCAAAATGGCGGATCGAAGATGAAGGCCAAATATTCAAATATTACTGGATTTTGCTGAAAATTGTATATTATGA
Source organism: Torymus aiolomorphi (assembly GCA_036365515.1). NCBI lineage: Eukaryota > Metazoa > Arthropoda > Insecta > Hymenoptera > Torymidae > Torymus > Torymus aiolomorphi. Next base: position 184,559,646 of record CM070874.1, read on the forward strand.
TTAGGAATCGGAACTCAGATTTTGTAAATACAAAATGTCGGCCAAAAATTGAAATATTACTGGTTTTTGCCGAAAATTGTATATAGAGGGTTTCTGGATTCGCATGATGACGAATCTGAACTCAGATTTTGAAAATTCAAAATGGCGGACAAGAATTAAAATATTACTGGATTTTCCTGAAAAATTAGTTTATAATCAATAAATAACACATAATATCAGAGCTGACGTAATGAACTACGTATATATTATGCGTTATTTTGTTAAATATAAATATATATTTTAAAAATTAATAAATGTTAAGAATAATTATTTTAAAAAACATTACAGATAATTTAAAAGAAAAAATAGATGTTTCATGATATTATTTAATAGAGGGTTATCTTTATTCATTATTATCAATATTTATCTTCATATAAAATGTGATCCGCAACTACAATTATAAAATTAATTTTAAATCACATTATATTTTTTAAAATAATCAATTTTTATATATAATTAAAACTTAAATAACTTTACATATTTATTTGACCCAAATTTTTGTGATTATTCAATTGATCAAACTTTAAAAAAATAATATGAATTTATTTTCTAAACGAAAATTAAGCTACACGAGCAACCTACATAATATATTTGTTATATGTGAATATATTTTATAATTTAAGGAATATTAGATCATATCTAGCAAATTTAGAAAAAAACCATTTTTTTTCGAACAATAGATAATCATAATGTCATTGTACACGTAGTTGTTGCACTTAAAGTCAATCGAGAAATTGCAACACATCAAAAAGCAAATTGTAACTTCGCAACATATATTTATACCTTGAGGTTGCATGACTTTTCAGTCTCGAAATTAATTACGCGTTTATCTCTCAACTTCATTTTTAATGTACAACTTATTTAGAGCAATCTGTTTCGAGCATATCTGGTAAATATAGAAAAAGACTTTTTTATTGAACAGATAAAAAATCATAAATATTACTAGATTTAAAAAATGAACTCAGTTTACACATATTTTAGAAAACGATTTCCAGTTCTATTAGCTTTTGCTATAATATATTTTATTTAACAATTCACACTAAAAATGGAGGTTGGCGAGCGGAGAGAGCAGAGGGCGAAGTATAGTATATATATGCATAACGCAATATCCTGGGATTTCTTAGGGTTTGTCTGCAATAGAAGTTGTGCCGCAGTATAAGAAGGTAAGGGCGGCGCTACGCGCCGCCATTGTTTACAATAAAAACATCCCTCAGGGTATTGACTAAAACCACGACGCCTGCGGCGCCCGCTTTTAGTACCGAAATTGCGGAAAAAGTGACTAATGAAATAATCTCCCTATATCAAAACCGACCTGAATGGTCCCAGAACATTGCGTTACAGATAAATATAAATATATATATATGGGTCGTTCTTGTACTATTCGGTCATAGCCGGTCGCAGGGGGTCAACCGTTTTCCTCGCTGATTTTTCCTCTGAAAGTACATATAAAAAAAGTGAGAAAGCCCCAATATTAGCTCCCCATATCTAATATTGAGACAGCTACACCGTGCTGAATTTCGAAAAATTGTCAAAAAATGGCTATTTTCGAAAAATTCTGTACGGCTCGTTTTTTGATCGATTTGAATGATTCAAGAAGGAATTTTTTTGCTATTTTGACAAATTTTAGAAAAAAAATTTGTGGAATATAAATAACGCAATGAAATTTTTACACAAAGGAAAACGTGAATCTAAATTTTTGGTTTTTAAGGTCACCTTTCAACCTTTGTAGTTCCTCGAGTTTTATAGATATTGAGATCGGACACAAGCTATTTTCTTCCTCTTAAAAGACGTTTCATTTTCACTGGGCAAACGATTGATTTAATTAACTGCAAGCAAACATACAGCTCTTTCAAAATGGTCGATTTTCGAAAATCGCAATGTTGGCACCCCTGTAACTTTTTTCTATCAAAATCGATTGCGCTCGTATTGAGCGGAAAAAAGTTTTAACCTTCTAGAAAACGACCCAATTAGTTTCGTTCGGTTTTTTGGATATTTGCAAAAGTTACGTATTTTTCAAAATAGGTGTTTTTCGTATACGTATCCATTAAGGGCGTACACCTAGTGGCTTCTAAGGCCAAAATCAGCTGAATCGATTGCTTTTCATGGGTCTAAATTACTTGAAATTCGTGTATTTATTGCCCGAAGAGTTGAACATATTAAAAATATTTTATTAAATAATTTTAAAATGCAAAAAACGACAAAGAAAATTTCAAAACCTCTTAAAATTAAGCAATTATAAGTGGTTTTTAAGTATTTTTAAAAATACTGAATCAAATAATTTTAATATTTCCAACTCTTCGGACCATTACTGCATGAATTTTAAGTAATTTAGGACTTGTCCCATAAAAATTCATTGAATACTTTTTTTTTTTAATTTCTCAGAACCCACTATGTGTAAGACCCCCTTTAAGGAGGTGCGATACCGAAATGAAAAAGGTTACGTCATTCCAAAAACTAAATATTGTTGTTCTGCGATTGATTTGCTATTAGAGTGTGAAATTTCAGATCGTTTGTCAACTCGGTTATGAAATTATTCAAATTTAAAGTTCAACTCTTATACACGGGCTCTTATGCAAGTACCTTGGTAAAACACAAAACACTTAGGACGCCAGTCTTTAAAAAAGGTTAGAGCGAATCAAAAAACTACAGGCAATATAGCAAATATACAGGAGAATGTTTAAACGCAATCTGATCGCGATTGACAACGTTGATTTCGAGTACTGCGGCAAAACGTAAACATACGATTGAGTTCGTTCGCTGCGGGAGGTGGTGTGCGGTGAGCCCCACGCCCCGCGAGCGGTGAGCTATCGAACCACCTTAAGGTGGTTCCCTGGGTAAGAGAGAGACAGACAGCTTTGAGCGAGAGAGATAGAGAGTGTACGCTGGCGAGCTGAACGTACGTAACCCTCGAAACATATCAAGTTCTGCGGAAGCGATATATTTAAGAAACTCTATTTTAATAATGAAACGATGAATCAACTTCATTCTTACGCGAAAACATTCCTTATTATATATTCAATGAGCACATGAAATTCCAAGGCTGACTTGAATCTCGTTGCTTAGATATTGTTGTAAACAGATACATAACGCGATAGTTTCGATATATATAAATATATCTCCCATGTAATCCGTGTAACTTTACACAGCAATTACTCAGAAGCTAAAAGGTAAAATGCTCTGAAATTTGGATATGACATTCGTTATGTTTTTATTAACCTACGTGTGTAATTTCAAGTATGTGTTGAATCAACTCTGATCTCCAGGAAACCACCTTGATACGTAAAATACAATACACAAATCATCAGTTCCTTGTTTGAGCATCCGCAGCAAAATTTATATTTCGATACATATTTTTACTATCCCACTGTTTAAAACATTGTTTCTATATTTATAAAAGGTCGTCTGTAATGGTCCTGTCTCTTTTTCCATGAAAGATTCTTGTAACCGGGGTCGTATATCCATAGATTATGTTTTCTAAAGATTCATTTTGTTTATTTGAAACAACACTTTAAGCAATGAATATAGTTCGATCTATCAGCCTTTTACACATCTTTGAGGAACAGATACAATGAGGAACAGATCCAAACGATAATGCGGTCACTACAATATTTTAAAAAATGGGATAGTAAAAATATGTATCGAAATATAGATTTTGCTGCGGATGCTCAAACAAGAACTGAGGATTTGTGTTTTACGTATCAAAGGGGGTCTTACACATAGTGGCTTCTGAGGCCTTTTTAAAAAAAGTATTCAATGAATTTTCATGGGAAAAGTCCTAAATTACTTAAAATTCATGCAGTAATGGCTTGAAGTGTTGGAAATATTAAAATTATTTGTTTAAGTATTTTTAAAAACTGAAAAACCACTTTTAATTGCTTAACTTTAAGAGTTTTTGTAATTTTTTTGTCGTTGTTAGCATTTTTAAATTATTTAATTAAATATTTTTAATATTTTCAACTCTTTGAGCAATAAATACATGAATTTCAAGTAATTTAGACCCATGAAAAGCCATCGATTCATCTGATTTTGGCCTCAGAAGCCACGCTGTAAGTGTAACACGCCCTTAATGGATACTTATACGAAAAACCCCAATTTTGAAAAATTCTTAACTTTTGCAAATATCCATAAAACCGAACGAAACCACTTGGGTCATTTTCTAGAAGGTTACAACTTTTTTTTCGCCGAATACGAGCACAATCGATTTTGATAGAAAAAAGTTACAGGGATGCCAACATTGCGATTTTCGAAAATCGACCATCTTGAAAAAGCTGTATGTTTGCTTGCAGTTAATCAAATCAATCGTTGGCCCAGTGAAAATGAAACGTCTTTTAAGAGGAAGAAAAGAGGTTGTGTCCGATCTCAATATCTATAAAACTCGAGGAACTACAAAGGTTGAAAGGTGACCTTAAAAACCAAAAATATAGATTCACGTTTTCCTTTGTGTAAAAATTTCATTGCATTATTTATATTGCACAAATTTATTTTTTTAAATTTGACAAAATAGCAAAAAAATTCCTTCTTGAATCATTTAAATTGATCAAAAAACGAGCCGTACAGAATTTTTCGAAAATAGCCATTTTTTGACAATTTTTCGAAATTCAGTACGGTTTAGCTGTCTCAATAATAGATATGGGGAGCTAATATTGGTGCATTCTCACTTTTTTTATATGTGGTTTCACAGGAAAAATCAGCGAGGAAAACGGTTGACCCCCTGCGACCGGTTATGACCGAAAAGTACAAGAACAACATTGCGTTTACAATGTACAAGAATATACATTGCGGAAACCGGTACTTTTGAGGATCTATAGTTTTTTTCTCGAGAGTTCGTATATGCTTGACTAAAGAAAGAACTCCCTCTCGGCGTTGAAGGTATTAATATAAATCCTCAAAAGTACCGTTTCAAACCGAAGGAATTTTGAGGATGTTCTCAAAAGTCCGAAAAATCCTCAAAGTGTCACTCCGAAATCACTCCGAATCCGTGGTGACATAAATCCGCAAAAGCTGCATTTGATGTGTGTATATATGGGAGCGTCCAGCAGAAACGGGCCACCGAGCGCGCGCGGTGCCTTTTTTCGCGTAAAAGGCGCTCTGTTTAACTCGTCCATAATCGTATGCTGCTCTTTCCAATGGTGCCATTGTTTTTATTGCAAAACGCTTTCTTCCAGACGAAAACTCGAGTTGAATATTGAAAGCCATTTTTCTCAAAGTATATCATGTTTTTTTTTCAAAATAAACTATACTATTGGAAAGTACAACTCTTAAGCTTCAAAACCCTATCTTGGAGAAGTTGGAGAAATAAAGGATTTAAAAGTAACAACATGAAAAAGACAGCGCCGAGGGTCCGCGCGAGCCCCTCGCGCACGTGCGTACGGCACGTTTAAGTGCACGCTCTATTCAATTCGCTAATAATCGTGTACCAAGTCTCTGAAAAAAGAACTAAGGACATATATCGATAGATTTTCATAGAAGTTCATTGTAATATTATACTAACTGTTACAACTAGATCCACAAAATTATGTCCACGCATTGGCATTGTAAGTTACAAAACATTTTATATTTACAAAAAAGAAAGGGCGAAATAGCACATCGCGTGTATTAATCCGCCCTTGAGCATAACGTAAAAAGTTCGGGCAGCCGCTGTCTTTTTGATCTTACTATTTTTGAACTTTTCATGTTTCAACTTAAAAATATAATATTTTATAGTTTAAGACTTGTACTTTTGAAGAATATAGTTCATTTTGAAGAAAAGACTGATATATTATTGAAAAAATAGAGTTTAAACATTCAAATGCACTTAAACGTGCCGTACGCACGGGCGCGAGGGGCTCGCGCGGACCCTCGGCGCTGTCTTTTTCATGTTGTTACTTTTAAACCCTTTATTTCTCCAACTTCTTCAAGATAGAGTTTTGAAGCTTAAGAGTTGTACTTTTCAATGGTGTAGTTTATTTTGAAAAAAAAAAACATGATATACTTTGAGAAAAATGGCTTTCAATATTCAACTCGAGTTTTCGTCCGGAAGAACGCGTTTCGCAATAAAAACAATGACGCAATTGGAAAGAGCAGAAAAAAATCTATCGATATAGGTCCTTGGTTATTTTTTCAAAGACGCAGCATACGATTATGAGCGAGTTAAACAGAGCGCCTTTTACGCGAAAAAAGGCACCGCGCGCGCTCGGTGGCCCGTTTCTGCTGGACGCTCCCATATATGAACTATTCTTTGATAGAAGAGCCCCTGAGTCCAAAACTGTATGGCAATTAAAAAATCGTAATTAGGCTTAAAAGTTTATTAGTACTATATATTTTTTTTCCCGTTTGGCTTTTTTAGAATTGCAATATTGCGGCTCCAAAATGGCGGCTCAAACTTGTAGTGTACGTGAAAATATCCCGGAATTTAAAAATGTTTTCAACTGAAATAAGTATATTTCTTATGTATTTTGATGCGCTGAATCCGAATCTAAAGTTGGTTTAACTCAAGCACCCTTAAAATTTTGAGTAAATCGCAAAAACTGCTCAAAAATGTGAAAAACACGTTTATATTAGGTCAAAAAAAATTTTCTACATTTTTTCATGCTTAATATTGTGATTTTCACGATTTTTCACGTTTTTGAGCAGTTTTTGCGATTTAGTCAAAATTTTAAGGGCGTTTGAGTTAAACCAACTTTAGATTCGGATTCAGCGCATCAAAATACATAAGAAATATACTTATTTCAGTTGAAAACATTTTTAAATTCCGGGAAAATTTTCAAATTCCGGGATAATTTCACGTACACTACAAGATTGAGCCGCCATTTTGGAGCCGCAATATTGCAATTCTAAAAAAGCCACACGGCAAAAAAAAATATATAGTACTAATAAACTTTTAAGCCTAATTACGATTTTTTAATTGCCATACAGTTTTGGACTCAGGGGGTGGCTCTTCTATCAAAGAATAGCTCATATATACTATATTATATAGAGAAATGTTACCACGTAGCCCCCTCACCCCCCTCGCCGCCTCCTCACCCCCTCCTCCTCCCTCCTCACCACCCGCAGCACCACCCTCCCCGAAATAACGTAAAATTCCGTCATTTTTTGTTATTTCGTGACTTATTATTCTATTAGACTCCCCCCCTCACCACCTCCCCTCGCCCCGTCCTCACCCCCTCCCCACCCCCACCTCAGCCTCCCTCAGCCCCCCTCAATGTCTCTTAAACAACAGCTTTACATTACTTTTCCTGTTAGAAAAATTTTTAGAAGCAATTCTTTTGGAATTGTTTTTTAGAAAGATATAAGAGGCGTTTCACGTCAGCTCTCCAGGCGCGGCGCGCGAGCGCGAAATCATGCTGTTTTCAGCTTGTGTTTGAAGGGCTAAGATGTATCTAAAAAAAATAATCCCCAAGTGATTTCGATGTATTTTTTCCTCAGCTTTCCGATGGTGCTATTAGTTTCTCAAAATTTTTCAATTCTAACCTCAAAAAAACATAAAACGTGTTATATCGCAAAAACTATATTTTTAATATTTTTGTTGACCTGCTAGATCGAAAGAGGAGGAAATTTTACATGGATATAGCCTTTTTCTACATAGGGGTTTTTTGATTTTTTCGAGATATTATTCAAGAAATACTTAGAATTGAAAAATTTTGGGAAACTAATAGCACCATCGGAAAGCTGAGGAAAAAATACATCGAAATCACTTGGGGATTATTTTTTTTTAGATACATCTTAGCCCTTCAAACACAAGCTGAAAACAGCATAATTTCGCGCTCGCGCGCCGCGCCTGGAGAGCTGACGTGAAACGCCTCATAAATGTGTTGTTAAAAACAATTCTATTGTTCATAAAAATTTTTATCAGTATAATATATAACTTATATACTATTAGCAGTTTTCCATGACCAATTAACGACCCTCCAATATTATTTTTACCGATTATCCTATAGACCTGATGAAATAAAATTTAACCCTTTATTGTTCGCTCGAAGATTAATGCAACAATACTTTTTATATGCTTATATTATGGTTGAAAATAATAGAATGAATTATTTTAGAAACCATCAAAAAGAATTTCGAAAAGAATGTTATCAGGTTTGCTTGATCATGTAAAATATAGTGCATCAAATAATTCAACGAATTTTGAAAAATCAGAAAGAATAGGAAATTTATTTATCTTACCATACACATATATTGGAAGTCCAAAATATATGCAACAATATTATCAGGATGCAATGGCAATCATGAGAAATGTTGGAAAACCTGACCTATTTATAACTATGACATGTAATCCAAAATGGAAAGAGCTTAAAGAAGTTTTACAGAATTTTCCAGAACAAATACCACCCAATGGTATTCCTAATATAACAGTTCGTTTATTTTATGCAAAATTCAAAATGTTATTAAATGATATAACAAAAAAAAAAATATTTTTGGTCCTGTTTCATCTAACGTATATTCTATAGAATTTCAAAAAAGAGGTTTACCACATGCACATATTATTGTAACATTGCATCCCAACCATAAATTATACTCTTCAAATGCAATCGACAAACATATTTCAGCTGAAATACCATCGAAAAATTTTAAATTACAAAAATTAGTAATAAAACATATGTTACATGGACCACATACAGAAAATTCTCCTTATTTTAATAATGACAAACATTTATGTAAAAAAAAGTTTCCAAAACCATTTCGTGATAGTACAATATTAAAAGAAGATAAATATCCTGAATACAGACGTAGAAATAATATTTCAGATAACCATGTATATCATTTAAAAAAAAGTAATAAAATTTTTCCAGTAGATAATTCTATGGTAGTGACTTATAACAGTTTATTATTAACAAAATATAATTGTCATATAAATATTGAATATTGTGCTTCAGTACAAAGTATAAAATATATTTTTGATTACATTCATAAAGGTGGAGATAAGGCTTGCTGTAAAATAAAAAAAAATGATGCAGAACATGAAAAAAATGAAGAATTTTATGATGAAATTACTCAATACATTGACGGTAGATATTTAAGTCCAATGGAAGCTGCATGGCGATTATAACAATTTCCGTTGTGTGGTAGAAGTCATACAGTTATAAGATTATCTATTTATACAGAAAATCAACAGTAGATTATTTTTTATGAAAACAATGTATTAAGTGCATTAAATAAATGGGAAACTACATTAACAGCATGGTTTACATTAAATAAAAATGATGATTTTGCAAAAAAAATAAAATATGTAAACATACCAAAATATTATGGGTCTGAAGTTTGCAACGTTGGAGTGCAACGAAATAAAAAAAACAATTCATTTTACCTCAAGTTTATACTAGTTAATATTAATTTTACGTGTAGATTTAATGTTTTGTAGTATAAAATAACTTTATAACAAAGATTTAGATAAAATTTCCATTGTTTAATAACTTTAATCAATCGTAAAAAATTATTTCGTTGCACTCCAACGATGCGAACAGCAGACCCATAAAATATTATATTTTTTCTAATGAAAAAAAAGTGGTTAAAACGTTCAGAACAGCGAATAAATAAGGCTATTGGTAGATTAAATGTAGAATCACCGAAAGACACTGAACGTTTTTTCCTTTTATTCAGATAAAAAAAAATTAAGAGAAGCTGAAATTATTATCTGGGACGAAGCTTCAATGATACCTAAAAAAAGCTTTGGAAATCGTAGATAAAACTTTAAAATATGTATGTTATAATAATAATCCATTTGGGAGAAAATTAATTATTTTAGGTGGAGATTTTAGGCAAATTCTTCCAGTAGTAAAAAATGGATTTAGAAATAGAATTATAGAAGAATCCATTAAACATTCATATGTTTGGCCTTTATTTAATATTTTTAAACTAAAATTAATATACGTACTAAAAATAAAGAATTTGCATCATTTTTATTAAATATAGGAGAAGGAACAATTGATCAATTTATTATTCCTAATGAATGGAAATCAAATGATGTTTGTCATATAATTTATAAAAATATTAACAATAATTATGATTTTTCAAAAAATGTTATCTTAACTTCACATAATGAAGAAGTAAATATATTAAATAATAAAATATTAAACTTAATTAATCATGAAACTATAACATATTATAGTATAGATTATGCAACACATAAAGGAGTCGATCAAACAGATGAAAATATTCATCTAAATTGTCCAATAGAAATATTAAATAACATACGTGAAGGTTTAACTTAACATGAATTGAAATTAAAAATAAATTCAATAATAATTATTCGAAATATTCGAATAAGTGATGGATTATGTAATGGAACCCGCCCCAAAATAATAGGATTATATAAATATAATATAAAATCTGAAATCATTACAGGAGAAAATAAAGGAAAACAATTTTTTATTCCCCGTACGACACTTAATGCTTGTGAATCGTCTACATTGCCGTTTACCTTATATAGGAAACAATTTCCTATTGTGTTAGCTTTTGCTATAACTATTAATAAATCTCAAGGTCAAAGTTTCGATAACATGGGATTATTTTTAAAAAAATCTTTATTCTCTCATGGTCAATTATACGTTGCTCTTTCAAGATGTAAAAATGCAAATAATATATACATACAAAATGAATCAGAAAATGAAAATCAAATCACAAATATTGTTTGGAAAGAAATATTAGATTAATTACATTTTTTTACCTGATTTTCTTTTATTATATTATGATATTAAAAATTTTTAACTGTAACTAAGTATAATGAGTATAATAATAACTAACTTAAAGAGTATGATATGAATTATATAAAAGCTTTAATTGAAACTTATAAATAATAATTAAATTCAATTGTAAAAATTAATGAATATTTTACAAAAAAGTTTAAGAGTTAAAATAATTATTAGGAGTAAAAAAAATTAATTTTTTTAACAATAATTTATCCTTCTTTAACAATAACAAATTATGTCCTAAAAATTAACTAAATATAAAAAAAGGAACAATAAAAATATACAATTAGTTCCTAAAATACATATGAACCCTTAAAGGATTATATTAAAGAAAAATTTTATTAATAACATTTTTCGTAATGTTCATATGATAACAATCAAAGTTTTTTTAAATATGTAATATTTAAAATTTTACGAACATAGTAATGAAATTTTGAAAATGTTATAAGTTCATTAACATCTTTCACATATTCCATATAATGTTAACATATAGTGCTAAAATACATATAAAAGGAACAATAAATATATATGTTTCCTAATTATGAAAAGCACGCGAAAAAGTAAAACATTAAAGAATATGTTAAAGAAAAATTTTCACAAATAAAAAATTATCAAAATTTTCGTAAATTTTAACTATTTTTTAGTAAATAATACATGACAAATAATTATTAGAAGTCAAAAAATTTAATTTCTTAAATTTATGTCCTAACAATTAACTACCTATAAAAAAGCAACAATAAAAATATACAAAGTTCCTAAAATACTTATGAACCCTTAAAGGATTATATTAAAGAAAAATATTATTAATAGCATTTTTCGTAATGTTCAAATGATAACAATTAAACTTTTTTGAAATATATAATATTTAAAATTTTACGAAAATAGTAATGAAATTTTGAAAATATTATAAGTTCATTAACATTTCTCATATTCTACACTTATTCTACATAATGTTAACATATAATGCTAAAATATATATAAAAGGAACAATAAATATATGTGTTTCCTAATTATGAAAAGCATACAAAAAAGTAAAACATTAAAGAATATGTTAAAGAAAAATTTTCCCAAATGAAAAATTATCAAAATTTTCGTAAAATTTAACTATTTTTTAGTAAATAATACATGAAAAATATGTAGTAAAATACGTCATATATAAACAGTATACCAATTTAAAATTAAATATCGAAAGTGGTTACGTAGGGCTATTGGCGACGGATACCACTATAAAAAAAATCCAACGCGCCTATTCACAGTACCTCTAAGGTGGCGTGGCAAACTGTTAAATATATATAACTTATATGTTATACATTTCATATCTTTATAAACATTTTTCAAATGGGATCTTTCTAACTATACATTTATATCTTTCTATATAAAATTAATCCTAAGTATACAATTTAGTACATATTTTTTATTATAATTACAACATATCGGGGGTTGGCGAGCGGAGCGAGCAGGGGGGCGAAGCCCCACTAGTATACCGGGTGTCCCATTTCAAAACCACCAGGCAAATACCTCGAAAACTACGGGAGATGGAAAAAAACTTTTAATACAAAAGTTGTAGGGTTCAGAGGGGCCCAACTGATCGTGACCTTGGTTATGACCTTGAGGTCAATGATCAAGTTCATTTGAAGGTCAAATCGATTTTTTCAAATGGGAACCCCCACTTTTGACCTCGTAAATGGAAAGAGCGAAAAATTCTACGTTCAGATGTGTCCTTGAGTCAAGGTTATAGTCATGGTCATGGTCATGTTTAAAATCAAAATCAATAAACGCATCAAAACATTCCCATAATTACGCATACGAGTGTTAAATACAGAAGTTGTAGTGTTTGGAGGGGCCCAACTGATCGTGACCTTGACCATGAACTTGAGGTCAAGGATGATGTCGTTTGAAGGTTAAATCAATTTTGTTTAACGGCAACCCTCACTTTTGACCTCGTAAATAGAAAAACCGAAAAATTCTGATATGACCTTGGGTCAAGGTCATGGTCAAAATTATGGTCAGTTTCTGTGCAGTTAAGAGCAAAGTCGGAGATGACCCGGTCACCTAAGGCAAGGTCGGAGATTACCCGGCCAGTTAAGGCAAGGTCGGAGATGACCCGGCCAGTTAAGGCAAGGTCGGAGATGACCCGGCCAGTTAAGGCAAGGTCGGAGATGACCCGGCCAGTTAAGGCAAGGTCGGAGATGACCCGGTCAGTTAAAGCAAGGTCGGAGATGACCCGGCCAGTTAAGGCAAGGTCGGGGATGATCAGGCCAGCTAAAAATTCATTGGAAAATTCCACGTTCATGTGTATTTAGTCATAGGATCCAAGTATTTCTGTCACCATTTACTGAAGAAGATGCTTAAAAGTTGCACCATTTACTTGTTGACAACATTCTATTCTTCTTTTAAAGTTTCTAACAGTATTTAATAATACTTGACGTGGAATACTTAAGCAGATTTGTGTAATCCTTTGAATCATGTCATCTCTTGTAGTTGGCCTGTTGCGGTAGAATGTATTTTTTAGGAAGCCCCATAAATAAAAATCTGGAGATGTCAGATCTGGAGATCTTGGTGGCCATGCTACGGGACCTCCTCTACCAATCCATCGACCGTTAAACCTTTCATTAAGAAAATCTCTGACAATCCTGGCATAATGTGGAGGAGCACCATCTTGTTGTAGCCACATTCTGGCCCTTGTATGGAGATCAACGTTTTCTAGAAAGAGTGGCAGCTCGTCTCTCAGCAACTGTAAATAAGTATGTTGAGTTACGTGACCTTCAACAAAATAAGGTCCAATCAGATTTCCGTTAATAATACCACACCATACCGTTACATTCCATGCGATGCTGATGATCAACTTCTCGCATCCAATGAGGATTAACAGGAGACCAGTAGTGGCAATTATGGCGATTCAACATACCAGTACTCTGAAATGTAGCCTCGTCGCTAAAAAGAACATTGTTAAAGAAATTTTCATCATCAGTAATTTGTTGTGTTGCCCATTGACAAAATGTTATTCTCCGTCGATAATCTTCCACAGTTAAAGCTTGATTTAGAGTAATGTGGTAAGGATGGTAACGCGCATATCGTAAATATCTACTGGCCGTAGATCTTGGAATACCCATTGTTAACTCGATTTCGCGTAAACTGACATGAACATTTAAATGTACCATGGCTAGAACAGCAAGAAAGCGAGGATTATTTTCATAATCGCGCAGTTCAATGTCACGTATTACCGTATGATCAGGATGTTGTCGTTGAGGGAACCGAGCACGATAAAATCTGCTTGCCTCTCGATAGTTTCGTCGACATTCTCCTAAAATAAGAAGAATGTCAACTATTTCATTAGCAGAATAGTCAGGCATTCTTTTTTAGTTGTAAATGCAATTATTTATCAAAACACACCACAAAAGAAATAATATGTTATTATACTATACAATATTTTAAAACGAAAAAGTTTAATTTTCTGTGCCAATATAAGTGTGCTCAATTTGAAAACAATTTGATGTAAACAGTAATAATTATTGACTATTACCGATCAATGCTGAATACTACCGGTCACTATTGGATACAGGTGGTCAACACTTATTAGCTTTTGTTATTATTTGATATAAGTGGTTATCCCTGGTAAATATTGATAATAGTAAAAATAGTAAAATTTTCCGCTCTTTCCATTTACGAGGCCAAAAATAGGGGTTCCCATTTGAAAAAATCGATTTGACCTTCAAATGACCTTGATCATTGACCTCAAGGTCATAACCAAGGTCACGATCAGTTGGGCCGCTCCAAACCCTACAACTTCTGTATTTAACACTCGTATGCGTAATTATGGGAATGTTTGGATGCGTTGATTGATTTTGATTTTAAACATGACCATGACCATGACCATGGCCTTGACTCAAGGACATATCTGAACGTAAAATTTTCCGCTCTTTCCATTTACGAGGTCAAAAATGGGGGTTCCCATTTGAAAAAATCGATTTGACCTTCAAATGACCTTGATCATTGACCTCAAGGTCATAACCAAGGTCACGATCAGTTGGGCCCCTCTGAACCCTACAACTTTTGTATTAAAAGTTTTTTTCCATCTCCCTTAGTTTTCGAGATATTTGCCTGGTGGTTTTAAAATGGGACACCCGGTATATATACATATACACAATATTTATAATTTTCTATATTTACCATTTGAAGTGGTTTTTACCCGCGGCCCTACTGTGGGCCGAGTCGGCTGCCGACGGGAGCCGCTACAACGCACGACCTCCCGGTCGCGCTCAACTTTTGGAGAGTGCGTCTTCCCGGCCGCTGTTGACGCTCGCACGCTCCTACGCGCAGTGTTCCCGCGAAGGTATCCGTCGACCACCTGTATCGATCGGGAAATGGAAGAGAGGAACGCGCGAATAACTACGTCGTGCGTTAAAGTATAAATGGCTCTTATACCTTGAGAATAGATAATTACACGCGCCGCACAGTCAATAGCGACTCTTCACAGCAAGAAGTTAGACGTAGCTCGGCCGGAGCCTGCCGAGTGTCGCGCACAGCCGGCACGCGCGTCTTCGGTAGTCACGGGGTCACACGCGCTCCCGCTGTGTCGACTGCCTGCCTCTCTCGCTCTCGCAGATGCACGAAGATGCCGCGTTGGCGGTTGCTGTCCCAGCTGCCGCTCCGGTCGCGAAGAGATGAGACCTACTTCTTCCCCCCTCTCACTCTCTCTCTTACTCTCTCTCCTCCTCTCTCTCTCTCCCCCTCTCTCTCTCTCTCTCTCTCTCTCTCTCTCTCTCTCTCACTCTTACTTTTTTACTTTTTATACTTTTACTTTTGGCAAAACTATTAACTGTATGAATTGTATTACAAACTGACATTTATTTATGTATTTGCGACCTTTGTTATTTTTTATTTTTATATTTGTCTTTTTCTTGATTTTATTTCGTATTTTGAAATTGTTTTAATTTGATTTTGTATAGTATATTACTATTGTATGTATTTCGCTTGTTGTTTTATGTATCAAGTTTTGCCCTACAGGTGAATAAAGAGATTATCTCTCTCTCTCTCTCTCTCTCTCTCTCTCTCTCTCTCTCTCTCTCTCTCTCTCTCTCTCTCTCTCGTAGGATGGTATGTTTACCGGTCGCTCCGCACTTTCGCTTTCCACGAAAACGACGACTACGATGTGCCCTCACCACAGCTTCTATCGCTAGGCGAGCTAGAGGCCCTATCAACCGATGTTTCTGCTCACCGAGATGATCTCATTAACATCTTCAGAATCGAAAAGGATACTAGCACGAAGGTGATATTGCGAACTATAATCAGTTGTTTTTCCAATGTCTACCATAAAGTTTCCTTGGCTTATTCACATCTCCTGGGCTCCGAAAGTACTGCCAAGTCTCAAAGATGATCTTCACAGTATTGTTGACTACCTTAAAACCTCTTGTGCATCTCTTGACGATATTAGTAACTCAGGACCGGACACTTGATAACAGAAAACAGCGTAATCTTATGATTCTTGAGAAGGACAAAACTCTACCAATCAGATCCGGTTCACAGGTCATCATCGGTCCATCCGACCCCTCGTCAGACACCTTTGCTTTGTCGGCAGCTACCAAAGCGAAACTCTTAGAGGTAATCAAACCTGCTAAGCTAGGTCTACACGTCACCCGTATTTTTCTCTCTGCTAATAAATCTGTCATTGTGGAAGGCGACACATGCAACTCTGCCATCTTGCAAAACTTCACACTACTGCTTGCTGCTGGCCTCGATATAAAAGACAAAACGAAATACAACCGGAGTCTAATTGTCCACGACGTTCGCTTTCATCTCTCCAGCGACGAAATACGCGATGCTCTGCACAAACAGAATTTTTCTGATAACTGTATTGAGGATTTTAAAGTTGTTTGCCTCTTTCTGATACGCGACGGTAAAAGATCGCGCTTCTGTATAATCGAAACTCCGCCCAAATACAGGAAAACTCTCTGTATCTCGAATCGGGTGTATATCGGCATGCTTTTGTGTTATTGCGCGGACCATCTTTCGATCGTACAATGCTTCAATTGCTATAATTTTGGTCATATTGCAGTATCTAGAATACCTGTTTACAGTGGTCGCGCAGGATTAGTTATTAGGCGGAAGTATTAAAGTTTCAAAGTTATTATATGCCAGGAGAATGACATCTGTAACAGGGAAATGACATGTATCAAGGTCTAGGTGTTCCGAGTGCCTGATGATGGAGTCTGGGTGGTGCATACCGTAGGTTTTCCCTCTAGGTATAGAAACTCATGGAATACATGGTCTACGTGTTCAGGGTGGTCGATGACGGAGTCTAGGTGACGCGCTCGGTAGTTTTTGACCTCTAGGTGTCGCACAGCATTAAATACTTTATCTAGGTGTTCGGGGTTCCTGATGACGGAGCCTAGGTGGTGTGCACCGCAGGTTTTTGGCTCTAGGGGTTGGAAATCATCGAATGTCTCATCTAGGTGTTTGGGATGGCCGATGACGGAGTCTAGGTGGAGCGCTTCGTAGTTTTCTGCGTCTGGAGGTCGGAATGCATTTTATGCGTAGTCTAGGTGATCGGGGTAGCTGATGATGGTGTCTAAGTGATGCGCTCCGTAGTTTTCACCGTCTACCACGTCTTCGATCCGTACCAATACCTAGAGGCAAAAACTACGGACCACACCTAGACTCCATCATCGGCCACGTTAAAAACCTAGACTACGAATTCCATGCATTACAACTCCCGGAGACAAAAAACTAAGGAGCGCACCATCTAGATTCGATCATCGGACATACTAAGGACCTAGACCACGGAATCGATGCATTTCAACACCTAGAGGCAAAAAACTACGGAGCGCACCACCTAGACATCGTCATCGGATATCCCGAACACTGGGACCACGTATTAGGTGCGCCCTGATATTTAAACGCAGAAAACTACGCAGCGCATCATCTAGACTCTATCATCGGCCTCCCCAAAGGATGCCACGCATTAGATGCGTTCCAAGACCTAGAGGCAAAAACTACGGAGCGTACCACCTAGACTCCATCATCGGCCACCCCACGGTAACAATCTAAAACGCCTTTCAATAGGCCTCTAAATGTGTAGTATTCGCCAAAAAAGAAAAGTATTTATTGATCGGTATCGACTGTTTCCTATGAATGAACTTATGCCAAAGGATGTTACAGGCCAGGGGACATTACATGTATGATTTCTTTTACTTTATTATGATAAAAATTAAAATTTCCAAATCTGAATAGCATTATCCTTGTGTGCCTACTTTACCTGAAATTTCCTATATGCATTGATCATAAAGATCTTATTTGTCTTTGAGTTATAATATGCCAGAGAAATTACATTTAAAAAGGTATCCGCTCTGTTAACACCTTGAAATATTAAAATTGAAGTTTTTACGTTTGCAGTAAGTCTGAAGTTTATAATTGCACTTAGTTAAAAAAAATTTCTATACACGAATTTCTTTTTTAAGAACATTAATCATAACATAGCTGTTGTGTAAAAAAAATTTGTTACAAAGTTCAGTAGGTGCTGCACACTAAAAAAATTAATAAAACTACTGACCTTGAACGTAATTCAAATTATCAATATCAAAGTAAAAACCGCTAACAATTCATTGGCACGTAGCTTCCTCAAAATAATTTTTTGATTCCTTTTATTAAATTAAAATTCGAAAAATAAATTTTTCACGAAAAAAATTTGAAAAATTTTATGGAAAATATTAACTTGTAATTTTTTCATGGCTATTCATTGAGGTTCCATTTGTAATTTATTTGTTTGTGATTTTAATTCTTATATGAATGGAAAACAATCATCTTCAAGTTCTATTCTTCATCAAATTTTTCTTCTTCAAGTACACTGTCAACGGCTTCTCGTCGTACATTGGTTCGAAATAAAAAAAATATTCTAAAGTTGTTCTTTGATTGTGTTTACAAGAAAAATTATTGTATGGGAGACATAACGCACATACGGCACAGCATGCAATACAGTAAAGCAATTTTATTTTCTATTATATTTCTGTAAAAATTATAATATAATTATATATTATTCCATAAAAAATGTTGTATTCGGATTTTATAAATAAATTTTTTTATATAAATATTATTCACATGTTAGTTCAATATATTCATTTTATTTAATATTTTGCTATTATTACATTTTGAGATCGATTAAAAAAAATTTCATAAGAAAAATTCATATTTTTAAACT
The DNA here is from genome assembly GCA_036365515.1 of Torymus aiolomorphi. Taxonomy (NCBI): domain Eukaryota; kingdom Metazoa; phylum Arthropoda; class Insecta; order Hymenoptera; family Torymidae; genus Torymus; species Torymus aiolomorphi. The sequence continues at coordinate 184,578,549 of CM070874.1, forward strand.
ATAAAATAAATAACATCGAAGGTTGTGGATTCGTCTAGTGTCGTGCTAGAGAGTAATCTTGTTTCTTTTAATATCCAGAGAATGATTCTACATCTCGTACAAGATCATCGTTTTTTAATAACTATGGTTTGACGATTCGATCGACTTTTCTTTGCTGAATATTCTTTCAGTTACTCATGCATGTCGTCGTCTGTTCGATTGTTCTTCGGATATGTGTGCGTAGTTTAAATGTACTTTAAATGATGTATTTTAAAAAATTTGATAGACAGATTTTTTTTTCATTTTTCAATTTTTCAAGTTTTACATTTTTGTTAATAATAAAAAACCGTGATAACTAAAAAAATTTTCTTTTTAGAAAATATAAATATTTTAATTCTCTTTCAAATGCTACCCATCCCATTCAGATACACAGAGCCATCCTCAAGAAATACGTTTTAAAAATGTCTAGAAAAATTTTAACCTCAAATATCTCTGAAATTTATGAACCAATCATTTTGCCAAAAGAACTCATCCGAGAACTATCAATAATATACCTCTACAATGAATTTTGAAGCGAATAAGACAATTTTACTCTTGTAATAGTTGAACATATAAAACTCATTTTTTTTCATTTTTCAATTTTTACGTTTTTGTTAATAACAAAAGAACCGTGATAGCTAGAGAATTAATTTTTGTTTAGAAAATATAGATAATTTAATTCTCTTTCGAATGCCACCCACCCCATTTAGATACATAGAGCCGTTCTCGAGAAATTACGATTTGAAAAAAAATTGAAAAAAATTTTAACCTCAAATATCTCCGAAATTTATGGATCAATCCTTTTGCCCAAAGAACTCAGTCGATTGGTATACAAAATCTACCTCTACAAAGAATTTCAAAGTGATTAAGCCAATTTTACTATAGTTATTGAACGACAAAAAAAATCACTTTTTTTTTATAAATTATTTATTTTCTCAAAAAATAATGAATAAAAAAACCTAAAAATTTAGTGAGTTATAGTACTTAATATCCTTTATAACCAAAAAAATATTCATGTTAATATCTTTTTTTAATTTCGAAATACAACCTATTTACAAAAAATTACGTTTTCATCAATAACTTATGACGAAATATAGCTACCGACTTTTTTTTTTTTTTAAATTGTAGATAATTTTATCCTACATACAGAGAATTCATGATATATAAACAATATTTGTTCTAAATATTAAAAAAAAAAAAAAAAATAAAAATTTTGTAAATTAAAAAATGGCTATAAAAAAAAAAGAATTAAATTTTACAAAAATAGAATATTGGCCCCAATTGTGGAAGCAAAATCTAAAAAAATGATCACTCTCCCGTTAAAATCGGTCGAATAGATCATGAGATATCAGCGTATACGGACACACACACACACACACACACATCCATACGGACATTTTCTAAAAATAGTGTATTTCGATTCCAAATTTGCTAAATAGCATTTCTAACACATTATCTCATAAAATTTTTTTTTTACTATCACAAAGCTTCCTCTAGGAGGAAGCAAAATTAAGACTTTTTAAAAAAAAAAATTAAATACGATTTTCGAAATCAAGAACTGCACCTGCAGCATCACATGATAATATGTAATTATGGCCGTGTAACAGCCAGGGGACATTACATTTCATACTTTAATCAAGTTAAACATAACAATAAAATCAACGTTTATCAAGTATGATAATTGTATTACATAAAAGCACATATAATCTATTAATATGAATTTTTTTGTAATTTTATATCTGATATTGAATTAAATATTTACATCTTACAAAAATATGCACGTTAAATGATTTTCATCCATATGCGCAATTCATTCCGTATTGGTGCTACCTATTTGTGGAACAATTTGATTCATGCATCGCACTGATATACGAGAAACCCTGCTTTAAACACCGACTTTCCGATTACATCTCTAACCACGCTCATTAATGCTCATTAATGTATTTCTGTTTTTGTTTTCATGTGGTTATTTATTTACTGTCTTATTTAATGTTACGCTACTTTATGTTGTCATTTCTTGTTGTACTCTTTACAACGACTGCTATTTCGTTTAAGTTTATTATTTTATTTTATCTGTATTTTATTTTATTTTATTCAATTGCGCTCACATTTGTCTTTAATTTTTATTTTGTTATTTTTTTCATTTTTTTATTTTCTGTTATTTCTTTTATTTTTTTACTTTTATGTTATGACTTGCGTCGGGCATGCGTAGCCCGAACTCACTGTGATATTTACAACTAATTATGTATTATTTTCCGAGAAATGATAAATTCAATTCAATTGGGTGGTCTGCTGGAAACACGACGGGGAACTGGCTTTAGCCGCTGAGTGGTCACACTGGTTGGCAATAGGTCTCCTTCCCGCAGAATTACGCCAGGGCCACTGCACCTCACTCGATCCGCGCGAATCTCCTCGCATTCTCACTCTCTCTTGCTTGCATTGTCACCTGCTCCAAATTGTCCATGTCGGGGACAGAAGTAGCTGCGCACCGGGCATAGCCGTAGCCAAACTGCCTTGCCGGTACCCTGCGAATAGTGTCGCCCCCGCCCCCTCTCCCATGAGGTCACGCTAAGTGTTTACTTCGCGACTGTTTATGTAGCGGAGCCCCGAGCTCCGCTGGCTTAATATCTCGACGCAGCATTTATTACACGAAATTATTCGTGCGGCGAATAATTTCGTTACATTATAAAATACTATAGTAACTGAAATACTTAATGGTACTAAGGCTGTCACCTGTGTCTTCATGCCCAGAATCGATTTATCACCTTCCATTGAAGAAATTCTTATCATGAACATTTATATAAAGTTTGTTCTTGGGTAATGAGCAAAGAAAATTTAATAATCTTACAAAAAATCAATAGTTAAACATTTATTACACAATGAAGTTTTTACAAAAGATATTGTATATAAAGATGTTTTGTGAAGGAATCAAAACATGAATTTTGTTATTAATTTTTGTTTGTAAGTGTACTATTATGGGAGCGCCTGCCGGAAACCGGCCAGCGGGCGCGCACGGCGCCTTTTTTGCGTGAAATGCTCTCTCTTCAGCTTTCCTTCTTCTTCCTCTTTCCAATGGTGCTATTGTTTTTTATGCGAAACGCTTTCTTCTGGTCGGAAATTCAAGTTGAAAGTTTAGAGTCATTTTTCCCGGTGTATGCCATTTTTCTTTTCAAAATGAATTGTACCATTCGAAAATATAAGTCTTAAGCTACAAAACCTTATAGTTTCAAGTTGGAGAAATGACGGCTTCATAAGTAATAAAATTGAAAAGACAGCGGCACATGGCCGGGCCCGCTCTCCGCTTGAAACGCGCTGTTAGTGTATTGCACTTTTCGTTGTTTTATACTTAAAACATATGACATAATCAAGTTTTTAAACATTATTTTTTATAAAAGTCCACATATTTAAATTCTAAATCGTGTTAATTTTTTGTTTATTTCTTAAGTTATTTATTTTTATCTAAATTTATTTTGATAGGTCTTTTTTCGATACTTGTTTTTTTTTTCTTCTGATCTTTATATTCTTTTACTTTTCCGATAGGTGGATATAATTTAAAGGTTCCTGATGCTGAAAATCATTTTAACTCTAGCCTTTTTACAGAGGCACCAATTCTATCACATGCATTTTTTCCGCGAGCAGCAATGCTAGGCGAGTAAGTTTACGAAAGGTATTGGATGGGCGGAGGTATTTTATCAGAATGGTAAAATTTTAGCTATTTTCTCAGAAAATACATTATCGCTTAAAATGTTTTCCGAATCCGATACTTATAAAATACCCTCCGTATATTATATATCGACGGCTCAACATCTTTACGAGTGAGCAACTAAATATTTTAAAAACATAGTTTCCTTTTTTTCACCAAAATCAAATCTTTAGAAACTAAACTAAAATTAAAGCAAAGATTGGAATCAGCAAAAACAGTGCCTGGAACTCATTACATTGCATTAAATTACTATCAGACACTAAAAGACTCGAGTTAAAACGATTTTCAGCATCAGGAAAAAAGAAAAAAATCAAGCAAAGAAGTAAAAGTATCAGAAAAAAACCAAATTTGTACTTTAATTTGTAAACCTATGCTTTCCAATAATTATAAACAATGAATCAAATTCATCGAAAAAACTCCACAAAGAGCGTAGAGTAAGAGCGTATAGCGTTCTCTCTCACTCTTGAAGAAGGATACGAGCCACCGAAAAATACCCTCGAGAAGGGATGAGCGCCGGCTCTTTGTGTTAAAGCATAGAGTGCTCCCCGCTCGACGACCTTGTGACGTTTGGAAGGGAGATCGCCCTCGCACCATTGGGTCACGCTTTCTCACACCACTCAACTTGTTTAACATTGCAGTATAGGACTATTCTAAATATATCTGAGCCGCCGTAGCACGCATCATCTACTATTCTACGACGCACCCGAACCACGACTTCTGATACGACACCGCAGTTTTCGAAGGAGGAGCTTTCTTAATAAAACTAGCCGCTCCGCACTGTAAAAATCAGATCAGCCCTAGATCTCGGTCTGGTAAAAGCTTTTAGACTAAATAAAAGAGTAAGTCACCAGTTCCTTAAATCTTTTGTTTGGAATCGCACCCTGCCCTATCTCCCACTGGTATACTCGGTCAAAGGACATAGCACCTATAGACCTTTATACTTCCCCTATGTGTACTTACTGGGAGATGGTCTAACCTGCGGGAAACGGATTTTAGCGGTAATTAGAGAGTCGATTTCTGGTACCTAAAAATGAAGTCCAGTGCTGACAATTTCATCCAATGCTCTTTTTCTTGAGATATGGGCAATTTAATTTCAAATATCCTCTATTTTGTTAAAAAATGATCTCTCTTCTATTGAGTGTCACATTGCAAATATTTATGATACGAAAACGACCAAAAAGGATTATAAAAGTAGACAGTAAAAACTAAAATTTAAGCCCTGATTCATTAAAAAATATTGGATGTTCAGGAAGTTATAAGCAATCAAAGATAGCGTAAGATAATGGTTAAAATTTGTCTTCATTTTAACCGATTAAATGGATCGTATTTTTAACCATTTTCGTACGCAATCTTTAATAGTATGTAACTTCCTGAAAAATCAATAGTTTTTTAACGAATCAAGGCTTAAATTGTAGTTTTTACTGTCTACTTTTATAATCGTTTTTTGCTCGTTTTTGTATCATAAATATTTATTATATGACACTCAATAGAAGAGACATCATTTTTTAATGAAATAGAGTATATTTGAGATTAAATTGCCTATATCTCAAGAAAAAGGGCCCATTGGATGAAGTTGTCAGCACTGCGCTAACTGAGCTTAATTTTTAGGTACCAGAAATTGACTCTCCAATACCCGCTAAAATCCGTTTCCCGCAGGTTAGACCTTCTCCTTGTTAGTCAAAGGACACAACACCTATAGACTTTTACATATACTACCTAACCCTTTCCGTAGAACCACGCCCTACCTGCTCTTTTTCTCACCCACTGGTGTTTTCGGCCAAAGGACCACAGCACGTACAGGCCTTAGCATCAAAGGAGAAATCCTTGGAGTATTTATACTCGCCTGTTTCCCCGTGTATTTAGTCAAAGGACACAGCACCTACAGACTTTTACACGTTATCTAACCTCTCAGTCTCCCTTTTTGTATAACTTAACTTAACTCGGTAACAAGAATTAATTACTCAAATTTTATTTTAATTAATACATGCACCGAAGCCTCTAAATGTTATGTGCAACTGCCTATGAGATTATTTAAAATAATTCAAGTTTCATTGAATTTTTATTTCAAGTTTCATTAATAATACATGCGCCAAAGCCTCTAAATATTACGGGCAACTGCCTCTGAGATTAGTTAATTCTTCTTATTTTTATTCAACTTAAAATCTAATTCCCGTTCAAACATTTATTTTGACTCAATTATAAAACTAATATGCGCACAGAACCTTTTAACAGACACGCGCAACTACCTCTGAAACTGATAAAGACCCATTTAGATTTTATTCATTTTGCCGATTAATTTAACCTTAGACCGTGGATTTCTAAATAAATTAATAATATCAATAATGAAACAAATCCAATTAAGCTCCATCCCTGGTTAAAGACGTGAGTGTTGCCAAAAAGGGAGCAAAGTAATATAAGTTACAATGACTCATGTTACTATATAATGCCATGTGAAGTTCTTTGGACGTTACACCTATCTAGACGTATCTGTGAGATTCACGGATTTTGAACTGGAAAAGTGATCACTAATAAGAGAAAACACAAAAAAATTTTTTATGCTTAACGCTTATATATAGTCAATGATATAATAGTCAATATAAGGGTTTTTATCTTCGTGCGTATGTAAGTAATACACAGGTATACATAAGCACGCAGTATGTATAGCATCCGTGCACGTATACACGCACCTACTTGTATGCATTTATACGTTTTACGATCGATGTATTTAATTTCTTTATTTTTGTCTTTTTGATTTTTTATTTTTATCACTTCCTTTGTTTTTCTGTTTCGTTGTTCTTACTTCAGTAAGAGGACAATCAGCGATCTTTGCTGTAAAACAATGTTCTTTATCATTATGTTTCATTAATCCATAAATGAGTTCTTTGAATTCCATGATACTTAGGAGTAGTAAAGCAATCAACATTTTTTACTTTTTTAAATTCTTCTACATTAACGTCTTGTAAATGTATTATTTTAATTGCATCTGTATATTTTTTAACGTGCTCTACAAAATCATTAGTATTACCATAATTCTTTATAAGTCCACCCACACCATCTACAGCTCTTTTGCCATGCCCAGTAGCAGAGAACAAACATTTTATATTATATGGCGCTCGTTTTAATTCACATAATTGAAAGCGATTTTCGAAGTGGCTACCGGCGCCGTCTGATACAACGGTAATTTTTTTTATTGAATCAACAATTTTCTACTGCTAGCAAAGCATACGCTGAATCACATTATCGGTCACCACTTATGACTGCGAAACTTTGTATCGAATCCCCTTGATATTACAGTGCTGTTAAAAGATAAAATTTTTCTTCTTAAGAGGCGATACAGAACCTAAGAAAAATGTACTTATTTCATTATTAAATTCTTCGATGCGTTCTGGAGTACTTGGTAAAAAATCTTAATCTTTACCGACTACGTTGTCGGTAACTTCATTATCTATTGTACATTCATTGTCAGTACTACTCATCAATTCTAAAGCATGATTGTAACAATCTTTTCACAGATATGTAGAGGGTATCAAAGGTAAACCAGGATAGATGTGCTTCAATGGATGAGCAAGATCCTCAGGTTGTTTGAAATGTACTAAACTAGATTGGAAACAGAATTTTGTGTGCCATTGTAAAAAATCTGCACATTGGATTCTCTCCGTTGAGAAATATTTAGACATCGTAATTGAGTTGATAAGGTACAAATATGTCATAATTTTCAAAAAGATGATTGATTGAAAAGATATTGGAGGTGTAATATGTAGCAGAAACCGAAATTTTCTTGGTACATGTTAAGTGAAATGATAGCCATCTAATGGACAAATGTATAAGTACATAAACTCATACAAGTAGGTGCGTGTACATGTATATTACTTACGTATGCACATGGGGGGAAAATGGAACTTCCGCAAGCACGTGATATTACGACTGAGGCAAAGCCAAGGCCGTCATATCACGTGCATGCAGGAGTTCCATTTAACCCCGGTGTAACAAATAGTATTTTTCTCTATTTCCGGGCGAAAGTACGTTCATTAATCAGTCTAGAAAAGTCGAAAATCATCGTCTTTCCTGGTGACATCAACTCTGCGCAGCCATGTTCTTACTTTCGCCCTATGCTTTGATAGCGTTAGCGAGTTCACGTCGTTCTTGTAGTTTGCAGGTTATATTTTTCAATTTTATTTTACCTGTCGCAATTGGTTTTTCCCGATGCGCGCGTTTATGTGTGTTCGATGCCCGCCCAACATTTGCAGCACGAGCGTAGCGAGTGCTGTTGGTTGGGGCGGGCATCGAAAATACATGAAGAAGCAGATTGTTACTTACTAATGTGAGTCAAGAGAAAGAGGAATAGAGGGATAGATAGATAAATAGATAAATCTTTATTCTGCCTTTTCGGCAAAAATTAGAAAATACATTAAAAGATATAAAATTATAAATTTCAGCCAATTACAATAGAATACAATAACAATTTAGTTCATTACGTCGTAAAATACATAAGAGATATAAAAGATTTATCAAAAACATAACAATGCAAAAAAACTAAAAAGATAATCTTTGAAATAATAAATAAGAGAGCATGTGGTAAATAAAATACTTATAAAAGTACTTATACGAATATCATAATGTTCCGCCAATAGGCTAAAATAGAGAGAGGTAAAGAGACATAGGGGGAGAGAGAGAGGATATTTCCAAATAAATAAACATGAATTCATAGTAGACCATCCTTCTTGAAAGCACCACGCTCCCGATGCGAGACAGTTCCGCGCCGAAGTCGCACACTTTCGTGACTTCCGCGCGGTAACGTTACAATCCGCTGTATCGTATATGGGGTTAGGCTATTCAAAACATTGCTCACAGAGCTTTCGGTCGCGCGTGAAATAAGTGACGCATGCAGTGGGCAAAAGTCTTCTTCTTCTAGTGTAAACAAACGGCGAAAACGCGTAGTTTCGCCCGAGGAATAGAGAAAAATACATTTTTCTAAAAAGTACATTTTTCAATAAAAAGTGCATACTCTTGGATTTTTTATTTATTTATTTTTTTAAATAACATGAAGGACATGAAAGAGGGCTCAAAACTGACAAGGAGGGACCAAGGAGTGCGGGTCCTGGATTTTCATAAAACTTGGCCAGAGGACTTCTTTTAATATAAAAACCGGCTGTCTAACGGGTTTTCGACCAATGGGCTTTCTGTCAAAAGATACAACTATGGGATGTTACAAATTTTAACTGTTATTGCTCATTTTGTAATTTAACAGCAATGATCCCATTCAAGCATATGCCCATCACTTTATATGTACCTATCCACTCTTCTCTCACCTTATATATGATACATACATGTCGTTTTATCAAGTACAACCATTTTCTAAATTTTTATTTATTAATAGGAATTTCATATTCAGATCCAATTAAAAATAGAAATATATGCATAAATCATCACAACCGCCTACTTCTTCCAAATAATCTTTATCCAACATAAAAATCGTCTTTTTTATAAAATACAAAACTTTTTATTTATTGCATATAGCTGCATGAAAATATAATTATAACTCTTATTTATCTATGATTTTTGAAACATAGTTCAACAATTGCAGAAGTAGCTTAAAGCCTCAAAAGTGAAAAATGTAATATTTAGCTGACACCTGACCATAATAGCAACACTATAACATAAATAACATAACCACATATACATGTAGTTTGCATATGGTGTATGTTTGTAACTAAAAGGTTATTTAAAGGTTCTGTCTTATAAAAATAAATAAATTAATGAGTCTGAGAAGTTGTACAACGAATAAAAGATTAATTTCACATCAAGTTACATAGATAATTAGATTAAACATTTATTGAATAAAAGCTACCAAATAAGTTTTATTTGTTAAAGATTATATAAGTAATTGCATTTAAAAAATTAAGAATTAAGCTTTGTCTATGATCATTTTCTTTCAGGTACGAATGAGCTTTGAGAAGAAATAATATAATTTATTGAGTACTCAATCAATATTGGAGCACAGATTTAAAGTAATATTCAATCATGAGAGATGAATATGATAGAAATAACGTAATTAAAATATATTATAAAAATATACAATACGAATTATTAGTCTGCGAAAAGCTGTTTGAAGTTTAAATAATTTATATCATGTATTACAATTAACTCGTTAAAATATTAAATATAAATGATTTGAATGGTCCAGCTGCCGAAATAATGGAGAAAGATAGGAAAATCGGGGAAGGAAACAAAAATTCGAGAACATTAAATCGTAATCGTTTTCATTCTTCAAAGTATAGGGATTTAGAAAAAACGAAAGAACGACATTGCCTTACGAAAAAGGGCGTTTCGTTGTTACAATATTTATTGGATTACGGCCGTCAAATATATTTTATTCCCAAAAGATGAATGTGATTCAAATAATGTAAGTAAAATAAATGTCAAGTAATTACTAAATTATTATGTCAATTATGAAAATGTGTATGCAGCTTTATGAATGATAATTTTAACGAACAATTTCATATTTCTGTACTTTATATGAAAAATGAATTATTTATTCTTAAATCAAATCATTAATATTATGAGGACATATTATTTATAACTAGATGTAATTATGAAGACATAGAATTACATAGAAAAGATGATGACTATGATGGTTAAAGATTATTTGGAAAAAGTAGGCAGTTGTGATGAATCATGCATATATTTCTATTTTTAACTTGATCTGAATATGATATTCCTGTTAATAAAAAAAAGCCATTAAGAAAATGGTTCTACTTGTATTTAACAACATGTATTTATCATACTGAAGGTGACAAGAGAGTGATAGGTTGATATAAAGAGATGGGCACATGATTGAATGCGATAAAATCAGAAAATAAGCAAAAACAGATAAAATTTGAAACTTCTCATAGCTGTATCATCTGATAGGAAGCCCACTGGTTTAAAAGCCTTTACACAGCCTGTTTTTATGATAAAAGAAGACCCTCGCCAAGTTTAATGAAAATGCAGGATCCACACTCCCTGGTCCCTACTTGTGAGTGAAATTATGTGTTACACGCTTAAAAGCTTAAAAAACTGGTGACACAGTAGCAGTTTGAAAATGATATTGATAAAAATTTTTTCTAAGTAAGGATTTTCTCGAAATCTTACGGCATCGCTGAAGGCATGAAATTTTGATGCAACAAAAAAATAAAAAAATAGGAGTCAAATAATTTTTGGAGAAAAACATAAATACTTGAATTCCTAAATGATCGATGACATAGGCATACGCGAACCACCTGATTTGAGATAGATTCGGCCTGCTGTATTTAACGACTGGTAAAGTTTGTATAAAGTCACCTGAAACTATTACTATTTTATTTCCTAATATTTTATTACTTTTACATATATCACGTAATAACCTATTGACCGCTTCCAAAGCATATTTAGCCCAAAATAATTACAGGAATCATTTCAAGTTCATTTCCATATTCTGAATTAAGTGTAAAATTACATGTAGTTTTTCAGTTATGTTTATAGTAGAGATTTAAAAGTCATGTATGAAGTTTTACCATTAATTAGTAAATTTGCTGCTATCTCTGAACATGCTACAGCCATAAATGGAATGTATAAATTTTTTAAGAACGCAATCAATGTATTTAATAAATTAATTTTTCCACTGCCTCCTGGGGCCATCGATAAAAATGCATGGATTTTCATTGTTACAATTACAAATGTTTTTAATACTTTCTTCAATAGTACTAAATATTTCACGTTGTTTAATAGACAAAGAGGCAAGAGGTTTCAAAAAAATTATTTAACGCTTTTTCTATAAATGCTTTTCATCGTATATATCATGTCGACAATCTGCGTAATTACTAATACTTGGTAATTTAAAGTCATTTAAGTTAAAGCCATTCGTTGTAAAAATTTTATTCCTAATTTTTAATCCTGAATTCTCACAAATTTCTTCTGGAATTAAAAGATTATAGAAGTTAATTTTGTATTTATTAAACAATTCTCTTGGAGTAATTGGATTATGAAATATACATATATTTCTAAATATACTGTAACGCGTGCGCGAGAGAGGTAATTCTCACTGGGGGCGCGAGCATTCTGACCGGATTAGAACGGTCTCGCGACGCGTAATATGCCCGTAGCGTACCCGCGAAGCTGCTACGGCTTTATGCGAGTCACGGCAGCCATCGTCGTGTCTCCAACGTGTCTCTCAAAAGTTACCTCGTCCGCGCCGTCCTAGCTTTTTATAGTTACCGCGAGTGTAGTGGAGGCGCCGAGCAGAGTGTATGCGTGTGAAAGAGAGACAGAGAGAGAGAGAGAGAGAGAGAGCGATCCCGAGCCGCATGAGCCACACGAGACAGCGAGCGAGGAGCCGGCAGCCAGCCCGCCTGCCGACCCAATACAGCGAGTAAGAGAGAGAGAGAAAGAGAGCGCAACTGCTGTGCGAGCGACAGAGAGCGAGAGAGAGAGCCGAGTGCACCGGCTGCTCATTCCTAACGTAAGTTTTCTACTCTCCTCTCGCGGGTTTATTGTAAAGGCTCGCACGGAAATCGCCCCGTGCAAGCTTTCTGTGCCGTGTACGTGCGGGTGTGTGTCAGCCCGCCGTACTTTAACACCGCGTACGAGATTAGCAGCTTCGCCGCGCGCCGTATTGTTCGCGCGTTTGAATATTAACTGTCGAGCACGAACTAACAGTTTGTTTTAATAAGCACGTACGTTGTGCATGTAATTGTAATTGGTTTTAATATACTGTGATATCTAGTTACTCGTCACGTTGTTCATTACAACCTGTCCTTCCGGATACCGCCGCCTCCGCGGGAAAACGACTCCGCCGGTCGTTTTCACATCTGAGCATAGCGGCCGCGCGCTTTACTCTTCGAGCGCGCGCTTTTCACTCAGCAATCCAATTAGTTGGAAAGCGAAGTTCGTGTGCGATCTTCGCGTTGTTTTCGGGATTCCAGGAGCAGATCCCCGGGCAAGTCATTTTAGTCTGACACCCGCGGCACCGTGATCTAGGGCATCGCTGGCCTGTGGCTTGTTGGGATTTTCCCCCACTAGCCATCCCGTTACAACTGGCGCCACAACGTTTTGGGGGTGGAGAAGGACCCGCGGCGCGTGCGTGATTCGCGGCGAAGCTTGGCGCGAAGAAGCTCAGCAGCGTAGCTGAGCGTAAGCTGCAAAGAAAGGCTCTTCGTGCCGCAGCTCGTAGGCGCGTGTGTGCGTGTGCGTGACACAGCCGTGCTGTTGCGAGAGTGCGGTCGAGAGGCTAGGTGAGCGATAGCCAATAATCCTCGACCTAGAGTGCCGACGAGGAGAGATCTTGATCGCGAGATTTTTGAACGTTAGGTAATTGTTTTAACAATTAAAATTTTTTTAATAACAATTAATTTTTTTTAACGACAAAAATTTTATTAAGCGATAATTAATTTTTTTTTATTAATTTTTTCTCGACTCGAAATTTTTTTTTTTCTCCTCTCGTATTTTCGATACGAATTATTTTTTTGTGGACGAAAAAAAAATTTTTTTTCTTTTCTCGTGCTGTTAATACAAAATCGAGAGAAAGTCGGCAAGCACTCTCGGAACAAAAAGTTGACTGTGCGCCCGAGTAAAAACTCGAGTGCAAAATGCCCTCCGACTTTAAAATTGTTTTTTTTATTTTTTCTAGGTGAAAATTGTATTTATTTTTTGTGTTTTTTTGTGATATTGTTCGTTTTGACATACACACATATATATATATATATTTTTTTTTTCACATATATTTATTTTAAAATTACAAGTGCGAGTAGTTGAGCGTAATTAATTACAAATAGTAATTAATTACAGAAACAGCTTTTATTTTTTTAGAGCCGCATACGGGGAACCCTCGTGCGTTATCGAGATTAAGAGCAACCGCCATAGCTCTTAGAAAATAACCCGGGTTCGCGTTAAGAAAGCTAGCTCACGGGTTGAATAGGCAAACTCTCTCTGCCATCAATACAGATACTACTCGCGCTAGTAAAATAAGTTCGTGGGCAAGCGCACAGCCAATTGACACCATGGCACGATCATCGCAGTTTGCGGAATCTGCGATACTCAATTGGGCCTATACACAGCCCGAAGAGGAAATAAACGAGGCCATGCAAGCCCTTGGTCTACAACAGTCAGATCTGCAGTCAGTAAATATGCTGACAGCGAACAAGTGGCTTATGGGCGATTATAGTGCCGCCGATTTCGTGCCAGAGCCGGAGCTGTCGGAGCAGCAAGCGTTTGCTAAACGCGAGCAGTCCCGAAGGGTGTTCATCGACTTAACGTTGATGAACAAGTCTGAGTCGACTATTGTGGACCCCAATACTGACCCAGACCACCCGCAACCGTTCATAACGCTCATTGATGACCCGATAGTGATGCAGAAACTCTCGGAGTCTCGGAGGATGAACGCTCCACAACAAGCACATAATGCAGTGGTGAAGCCAGCGGAAGAGGCAAACGGCCAGGAGGGTTCCGGGACAGAGATATTGAGCTCTGCAGCACCCACCGGGACATCTTCAGCCGCAGCTGAGGGACAGCTTCAACCGCAACAGCTCCAACAGCAACAACTGCAGCAGCAGCAAATGCAGCAGCAGCAAATGCAGCAACAGCAGTTGGAGCAATAGCGACGGCAGCAACAGCAACAACAGCAGGAGCAGCAGCAGCGGCAGCAAGTGCTCCTGGAGGAACAGCGCAGGCAACGACAATGCCAGCGCAACTACGAAGAAGAGTCGTTAGCACCAAATGGGCAGCACGGGTTCTGGCAGCAATAGCGAAATCCGCCGCAGTCGCAAAACCTGGAGTGGCCGCAACAGCGTGAGTCGCGAACCGCTGGGATAGCAATCGGAGGCAGTATATGATCGGAGCAGCTACTGGCGGTGATCAAAACACTCGTCGAAGAGGTTGAAGAGCTTAAAGAAAATGTACGCATACTGCAAGGAGCTCGACAACCAACCACAAGTACGCACTTGGAGGGAGTTCAACCCCCAAGCACGGGCCTAGACGAGGATCACCGCATGTTCTCAGGGTCCTCAAAGGAGCAGAGCGTTGAGTTATTCCTCACGAGAATAGAGGAATGCAGAACTCTAGCTAATCTGACACACGACGAGGTCCTTCGTCCTTGTGAGAGCTCCTAACGGGGATAGCAGCCACCTCGTACCGGAGTAACCGCCATACATGGCGATCGTGGCCAGATTTCAAAGAGGCCATAACGCACATGTATGGCGGGGACAGGCGACATCAGCAGCGCGTCCTGGCGGAAATAAACGCGAGGACTCAAGGCAGAAATGAACATACGCGTGACTACGCAGTGAATCTACAAGCCATGATCCTCAAGTAGGTTTTGGTGCCTATCATTGTTCAACAGTTCGACGTGTTGCACCGGAAAATGCGGCCAGAACTGCAAAAGATGGTAATGCGAAATCAAATTACGGATTACCGAGGGCTCCTGGACCTAGCCCGGGAAGCCGAATTAGCGCTCGCGGCAGATAAGGTGTATCACTCGCCACCACCGCCCGAGCGCACGTACATGCCAGAATTTGCCTACGTGCCGACTGAGCCGCCCACGGATCAGCGGAAAAAGTAGAATCCAAGCGTGGCGGCGATGGGGCACCCAGCACGAGCCTCGAGAGAGCCTCGAGGCTATGTTCCGTCGGGTCATGACGGAATGCTTAACGGCCTTGACAAAGAAAAGCACCGACGAGAACAAGGGGCAAAAGCTTAGCCTGGCGCCAACCAGAAAATCTAAGAAGAAGGGTAACTGGCAAAATAGGCGGCGGGAGGGCGGGAAAGTTACGAACCAGCCTAGTGGGGGTAGTAGCTCGACCCACCAGGCTAGGCCGCAAATTCTAAGAAATAACGGACCTCCACAAAAGCCAGAATAGCGAAGAGAACCCGGATATGAGCAGAAGGGAGGCAACAAGCCCAATGCTGCCGGAAACCAACAGGGAAACGGTCAGGGGGGCAAGTAAATACGACCACATACCCGCCCCCAGCTCTCTCACCAGAGACCGAGGGTAACTCGATCCAATCGTCTGGAGTGGAGAGCAAAGAAGTGCCCGTGATTCAACCGAATGAAGTCAACCAAGAAACTTGCTCGCGATTGTGGCTTCAAGTAGGTGTAGCCGGTTACAGGCTACAAGCACTCTTCGATACAGGAGCTTCATGGACTGGGATGAATTCCATAGGCCTACAGCTCGCTACGGCTTGCGGAAAAGAGTTAATCCCAGCCAGCGGCCTAACGGCACGGGTGGCAAACGGGCAAAGCATAGCAGTGGTTGGCTATGTGTATTTGCCCATGGTCGTGGCTGGCGTGTGCAAAGAAGTGCGCGTCGCAATAGTGACAGATCTAGATACGGAGTGCTACTTGGGGGTAAACTTCATTAAGAAGTTTAGCGCCGTCTTAGACCCCACAGATAACACGCTGCATCTCAAGGATGACGATGCAAGCGTAAAGTTAGAAGTAGCCGCCATAACCGCAAATAACACCGTGTCCGTATCAGCTATATGGTTGGCGGACCCAACAGAGGAACAGCGCAAAGAGGTAGACGCTTTAGTAGCTCAGCTGATACGTAGCAGCCTGGCACCACTAGGGTGTACATCGTGGATCGGGCATGCAATAGACGTCGGATCTACAAGACCCATTAAACAGAAGTACTACCCAGTATCTCAGAAACTAGAGGAAGAGATGCACAAACAGGTGGAGGAAATGCTAGTCGCGGGAATAATAGAGCCCTCGACAAGTGGCTGGTCAAGTCCAGTGGTAATGGTACGCAAGTCCAACGGGAAGTTCCGTTTCTGCGTGGACTTCAGAAAAGTGAACGGAGCGTCAAGGCCAGACGCGTACCCGTTACCATACATGGAAAGTATCTTGCGCAAACTGCAGAAAGCGCGATACATATCCACGTTGGATTTAAGCAGTGAGTACCACCAGATACCACTTAGTCCGGAGTCCAAAAAAACTACGGCCTTCACCGTGCCAGGCAAAGGGCTTTTCTAATTTACGAGAATGCCCTACGGTCTTGCGTATGCCGGAGCGTCCTTCCAGAGGCTGATTGACAAGGTCATCGGCCCCGAACTCGAACCTTTTGCTTACTCGTATCTCGACGATATAATAATAGTCACAGAGACATTCGAGGAGCATAAAGAGGTTCTAAAAAGAGTTGTGGACAGGATACAGGACAAGGGCCTCACAATAAATCGCGAGAAGAGCGTCTTCTATCGCGATGAGATCCAATATCTCGGGGTCATAGTAAATAGAGATGGTTTTAAGCCAGACCCCGAGAAAATAAAGCCCATTATGGAGTATCCGGTACCGAAAAACCTCCGTCAGCTGAGACGCTTCTTAGGAATGGCCTCGTGGTATAGAAAGTTTTTATCGAACTTCGCCACAATTGCTGAACCACTGACCGAATTAACGAAAAAGGATCGGAAATATGAGTGGTCAACAGCACAAGAAGAGGCCTTCCAAAAGCTGAAAGTGCTAGTAGCTTCTGCACCGATTCTACACAGACCGGTATCTAACGTGCAGTTCGTGGTACAAACTGACGCGAGCGATACAGGTCTGGGAGCGGTGCTATACCAAATAATTGACGGCGATGAAAGAGTCCTAGAATTCGCGAGTCGAACTCTGAGCGCAGCCGAGAGGAATTATAGCGTGACGGAACGAGAATGTCAGCAATTCTCTGGGCAATTAAGAAGTTCCGTCCGTATATAGAGGCCTACGACTTCAAGGTTATCACGGACCATAGCAGCTTGAAGTGGCTCCGTGACCTCCAAAACCCGACCGGCAGGTTAGCTAGGTGGGCTTTGGAGCTACAGAACCACAGTTTCACGGTCGAACATAGAAAGGGCTCGTTAAACAATGTCCCAGATGCCCTTTCACGGATGTTCGAGGAAGAAAAGCCAGCGGTCGCCACGTTAGAGCTCGAGCGCGATACAAACGACCACTGGTACCTCAAGATCGTGAAAGAGGTTCAACAGCAGCCGCGAGACTTCCCCACGTTTAAGCTGGCGGGGGGGAGACTCTACAAGTACAACCCTGATGAAGTCATAGACGAATCTCTCGGCGACGACGATGCATGGAAGTTAGCAGTCCCTCACAAAAAGCGACGCGAAGTACTGAGAGAATGCCATGACTTTCCAACTGATGGGCACTTGGGCCGCGAGAAAACTCTAGAGAGAGTAAGGCGGAAGTATTATTGGCCACACATGTCTCGAGATGTGGCCAGATATGTGAACCAGTGCCAAATTTGCCAGCAGTGCAAAGTCGAACAGCGCGCTCCAGCAGGATTCATGGGACGTCGCATTACAGAGCGTCCATGGCAAATCGTGGCCAGCGATATTATAGGACCCCTCCCTAAAACCAAGCACGGCCATGAATACATTCTCATCTTCCGGGACCTGTTCACACGCTGGATCGAAGTAATTCCGATAAAAAGGGTAGATGGCAAATCGGTGATAAAAGGGCTCAACGAACGAGTATGTCTGCGGTTTGGAGACCCCAAGGTGTTTCTCTCCGATAATGGGACTGAATTTAAGAATGCACCCTTAGAGGCATTCTTAAAGGAGAGAAACGTGCATCAAACGTTTGCACCACCATATCACCCTCAAGCCAATCTCGTCGAGCGTGTGAACCGAACGGTGAAGACCATGATCATGTCTTACGCTGAGGAGAATCGCCGGTCCTGGAATGAGCATCTGAATGAGCTGGCGTTCGCGTACAATACGACCGAACACAGCTCCACCAAAATAAGTCCTACCATGCTCATTTACGGACGACAGCCTGACCCACCGAAGACACTAAGGCGGGAGGAAGACAGGTTAGCCGAAGAGCTAGGGCGGCAAGAGGCGATAAATAATTGGGTGGCGCGCATGGACAAGCTCCGCATATTGCACGTTCGGGCGGCGGCCAACGCGCAAGGGAAGCAGGCGAGACAAGCCAAAAATTATGACGCTCATCGTCGAACTCCAGAATTCTGTCTAGGCGATCGTGTATGGAGAGAGAATAAGGTACTATCCTCAGCAACTGAGGGGATTTTTGCCAAATTAGCCTCGAAGTACGCGGGACCCAACACGATTGTGAATATTCTAGGCGAAAACACCTATGAGATCCAAGGTGAGGATGGCCGAACGATACGTCCCGTCCATGCGCAGCAACTCAAGCGATACGTCTCCGCAGAAGAGCCCAAGGACTACTTGGACAAAAGTAGTCAAGAAGTAGCCCAATCGCTACCACCGAGGGACTCTTCAGCCGAACGTAACGTGCCAGCGGGCAACAGTTAGCCAGGGGAATGTACCGCCCCGGGCAATGGCTAAGAGGCGCGGTCCACCTCGTAAGACCGCGCTATTAGTTAGGCCAGGAAAGCGTGCGAGCAACGGCCGACCTACGCGTGTGGTCGGTCCAACAGAGTCCAAGCGAGGCCCAGGGAGGCCAAAGAGCTCAAAGAAGAAGCCTGCACCTACTGCTGTCGGACCAATTAGCCCCCGTCGAATCCGAGCGTCCAAAAAGCGCTAACTGTGCCGTCCAAGAATTGTGCCGTCCGTACTAACCCGTGTTCGTCCTTGTTTTCCGATCCTCATACTCACCTCTTTCAGGGATCAATTTTCCTGTTGCAGGACATGCCAGGCCTGACTCCAGAGGTAGCGGAGACGGCGAAGCGGATGATCGCCGGATTAATCCAGTGTCAACCTGATCCCGCCGTCAAGGCCGGCCGACAGAAGGCGCCGGTCCGTCCCCGCTCCGGCGACCTCATCCCCCGAAGGAGCAGCGGGAGGAGAGCGGTACCCGAACTCAAGAAGAGGTACCAGCCGAGCCGACTGGTGCTGGCCGAGTCCCCGAAGAAGAGGCGGCCCGAGGCCATCATGGTGCGCCGGAAGTTGACGCCAGCGCGGCTCGGGCCGCAAAAGGGAAAAAGGAAGATGCGATCGTGTGCGATCTTCGCGTTGTTTTCGGGATTCCAGGAGCAGATCCCCGAGGAAGTCATTTTATTCTGACGCCCGCGGCACCGTGTTCTAGGGCATCGCTGGCCTGTGGCTTGTTAGGATTTTTCCCCAATAACCAACGCGTTACAATACATACATTATATTATATAAAATAGCTTTTACCGAAATAGTATATCGCCTGTATCGAAATAGTATATATCGATACAGGAGGCGTAAAAGCGATTTTAAAAATTTACAGAGTGTGAAAAATCGCATTTTACGCACACTGTATCGATAAACGTTTTATGATAGCAAAGACTCTTGAATTTGCATTGCATCAGGTATTTCAGTACTAATCAATTTATCAACTTGATCTACATTATTAATTTTACTTACGTGATCCAAGAAAAGTAAGATATACATATGAGGCGTTTCATGGCAACTGCCCCAGCGCGGAGCGCGAGGGCCAAATCGTTCGGTTTCGACCTCATGTTTAAGATACTGAAATGTACTTGAAAAAATTTTATGATAAGCAAATCCAATGTATTTTTTTCTCAGCTTTCCAATGGTGTGGGCAGTTTTTCCGAAATTTTCCATTTTCACCCTCAAAAAGTACAAAACCTGTTATATCTCGAAAACGATATTATTAATATTTTTTTTTACCATCAACCTCGAAAGCTGAGCATTTTTTACGTAGGAAAGGATATTTTCCAAAGAGCACCCAAGATGTTTTCTGCGAGATATAGAATGCGAAAGAGTAGACGCACCGTCTTTCCTGCGCGCGGTACTACGCGGTACAGCGCGCAGACTGCACCCGCCTCGTTGCCTATATAATAACCTTTTATAATCTTTAATTCTTTGCCTATTATTCTGTATTCTTAATAATGCATGGAGTAATATTTTATTAATTATTTTACAAAATAATAAAATTTCAAAATTAACAGCAATATAGTAACTCTTGTACTAACGTTTCTTTTTCAGTATAGATATTTTTTTGTTTGTTTTTACGTGTTATATCTCGAAAAGTATATTTTTAATATTTTTTTTACCCTTTAGATCGAAAGCTGTGTATTTTTTACGTAGGAAATGATATTTTCCAAAAAGTGTCCAAGATGTTTTCTGCTAGAAATAGAACGCGAAAGAGTAGACGCACGGCGCTGAAAAGACGATTCCTACGCGCGGTACCGCGCGGCACGGAATCATTCATTTTTCATTCGATAGGTGGCGTCCACACTTTTAAAACTGTATGTAAATCATCACGTCGAAGTATATAATTACTATAACTTTTTGTCTTTTTCCTCTTCGAATTTTTTCGAATTTCTTGTCAATAGCAGTTAAACAATTTGATTTCCTTGCGACTTTTGTGCATTTGATTATTAAATCATTGGTGACTCTTGATTTCAATATTTTTGCTTTCTCAAAGAGAGAGTTTTCCATTTTTGTTTATTATAGCAATAAAATGAATTCATCTTGGAACTTGAAATGTATAAATCCATTAAATAAAAATGATCACCCTGCATCTAAAAATGTGTCTGACTTTCCAACACTTTTCAGAAGTGAATATCCCTTAGTACCTGAAAATGCTAAAATTTGTTCAACCTGTCGACGCCAAATTTATAAACAGAAATCAAGTTTATCTCCATCTGATGCTAAAAAAGCTAAAACAGTGTGTGATGATGAATATCACAAAGCTGGTATTGCAGTTTTTGAACAACTAAAGAAAAAAATGTCTGAGTCAACAAATAAGCAAGAGAGAATTCAGCTATTGACTCTCGCGCCGAAGTTTTGGTCTCGTAGGGATTTGATGCGAGAATTCGATTGCAGTGAACGGGAAGTTTGCGAAGCGAAAGATTTGGTAGCGAAGAGCGGAGTATTTTCAATAACTGCAAAAAAACGTGGCAAACTACTTTCAGATGATACTGTAAATTCTGTAGAAAGTTTCTATGAGAGAGATGATATAAGCCGAATCATTGAACATGTTCAAAAAAGATTACTGTTTGGTAATTTAAATGAGCTGTATAATTTATATAAAAAAGAAAATGAATGCGTTAATATTGGTTTTACTAAATTTACAGAATTGAGGCAACCACATTGTGTTTTAGCTGGGAGTAGCGGTACACACAATGTATGCGTGTGTGTGCATCACGAAAATGTGAAGCTCATGCTAAGTGCTATGGACATAGAAAATTTAACTTAAGACACTCAATTGCCTCTTAAAAACTAACACGATTGCATCCAAGCAATTGTGTGTAATGATGTACACGATAGATGCTATTTGGGTGACTGTTTGGATTGCCCCAATATGTCTATATTACGAAAACATTTGCCTGAATGTTTTGATGAAAATGATATTTTTCAAATCGAGTATCAATCATGGTTTCAAACAGATAGGTGTACAATAGCTTCAAAAACTGTAAATGTGCACTAATTTATGGACAAACTGGGGGAAAAATTAATAAAATTAAAAACTCACGATTTTTTCGCTAAGAAACAATCACTTTTTATAAATAACTTAAAAAGCAATCTTCAAGAAGAAGAATTTCTCGTGTGTTGCGATTTCGCAGAAAATTATGCTTTCGTTATACAAAATTCTACACAGTCTTTCAACTGGAATAATAACCAGTTTTTACAATTGTAGTGTACTATAAACAAAATAATGAACTCAAACATGTAAGCATTGCTGTAATTTCCGACAATTTAAATCATGATACCATAGCCGTTTATGAATATCAAAAAATTGTAATATCTTACCTTAAAACAAATTTTGCAGTCAAGAAAGTTTATTATTTGACTGATGGAGCAGGTCAGCATTTTAAGAATAAATCAAATTTTCAAAATCTTCTTTTTCACGAGAAAGATTTTGGAGTTACTGCTGAGTGGCATTTTTATGCCACAGCACATGGCAAAGGTGCGTGCGATGGTATAGGCGCGAACCTAAAAAGAGTTGCAAAACGAGCTAGTCTACAAGTTTCTTCTAGTAATCATATTTTAACGCCAAAAGAGCTATACAACTGGGCTAAAGATTACTGTAAACAAACCAAAGTTTTTTATAGCAGTAAAGCATCGTATGAAGAAACGGTTTTGAAACTAAAACCAAGACTGGACAAGGCTAAATCTATACCAGGCACGTTACAATACCATGCTATTATTCCGATAGATGAAAGTACATTGAAGCTCGAAAAAACCTCTCTGAGTTCAGAGTATAAAATCTTCCTGAAAAAAAATGCGATAACAAACAAAAAAATATTATCTACACTGAAAAAGAAACGTTAGTAGAAGAGTTACTATATTGCTGTTAGTTTTCAAATTTTATTATTTTATAAAATAATTAATAAAATATTATTCCATGCATTATTAAGAATCCAGAATAATAGGTAAAGAATTAAAGATTATAAAAGGTTATTATATAGGCAACGAGGCGGGCACAGTCCGCGCGCTGTACCGCGTAGTACCGCGCGAAGGAAAGGCGGTGCGTCTACTCTTTCGCGTTCTATATCTCGCAGAAAACATCTTGGACACTCATTGGAAAATATCCTTTCCTACGTAAAAAATGCTCAGCCTTCGAGCTAGAGGGTAAAAAAAATATTAAAAATATCGTTTTCGAGATATAACACGTTTTGTACTTTTTGAGGATGAATATGGAAAAATCGAAATAATTTTTTTCCTTCGCCGGTTTTGGATATCGGTCGGAAGTAGGCCCATTTTCTGAAAGGTCTTGAAATTTCCTATCTACCCATATTTTTGTCGGCCTGATCGGATATTATTAAGCAGGTTAAAAAATAATAAAAAGAATATGGAAAAATCGAAAATAATTTTTTTTTCTCTGGGTTTGGATATTGGTCGGATGAAGGCCCACTTTCGGAAAGCTCTTGAAATTACCTATCTACCCATTTTTTTTTTGGCTCCATCGGGCATTAAGTCGATTAAAAAAAATAAAGAAAAATATGGAAAAATCGAAATAATTTTTTTTCTTCGCCGGTTTTGGATATCAGTCGGAAGTATGCCCATTTTCCGAAAGATCTTATAATTTTCTATCAACCCATATTTTTTTCGGCCCGATCGGATATTATTAAGTCGATTAAAAAAAATAAAGAAAAATATGGAAAAATCGAAAATAATTTTTTTTTTTACTCTGGGTTTGGATATCGGTCTGAAGTAGGCCCATTTTCTGAAAGGTCTTGAAAGTTCCTATCTACCCATATTTTTTTCCGCCCGATCGGATATTATTAAGTCGATTAAAAAAAATAAAGAAAAATATGGAAAAATCGAAAATACTTTTTTTCCCCCTGGGTTTGGATATTGGTCGGAAGTAGGCCCATTTTCGGAAAGGTCTTGAAATTTCCTATCTACCCATATTTTTGTCGGCCTGATCGGATATTATTAAGCCGGTTAAAAAATAATAAAAAAAATATGGAAAAATCGAAAATAATTTTTTTTTCTCCGGCTTTGGATATCGGTCGGATGAAGGCCCACTTTCGGAAAGCTCTTGAAATTTCCTATCTACCCAAATTTTTTTCGGCTCGATCGAATAATAAGTCGATTAAAAAAAATAAAGAAAAATATGGACAAATAAAAATAATTTTTTTTCTTCGCCGGTTTTGGATATCGGTCGGAAGTAGGCCCATTTTCTGAAAGGTCTTGAAATTTCCTATCTACCCATATTTTTGTCGGCCTGATCGGATATTATTAAGCCGGTTAAAAAATAATAAAAAAAATATGGAAAAATCGAAAATAATTTTTTTTTCTCCGGGTTTGGATATCGGTCGGATGAAGGCCCACTTTCGGAAAGCTCTTGAAATTTCCTATCTACCCAAATTTTTTTCGGCTCGATCGAATAATAAGTCGATTAAAAAAAATAAAGAAAAATATGGACAAATAAAAATAATTTTTTTTCTTCGCCGGTTTTGGATATCGGTCGGAAGTAGGCCCATTTTCTGAAAGGTCTTGAAATTTCCTATCTACCCATATTTTTGTCGGCCTGATCGGATATTATTAAGCCGGTTAAAAAATAATAAAAAAAATATGGAAAAATCGAAAATAATTTTTTTTTCTCCGGGTTTGGATATCGGTCGGATGAAGGCCCACTTTCGGAAAGCTCTTGAAATTTCCTATCTACCCAAATTTTTTTCGGCTCGATCGAATAATAAGTCGATTAAAAAAAATAAAGAAAAATATGGACAAATAAAAATAATTTTTTTTCTCTGGGTTTGGATATCGGTCGTAAGTAGGCCCACTTTCGGAAAGGTCTTGAAATTTCCTATCTACCCAAATTTTTTTTGGCTCCATCGGATATTAAGTCGATTAAAAAAAATAAAGAAAAATATGGAAAAATCGAAATAATTTTTTTTCTTCGCCGGTTTTGGATATCGGTCGGAAGTAGGCCCATTTTCGGAAAGATCTTAAGATTTTCTATCAACCAATATTTTTTTCGGCCCGATCGGATATTATTAAGTCGATTAAAAAAAATAAAGAAAAATATGGAAAAATCGAAAATAATTTTTTTTCCCCTGGGTTTGGATATTGGTCGGAAGTAGGCCCATTTTCAGAAAGGTCTTGAAATTTCCTATCTACCCAAATTTTTTTCTGCTCGATCGGATATTAAGTCGATTAAAAAAAATAAAGAAAAATATGGAAAAATCGAAATAATTTTTTTTCTTCGCCGGTTTTGGATATCGGTCGGAAGTAGGCCCATTTTCCGAAAGATCTTAAAATTTTCTATCAACCCATATTTTTTTCCGCCCGATCGGATATTATTAAGTCGATTAAAAAAAATAAAGAAAAATATGGAATAATTGAAATAATTTTTTTTTTTTACTCTGGCGTTGGATATCGGTCGGAAGTAGGTCCATTTTCTGAAAGGTCTTGGAATTTCCTATCTACCCATATTTTTTTTGGCCCAATCGGATATTATTAAGTCGATTAAAAAAAATAAAGAAAAAAATTGAAAAATCGAAAATAATTTTTTTTGGCACTGGGTTTGGATATCGGTCGTAAGTAGGCCCATTTTCTGAAAGGTCTTGAAATTTCCTTTCTACCCATATTTTTTTTTTGCCCAATCGGATATTATTAAGCCGGTTAAAAAATAATAAAAAAAATATGGAAAAATCGAAAATAATTTGTTTTCTTCGCCGGTTTTGGATATCGGTCGGAAGTAGGCCCATTTTCCGAAAGATCTTAAAATTTTCTATCAACATATATTTTTTCGGCCCGATCGGATATTATTAAGTCGATTAAAAAACATAAAGATAAATATGGAAAAATCGAAATAATTTTTTTTCTTCGCCGGTTTTGGATATCAGTCGGAAGTATGCCCATTTTCCAAAAGATCTTATAATTTTCTATCAACCCATATTTATTTTGGCCCGATCGGATATTATTAGGTCGATTAAAAAAAATAAAGAAAAATATGGAAAAATCGAAAATAATTTTTTTTTTTACTCTGGGTTTGGATATCGGTCTGAAGTAGGCCCATTTTCTGAAAGGTCTTGAAAGTTCCTATCTACCCATATTTTTTTTGGCCCAATCGGATATTAAGTCGATTAAAAAAAATAAAGAAAAATATGGAAAAATCGAAAATACTTTTTTTTCCCCTGGGTTTGGATATTGGTCGGAAGTAGGCCCATTTTCGGAAAGGTCTTGAAATTTCCTATCTACCCAAATTTTTTTCTGCTCGATCGGATATTAAGTCGATAAAAAAAAATAAAGAAAAATATGGAAAAATCGAAATAATTTTTTTTCTTCGCCGGTTTTGGATATCGGTCGGAAGTAGGCCCATTTTCCGAAAGATCTTAAAATTTTCTATCAACCCATATTTTTTTCCGCCCGATCGGATATTATTAAGTCGATTAAAAAAAATAAAGAAAAATATGGAATAATTGAAATAATTTTTTTTTTTTACTCTGGCGTTGGATATCGGTCGGAAGTAGGACCATTTTCTGAAAGGTCTTGGAATTTCCTATCTACCCATATTTTTTTTGGCCCAATCGGATATTATTAAGTCGATTAAAAAAAATAAAGAAAAATATGGAAAAATCGAAAATAATTTTTTTTGGCACTGGGTTTGGATATCGGTCGTAAGTAGGCCCATTTTCTGAAAGTTCTTGAAATTTCCTTTCTACCCATTTTTTTTTTTGCCCAATCGGATACTATTAAGCCGATTAAAAAATAATAAAAAAAATATGGAAAAATCGAAAATAATTTTTTTTCTTCGCCGGTTTTGGATATCGGTCGGAAGTAGGCTCATTTTCCGAAAGATCTTAAAATTTTCTATCAACCTATATTTTTTCGGCCCGATCGGATATTATTAAGTCGATTAAAAAAAATAAAGAAAAATATGGAAAAATCGAAAATAATTTTTTTTTTTACTCTGGGTTTGGATATCGGTCGGAAGTAGGCCCATTGTCTGAAAGGTCTTGGAATTACCTATCTACCCATATTTTTTTTTGGCCCAATCGGATATTATTAAGTCGATTAAAAAAAATAAAGAAAAATATGGAAAAATCGAAAATACTTTTTTTTTTCCTTGGGTTTGGATATCGGTCGGATGAAGGCCCACTTTCGGAAAGCTCTTGAAATTTCCTATCTACCCATATTTTTTTTGGCTCCATCGGACATTAAGTCGATTAAAAAAAATAATGAAAAATATGGAAAAATCGAAATAATTTTTTTTCTTCGCCGGTTTTGGATATTAGTCGGAAGTATGCCCATTTTCCGAAAGATCTTATAATTTTCTATCAACCCATATTTTTTTCGGCCCGATCGGATATTATTAAGTCGATTAAAAAAAATAAAGAAAAATATGGAAAAATCGAAAATAATTTTTTTTTTTACTCTGGGTTTGGATATCGGTCTGAAGTAGGCCCATTTTCTGAAAGGTCTTGAAAGTTCCTATCTACCCATATTTTTTTCCGCCCGATCGGATATTATTAAGTCGATTAAAAAAAATAAAGAAAAATATGGAAAAATCGAAAATACTTTTTTTCCCCCTGGGTTTGGATATTGGTCGGAAGTAGGCCCATTTTCGGAAAGGTCTTGAAATTTCCTATCTACCCATATTTTTGTCGGCCTGATCGGATATTATTAAGCCGGTTAAAAAATAATAAAAAAAATATGGAAAAATCGAAAATAATTTTTTTTTCACCGGGTTTGGATATCGGTCGGATGAAGGCCCACTTTCGGAAAGCTCTTGAAATTTCCTATCTACCCAAATTTTTTTCGGCTCGATCGAATAATAAGTCGATTAAAAAAAATAAAGAAAAATATGGACAAATAAAAATAATTTTTTTTCTTCGCCGGTTTTGGATATCGGTCGGAAGTAGGCCCATTTTCTGAAAGGTCTTGAAATTTCCTATCTACCCATATTTTTGTCGGCCTGATCGGATATTATTAAGCCGGTTAAAAAATAATAAAAAAAATAAGGAAAAATCGAAAATAATTTTTTTTTCTCCGGGTTTGGATATCGGTCGGATGAAGGCCCACTTTCGGAAAGCTCTTGAAATTTCCTATCTACCCAAATTTTTTTCGGCTCGATCGAATAATAAGTCGATTAAAAAAAATAAAGAAAAATATGGACAAATAAAAATAATTTTTTTTCTCTGGGTTTGGATATCGGTCGTAAGTAGGCCCACTTTCGGAAAGTTCTTGAAATTTCCTATCTACCCAAATTTTTTTTGGCTCCATCGGATATTAAGTCGATTAAAAAAAATAAAGAAAAATATGGAAAAATCGAAATAATTTTTTTTCTTCGCCGGTTTTGGATATCGGTCGGAAGTAGGCCCATTTTCGGAAAGATCTTAAGATTTTCTATCAACCAATATTTTTTTCGGCCCGATCGGATATTATTAAGTCGATTAAAAAAAATAAAGAAAAATATGGAAAAATCGAAAATAATTTTTTTTCCCCTGGGTTTGGATATTGGTCAGAAGTAGGCCCATTTTCGGAAAGGTCTTGAAATTTCCTATCTACCCAAATTTTTTTCTGCTCGATCGGATATTAAGTCGATTAAAAAAAATAAAGAAAAATATGGAAAAATCGAAATAATTTTTTTTCTTCGCCGGTTTTGGATATCGGTCGGAAGTAGGCCCATTTTCCGAAAGATCTTAAAATTTTCTATCAACCCATATTTTTTTCCGCCCGATCGGATATTATTAAGTCGATTAAAAAAAATAAAGAAAAATATGGAATAATTGAAATAATTTTTTTTTTTTACTCTGGCGTTGGATATCGGTCGGAAGTAGGTCCATTTTCTGAAAGGTCTTGGAATTTCCTATCTACCCATATTTTTTTTGGCTCCATCGGACATTAAGTCGATTAAAAAAAATAATGAAAAATATGGAAAAATCGAAATAATTTTTTTTCTTCGCCGGTTTTGGATATTAGTCGGAAGTATGCCAATTTTCCGAAAGATCTTATAATTTTCTATCAACCCATATTTTTTTCGGCCCGATCGGATATTATTAAGTCGATTAAAAAAAATAAAGAAAAATATGGAAAAATCGAAAATAATTTTTTTTTTTACTCTGGCGTTGGATATCGGTCTGAAGTAGGCCCATTTTCTGAAAGGTCTTGAAAGTTCCTATCTACCCATATTTTTTTCCGCCCGATCGGATATTATTAAGTCGATTAAAAAAAATAAAGAAAAATATGGAAAAATCGAAAATAATTTTTTTTTCACCGGGTTTGGATATCGGTCGGATGAAGGCCCACTTTCGGAAAGCTCTTGAAATTTCCTATCTACCCAAATTTTTTTCGGCTCGATCGAATAATAAGTCGATTAAAAAAAATAAAGAAAAATATGGACAAATAAAAATAATTTTTTTTCTTCGCCGGTTTTGGATATCGGTCGGAAGTAGGCCCATTTTCTGAAAGGTCTTGAAATTTCCTATCTACCCATATTTTTGTCGGCCTGATCGGATATTATTAAGCCGGTTAAAAAATAATAAAAAAAATATGGAAAAATCGAAAATAATTTTTTTTTCTCCGGGTTTGGATATCGGTCGGATGAAGGCCCACTTTCGGAAAGCTCTTGAAATTTCCTTTCTTCTCAAATTTTTTCGGCTCGATCGAATAATAAGTCGATTAAAAAAATAAAGAAAAATATGGACAAATAAAAATAATTTTTTTCTCTGGGTTTGGATATCGGTCGTAAGTAGGCCCACTTTCGGAAAGTTCTTTGAAATTTCCTATCTACCCAAATTTTTTTGGCTCCATCGGATATTAAGTCGATTAAAAAAATAAAGAAAAATATGGAAAAATCGAAATAATTTTTTTTTCTTCGGCGGTTTTGGATATGGGTGGCAAGTAGGGCCATTTTCGGAAAGATCTTAAGATTTTCTATCAACCAATATTTTTTTCGGCCCGATCGGATATTATTAAGTCGATTAAAAAAAATAAAGAAAAATATGGAAAAATCGAAAATAATTTTTTTTCCCCTGGGTTTGGATATTGGTCAGAAGTAGGCCCATTTTCGGAAAGCTCTTGAAATTTCCTATCTACCGAAATTTTTTTCTCCTCGATCGTATATTAAGTCGATTAAAAAAAATAAAGAAAAATATGGAAAAATCGAAATAATTTTTTTTCTTCGCCGGTTTTGGATATCGGTCGGAAGTAGGCCCATTTTCCGAAAGATCTTAAAATTTTCTATCAACCCATATTTTTTTCCGCCCGATCGGATATTATTAAGTCGATTAAAAAAAATAAAGAAAAATATGGAATAATTGAAATAATTTTTTTTTTTTACTCTGGCGTTGGATATCGGTCGGAAGTAGGTCCATTTTCTGAAAGGTCTTGGAATTTCCTATCTACCCATATTTTTTTGGCCCAATCGGATATTATTAAGTCGATTAAAAAAATAAAGAAAAAAATTGAAAAATCGAAAATAATTTTTTTTGGCACTGGGTTTGGATATCGGTCGTAAGTAGGCCCATTTTCTGAAAGGTCTTGAAATTTCCTTTCTACCCATATTTTTTTTTGCCCAATCGGATATTATTAAGCCGGTTAAAAAATAATAAAAAAAATATGGAAAAATCGAAAATAATTTGTTTTCTTCGCCGGTTTTGGATATCGGTCGGAAGTAGGCCCATTTTCCGAAAGATCTTAAAATTTTCTATCAACATATATTTTTTCGGCCCGATCGGATATTATTAAGTCGATTAAAAAACATAAAGATAAATATGGAAAAATCGAAATAATTTTTTTCTTCGCCGGTTTTGGATATCAGTCGGAAGTATGCCCATTTTCCAAAAGATCTTATAATTTTCTATCAACCCATATTTATTTTGGCCCGATCGGATATTATTAGGTCGATTAAAAAAAATAAAGAAAAATATGGAAAAATCGAAAATAATTTTTTTTTTTTACTCTGGGTTTGGAAATCGGTCTGAAGTAGGCCCATTTTCTGAAAGGTCTTGAAAGTTCCTATCTACCCATATTTTTTTTGGCCCAATCGGATATTAAGTCGATTAAAAAAAATAAAGAAAAATATGGAAAAATCGAAAATACTTTTTTTTCCCCTGGGTTTGGATATTGGTCGGAAGTAGGCCCATTTTCGGAAAGGTCTTGAAATTTCCTATCTACCCAAATTTTTTTCTGCTCGATCGGATATTAAGTCGATAAAAAAAAATAAAGAAAAATATGGAAAAATCGAAATAATTTTTTTTCTTCGCCGGTTTTGGATATCGGTCGGAAGTAGGCCCATTTTCCGAAAGATCTTAAAATTTTCTATCAACCCATATTTTTTTCCGCCCGATCGGATATTATTAAGTCGATTAAAAAAAATAAAGAAAAATATGGAATAATTGAAATAATTTTTTTTTTTTACTCTGGCGTTGGATATCGGTCGGAAGTAGGACCATTTTCTGAAAGGTCTTGGAATTTCCTTTCTACCCATTTTTTTTTTTGCCCAATCGGATACTATTAAGCCGATTAAAAAATAATAAAAAAAATATGGAAAAATCGAAAATAATTTTTTTTCTTCGCCGGTTTTGGATATCGGTCGGAAGTAGGCTCATTTTCCGAAAGATCTTAAAATTTTCTATCAACCTATATTTTTTCGGCCCGATCGGATATTATTAAGTCGATTAAAAAAAATAAAGAAAAATATGGAAAAATCGAAAATAATTTTTTTTTTTACTCTGGGTTTGGATATCGGTCGGAAGTAGGCCCATTGTCTGAAAGGTCTTGGAATTACCTATCTACCCATATTTTTTTTTGGCCCAATCGGATATTATTAAGTCGATTAAAAAAAATAAAGAAAAATATGGAAAAATCGAAAATACTTTTTTTTTTCCTTGGGTTTGGATATCGGTCGGATGAAGGCCCACTTTCGGAAAGCTCTTGAAATTTCCTATCTACCCATATTTTTTTTGGCTCCATCGGACATTAAGTCGATTAAAAAAAATAATGAAAAATATGGAAAAATCGAAATAATTTTTTTTCTTCGCCGGATTTAGATATCGGTCGTATGTAGGCCCATTTTCTAAAAGGTCTTGAAATTTCCTATCTACCCATATTTTTTTTTGGCCCAATCGGATATTATGAAGTCGATTAAAAAAATACAGAAAAATATGGAAAAATCGAAAATACTTTTTTTTCCCCTGGGTTTGGATATCGGTCGGAAGTAGGCCCATTTTCGGGAAGGTCTTGAAATTTCCTATCTACCCATATTTTTGTCGGCCTGATCGGATATTATTAAGCCGGTTAAAAAATAATAAAAAAAATATGGAAAAATCGAAAATACTTTTTTTTCCCCTGGGTTTGGATATTGGTCGGAAGTAGGCGCATTTTCGGAAAGGTCTTGAAATTTCCCATCTACCCATATTTTTTTCCGCCCGATCGGATATTATTAAGTCGATTAAAAAAAATAAAGAAAAATATGGAATAATTGAAATAATTTTTTTTTTTTACTCTGGCGTTGGATATCGGTCGGTAGTAGGCCCATTTTCTGAAAGGTCTTGGAATTTCCTATCTACCCATATTTTTTTTGGCCCAATCGGATATTATTAAGTCGATTAAAAAAAATAAAGAAAAATATGGAAAAATCGAAAATAATTTTTTTTTTCCTTGGATTTGGATATCGGTCGGATGAAGGCCCACTTTCGGAAAGCTCTTGAAATTTCCTATCTACCCATATTTTTTTGGCTCCATCGGACATTAAGTCGATTAAAAAAAATAATGAAAAATATGGAAAAATCGAAATAATTTTTTTTCTTCGCCGGATTTAGATATCGGTCGTATGTAGGCCCATTTTCTAAAAGCTCTTGAAATTTCCTATCTACCCAAATTTTTTTCGGCTCGATCGAATAATAAGTCGATTAAAAAAAATAAAGAAAAATATGGACAAATAGAAATAATTTTTTTTCTTCGTCGGTTTTGGATATCGGTCGGAAGTAGGCCCATTGTCTGAAAGGTCTTGGAATTTCCTATCTACCCATATTTTTTTTTGGCCCAATCGGATATTATTAAGTCGATTAAAAAAAATAAAGAAAAATATGGAAAAAACGAAAATAATTTTTTTTTTCCCCTGGGTTTGGATATTGGTCGGAAGTAGGCCCATTTTCTGAAAGGTCTTGAAATTTCCTATCTACCCATATTTTTTTTGGCCCAATCGGATATTAAGTCGATTAAAAAAAATAAAGAAAAATATGGAAAAATCGAAAATACTTTTTTTTCCCCTGGGTTTGGATATTGGTCGGAAGTAGGCCCATTTTCGGAAAGGTCTTGAAATTTCCTATCTACCCAAATTTTTTTCTGCTCGATCGGATATTAAGTCGATTAAAAAAAATAAAGAAAAATATGGAAAAATCGAAATAATTTTTTTTCTTCGCCGGTTTTGGATATCGGTCGGAAGTAGGCCCATTTTCCGAAAGATCTTAAAATTTTCTATCAACCCATATTTTTTTCCGCCCGATCGGATATTATTAAGTCGATTAAAAAAAATAAAGAAAAATATGGCATAATTGAAATAATTTTTTTTTTTTACTCTGGCGTTGGATATCGGTCGGAAGTAGGCCCATTTTCTGAAAGGTCTTGGAATTTCCTATCTACCCATATTTTTTTTGGCCCAATCGGATATTATTAAGTCGATTAAAAAAAATAAAGAAAAATATGGAAAAATCGAAAATAATTTTTTTTGGCACTGGGTTTGGATATCGATCGTAAGTAGGCCCATTTTCTGAAAGTTCTTGAAATTTCCTTTCTACCCATGTTTTTTTTTTGCCCAATCGGATACTATTAAGCCGATTAAAAAATAATAAAAGAAATATGGAAAAATCGAAAATAATTTTTTTTCTTCGCCGGTTTTGGATATCGGTCGGAAATAGGCTCATTTTCCGAAAGATCTTAAAATTTTCTATCAACCTATATTTTTTCGGCCCGATCGGATATTATTAAGTCGATTAAAAAAAATAAAGAAAAATATGGAAAAATCGAAAATAATTTTTTTTTTTACTCTGGGTTTGGATATCGGTCGGAAGTAGGCCCATTGTCTGAAAGGTCTTGGAATTACCTATCTACCCATATTTTTTTTTGGCCCAATCGGATATTATTAAGTCGATTAAAAAAAATAAAGAAAAATATGGAAAAATCGAAAATACTTTTTTTTTTCCTTGGGTTTGGATATCGGTCGGATGAAGGCCCACTTTCGGAAAGCTCTTGAAATTTCCTATCCACCCATATTTTTTTTGGCTCCATCGGACATTAAGTCGATTAAAAAAAATAATGAAAAATATGGAAAAATCGAAATAATTTTTTTTCTTCGCCGGATTTAGATATCGGTCGTATGTAGGCCCATTTTCTAAAAGCTCTTGAAATTTCCTATCTACCCATATTTTTGTCGGCCTGATCGGATATTATTAAGCCGGTTAAAAAATAATAAAAAAAATATGGAAAAATCGAAAATAATTTCTTTTTCTCTGGGTTTGGATATCGATCGTAAGTAGGCCCACTTTCGGAAAGTTCTTGAAATTTCCTATGTACCCAAATTTTTTTTGGCTCCATCGGATATTAAGTCGATTAAAAAAAATAAAGAAAAATATGGAAAAATCGAAATAATTTTTTTCTTCGCCGGTTTTGGATATCGGTCGGAAGTAGGCCCATTTTCCGAAAGATCTTAAAATTTTCTATCAACCCATATTTTTTGCGGCCCGATCGGATATTATTAAGTCGATTAAAAAAAATAAAGAAAAATATGGAAAAAACGAAAATAATTTTTTTTTTTCCCCTGGGTTTGGATATTGGTCGGAAGTAGGCCCATTTTCTGAAAGGTCTTGAAATTTCCTATCTACCCATATTTTTTTCGGCCCAATCGGATATTATTTAGTCGGTTAAAAAAAAATAAAGAAAAATATGGAAAAATCGAAAATAATTTTTTTTTGGCTCTGGGTTTGGATATCGGTCAGAAGTAGGCCCATTGTCTGAAAGTTCTTGAAATTTCCTATCTACCCAAATTTTTTTCTGCTCGATCGGATATTAAGTCGATTAAAAAAAATAAAGAAAAATATGGAAAAATCGAAATAATTTTTTTTCTTCGCCGGTTTTGGATATCGGTCGGAAGTAGGCCCATTTTCCGAAAGATCTTAAAATTTTCTATCAACCCATATTTTTTTCCGCCCGATCGGATATTATTAAGTCGATTAAAAAAAATAAAGAAAAATATGGAATAATCGAAAATAATTTTTTTTGGCACTGGGTTTGGATATCGGTCGTAAGTAGGCCCATTTTCTGAAAGGTCTTGAAATTTCCTTTCTACCCATATTTTTTTTTTGTCCAATCGGATATTATTAAGCCGGTTAAAAAATGATAAAAAAAATATGGAAAAATCGAAAATAATTTTTTTTCTTCGCCGGTTTTGGATATCGGTCGGAAGTAGGCCCATTTTCCGAAAGATCTTAAAATTTTCTATCAACCTATATTTTTTCGGCCCGATCGGATATTGTTAAGTCGATTAAAAAAAATAAATATAAATATGGAAAAATCGAAATAATTTTTTTTCTTCGCCGGTTTTGGATATCAGTCGGAAGTATGCCCATTTTCCAAAAGATCTTATAATTTTCTATCAACCCATATTTATTTTGGCCCGATCGGATATTATTAGGTCGATTAAAAAAAATAAAGAAAAATATGGAAAAATCGATAATAATTTTTTTTTTTACTCTGGGTTTGGATATCGGTCTGAAGTAGGCCCATTTTCTGAAAGGTCTTGAAAGTTCCTATCTACCCATATTTTTTTTGGCCCAATCGGATATTAAGTCGATTAAAAAAAATAAAGAAAAATATGGAAAAATCGAAAA
Organism: Torymus aiolomorphi; assembly: GCA_036365515.1. Taxonomy (NCBI): domain Eukaryota; kingdom Metazoa; phylum Arthropoda; class Insecta; order Hymenoptera; family Torymidae; genus Torymus; species Torymus aiolomorphi. Next base: position 184,614,462 of record CM070874.1, read on the forward strand.
TACTTTTTTTTCCCCTGGGTTTGGATATTGGTCGGAAGTAGGCCCATTTTCGGAAAGGTCTTGAAATTTCCTATCTACCCATATTTTTTTCCGCCCGATCGGATATTATTATGTCGATTAAAAAAAATAAAGAAAAATATGGAATAATTGAAATAATTTTTTTTTTTTACTCTGGCGTTGGATATCGGTCGGTAGTAGGCCCATTTTCTGAAAGGTCTTGGAATTTCCTATCTACCCATATTTTTTTTGGCCCAATCGGATATTATTAAGTCGATTAGAAAAAATAAAGAAAAATATAGAAAAATCGAAAATAATTTTTTTGGCACTGGGTTTGGATATCGGTCGTAAGTAGGCCCATTTTCTGAAAGTTCTTGAAATTTCCTTTCTACCCATGTTTTTTTTTTGCCCAATCGGATATTATTAAGCCGATTAAAAAATAATAAAAAAAAAATGGAAAAATCGAAAATAATTTTTTTCCTTCGCCGGTTTTGGATATCGGTCGGAAGTAGGCTCATTTTCCGAAAGATCTTAAAATTTTCTATCAACCTATATTTTTTCGGCCCGATCGGATATTATTAAGTCGATTAAAAAAAATAAAGAAAAATATGGAAAAATCGAAAATAATTTTTTTTTTACTCTGGGTTTGGATATCGGTCGGAAGTAGGCCCATTGTCTGGAAGGTCTTGGAATTTCCTATCTACCCATATTTTTTTTTGGCCCAATCGGATATTATTAAGCCGGTTAAAAAAAATAAAGAAAAATATGGAAAAATCGAAAATAATTTTTTTTTGGCTCTGGGTTTGGATATCGGTCAGCAGTAGGCCCATTTTCTGAAAGTTCTTGAAATTTCCTATCTACCCATATTTTTGTGGACCCGATCGGATATTATTAAGTCGGTTAAAAAAAAAAATAAAGAAAAATATGGAAAAATAATATGAAAATAATTTTTTTCATCGCTTATACAGAAATTGTACTTTAACATCCTAGAGCTACCACTACAAAATTGAACAAAAAAAAACCGCGCTTGAGTTAGAGGATGTTTGAAACCTTCATCGAGTTATATGGTTTTTGAAACCACTCTGTGAGTTGGTGGATTTTCGAAGTCTTCGCTGAGTTGGTGGGGTTTTGAAGCAAACACCGAGTAACAGATTTTTGACGAAAACGCCGAAGAAATTTCGATGAAATGCAATTAATTTATAAATTCAATAAATAGCATGTGATAATACCTTAAACTTTTTAATTTGCAATTTAATAATTACTACATAACTATTTTAATTATAATTTTCTTGATTATTTTGACTAATTGTATTTATGGAAAATCAGATATTTATTTATTTATTTAGTATTTATTAGACGGGCTAAAGCCCTTTGTACAAATGATAAAAGATAAATACAGGAGGTTGGATTACAAAGTTGCTTATCATAAAATAATAAATATATAATATTTTAATATTTAATAGAGAGAGAGAGAGAGAGAGAGAGATCGGACGGCACTCTTAAAGAGCGAAATATTAAGAATCGCTGTAATGTGAGAAGAGAGGGTGTTCCATGAACGTGTTAACCCATTAACGTCCAAACGCCCAAATTTCGAGTAAGTTTTCAACGTGATTATTTCTTATGTTATCTGCTTTGAAAAATTCTGTTTTCATATATTCCGACGTGAAATTTCACGCTCTTTCAGAATCCGTAGTCTGAATTACGATTTAACCTGAAGAAAAAAAATATGACCGATTTAAACGTAAGAAACGTGAAAATATTCGAAAAAAATTTTTTCTGGATTTTTTTTCGCAATGATACCGCAAAGGTATCCCCTTATAATTATGATCAGAGGTGATCATGGCAGTTGAAGTTTGACAGAAAAATTTTATATTAATGTTAAACAACCGCATTTTTACAAAATGGCGGCTGTAACAAAATTTTTTTTGTTTAAACTTCATCAATTTTTTTCTCGAAACCTATGGACTTTAGCAAAAATTTCACAAGAACAAAAATGTCTTAGAATTAGTCAAGGAACACTCTGAAATTTTTTCAGAATTTTTTAGACTTTTTGAAAAATTGGATTTCTCGAATTTTTCAGAAAATAAAAAATTGTCTCCGAAAATTCTGAAAATATTTTAGAGTGTTCATTGACTAATTCTAAGACACTTTTGTTCTTGTGAACTTTTTGCTAAAGTCCATAGTTTTCAAAAACAAAATTGATGAAATTTAAACAAAAAAAATTTTGTTTCAGCCGCCATTTTGTAAAAATGGGGTTGTTTAGCATTAATATGAAAATTTCCTGTCAAACTTCAACTGCCATGATCACCTCTGATCATAATTATAACCTTTGCGGTATCATTGCGAAAAAAAATCCAGAAAAATTTTTTTTCGAAAATTTTCACGTTTTTTATGTTTAAATCGGCCATATATTTTTTTTCTTGAGGTTAGATCGTAATTCGAAAGAGCGTGAAATTTCACGTCGGAATATATAAAAACAGAATTTTTTCAAAGCAGATAACATAAGAAATAATCACGTTGAAAACTTACTCGAAATTTGGGCGTTTGGGCGTAAATGGGTTAAGGGGGCTAGACACCTTTTTTCTCTGAAATAAGAAGTCACATTTTAATACATAAATGTAAACTAATTATTTCATACTTTTTACATATAAAAGTGGGTATATTTACCTTACCTTAAAAATTGTGCTGTTTTTCAAGAGTTTTTTTTTTAATTTTTTAAAATTTTTTATATTTTTTCATAATTTTTCTGATGTAGAAATTTTTTCCGACATTTAATCCTAAATCCCTACACTCATATGAGAATTATACTATTCAGAAGTAATTTAGTTCAAATCTGAAGTCAATCCATCCACAGGAAAATTTCAAAGCTTACGGTTGGTGAAAAAACTTGTTTCATCGATGACTATGGTTCTGGACCATATAAAAGGCCCATCGGAGAAAGTTTTAAGGTAAGGTAAATATACCCACTTTTATATGTAAAAAGTATGAAATAATTAGTTTAAATTTATGTATTAAAATGTGACTTATTTCAGAGAAAAAAGGTGTCTAGCCCCCTTAAACGATTAATAGTCCCTTCTTAAAAAAGTGATGAGCGGCCATATTGATTTTGATTGGTCGATAAGAAGAAGGCGCGAGAAATTTACTGTTTGGAATTTAATGTTTGAATTTTTTAATGGAATGTTTACATTTAGAGTAGTATAAAAATGATTAAGTTCTGATTTTGAAAAAATACTTAAATAAGTTAAAAGTAAAACGTAATGAAGATAGCATACATAACCACAAAAACAGAAAAGTACGCGCGAAGCGCGTTTGAATATTGCTTGTAGAGTAAAAACCAGTATTCGAGCTACAGGTTCGTTCACATTATGGTCTGAAATGACATAAGTTGTACGCGAGTTCACGTTCGGTAAACAAATCACCAATTGAAACACAATTTATTAAATCATTTAAAACTTTAAATGTATAAACACAATCATGATAATAATGCAGTGAACTGATAGTTTGTATGTTGACGGATAAGGCTATATCAGTGTAATCATGATTGAATCTATGCATAGGCTTATTAATTTTGCAAGAGATGTAACGGAGAAATTTATGCTGAATTGATTCTAATTTATCTGCTAAAACTGAAACATGTGGTGACCAGTATATTAAATTAGGTAAAACTAACATATTGTAAATATGAATAATCACTTGTGTAGCTTTAAAATTAAATGATGTACGGTTAATAAAACCAACGAGGCTTAGCGACTTCGAGACAATCGTATCGATATGGTACGAGAACGATAGCGTCGTATCTAAATAAACTCCAAGATCCTTAATAACATTCACTCTATCCAGTTTTACATTATTTATGAAATAATCAGGTAGTAATGAGTTTTGACATTTGTAAAAAGAGATAGTGTGACATTTTTTTATATTAAGATCAAGCTCGTTTTCGATAGACTAGACATACAGCGCGTCAATATCGCATTGGAGATTTACAATATCATTTGGTAATTAATCGTACAAAAAAGTTTGACATCGTCAGCATACAACAAAATATTAACATTCTTAATTCTACTGACTAAATCATTTATAAATACACAAAACAATAAAGGATCTAAGTGTGATTCCTGCGGGACACCGGATGTAATAGGAATGGAACTCGATACACTATTTCCAATTGTTACAGCATGTGACCTACCCGATAAATATGACACAATAACATTAAAAATATTTCCTCGCACACCAACATTCCAAAGTTTGGATAACAGATGATAATGACTCACCTTATCAAAAGCCTTTGTGAAATCTGTATAAATTGCGTCAGCGCGGGATGAGTTACATAAAGCTTCGGATACAAAATCATTAAAAATCACTAAGTTAGTTATATGCAGAAGAATGAAATTTTATATTAAAATATACATTTAAAAAAATTATTTGATGTAATTTATCAATTCTCTTTGAGAAAGCGTTCTGCTAAAGCAGTTAGCAGCAGTTTTTTCTAAGTAATCCATAACGATTTCTAGGTAATAACACCTTTATATAAATTAGTTCTTAGTGTGTATTGATTTTTTAGAAAAAAAAATACAATCTCGACCATTCCACCATTAATCTCAATTGTTATGCTAAATCATTATCTAATATGCGTAGTTGACCATATTATCTGACATCATTTTTATTTGGAAAGCATATATCGTCCCTTCCGAATAAAAAGGCTTTATCTGGGAATCAGGTTGAAAAAGGTTTTATCTCGGAATCCGGTTGAAAAAGGCTTTATCTCGGAATCCGATTGAAAAAGGCCTTACCTCGGAATCCAGTTGAAGAAGGCTTTCTCTCACACGTCTATTAAGCTAGCACGGCCACTCTTGAACGCCTCCTCGAGAAGTAGTTGATAATTTGTTGCTAATTTGTTGCCAATTTGTTACGCAAATCCAGATTTTGCTGCTTCAGTCGTTTCCGGGATATCGATGCGGTGTTACCTTAAGACTTAAGCTGGCACGGCCACAGCTGTTACTTTTGAAGACAAAACATTTTTTAAGGGAACATGTGGCCCAATTTGTTGCTAATTTGTTGCTTCAAGATAGGTTAGGTACCAAATTTCCAAAGTCAAAATGGTGCCTATTGGCGGAACCCGGCCATCACCCGACTTACGTAATTTTTTAAAATCTTGAATAGTTCAACAAACTACTATCGGATATTTTGTTGCTAATTTGTTGCTAATTAGCAACAAATTAGCAACAAATTAATAACAAATTTGTTAAGCTAATTCCGATTTTGTTGCTACAGCCGTTTTCCAGATATCGAGGCCTACTACCATAAGACTTAAGCTGGCACGGCCACATCTGTCATTTTTTGAAAACAAAATATTTTTTGACGAGACAGGTGGCATCATTTGTTGCTACTTTGTTGCTTCAAAATAGGATAGGTCCCAAATCTCGAAAATCAAAATGTCGCCTAATGGCGGTACCCAGCTATCACCTGACTCACATAATTTTTAAAAATCTTGAATAATTTAACGAATTAATATTGGATATTTTGTTGCTAATTTGATGCTAATTTGTTAAGCTAATACTGATTTTGTTGCTCCAACTGTTTCGGAGATATCGGAGCTATGCTATCGTAAGAACTAAGTTAGCATGGCCACTGTTGTCGCTTTTGAACGACAAAACGATTTTTGATAGGACTGGTGGCATAATTTGTTGCTAATTTGTTGCTTCAAGGTAGTCTAGGTCCCAAATCTCGAAAATCAAAATGGCGCCTATTGGCAGTATCTAGTCATCATTCGACTTACGTAATTTTTTAAAATCTTGAACAATTCAACAAACTACTATCGGATATTTTGTTGCTAATCTATTGCTAATTTGTTATGCTTATCCCGATTTTGTTGCTCCAGCCGTTACTGGGATATCGAGGCCATGCTACCTTGAGACTTGAGCTAGGACGGCCACAGTTATAACTTTTGAACAATAAACATTTTTTGACAGGACTGGTAGCATAATTTGTTGCAAATTTGTTGCTTTAAGATAGGCTAGGTCCCAAATCTCAAAAAAATGGCGCCTATTAGCGGTATCCAGTCTTCACCCGACTTACGTAACTTTTAGAATCTTGAATAATTCAACAAACTACTATCGGATATTTTGTTGCTAATATGTTGCTAATTTGTTGACCTAAACCCGATTTTGCTGCTCCAGCCGTTTCCGAGATATCGAGGCCACACTACCTTAAGACTTAAGATGGCTCGGTCACAGCTGTCACTTTTTAAACCGAAATATTTTTTAATGAGACAGGTGGCATAATTTGTTGCTAATTTGTTACTTCAAGGTAGGCTAGGTCCCAAATCTTAAAAACCGAAATAGCGACTATTTGCGGTAACTGGCCATCACCCGCCTTACGTAATAATAACACACGCATATATGGAAGTTATATAAACGTGCGACATCAAGCAAGACCATTATTTATAAAATTCTTTAACCTAAATAGCCGGGGCCGAGAGGTCCACGCAAATAAGGTTGGTACGTAGGCGCGCTACAGTAAGCGAGACGATTATTTAAATACTTCTTAAATTTAAGTAGCCGAAGGACGCGTGGTACACGTAAATAAGGGAGTTACGTAGACGTGCGACATTAAGCAAGACAATTATTTAAAAAATTCTTTAACCTAAATAGCCAGGGACGAGAGGTCCACGCAAATAAGGGAGTTACGTAGAGGCGCTAGAGTAAGCAAGGCAATTATTTAAACAATTCTTAAGCCCAAGTAGTTGAGGATATTGAAATGACTAGTTGTTATTCAAATAATCGTCTTGCTTACTGGCGCACGTCTACGTGTGAACCTTGCGTCCCCCCGGCTACTTGGGTTTAAGAAGTATTTAAATAATCGTCTTGCGTACTATATTGCGTCTACGTAACTCCCTTATTTACGTGGACCTCGCGTCCCCGGCTAGTTGGGTTTAAGAATTTTTTAAAGAATTGCCTTGTTTAGTTTCGCACGTCTACGTAACTCCCTTATATGCGTCGTCCTCGCGAGCCTCTGCTACTTGGGTTTTAAAACTGTTTAAATAATCGTCTTGCTCACAAGAAGCGGCAGGTTTGTGTGAATCACCGATTTTCACGAAACTTTGTTGGTGGATAGATTATTAAGAAAATATCTTTACACATGTTTTATTTATGCCAACTCGCTAGTTTAGGGGGTTAAAACCACCCCGGAATTCATCGAAATTGATTTTTTTAGCATTAAAAGCTCATCAGGTTCAGATAGAAAATAATAAGAAATAATTTATATGAGTATATGACTCGAAAAAGGATAAAAAAATATTCGACACATGTTTCTTATTTTTGCTCTCGAACTTATAATGCGTGAAAGCCGACCTTACAAATACCAATATTCAGAGGCCCATTTTAATCTATTGATGCCATTATCTCAGTAGGATGGCATAAAAAAATGTTTTTGAAAATAATTTTTGGGTTGAGGGGATGTTATCGAGTGGTGCTCCTCACTTTGACCTTGAAGTCCAGTTGGAAAGGTCATCGCAAAGTCAACTTCGATTTTTTAAATGGTAACTTTTTTTCGTGGTAAATGGAGATTTGTATATTCTATATTATGAGTTAATGGGATCCCAGGGGTCATTTCAAGGTTACCTTTATTTATCAACGATAAATTGCGACAGTGTGACGTTTAAGTCTTAAGTTAAATTACTTGGACCGAAATTGCAGGAGCTAAAAATCGAGGCAAGGGGCCTCATGTTTATCCAGCACCTCAACCTCGTCAGATATCTGCTACGTCTACACCGTCGATCCTAGATCATGCAAAGATTTAATCTTGATCATAATGATACTTGATATAAATAAGACACATTAAACGGTGCCCAATTTTAATTTATTCCTGCTATTCATGAGGATCGCATATTCAAATGAAAATTTTTAAGTAAAAGTTTTACAGTCTCCATAAATCCTGCATCCTTCATCAAAGTAATGTTTTCTTAAACATAACACTGTCAAAATTTATCGTTGAAAAATAAAAGTAACCTTGAAATGATCCCTAGGGCCCTTGATGCAGGCAATAATGAAGTTTTTGAACGTAGAACATTAAAAGCTCCAATTCTGGTAACAAATAAGTGTTCCTATTTAAAAAATCAAAGTTGACCTTGCGATGACCTTGCAATTAACCTCAAGATCAAAGTGGGAGCATCACTCGATAATTTCCTCTAAACCCAAAAATGATTATTCAAAACGTTTTTTTAATACGATACTCACGAGAGAATGGTGTCAGTAGATTGAAATTGGACTCTGAATGTTAGTATTTGTAAGGTCAGTTTTCACGCATTATAAGCACGAGGGCAAAAATTAGAAACACGTGTTGAATATTTTTTTATCCTTTTTTAAGTCATATAATCATACAAATTATTTATTATTATTTTCTACGTGAAACTAATGCGCTTTCAATGCCAAAAATACTAAACTAGCGAGTTCGCATTAAAAAAAAAACACGTGTAGAAATATTTTTTGATTCCCTATCCACCAGCAATGTTTCATGATAATCGGTGATTCACATCAACCTGCCTCTTCTTGTTAATGTCGCACGTCTACGTAACTTGCATATAGGCGTAGATCTCGGATCCCCCAGCTACTTGGGTTTAAAATTTATTTAAATAGTCGTCTTACCTAGATGTTGCACATCTACATCCTGCCTCGTCAGAAAATATTTTGTTATTCTAAAGTTACAGCTGCGGCCATGTCAGCTCAAGTCTTAAGGTAGGATGGTCTCAACATCTCGGTAACAGCTAAAGCAACGAAAACGGAATTATCTTAACAGATTAGAAATAAATTAGCAACAAAATATTCGAGATTTTTTTGTTGAATTAATCAAGATTTACAAAGTTACGTAAGTCGAGTGAAAACCGGGTACCGCTAATAGGCGCCATTTTGTTTTTTGAGATTTGGAACCTAGCCTACCTTAAAGCAACAAATTTGCAACAAATTATGCCGCCAGTCCCGTTAAAAAATGTTTATTGTTCAAAAGTTACAGCTGTGGCCGGGCCAACTTAAGTGTTAAGGTAGTATGGCCTCGATATCTGGAAAACGGCTGGAGCAACACCTTGAATTATTGTTGATAGAATTTTTTTTCTCGATCAGGCGGGGGTTATTTAGAAATAACACATTTTATTTCTGGAGAATATTTAGCGACGTTTCGTTGGCTGGTCTGCCAACCTCTTCAGGCTAATTTTTATTGAAAAAAACCTTGTTAGTTTTTTTACACTTAATTATACAACACATAATATAATTTAACGCAACAATACCTTCAAAAGTTATAATGTTAACACATGTTAACAAGTCAGTGATCAAATTTTATTTCGTCAATAATGAATTTTAAAAATACGACAAAATACACATAGGAACCGGCGTCTATATACCCCGTTGAGCTGAGTATACACACAGAAACTAAAACAATAACAAGTCACAGCTAGCATTTAAATTTCCTCAATACCGGAATGTACGTTTTATTCAGTGTGAAAATATCATCTTTCTTATTTATGCTATTCAAATGACATTTAATATGTATCATTTCGGCTGTGAGTCTCTTTTTGTAATTGCTCTCGATATCCAAAATTCCGCCTGATCGGAAAAAAAATTCTACTATGTATGTATTTTTTTCCTTCTTAGCCCTGATGAAGGTATTAATATCAGTACCGAAACGTCGGCCAATAAACTAAGGTTTAAATGAATTTTTCTTGGTTCCTCGTTGATCGTTTTATTGCAACCTCCTTTAAAAAAAATTCTATCAACAAGTACAATAATGGAGGGTGAAAAAATCTACAATTCAATCTTGAATTATTATGTGTTTGAAATTCAGAACGTTCACAGTGAACGCAAAAACTAAAATTTGCGATTTACATTATAACCGGTTTAAAACCATAAAACAGGGTAGGCATGGACGAAAAACCGTGTAAAAACTAATTTAGCACTTCGCCACCGAAGTAAACCACCACAAAAACCACCCTTACAGACAAGCCAATTTTCCCATAGCGACACACACGAAATCTAAAATTCCCAGAGTCGCAATAACATTGCTAGGAAAAATTTCGCGACTGGTACTAGAAGGAAAGGTCCCACACGACCTAGAAAAAAATTATGAAGGAAATCACTTTCCGGAAATATCTTTTCCGGAAAAGCCCCCCCAGGGCGATATACTGTGTCTTAAACACGAAAAAAAATTCCCAGAGCCGCAATTACGTCGTTCGGATAAATATTTCGATGGTTTCTTGTAGATAACGTTTTCAAATGCTTAGAAAAAAATTATGAACGAAATAGCTTTTCCGGAAAAGCCCCGCCCGGGCGATATAATGTGTCTTAAGCATGAAAAAAAATTCCCAGAGCCAAAATTACGTCGTTAGGAAAAATGATTCGACGGTTTCTTGTAGATCAAGTACCCAAATGCTTAGAAAAAAATTATGAACGAAATAGCTTTTCCGGAAAAGCCCCCCCAGAGCGATATACTGTGTCTTATCCATGAAAAAAAAATCCCAGAGCCGCAATTAAGCCGTTTGGAAAAATCTTAAGACGGTTTCTTGCAGATCAAGTCACCACATGCTTAGAAAAAAATCATGAACGAAATGACTTTTCCGGAAAAGCCCCCCCAGGGCGATATACTGTGTCTTAAACACGAAAAGATTCCCAGAGCCGCAATTCCGTCGTTCGGAAAAATGTTTCGATGGTTTCTTGTAGATAACGTTTTCAAAAGCTTAGAAAAAAATTATGAATGAAATACCTTTTCCGGAAAAGACCCGCCAGGGCAATATACTGTATCTTAAACACGAAAATAAATTCCCAGAGCCGCAATTACACCGTTCGGAAAAATGTTTCGACGGTTTCTTGTAGACCAGGTCCTCAAATGCTTAGAAAAAAATTATGAACGAAATATCTTTTCCGGAAAAGCCCCACCCGGGCGATATAATGTGTGTTAAACACGAAAAAAAATTCCCAGAGGTGCAATTACATCGTTCGGAAAAATGTTTCGACGGTTTCTTGTAGATCAAGTCCCCAAATGCTTAGAAAAAAATTATGAACGAAATAGCTTTTCCAGAAAAGCCCCCCCAGGGTGATATACTGTGTCTTAAACACGAAAAAAAATTCCCAGAGCCGCAATTACGTCGTTCGGAAAAATGTTTCGATGGTTTCTTGTAGATAGCGTTTTCAAATGCTTAGAAAAAAATTATGAACGAAATAGCTTTTTCGGAAAAGCCCCCCCAGGGCGATATACTGTATCTTAAACACGAAAAAAAATTCCCAGAGCCGCAATTACATCGTTCGGAAAAATGTTTCGAAGGTTTCTTGTAGACCAAGTCCCCAAATGCTTAGAAAAAAATTATGAACGAAATAGCTTTTCCGGAAAAGCCCTGAAAGGGCGAAATACTCTGTGTTAAACACGAAAAAAAATTCCCAGAGCTGCAATTACATAGTTCGGAAAAATGTTTCGACGGTTTCTTGTTGATCAAGTCCCCAAATGCTTAGAAAAAATTATGAACGAAACAGCTTTTCCGGAAAAGCCCCCCCAGGGCGATATACTGTGTCTTAAACGTGAAAAAAAATTCCCAGAGCTGCAATGAAGTCGTTCGGAAAAATGTTAAGACGGTTTATTGTAGCTGAAGTCCCCAAATGCTTAGAAAAAAATCATGAACGAAATGTCTTTTCCGGAAAAGCCCCCCCAGGGCGATATACTGTGTCTTAAGCATGAAAAAAAATTCCCAGAGCCAAAATTACGTCGTTAGGAAAAATGATTCGACGGTTTCTTGTAGATCAAGTACCCAAATGCTTAGAAAAAAATTATGAACGAAATAGCTTTTCCGGAAAAGCCCCCCCAGAGCGATATACTGTGTCTTATCCATGAAAAAAAAATCCCAGAGCCGCAATTAAGCCGTTTGGAAAAATCTTAAGACGGTTTCTTGCAGATCAAGTCACCACATGCTTAGAATAAAATCATGAACGAAATGACTTTTCCGGAAAAGCCCCCCCAGGGCTATATACTGTGTCTTAAACACGAAAAGATTCCCAGAGCCGCAATTCCGTCGTTCGGAAAAATGTTTCGATGGTTTCTTGTAGATAACGTTTTCAAAAGCTTAGAAAAAAATTATGAACGAAATACCTTTTCCAGAAAAGACCCGCCAGGGCGATATAATGTGTGTTAAACACGAAAAAAAATTATCAGAGGTGCAATTACATCGTTCGGAAAAATGTTTCGACGGTTTCTTGTAGATCAAGTCCCCAAATGCTTAGAAAAAAATTATGAACGAAATAGCTTTTCCGGAAAATCCCCCCAAGGGCGACATACTGTATATTAAACACGAAAATAAATTCCCAGAGCAGCAATTACATCGTTCGGAAAAATGTTTCGACGGTTTCTTGTAGATCAAGTACCCAAATGCTTAGAAAAAAATTATGAATGAAATAGCGTTTCCTGAAAAACCCCGCCAGGGCGATATACTGTGTCTTAAACACGAAAAAAAATTCTCAGAGCCGCAATTACATCGTTCAGAAAAATGATTCGACGGTTTCTTGTAGATCAAGTCCCCAAATGCTTAGAAAAAAATTATGAACGTAATAGCTTTTCCGGAAAAGCCCCCCAGGGCGATATACTGTGTCTTAAACATGAAAGAAAATTCCCAGAGCCGCAATGAAGTCGTTCGGAAAAATGTTAAGACGGTTTCTTGTACATCAAGTCCCCAAATGCTTAGAAAAAATTATGAACGAAATAGCTTTTCCGGAAAAGCCCCAACAGGGCAATATACTGTGTTTTACACACGAAAAAAAATTTCCTGAGACGCAATTACACCGTCCGGAAAAATGTTTCGACGGTTTCTGGTAGATCAAGTCCCCAAATGCTTAGAAAAAAATTATGAACGAAATAGCTTTTCCGGAAAAGCCCCCCCAGGGCGATATAATGTATCTTAAACTCGAAAAAAATTGCCAGAGCCGCAATTACGTCGCTCAGAAAAATGTTTCGACGGTTTCTTGTAGATCAAGTCCCCAAATGCTTAGAAAAAAATTATGAACGAAATAGCTTTTCCGGAAAAGCCCCCCCGGGGCGATATACTGTGTCTTAAACGCGAAAAAAAATTCCCAGAGCCGCAATTAAACCGTTCGGAAAAATCTTAAGACGGTTTCTTGTAGATCAAGTCACCAAATGCTTAGAAAAAAATCATGAACGAAATGACTTTTCCGGCAAAGCCCCGCCAGGGCAATATACTGTGTCTTAAACACGAAAAAAAATTCCCAGAGCCGCAATTACGTCGTTCGGAAAAATGTTTCGATGGTTTCTTGTAGATAACATTTTCAAATGCTTAGAAAAAAATTATGAACAAAATAGCTTTTCCGGAAAATCCCCCCAAGGGCGACATACTGTATATTAAACACGAAAATAAATTCCCAGAGCAGCAATTACATCGTTCGGAAAAATGTTTCGACGGTTTCTTGTAGATCAAGTCCCCAAATACTTAGAAAAAAATTATGAACGAAACAGCTTTTCCGGAAAAGCCCCCCAGGGCGATATACTGTGTCTTAAACGCGAAAAAAAATTCCCAGGGCCGCAATTACGTCGCTCGGAAAAATGTTTCGACGGTTTCTTGTAGATAAAGTCCCCAAATGCTTAGAAAAAAATTATGAACGAAATCGCTTTTCCGGAAAAGCCCACCCAGGGCGATACACTGTGTCTTAAACCTACTTTTGAATCTCTGAATAACATGTATTTTATAGAGAATGTTGAGATGAACTGTCCCAATGAGATATCGCAAGAGAAAAAATGATTGCATATCGTTTCTTAACCTCAAACCCTCTACCACCTGGAGTAGGTACAAGGCGGCTTGGCCTGCACAGCTTGCGAGATTCAGCTGGGCTCCAATATACGAGTTCCGCTAGAAACCAACCAGCGTGCTCCGATTTGTGTGCTCTGTTATTTAAACGCGTCCGAGAACGCGTCATACAAATAAGCTGATACGAAGACAGTATTGAAATAATTTTGTTTCAAAAATTAATCTATTTAGCTTTTATAAGATTTAAGTGTCAAACTTTTTTAGTCAGTACTAAGATTGCAATAATGCTTTAAAAAGTACAACATGCGATTTGGAAAGATTCATTACTTTTTCTTATTCGAAGGTGCTAAGAAACAACAATACTTTTATAAGAAAAGATAATGTATAATAGTAATTTGAAGTATAAAAAGTAAAAAGTGGTTACATGTTATAAAACTACTTTCACACTTACACAATAACCATTTATAAAAAATTTCAAGATATTTCTCATATTTTAAATGACTTTGTCCAGTAATACTGCACGCAATCAGCATTTGTGCGTGCCGATAGAGCGTATACATAACGTTTGTTAGGTTATATCTCACTCAAAAGTGATTGTACAAACTACGTTTTTTTTCGTGTAGAAATATTTCACCACGTTATAGTAAAGTGTGTTATAACCTTCTTTTTATTAAATTATACTTTTACTAGCAATAGATTTTGGAAGTGAATTCAAAATTAACGTCAAAAAGAAGAAATTTGCATAAGAATCCGATGCAAAATATATCAATGAACTTCGAAATCGTAGCACCGGTAAATTAATAGATTTTGGTAATAAATATGTGAAACGCTAATATATTATCGTAATTTTTATATTTATAGGTTTGATTATATTGAAAATGATATTTCTTATGATGATAAAGTACACTAATCGGGAGCACACAAACGTGTACAAGCACATTAATTGGGGCAATACAATTGCGTTCATCGGGGCACAGAAATGTAGGCAAAAATGATTTTTTTTACTTTTAATATAACTTTCGATAGAGTTGATATTTTGTAGAGAAAAATATTTCCGTATTTAGATTAAAATTAAACTATCAATATGTATTAATTTCACATTCGTGCATTGTTAAATGAGTTCAACAAATCGCGACAAACCGGGAAGCTTCCTTAAACGCTAATCGGAAAAACTACCATTTGCGCTTTTTTCAACTCTCTCATAATCATATGCTGAGTCTCTTGGAAAAAAAAAAACAAAGAACATATATCGATAGATTTTCCCCCTCTTTCCAGTGGTGCTATTGTTTATTCTCTGAAATGCTTTTATGCGGTCAGAAACTTGAGTTGAAAGTTCTGGCCGATTTTTCTCAAAGAATAATATTTTTTTTTTATATAAATTTTTTCATTCGAAAGTACAAGTTGTCATCTTCGAAACCCAAAAATTTCAAGTTGGAGAAATGAAGGGTTCATAAGTAATAATATTTAAAAGACGGCGGCGAGTCGCCGCGCGTGCTTTGTGCGCTACGCCGGAGCGCGCTGTTGCCGACGTATTTCACTATTTCGTTGTTTCGTACTTAATAAATATCATATAATAAATTTTTTAGTCTTTTATTATTATAAGTCAATATTTTGTGTTCCATCTTTTGCAATGTTTTGTTAATTTACTAATATATTGTATCTGAATTTAATTGAATAGGTCTTGTCTCAAAGGCTATAGCGGGATAAGATGGTCAAAATTGTACCAACCAGGATTTTTTTTTTTGGGATTGACCATTCGAAAGTACATTATTGAAAACCTCTCTAGCCAAATTTTCAGCTCCCTAGGTGATGATTTGAGTCTCCTAACCTAAAAAACGTATTTTTCCGAAAAAAATTTTTTCCGCTCGACCCTTTCTTTAAAAAAATCTGAAAAAATTCACGGACGTGTGTTTTTGAGCAAGAAAACAGCCTGATTTTTTACGTGTTGGAAATTCCGAACGTTCATAATAAACGAAATATTAACTTAAAGTTTCTAATTCTGGTTAAAATTTCCCGGAGTGTGGTTCACTGGTGACTGCAAGAGTGAGAAGTGAAGAAATACAATTATTATCCGATTTTAAATGTATTAAGTAGCCAAATTCGGCTAAATTTGAAAATGGCAAAAATCTTTCGTTCACTATGAACGTTCGAAATTTCAAACACCTGATTTTTTTCAGATTTTTTAAAAAAAAAATTGAGCTCAGGAAAAATTTTTTAATTTTTCAATGATTTTTTAGGTTATGTAGGTAATTTTTGGCTAACTTGTAAATAATGATTTTTTGTGTATTTTTTCCCGTTCTTTCAAATGGCGGTCCGAATTTGCGTTTTCGAGCCGGAACATACTCAAAATTCGAAAAAACCGATTTTTTAAGCATTATTCCCATGTTTTTGGCACATAACCTCAAAACCAATAGCTAAATAAGTGTTTATGAACAATTTTTTTTCAATTTCTTTCTATATCTTCGAATTCCACTGTCAGAACTACCATTTTCGCATCAAATAATGCGATAAAATCAAATTATAAATATTTTTTTCGTGTTTTTACCATGTTTTTGGAACATAACCTCAAAGAAGATCGTTCAATACGTGTTAGGGCATACAAAAATATTCTAAAAATTTTTAGAATCGAGTATTACTTCGTCGGTAGCTACAAAGGGCCTGATATAGCCTTTTAATTAATTATTTTTATTCAAATTCATTTGTAGATAAATAAAAATGAGTAAATATTTCTAATAGAAATTAATTATTATGAATATTTTTGTGCTTTTATTAAAACAATAAAATAAGTATGTACCATTTCATATTTGACCTTTATTCTTGCGAGAATTGTTTTTAGAAGTTCTATTTGACAAAATTACATGAGTAATAATTTTTAATATTGAATTATAATAATATTTTTAATCCTCGTCACTATCTTCGTCTATTACAGGACCAATATCTGAAGTAGTAAATAATTCGGAAAGAACTTTCGCTGGTCTAATAATTTTTGACTTATATCTTGCATTACTGAGATAATATATGACTGCAGCAATGTGAGAACAGGATCCTACAGTTCGTAATCCATTGACACAGTCACACGCATGGCGTAGGATACCGCTGTATCCAATTGAATTAGGTTTGTATTCGATGTAGCATTTGTAAGTCTTACTGTTAATATGCCTGGACCTTATTAATACTTTATTTGGTTTGATCTTAATATATTCCAAATTGATATTGTTACTATCATGCATTAACTCAGCCAAATAACACACGGCTTAACCTAATTGATAGGTACCTGAAAAAATAATTTGAGATCTCTTTCAGTCATCTCCGGAAAGTCAATGATTTCTTGGGATGTTAGCTTGATCGTAGTAGTGGGCCGTCTAGACCATCTGGTTGTCTCAGCTTCTTTCGATGATTATACCTTGTAAGCCACCGTCATCTTTATCGCTATTCAAACGCTTACCAAAAAGGTTGTTGAGAAAACATGCAATTCTACAATATGCACCAGTTTTTAGTAAAAGTTTATTATCTAATTGCTGGTGAAGAAGTTTATACTTTTTACCAAAAATACCATGAACAGCCTCTACAACCCATATCAATTTCGTAACGTAATGAGATTCATTCGATTCAGTCGTACTCAAGTTGGGTCTATTTGCCTTTAAGGCAGATATGAGAATCTTAAAGCCAAGACTTTTTAAATAAGTTATCACATCCCTAAAGCCTCTATCTACAACGCAAACATCACCTTCTCTCATGATAGTTCTTATACCATCTGGATAATCCATTACTTTCTTCATGATGCTTGCATCATTTTCTGTGGCTAAAAACGGACCAGGGACATCAACAACGAATCCGTCTGTGGTGCAAATAGTGAATGGCTTGGCCAAAGGATATTTCTTCTGACCTGAATATGACTTTCTTTGGTATTCATTATTTTTACTTTTTTGGTGACGTAAGTAAGTTCCATCAAAAACCAAAACAAGCTCGTTCTCTAATTTAAACAGTTTTTTTTTAAATAAATGGAAGTGTGATCACGTATGAGATCCTCCCTTTTAATACTTTTTACTCCAAAATATTTCGATAGCACATCTTTTTCAAATGAATTAATTACTGATTCACAAAAATCTGAAACTTTTATTTCGTTTTCTATTGCGAAAATAGACGAAATAAAATTATTCGACGATTCAGTTCGTAATTTAAATAAACATATAACCAGGGCTTGTGTAACGTCTCTAGAATCCGATGATCTCATGGAAACTAATAATTTTCTCAGCTCTTGCAATTCATCAGTCGAAAGACTAGTAAAAGAGAATAATTGTTTTTCGCTAAGCTCTGATGATTTTATTTTATCTAAAAATGTTTCAGAGGCTAAATCTGAATTTTTTTTTTAAAATAAACATATTTCATCTGCAGTTAAAAAACAAACGCAACATGCTGTATGAGAAATCATAGTTCTTTTGAGGGGCAACTCGGTGGAAGGTTTTTTTTCTACAGTTGGTTTTAATACTACCTCAACAACGCTCCCTGAACTCTGAGAGCTGGGTATTTCCGAGCTTGACTGCGAAATCATTGGCTGATTTTGATCACTGGTTGAAGGTTCTACTTTTCGTGTCCCAAAAAAAAACAAGTCTTCTACATTTATCGTAAAGTTTAAACCCAATATCAACATTATCTACATTTAACTGCTCACAAACTGCTTCGACTTCACTAGCTGAATTAATGATCTTAATCTGAGCTGATATTTTACTGACTGAGATTTCGCTTGAACTAGATGCAACATTGATCAGTATCAACAAATTCATCCATGTTCGATGTAAAAACTAAAATGGAGAATATTTAAGATATATTATGGGATCATGAATATAATTACAAAAAATATCGGTGATCTTTAAACAATTACTTGTGTAATAATCAATCTTTTTTAAAGCTAAGCCATTATGTAATTATCACAAAATTAATGAATTTGATTATTATTTTATATTAAAATGATTTTTTTCAACAAGAAATATAATGCACTTAAAACTATTTTGATAATAATTAATGAATGGTAAAAAATTAAATATTTCTTGAAATGTGGACTGTATTCTGTTTTTTGTTAGGTATTGTCGGAAATTGAGATGACGATCTATTCTAATTGACTCGAAAGTACAAGTATAGACATAAATAATTTAAGCAAAACGAAACCTTTATAAAGAGAGGGTTCTCTATTAAGAGAGAGCTTTTAAATACACTTCTTTTAACGCACACCTTTGTAAGAATGAGATTATCTATGTATAAATACTTTTTTGGCAACTTGCTTGCGGAAAGCTAAGCAACATCTAGTGATTACAATCCCATACAATAACTAAAAAAAAGAGATATGTTCTTAATTATTTATAATATTGTTTAAAACCTGGACCATCATTATTATCAATTTCCTTTAATATTAACTACTATTAAAATACCATTACAATACTAATAACATGATGTGAAATTATATAGTGCAATATTTCATTATATGTAGGCTAGGCTTAAAACTGTGCATGACAATGCTTGATAGCAAGTTCTTATAAATAAAATATATGTTTTCAATGAAAAGATTTGATCTTTTTTTATTAGTTAATAAAAAATTCATTGGATTTGCAACATATTTCAAGAAACTAAAAATTAATTAAATCTATACAATATTGTACTTAATCATTAATTAAGTTACCAAATATGTTGCACAATGGGTGCATTTCTCAATTTAATAAAAACCTCTACTCATTGGAAAAACCCATTTTATTTATGAGAAGATGATATTAAGTATAGTGATACGAATTCTTAAATCCCACATCTAATATTTTTACAAACTTTGCAGACAAAAAAAGCTCGATTTATGACTGCATTACACAATGTTATTTCACAACGAATTAAAAAAAATTAGTAAACTGTTCAAGATTTGCTTAGGTTATACAACATGGTAAATGATATAAAATTAAAAAAAAAAATTTTGATCGCTTTACCTAGAAAGCATTAAAAGTTTACAGAAATGAAATATTTAATAAACTCGATGCTAGTAGATTTCATATATTTTGATAATCACCAATTTCTATCAATAGTATGTTCGTGTACTTATCAAATTCAATTTTGCAATAAACAGTGGTTTACAGAGTGGTTTCCCAAAACATACTTTAAAAATGTATAACCTGGCAATTAAATATTTAGTTTGTGTAATGGTGCAAAATAACCGATACTTTCCTTTGATAAAATTAAATAAGAAAAAAAAAGAATAGTAATATTCTTCATACATATATCCGGAAAAAACTTACAACATAAAAAACAGATGCAAAAACTAGCTGACTTTATAACAAAAGTTGTACTTAAATATTTGAGAAAAAATTAATAAGTTTTCGACTATCCTTTTAAATAGACTTGCAACTAGCAAGAAATTGTGATGTACTTTTTTAGTAGCAAGTATTTAAAAAAGTATTGTTCTTCATTTTAGATACACAATATACTCACTCAAACTCATTTCAATAGGCCCCTTACACTCAAAAAAATATAAGGACCAGATACGGAAATACCATGGGTTAGTATATCTATATATATGAGGAACAGTGCTTATTCCCGCTGATCCTCGTATATATAGATATACTAAGCCATGTTATTTCTGTTCGTTTCACAAGTGAACAGACCATTCCGGTCGTTTCTCCTGTCTAATTAACAAAATAAATTAGTTAAAATAGCCAATTTGAGTTAAATAGAATGAAGAAAAATAACATTTTTTTATTTTATTTTATTATATTTTAACACAATTAGTCTGTTTCAACTCTTTTTTTTTATAACTAGACAGCAGAATCGACCGAAATAGTCGGTTCACTAGCGAAACGACCAATAAAAAAAACGCACACCACATGTTGATATTCAATTACTGAACTATTTCGATCGTTTGTTACTTTAAAGCATATTTTTATCATTACAATTATGCAGATCGGTAGTTGAAGTACAGATGAATATATACTCCATGCGGCACTTGACTATCTGCATATCAACTCATAATAATTAATATTGATGCATAGTTACAAATACATACATATGTTCATATGTTTCACGAATAATTCTGTAATATGCAGTTTCCCTGCGCCTGACAAAGGCTATATGAGGCCCTTTGTAGCTACCGGAGAAGTAATACTCAATTCTAGAAAATTTTTTTCATTAAAAAAATTTTTAGAATATTTTTGTATGTCCTAACACGTATTGAACGATCTTCTTTGAGGTTATGTTCCAAAAACATGGTAAAAAACACGAAAAAAATGTTTATAATTTAATTTTATAGCATTATTTGATGCAAAAATGGTAGTTCTGACAGTGGAATTTGAAGATATAGAAAGAAAATGAAAAAAAATTGTTCATAAACACTTAATTAGCTATTGGTTTTGAGGTTATGTGCCAAAAACATGGGAAAAATGCTTAGGAAAACGGTTTTTTTGAATTTTAAATATGTTCCGGCTCGAAAACGCAAATTTGGACACCGCCATTTGAAAGAACGGGAAAAAATACACAAAAAATCATTATTTACAAGTTAGCCAAAAATTACCTACATAACCTAAAAAATCATTGAAAAATTAAAAATTTTTTTCTCAGCTCAATTTTTTTTTTTTTAAATCTGAAAAAAATCAGGTTGTTTTCTTACTCAAAAACACATGTCTGTAATAATTTTCAGATTTTTTTAAAGAAAGGGTCGAGCGGAAAACAATTTTTTCGAAAAAACACATTTTTTAGGTTAGGAGACTCAAATCATCACCTAGGGAGCTGAAAATTCGGCTAGAGAGGTTTTTAATTATGAACTTTCGAAAAAAAAATCCAGGTGAGTGCAATTTTGACCATCTTATCCCGCTATAGCCTTTAGATTTCTTTACTTTTTGGATAGGTGAGTAT
Organism: Torymus aiolomorphi; assembly: GCA_036365515.1. Taxonomy (NCBI): domain Eukaryota; kingdom Metazoa; phylum Arthropoda; class Insecta; order Hymenoptera; family Torymidae; genus Torymus; species Torymus aiolomorphi. The sequence continues at coordinate 184,636,123 of CM070874.1, forward strand.
ACTTCTAAAGTTTCCGACCCTGAGAATTGTTATAGTTCAAGCCTCTTAACGTGTGCCAACAGTTTAATAGAATTAAATAATAGAGTTACAGGAACTTTTTTTGCTGATTTTAACCTTTGTTTTAATTTTAATTCATCGTTTCTAATTCATCATTTGAAGACATCTTTTTTCTCTTTTATATAAACTTAAAACTCATACTTTTATTTTCAAACAGTGAAGTTCATATTTATAAACCTTGAGGGAGTACTCATCCAGAGAAGAATTTTTAAATTCTCTTTTAGGTTTCTTGGAAAAGTACGTCTTTTTTACCAAGAAGCGGCAAAATCATTTCATTGCAACAATAATCAGTGCAGTTTGGTAGCATAGGTCGTTTATTATAGAGAATTAAATTTGAAAACTTAAAAAAGCATGATACTTTTTTGAGACAATTTAACTCGTGCTGCCGTAGCATTTTATCTAAAAAATTATAATCAATTACCCTAATAAAAAACACTCTTGATTTCGCCAAAAAAGGTATTTGTTTCACTAATGGAACTGGGCAATACTATAAAAACAAATACGACTTCCATAATCTTTTTCATCATTTTGAAGATTTTTCTGTTGAAGCAGAGCAGCGCTTTCACGCAACCGCGTACGGAAAAATGCATGAGATTTGATTGTGCCACTTCTTGGTCAATAGGGATGAACTTTTCCAAGAAACCGAGAGAAGTTAAAAATTTTCTTTTGGATAAAAACTCCCTCAAGGTTTGTGAATATGAAGATCACTGTTTGCAAATAAAAGAATTAGTTTTAACTTTATATAAAAGAGAAAAAAGATGTATATGATCAAAACTAAAACAAAGGTTAAAATCAGCAAAAAAAGTTCCTGCAACTCTACCATTTCATTTTATTAACCTTTAGACTGCCGACCTGACTCATGTATGAGCCAGCTGTGACCTTGAAAACTCGTTTCGACATATTAGATATTTATATAAATAAATTTTATCTTTTAAAAATATTCATTTTTAAGGTAAAAATGCCAGCAATCTAAAGGTTAAACTGTTGCGACGCGCCGCCGTCTTTTTAATTTAATTACTTATGAACCCTACATTTCTCCAACTTGAAATTTTGGGGTTTTGAAACTGAAGACTTATACTTTCGAATGAAAAAAGTTCATAAAAAAAAAAAACATGTTATACTTTTAGAAAAATCGGTCCGACCTTTCAACTCAAGTTTTTGACCTAAAAAAGCATTTCAGAGAACAAACAATAGCGTAACTGGAAAGAGGAGGAAAAATGTATCAATATATGTTCGATGTTTTTTTTCGGGAGACTTATATGATTGCGAGCGAGTTGAACAGAGCGCATTTTACGCGAAAAAGGCTCGGCTCGCGCCCGCTGGCTGGTTTCTGGCGGACGCTTCGATATGCACTATAAGTGTACCGATCAGCACGAAGTGCCTCGCAGCTCACGAGTTATCTGCGCCCGAATACGCGCTATGAGTGTACTGGTCGGCGCGGAGTGGGGGGAATTGGGAGAAAGACGGGCTCGGCCAGCGCAGCATGCAAGAGCTAGGTGCGCCCGAATTTATATTGTATATACAAACAGCAAGCTGCCGGAGTGGAAGGGGAACGGAGCCTGGGGCCGCGTGCTGCGGCCTCGGCGGCAATGTTGTCATATGAGCGTGCGTGTGCTGACTGTCGCTTTGACACTCGGGAGCCGTTTTTCAGTTTCTAGCGATTCTACCTGGCCCAGGAGTTGGAAATTTTTTCGCTTCTGTCTCCCCATTTATGCAATTGGATAAAATAACCATCGCTTTTTATAGAGTTTGATTCGTAGACCCTAAATTTTGAGGTTACAATTTAACAAAAGTGCTTTTTAAAAACCTTGATTTTAATGTTTTCTTTAAACCAAAACTTAATTTAAACAAATAGAAAAATCTATTGCGATCAGAATAATTGTTTCTTCAAAATTCAGTCAATTTTAAGATTTAAATGTTGCATTCGACATCTACGAAGAACCAATATTCAAAGAGTTATAAATTTTTCAAATATTAATTTTCAGTATTTAAGAGATTTTTTATTATAGTCAAAAAATTAAACATCGAGTAGAAATTATTTATTACAGTTGCTTACCGTTTACCACCCTAGAAGAGATGTGCATAGTTAATATTACTTTGTATTATAAATAATTCACATTAATATGCGAGTAAATCTCTGGAACTCTTAACTTATTGGGAACTCCAAAGTTTAAGTAGACAAATGAACTAAAGCTCAAATTTTTGCCTTTCAATAAAAAATAAAAAAGCAATTATAAATAATGGTAAAGAATCAGCTGCGTACACAAAATTAAAAAAAGGTCGAAAAATCAGTCATTTTTTATGTTATTAATGTGCTTTGCCAATCGATATATTTATCTACATAGGAACGGAACACATTTACGATCGTTGCACAATTTGTTTAGCTTTTCTATGTGCCAAAATCTTTAATTTGAGCCCTGATACGTCGATGTACTATGAAAATTAGCCCATATAAAAGATTTATTCACCATACTCTGTCCGAAAGTCCATTTTCGCTCCCAACACAAAAACGCGAGTATGATATTTTGGCCAGGGTATGGTATGGTAATAGTATATCTACTATTCTCAAAATTATTTTTCTCTTACGTCTCGAAAAAAATGAAAAAAAATTTAGAGCTGCGCTCATGGGTCAAGTTTTAATTGTTCTTTTAGCTTTTCTGAACATAAAAAGAAATATGTATAAGCTCAATTTAACGGTATTATTTTTTGGCGATACTTTCAAGTCAATTTTGGATTGAAAAAAAAATTCCGGAAGAAAATGTCACCTTTTTTTCTAAACGACGAAACTTGAAAAAGTGATTTAATTTTGAAGACATATCTACAGGACAACGTTTTTCTTGTTCTTTAAGCCTTTCTGAATCTGAAAAAAAATTATTTACAAGCCCGGTGATTGAATGATATATTTTTTTTTGGCGCTACTTTTAAATCTAAAAATTAAGGAAAATTTGGTCTTTTTTCTAAACTACAACTCTTATAAATACTAGCATCAGCGTATTTGATCTTTGAATAAATAAGAATCTACACTGAAATTATTACTTTAAAAGTTTCTGTTTTCTAAGAAATAATCGTTACTACAATTATATGTGAAAATATAAAATATCAATCTTCTTTCAAACATCACATCAGTTTTACGTATTCCTTATGATTGCTAAATAAAAAATTAAATGGAATGACTAATGTTCTTTATTGACTTAGTTATTTCAATTATAATATGCATTGAATTTGTTGTGTAATTATAAATAAATCGATTAGCAAAGCACATTAACCTTTAGAGGGCCGGAAAACCACTAAAATGGCACACCCCCTTATCGACACTTCGTCTACGTTCAATCAATGATATAAGATACCTTTTGTCTCAATTTTTTAAGGTGAATTTCCCTCTCAAAATCCCGGCCCTCTAAAGGTTAATAACATTAAAAAAATGACTGATTTTTCGACCTTTTTTTAATTTCGTGTACGCAGCTGATTCTTTAGCATTATTTATAATTGTTTTATTTTTTATTTTTTATTGAAAGGCAAAAATTTTGAGCTTTAGTTCATTTGTCTGCTTAAACGTTGGAGTTCCCAGTAAGTTAAGAGTTCCTGAGATTTACTAGTATATTAATGTGAATTATTTATAATACAAAGTAATATTAACTATGCACATCTCTTTTTAGATGGTAAACGGTAAACAACTGTAATAATTTCTACTCGATGTTTAATTTTTTGACTATAATAAAAAATCTCTTAAATACTGAAAATTAATATTTGAAAAATTTATAAATCTTTGAATATTGGTTCTTCGTAGATGTCGAATGTAACATTTTAATCTTAAAATTTCCTGAATTTTCAAGAAACAATTATTCTGATCGCAATAGATTGTTTCTATTTGAAGTTTTGGTTTAAAGAAATGCATTCAAATCGAGGTTTTTAAAAAGCAATTTTGTTAAATTGTAATCTCGAAATTTAGGATCTACGAATCAAACTCTATAAAAAGCGATGGTTATTTTATCCAATTGCATAAATGGGGAGACAGAAGCGAAAAAATTTCCGACTTCTGGGCCAGGTAGAATCGCTAGAAACTGAAAAATGGCTCCCGAATGTCAAAGCGATAATCAGCACGCGCACGCTCATATGACAACATTGCCGCCGAGGCCGCAGCACGCGGCCCCAGGTTCCGCTCCCCATCCAATCCGGCAGCTTGATGTTTGTATATGGGAGCGTCCAGCAGAAACGGACCACCGAGCGCGCGCGGTGCCTTTTTTCGCGTAAAAGGCGCTCTGTTTAACTCGTTCATAATCGTATGCTGCGTCTTTGAAAAAAAAACCAAGGACCTACTCCTGCTCTTTCCAATGGTGCCATTTTTTGTTATTGCGAAACGCTTTCTTCCGGACGAAAACTCGAGTTGAATATCGAAAGACATTTTTCTCAAAGTATATCATGTTTTTTTTCAAAATAAATTACACCATTGGAAAGTACAACTCTTAAGCTTCAAAACCCTATGTTGGAGAAGTTGGAGAAATAAAGGGTTTAAAAGTAACAACATGAAAAAGACAGCGCCGAGGGTCCGCGCGAGCCCCTCGCGACCGTGCGTACGGCACGTTTAAGTGAACGCTCTATTCAATTTGCTAATAATCGTGTACGAAGTCTCTGAAAACAGAACTAAGGACATATATCGATAGATTTTTTCCTGCTCTTTCCAATGGTGCTATTATTTTTATTCCGAAATGCTTCTGTTCGGGATTAGTACCCGAAGTGCGAAATAGCACATCGCGTGTATTAATCCGCCCTTGAGCATAGCGTAAAAAGTTCGGGCAGCCGCTGTCTTTTTGATCTTACTATTTTTGAACTTTTCATGTTTCAACTTAAAAATATAATATTTTATAGTTTAAGACTTGTACTTTTGAAGAATATAATTCATTTTGAAGAAAAGACTGATATTTTATTGAAAAAATAGAGTTTAAACATTCAAATGGAATTTTCAACTAGAAGGAAGCATTTCGGAATAAAAATAATAGCACCATTGGAAAGAGCAGGAAAAAATCTATTGATATATGTCCTTGATTTTTTTTTTCAAAGACGCAGCATACGATTATGAGCGAGTTAAACAGAGCGCCTTTTACGCGAAAAAAGGCACCGCGCGCGCTCGGTGGCCCGTTTCTGCTGGACGCTCCCATATACAATATATATTCGAGCGCAGCTAGCTCTCGCGTGCTGCGCTGGCCGAGCCCGTCTTTCTCCCAATTCCCCCCACTCCGCGCCGACCAGTACACTCATAGCACGTATTCGGGCGCAGACAACTCGTGAGCTGCGAGGCACTTCGTGCTGATCAGTACACTAATAGTGCATATCGAAGCGTCCGCCAGAAACCAGCCAGCGGGCGCGAGCTGAGCTTTTTTCGCGTAAAATGCGCTCTGTTCAACTCGCTCGTAATCATATGATGAGTCTCTCGGAAAAAACAATGAACATATATCGACACCTTTTTTACCACTTTTTCCAGTAATGCTATTGTTTATTCTCCCACATGCTTTTGTCAAAAACTTGACTTGAAAGTTCGGACCAGTTTTTCTAAAAAGAATAACATGTTTATTTTTGTAATTAAATATTTCATTCGAAAGTACAAGTCTTCAGTTTCAAAACCCCAAAATTTCAAGTTTGAGAACTGGAGGGTTCATAAGTAATAAAATTTAAAAGACAGCGGCGCATCGCAACAGTTTAATAAACTGAAATGATAGAGTTACAGAAACTTTTTTTGCTCATTTTAAGCTTTGTTTTAGTTTCAATTCATCGTATCTAATTTATCATTTGAAGACATTTTTTTTCTCTTTTATATAAACTTTATAACTTATTCTTTTATTTTCAAACAGTGATCTTCTTATTTACAAATCTTGAGAAAGTTCTTATCCAAAGGTAAATTTTTAACTTCTCTAGGTTTCTCGGAAAAGTTCGTCTCTATTGACCAAGAAATGGCACACTTCTCATGCATTTTTCCGTACGCGATTGCGTGAAAGCGCAGCTCTGCTTCAACAGAAAAATCTTCATAATGATGAAAAAGGTTATGAAAGTCGTATTTGTTTTGATAGTATTACCCAGTTCCATCGGTGAAACAAATACCTTTTTTGGCGAAATCAAAAGAATTTTTTATTAGTGTAATTGATTATAATTTTTTAGATAAACTGCTACGGCAGCACGAGATTAATTGTCTGAAAAAGTATGATGCTTTTTTAAGTTTTAAAATTTAATTCTCTATAATAAAGGACCAATGCTGCGAAACTACACTGATTAGTGTTGCAGTGAAATGATTGTGCTGCTTCTTGGTAAAAAAGACATACTTTTCCAAGAAACCTAAAAGAGAATTTAAAAATTCTTCTCTGGATGAGGACTCCCTTAAGGTTTGTAAATATGAAGTTCACTGTTTGGAAATAAAAGAATGAATTTTAAGTTTATATAAAAGAGAAAAAAGATGTCTTCAAATGATGAATTAGAAACGATGAATTAAAACTAAAACAAAGGTTAAAATCAGCAAAAAGAGTTCCTGTAACTCTATCATTTCATCCTATTAAACTGTTAGCACACGTTAAGAGGGTTGAACTATAGCATTTCTCAGGATCAGAAATTAATGATACTCACCTATCCAAAAAGTGAAGAAATCCAAATTTGAGACAAGACCTATTCAATTAAATTCAGATACAAGAAATTAGTAAATTAATAAAAAATTGCAAAAGATGAATCGGAATGTATTGACTTTTAATAAAAAATTACTTTAAAAATTTATTATATGATATTTATTAAGTACGAAACAACGGAATAGTGAAATACGTCGGCAACAGCGCGCTTCCGCATAGCGCACAAAGTACGCGCGGCAACTCGCCGCCGTCTTTTACATTTTATTACTTATGAACTCTTCATTTCTCCTACTTGAAATTTTGGAGTTTCGAAGCTGAAGAATTGTATTTTCTAATGAAAAAAATTTATTTAAAAAAAAAAAAATGGTATTCTTTAAGAATAATCGGCTCGAACTTTCAACTCAAGTTTTTACTGTAAAAAATCATTTCAGAGAATAAATAATAGCACCACTGGAAAGAGGGGGAAAAATCTATCGATATATATTCTGTGTTTTTTCCAAGAGACTCAGCATATGATTATGAGCTAGTTAGAAAAGCGAATAGTATTACGCGATAAGGGCACCGCGCGCGCCCGCGTGCTGATTTCTAACGTCGACACTCACATATTGAGGGCCCGGCCGACTCTCGCAATTAGCTGTGCTGGCCAAGCCGCCTTGTACTCCAGGCGGCAGAGACTTTGAGGTTGAAAAATGATATTCATATATCCAACTTGAATATCCATTTTGAAATTTCAAAAATTTAAATTTAGACCGACGTTATAGGGTCATATGAAAAATCAATTTCTTTTTAAATCGTCAGTACACTTCTAGAGAGGTATTGAAAATGCAATAACTTTACAATAATAATTGAAATTCTTTTAATAGTTTAAAAGATAATGATGAAAACATAATTGCAACGATTGCGGTCCTTGTAATTTAAATAGCACTCTGCATCCTAAATTTATTCCTTTTGCATACTATAGACAAGGTTTATACTATATAACAATTCAACTAAGTGTACAGATTTCGAAAAATCATAGTCGAAAAAAAAAGAAACCGCGCGGCTGCTGGGGCTCTCGAAAACTGTTCGGTAATTGCCGCGGGGTGGGAATAGCGACTTATGTTAGAGACAGTGTCTCGCACACTGTCTCTCTCGCGTACTCTTTCACTATTCTCTCTTTCTCTCTCTCTCTCTCTCTCTCTCTCTCTCTCTCTCTCTCTCTCTCTCTCTCTCTCTCTCTCTCTCTCTCTCTCTCTCTCTCTCTCTCTCTCTCTCTCGCTCTCTCTCTCTCTCTCTCTAACTCACTCTCTCTCTTTTCATGGACGCATTCCTTCTCCTCCAACCAGCATCATCTCCATAATCTTCTTATATTTTCAATTCGCTATTTCCAAAACTATTAGACATAGAAAGACGATTTTTTAAATCAAAATGTAGCGAAGAGATAAACATGTTTCTCTAAACGCAATTAAAAAATTAAAGAGTTTTTTTCAACTTTAATATTCAAATTTGCGTATTGCACTTTTATACTCTCTACATATATATTAAATTAATTATTAAGAAAGCAAAAAACCATCATTATATTGTTATTTTGCCTCACGTAATTTTTGCGACTGTGAGAATTTTGTTCGTGTTTTTGACGTGCACCCTTAACCTGAAGGAGCAGTTCCGGAAGATCGATTTCGTGCCTGAATTTTTCTAGGTTATTGGCGACCCCTAATACACGTTCTAACTGCAAACTCATTCCTAACGTAATTTTTGCAACTGTGAGAATTGTTTTCATGTTTTTGACCTACACCCTTGGCCTAAAGGAGCAGTTCCGTAAAAGCGATTTGGTTCATAATTTTTTTTAAGCTTTTAGGGACCTTTTCTGCAAGTACCAGTCAAAACTTTTTTCATAACGAAGTAATTGCGACTCTGAGAATTTTTTTTCGAGTTTACGGCGTGGTATATCGACCCAAACGGGCTTTTCAGGAAAAGCGATTTCGTTCATTCTCTAAGCATTGGGGGACCTTTTCTATAAGTACCAGTCGAAACCTTTTCCTGACGACGTAATTGCGACTCTGGGATTTTTTTTTCTATTATTCGACATGGTATATCGGCCCGAAAGAGCTTTTCCGGAAAAGCGATTTCATTCATAAGTTTTTTGTAAGCATTGGAGGACCTTATCTACAAGTACCAGTCGAAACATTTTTCCTAACGACGTTATTGCGACTTTCGGAATTTTCTTTCCAGTTTACGGCATGCTATATCGGCCTGAACGGGCTTCTCCGGAAAAGCGATTTCGTGCATAATCTTTTTTTAAACTTTGGGGGACCGTTTATACAAGTACCAGTCGAAATATTTTTCCTAACGACGTTATTGCGACTTTTGGAATTTTTTATCTAGTTTTCGACATGGTATACCGGTCTAACGGAGCTTTTCCGGGTAAGTGACATCGTTCGTAATTTTTTTGTAAGCTTTGGGGGACATTTTATACAAGTAACAGTCGAAAAATTTTTTTTAACGACATTATTGCGACTCTGGGGATCTTTTTTCGAGTTTACGGCATCGTATATTGGCCCGAAGGGGCTATTCCGGTGAAGCGATTTCGTTCAAAAAATTTTTTTAAGCTTTGGGGGACCTTTTCTACAAATTCCATTCAAAACATTTTTCCTAACGAAGTAATTGCGACTTTGGGAATTTTTTATCTAGTTTTCGACATGGTATAGCCGTCTAAAAGGGCTGTTCCTGAAAAGCAATTTCGTTCATAATTTTTTTGTAAGCATTGAGGGACCTTATCTAAAAGTACCAGTAGAAACATTTTTCACAACGAAGTAATTGCGACTGTGAATTTTTTTTTCTAGTATTCGATAAGGTATATCAGCCTAAAGGAGCTTTTTCGGAAGAGCGATTTCGTTCATAATTTTTCTGTAAACATTGGGGGACCTTTTCTACAAGTACCAGTCGAAACATTTTTCACAACGACGTAATTGCGGCTCTGAGAATTTTTTTTCCGGTTTACGACACAGTATATCGCCCTGAGAGGGTTTTTCCGGAAAAGCGTTTTCGTTCATAATTTTTTTCTAAGCATTTGAGGACTTGATCTACAAGAAACCGTCGAAACATTTCTCCGAACGACATAATTGCGGCTCTGGCAATTTTTTTCGTGTTTAAGATACAGTATATCGCCCTGAGGGGGCTTTTCCGGAAAAGCTATTTCGTACATAATTTTTTTCTAAGCATTTGGGGACTTGATCGAAAAGAAACCGTCGAAACATTTTTCCGAACGATGTAATTGCGGCTCTGGAAATTTTTTTTCATGTCTAAGACACAGTATATCGCCCTGCGGGGGCTTTTCCGGAAAGGCTATTTCGTTCTTAATTTTTTTGTAGGCATTTGGGGACTTGATCTACAAGAAACCGTCCAAACATTTTTCCGAACGATGTAATTGCGGCTCTGGGAATTTTTTTTCGTGTTTAAGACACAGTATATCGCCCTGCCGGGGCTTTTTCGGAAAAGCTATTTCATTCATAATTTTTTTCTAAGCAGTTGAAAACGTTATCTACAAGAAACCATCGAAACATTTTTCCGAACGACGTAATTGCGGCTCTGGAAATTTTGTTTCGTGTTTAAGACACAGTATATCGCCCTGGGGTGGCTTTTCCGGAAAAGCTATTTCTTTCATAATTTTTTTCTAAGCATTTGGGGACTTGATCTACAATAAACCGTCGAAACATTTTTCCGAACGATGTAATTGCGGCTCTGGGAATTTTTTTTTCGCATTTAAGAGACAGTATATCGCCCTGGAGGGGCTTTTCCGGAAAAGCTATTTCGTATATAATTTTTTTCTAAGCATTTGGATACGTTTTCTACAAGAAACCGTCGAAACATTTTTCCGAACGACGTAATTGCGGCTCTGGGAATTTTTTTTCATGTTTAAGATACTGTATATCGCCGTGAAGGGGTTTTCCGGAAAAGTGATTTCCTTCATAATTTTTTTTTAGGTCGTGTGGGACCTTTCCTTCAAGTACCAGTCGCAAAATTTTTCCTAGCGAAGTTATTGCAACTCTGGGAATTTTAGTTTTCGTGTGTGTCGCTATGGAAAAATTGACTTGTCTGTAAGGGTGGTTTTGGGGGTGGTTTATGGGGGTGGCGAAGTGCTAAATTAGTTTTTACACGGCTTTTGGTCTATTCCTACACTGTTTTATGGTTTTAAACCGGTTATAATGTAAATCGCAAATTTTAGTTTTTTCGTTCACTGTGAACGTTCGGAATGTCAAACACATGAATTATTCAAGATTTAAAAAAATTATGTAAGCCGGATGATGGCCGGGAAACGCCAGTAGGCGCCGTTTTGATTTTTGATATTTCGGACCTAGCCTACCTTGAAACAACAAATTAGCAACATTATGCCACCTGTCCCAGCATTGCCAACATTTTTAATATTTAATTTAAAAATCAAATTATATTGTTACAATATATTTTTTATGGTTTAAGCACGATCTCATATAGATCCCACATGTCTGAAATTCGCACAACGGTGTCATATGAGGACTATATGAAATCTCATATTGTCGCTTCCGAATAAAGTCTTTATCTGGGAATCCGGTTGAAAAGGCTTTATCTGATATCGTGCTTAAACCATAAAAAATATATTATAACAATGTAATTTGTGTTAAAATGAAATATTAAAAATGTTGGAAATGCTGCCAGCTTAAATCAGGGTCAACGAAATGTCGGCGTGAGATAAAGCCTTCTTCAACTGGATTCCGAAATAAAGCGTTTTTCAACCGGATTCCGAGATAAAGCATTTTTCAACCAGATCCCGAGACAAAGCCTTTTTCAACCGGATTCCCAGATAAGGCCTTTTTATTCGGTAGGGACGATATTAGATCGTTGTTAGCTTCAATTACGATCTCATAGGAGATTTATTTATTTATTTATTTAAACCAGAGTAGTACATGTTGTATTACATGTTATTGCTTACTTCAGGACATAGTTACATGTCTGAAGCAGCAAACATCCTATAGAGGTAGAGATAGCTATATAACCTGTACATTGGTCCGGTGTACTTAAAACTAAAAAAACTTAAGTAACTTATAAACTAGGCATGGAATCAAAGATTCCACTATAAATAATATATTTTGTCCACATTGATTATCTCACCCATACTGGAAGGTTAAATTTTTATTTATTTATTTATTTAATTTGTTTATTTATTTATTTTCTTTTTTAATTCTAGAATATATTAGTACCAATCCAAATTTTTAGCTTTTTCTTATTATAATTTTTTGCGATATCTAGAACTTTAAGATTTGGATTAGATTTCGGAAGAAAATTAAATACTTGTATCGCTCTGACATAGTTATCTTTATCACTAACAGTTTTCGAACACTTTGGTGGTATTATAAGTTTATTTCTAGTTTTGCTAGTCGATGTTAAGTATAAATTCCTAAGTTCATTATAATGATACGTTAACATTCGTAAGCAAAAATTTGTTTTAGATTCAAGGGGTTGTCTCGATTGAAAATATTTTTGTTTATAATTTTTAAAATCCTATTTTGGATGTTTTGTAGTAATTTTAAGTTGTTTTTATATGCACCACCCCATGCAATATTCCCATAGCTAATGACACTATGAAAAAATGCATAATATATTATCTTAAGTGTGTCAGATTGCATATATATTGATAACTTGTACAGTATATATATTATATATTTAGTTTTTTTTATTATATATTCAATATGTTTATCCCACTTTAGCCTATAATCAATAATTATACCTAGATATTTACAGTATTCAACCCTGCTCAATTTAGTACCCTGTATGCGTATGTTCATATCTTCGGGAACACTATCACAATAGTTACCAAAAGTTATGTACACAGTTTTCTTTACATTTAGTGATAGTTTGTTAAGTGCTAGCCAGATATTTATATCTTCTAGGTACTTGTTCATTTTATTTTCAAGTTTCTCCCAGTTATCATCTGTTGAAATAATAGCTGTATCATCCGCATATGAGATGGTACTATCTGTTCTGTTTGTTAGTAAATCGTTTACGTAAATTATGAATAAGAGTGGCCCTAGCATAGTACCTTGCGGCACACCTGTAGTTATCGTTTCATAATAGCTTTCAGTTGTTCCTATTCTTACTTTTTGTTTTCTGTTACTAAGATAGTTAGATATAAGTGCATGCGCTTTACCTCTTATTCCATAATTATATAATTTGTCTAAAAGAATAGCATGGTTGACAGTATCAAAAGCTTTTGCTAGATCTAAAAATGCAATAGCTATTGGTTTACTTTTGTCTAATTTCTTATAGATTATGTTCATTAAGTAACTAAGAGCATCTTTGGTACCTTTCTTTTTTATAAATCCAAATTGATTCTGCGCTAACAAATTATTATTGTCCAAAAATGATTGTAAACGAACATATACAATTTATTCAAATATCTTTGCTACGTTAGAAATTAGAGATATCGGTCTATAGTTTGACGTATCCATTTTACTACCCGATTTAAAAATAGGAACTACCTCAGCTGTTTTAAGCGCTTGAGGCCAAGTTGATTTTTCAATACAAAGATTAAAGATATGTGTTAGTGCATTAACAATTTGATATGATAGTATTTTTAGTGTTTTAGTAGTAATGTTATCTACCCCACCATTTTTTATTTTCATATTATCAATTATTTGAAGAATTTCCTCGTTATTAGTCGGTTTAATGTAAATTGTATTCATGTTCATTGCTGGTAATTGTAAATGCTTACCCTGGGGTTTTACAATGGTGTTAGTTAGATCTTTTCCAATTCTACAAAAGTACGAATTCATATGATTGGCAATTTGTGTCTGATCCTCTATTGTGCAATTGTTATTTAAAATGATCTTATTTATTGTGTTATTCTTTTTCAAGTTGGTTCCCATTTTTTTGTTTATGTATTTCCAAAGTTGCTTGGTATTATTGATATTGTTCTTAATTAAATTTCTTTCTCTAAGATCTCATATAACATTTTCACGCTGGCGAGTTATGCTATAGAAATAAAGGTTCTTTTAGTGAAATATGCCTTTATGAGAATTCTGAAGCCGCTGTTTAGTTTTATTTGAAGTTAAAAATAACTTAAAGCGAACTGAAAATCTTTTATCGTGGCCAAACAATACATAGGAAACAGGTAGCTTGTCTGACATCGTAGGGTGATAAAAGTGCGCATGCGTGCCATTATTGCGTATATTTTATATCGTGAAATTTGTTTTTGCTTCCTCCTAGAGGAAGCTTTGTGATAGTAAATTTTTGAGTTGTTGTAAAAACATGTTATAATTGTGTTCCGAGGTGTTAGGAATCAAAATACATGGTTTTTGAAAAATGTCTGTATGGATGTGTGTGTGTGTGTGTGTGTGTGTGTGTGTGTGTGTGTGTGTGTGTGTGTGTGTGTGTGTGTGTGTGTGTGTGTGTGTGTGTGTGTGTGTGTGTGTGTGTGTGTGTGTGTGTGTGTGTGTGTGTGTGTGTGTGTGTGTGTGTGTGTGTGTGTGTGTGTGTGTGTGTGTGTGTCTGTGTGTGTGTGTGTGTGTACGCCTGGATCTCAGCTTCTACTAGGTCGATTTTGACCGGACAGGTCTCATTTTTTTTGATTTTTTTTTGAGTGATGGCGGGTCAAAAATCCGTTTTTTGATTAGGGCGATCCATTTTTGTTCTTTTTTTCAAATTTTCGATTTTCTCAAAACTGTTTTTTGATTTTTTTTTAATGATAGGATCGAGTTATTCGAATCTGATGGGTAGCGTTCGAAAGAGAATTAAAATACCTATATTTTCTAAAAAAAAGAAAGTTTCTAGCTATCACGATTCTTTTGTTATTAACAAAAACGTGTTTTTTTTTTGAGAAAAATCGTGATAATACAGAATATAAATAGCTATAATCTGTTACAATTTGAATACATTCTGTAGGCTAGATTTTGAGTAAAAAATTGAAAAATGAAAAAAATCAGTTTTGTATGTCCAACGATTACAAGAGTAAAATTGACTTAATGGCTTCAAAATTCCTTTTAGAGGTAGATTTTTTATAGTTGTCGGTCGAGTTCTTTGGGCAAAATGATTGGTCCATAAATTTCAGAGATATTTGAGGTTAAAAATTTTTTGACATTTCTTTAAAATCGTAATTTCTCGAGAACGGCTCTATGTATCTGAATGGGGTGGATAGCATTCGAAAGAGAATTAAAATACCTATATTTAAAAAAAAAATTAATTGTCTATCTATCACGGTTCTTTAGTTATCATCAAAAACAAAAACGTGTTTTTTTTTTTAAACTCGTAACTCCATTTTATGCGTTTTTGAACCTAAAAAGCAAGGCTAAATTCATTTTCGCGATTTTACATAATTTTATAGCAGAGGGAGAGAATGAATTTCTTTACACGATAGGTAAAAAAAAGTCACTTTTTAGAACATATTTTTATGTAGGAAAACGCAGAAAATCATTCATGTGTTACAAAAAATAATTTAATCGCTAAATTAAAAAAGATTTATATTTTATTTTTAAAAAACGCGCAGTGATATCTACCGCTAGGTGGTGTGGAATGAGGAAACGTCATTGAGTAGGCATTCGATGATTTTTTTTAATTTTTAAAAACCAACCAACAAAATGAATTAAAATGTTTAAAAATTATATCTATTATAATCTATTATAATTATGAATTATGCATTATCAATGCATTATATTCTGCATTATTATAATTTATTTGTGAGTTATAAACTTTTTGAAAAAAAAAACACGTTTTTGTTAATAAGAAAAGAACAATGATAGCTATACATTTTTTTTTCTTCAAAAATATGAATTATGAAATATAAAAAAAAACACATTTTTGTTAATAACAAAACAACCGTGATAGCTATTTGTTTTATTATAAAATATAGATATTTTACTTCTATTTCAAACGATAACTTTATTTATCAGCTCAAAATTTATATAAATTTGATATAAATAAATAATAAATAAATAAATAAATTTAAAAATTAACAATTTTTAATATTCATATATGAATTTTAATTATAATTATGCAATAAATTTTTTAAAAAATTATAAATTTTGTTATAAAAATTAATTATAGGAATCAACAAATTACGGTTGAGGAAGCTACGTGCCAATGAATTGGCAGCGGTTTTTTAAAATAGAAGAGCATAATCACTTTAAAAATTTTGATTTAAAAATCTTTTCTTTGATTTTATTTGTATTTTTATATGGATCAAATCGAAACTTGTTAAATTTTATATACAATTTTCATTTAGCTAATTATTAAAATCTCTTATCATTCAAATAATTTCTCCTTTATTTTATACTTTTATTGCGTATATTTTATATTGAGAAAATTGGTTTTTGAATATATATGAACATATTTTTTAATAAATATATGCAATAAATATATATACATATTTACTTATATAACTAATTGTTTTTTTTAATTATCAAGAATTTCTTCCCAAACAATATTTTCGATTTCTAATGAATTTTCTAAATTATTTTGTACATGTATGTTATCTGGATTTCTACATCGTGGTAAAGCAACATATAACTGACCGTGTGAGAATAATTGCCTTTTGATGTATAACCCTACATAATCAAAACTTTGTCCCTGAGATTTATTAATGGTCATGCAAAATGCTAATGTTAATGGAAACTGTTTTTTTATAAAGAATAAACGGTAATGAAGAAGATTCTCCTGTATTAAATGTAATTCTTGGAATAAAAAATCTATTACCTACTTCTTCTCCTGTTAATATTTCTGCTTCAATATTATATCTAAATAATTTGGTTATTTTAAGTCTAGTATCGTTACACAAACCTTCGTGTATACTCAAATTTCTAATTAACATAACAATAGCATTAACTTTTAAATCTAATTTATGAGGTGGCGAAGCTTCATAAATATTGTTTAATGTTTCTATTGGAAAAAGTAGATGAATGTTGTCATCACTTTGATCAACACCTTTATGAGTCGCATAATCTGTACTATAATAAGTCTTCTTATCACCATTTAATAACATTAAAATTTCTGTATTCAAAAATTTAATGTCTTCATTATGAGGTGCTAAAATAACACGATCATAATCATTTATTTTATTAATATTTTTATAAATTTGTAAGCAAACATCGTTAGTTCTCCAATTATTAGGTATTATAAAAGGATTTATATTACCGTCTCCAATTTGTAATAATAATTTTGAGAATTCATTATTCTGAGGACGAATATTGTTTTAATTTGCAAATTTTAAATAAATGTCAAAGTTCAGAATATTTAATAGTGTCTTCATTTATAGCACTTCTAAATCCGTTTTTCATTACTGGGAGTATTTGTAGAAAAGCACCTCCTAAAATTATTAATTTTCCTCCAAAAGGTAAATCGTTTGTACATAAATCTCTTAAAGTTCTGTCAATAATTTCTAAAGCTTTTTTGGGTATCACAGATGCTTCATCCCAGATTATGACTTCTGTTTCTCTTAATTTCTTTTTATCTGATTCTAATTTTAAAAAAGAATTTTCAATACTATTTAAATCTAATGATAATCTAAAGGTTCTATGAGTAGTCATTCCTTTGGGTAATAGAATAGACGCTATACCAGTTCAAGCCATTGATATAATATGTTTTCCTTTTGATAGAAAATAATAAATTAAAGTTTTATATTAAAATGTTTTACCCGAACCTCCAGGACCATCTATAAAATTTATTTTATTTATATTTTTTATAAGTTGTTTGAAAATAAATTTTTGATCTTCATTTAATTTTGTAAACATATCTTCGAATATTTCCTTACTAATTGAAATTATTTTACTATCGTATTTTATATCATTTATGATGGGATCAGGTTCAGGTAATCCAAAATCTGTACAAGATAAATCTTCCAACAATAATAATTTATTTATATGATCTAAAGATAAGTTATCTTTATTTTCATGAAAATCTTCACTGAAGTATTTTTTAAAATTTTCCCAAATAATATTGGCTTGAATATTTTCTGTTAGTAGAAACGAAGTAAAAAATTTACGTAATTGAAAAGGTAACATGATACGACATGCTTCTTCAAAAATTTTTTAATTTGTAAATCGTTTTCTATTAAATCCATTGCAGTCGCAGCTTCTTTATGAGTATTATACGTTAAATTTTTATATGTACGTAAATCTTTAAAGGAAGTAGCGCATTTTATACGACTTAATATTAATTTTAAAGCGAATCTTTCAGAAACTTTTGGAGATACTATATTTAAACGTCCAATAGCATAATGTTTTTGTTCACGTTCACGTTTTACCCAAACTTTTTTTACGTAAAATATATAATAATGCGGTATATTAACGTATTTTATATTATTTGCAAATTTATCATTTTTATTCAAGTCAAACCACGCTGTTAAAGTTATTTTCCAATTATCAAGAGCATTTATTTCATAATTTTCTTCAAAAACAATTTTTTTTTTGATTTTCTGTATGAACTGCTAAACGGATAACAGTATGACTTCTTCCACATAAGGGAAATTTTTGTAACCGCCATGCTGCTTCCATTGGGCTCAAGTACCGGCCATCAATATATTCAGTAATTTCATCATATATTCCATTTCTTTTGTCATCATTTTTTTTAATGTACAGAAAGCTCTATCACTACCTTTATGTATATAATCAAAAATATATTTGATGCTTTGAATTGAAGCACAATATTCAACATTAATATGACATTTATATTTTTCTAATAAAAATTTATTGTAAGGAACTATCATTGAATTAACTACTCGAATAATTTTTTTACTTCTTTTAAGTCGATATGTGTAATTATCAGAAGAATTATTTGTTCGTTTATATTGACGATAATCATTTTTTTTAAATGTTGTTGACGATTGAAAATGTTGAGGAAAATTTTTTTTACAAACGTCTTTACATTTATCATAACACGGAGAATTTTCACTATGTGGTCCATGTAACATATGTTTTATAACTAATTTTTGTAATTTTTTATCATTATTAAAAGGTATCTCAGCAGAAATGTGTTTATTAATAGCTTCTGGTGTCATTAACTTATTTTTATGATCTAATGTTACTACAAGATGTGCATACGGTAATCCTCTTTTCTGAAATTCAATAGTATACACATAAGCTAAAGCATTTCCAAAAATTTGATGGTTTTCTATATCATTAAGTAAACACTTAAATTTTGTATAAAATAATCTAACTGTAATATTTGGTATATCATTGGGCGTAGTTCCGATAGGAAATGTCGTTAATACATTTTTTAATTCTTTCCACTTAGGATTACACGTCATAGTTATAAATAAATCAGGTCGACCAATATTTCTTACTATTGTCATTGCATCTTGATAATGTTGCTGCATATATCTAGGACTACCTATATAAGATGCTGGTAGTACAAAAATATTTCCTAGACTTTTTTTTTTTCAAAATTTTCTAATATATTTAATACACTATTTATAACATGATCCCTCAAACCTTGATAACATTCAGTACGTAATTTTTTTTGTTTCTGCCTAAAATAATTCATTCCGTTGTTTTCTATCATAATATAGGCATGTAAAAAGAATTGTTGGGTTAGTCTCCCTCCAAATAAAAGTGGATTGAAATTTTCTGAATTTGGTCTGTAAGCTAATCTACAAGAATAGTGCTGTAATATTGTTAGAAGATTTTCTTTTGAATCATACGGTTTTTTAGTATACCCAAAACTCCAGCCTAAATTTCCTGAAGGAAAAAATAATGGAAATACCATTGGGTCAACATGATGTGATAATTTACTTAAATATGTGTATTCTTTTTCATTAGAACTATTTTTCGGATAAACGTATAGATCATAATTATGAGGGATTCCTGATTTGGAAATAATTATAGCTGCACATTCCGACGTTAATGGTTTAGTATAATTATGTTTTTAATTATTATTCTTACGAACAAAATATAATTTATAATTTGAAAGTTTCTCTGTATTAGTTATTTCGTGTAAATGTTTATACTGTTTAGCATAAGGATTACTATTTAAAACTTCAGTCAATAATTTTAAATGTTCTTGAGTTAAATCTTTATGACTCTTTATTTTCATTTCAATTGCAGTATTGTAATCATATATATATATATATATATATATATATATATATATTTTGTAACGGGATGGCTAGTGGGGGAAAATCCCAACAAGCCACAGGCCAGCGATGCCCTAGAACACGGTGCCGCGGGTGTCAGACTAAAATGACTTGCCCGGGGATCTGCTCCTGGAATCCCGAAAACAACGCGAAGATCGCACACGAACTTCGCTTTCCAACTAATTGGATCGCTGAGTGAAAAGCGCGCGCTCGACGAGTAAAGCGCGCGGCCGCTATGCTCAGATATGAAAACGACCGGCGGAGTCGTTTTCCCGCGGAGGCGGCGGTATCCGGGAGAAGGACAGGTTGTAAAGAACAACGCGACGAGTAACTAGATATCACAATATATTCACAAACACTAATCTTTACAAGCACGACGCAAGTGCTGATTAGAACAAAGAGTTAGTTCGCGCGCGACCGTTAATATTCAAACGCGCGAACTACGGCGCGCGGCGAAGCTGCTAATTTCGCGCGCGGTGTTAAAGTACGGAGGGCTGACACACACCCCCACGTACACGGCACAGAAGGCTTGCACGGGGCGATTTCCGTGCGAGCCTTTACAATAAACCCGCGAGAGGAGAGTAGAAAACTTACGTTAGGAAGGAGCAGCCGGTGCACTCGACTCTCTCTCGCTCCCTGTCGCTCGCACAGCAGTTGTGCTCTCTTTCTCTCTCTCTCTTGCTCGCTGTATCGTGTCGGCAGGCGGGTTGGCTGCCGGCTCGTTTCTCACAGTCTCGTGCGGCTCACGCGGCTCGGGACAGCTCTCTCTCTGTCTCGCTTTCGCACGTTCACTATATACGGCGCCTCCACTACACTCGCGGGGTCTCACAAGGTACGATAGGACGGCGCGGACAAGTAAAAACAGGAGAGACACGGAGGAGATGTTTTTCGCGCGATGGCAGACACGAATATGGCTCCCTTTTCTCGCGGGAACCAGTTAGCAGCTTCGCGACGGATGACGGGCATTTTACGCGTCGCGAGACCGATTCGCTACGCGCGGCGCGCCTCGATTCGGCTGCGCAGGAGTTGCGCGCGCGCGCTCACTACCTTCGCGCGGTAGATTAGAATCGCGGCTAGACACGCGTTACACCCCCCCGCCAGACGCTGCTTAGGGGACCGAGAGCAGCTCTGCTAATCATGGCCGTCGTCGTACCTACTAATATGGTAGTAATGATTAGGAGAAGGAGGTTCGGAAAGGAACATTGCAGAATCGGAGTCACCGGTTTTTCTTTTTAATTTTTATTAAAAAAAATATATAAAAAAAACTTCAGGACTTCACCCCTCTTCAACTGGCCCGGGAATACGATCGGCGCCCCTTGTGACGAGCTTGGTTGGGGCAATGTTTTGACTTTTTCACCCCAAGCTCGCCACACATGAAGCACCGGGGGATCGCGTTACTGCCGAGCGCATCCCGGGCCGCTCGCTCTTCTTCGAGCGCCCTCCTAAGGCGCTCTTCTTCTTTTTGGAGACGGCGCTGGGCCTCTTCCTTGACCCGGCGCGCCGTCTCCTCCGCCTTTTCCCTGGCTCGCCTGGCCTCTTCCATGCGCTCCTGCGCACGAGCCAGGCGAGCCTCCTCCGCCTTTTGGAAGGCGGTGCGGCGCAGCCTGGCGGCCCTGGCCTCTGCGGCGGCCGCGAGCTCTTCGCGCCGGCCTTGGGCCATTCCGACCCATTTGCCGGCTTGCCGCTCGCCGGCCTTACCGTGGCACTGGAGAAAGACCTCCAGTGCGGCCAGGGCAGCGTCCTCCGCAGCGCGCGAGGACTTGCTGACGCACCGCGCTTCCTCGAGGGCCTTCTCCACTGGGACCCAGGCCGCACCGACTTCATCACTCGGTGCCCACTTGGGGGCCTGGGTCGGAGAACTCTCTTTCCTTTCTTCGTCGGCCCGAGCCGCGCCGGCGTTTCCTTCCGGCGCCATCTCTGAGCCTCGGACCGACGCCTCTTGTGAACGCCGTTCTTCCCGGCTTTCCTGCTGCTCCTTCGGGGGACGAGGTCGCCGAAGCGGACTGGGACCGGCCTCTGCCCAGGCCGGCTCCGAAGGTCCCTTTCTTGGCTTCGGCGCCTCTATCTCCTCGATCACGACGGTGGAGGGCTCTTCCACTGGCTGGGGTGCCAGTGTCACAGCGTCGATGCCCTCCACGACCTGCTCCAAAAAATCGATGACGGCGGGGTCAGGATTGCACTGGATTAATCCAGCGATCACCTTCTTCGCCGTCTCCGCTATTTCGGGAGTCAGGCCTTGCATGTCCTGAAACAGGTAAATCGATCCCGGGGAGGAGTGAGATTGAGGACTGGAGAATTAAGACGAACGCAGGTTAGTACGTACGACACAAGTTGGACGGCACAATTATTGCTTTTTATACGCTCGGGTTCTACGAGGGCTAATTAGTCCGGCATCAGCAGGTACGGGCTTCTTCTTCGAACCCTTTGGCCTCCCTGGGCCTCGCTTGGGTTCTGTTGGACCGTGTGCCGACAACGACTCTTGTTCTTGACTCCGCCGGAATTGTCGTTCGCGCGGTAGATTAGAATCGCGGCTAGACACGCGTTACAATATATATATATATATATATATATATATTATAACGAGGTGTGGATACAGCGCTAGCCGGCGCAAGAGTAGGGCCCTGTGTTACCGGCACCTACGGTTAGCACACCAGATAGAGGGCCAGGGAGTAGTGCGTTGGTAGTCTCGCGGTAGAGACGCTCGACTGTCGTCCGGACGGCTCGGGTTCAAGTCCCGATGCCGGCGCGTATTTTTTCGTATTTTTCCCCGAATCCACCCCGTTACAATATATATATATATATATATATATATATATATATATATATATATATATATATATATATATATATATATATAATTGACCACACGAAGGTTTTGCATTTTTTTGGTAGTAAAGTATTTGGCGGTATATGACAAACTTGTCTTTCAATTTTTAAATGATAAATAGCTTTTTTCTTTTCGTATTTTACGTTTGCACTAAATGTAGCAAAGCAAAATAAGTTATTATAATATCTGATTAAAGTTCGAAAATTGTTATCATATAATAATAGATTCCTTAGTGTTTTATTATATATACTTAGCGGAGACAAAATTATTTTACCCTTACTACAACAAATTGATTTATTATTTTCTTCTTTCCAATACACTGCCGAACAAAATTTACAAAAATAACTCATATTATCAAAATATGATTCATACTCTAAATTTTTATTTTTACTACATTTCTGTTTATTTACTTTTAACGTAGAAAAGGATGATGACGCGAGATGTTCGAGAACGAGCTCGGCAACGCCTCTCCGACAATATATATATATATATATATATATATATATATATATATATATATATATATATATATATATATATATATATATATATAAGAGAAAGAGAGAAAAGAAGAAAGAGATAGAGAGAGGGGGAGAGAAAGAACTAACGAAGGCACTCAATCCGTCTCTCGCCGTTTTCTCATGCTCTGTTTGCAGTTGCTGCACTTTTCTTTGGGAAGAAAAAATACGGACAGCGTTCGACTTGTAATTGAACTGTCAAATGAATGCGCATACGCCGCGCTGCGCTCTCGTGAGTTTGGCGTTATCGTTGATTTGAATAATTAAGAAGTTTCCTTTCAAAAAGTTGCTCTGTAATTAATTGGTCTCGTTAATTACGGAGAAAAGGCGCGCATTACAATAAATGCGCGAAGGCGCTTCTTGCGCTGATGGCAGGAGGGTGGCATAGTTTTTTTTTCAGAAAGCAGCCTGTTATTTGTGTATCGAGGTGAAGAACTGACTACGGAGCGATGCAAAAGTTGTCGACGAAGTGTCTTCTGCATCACAGATAGTTGTCATTAGAGGGACAATGCGGAGGGACGCGGAGGGACGCGGAGGGACGCGGAGGGATGCGGAGGGATGCGGAGGGATGCGGAGGGACAAGACTCTTTTTGCGGAGGGACGCGGAGGGACGCGGAGGGATGAGGAGGGACGCGAAGGGATGCGGAGGGACATGCGGAGAGACAATGCAGACCTCAAATAACGCAAAAAAACAGTGAATTTTACGTTATTTTGTGGAGGGCACTTTGCGGAGGGATGCGGCGGGATGCGGAGGGAGGCGGAGGGACGTGGAGGGACACGGAGGGACGCGGAGGGATGTGGAAGGTTAACGACTCAATTCAGCTTACAACTATATAGTATAGTAATATATATATATATATATATATATATATATATATATATATATATATATATATATATATATATATATATATATATATAATGTGTTGTAACGCTCTGCCGGGGATCAGGGCAGAGGTCCGCGGATAAACACAATGAATAACAATTCCTACATAAAGACTCTAGATTTATTATAGAAAAAACCTTACTAACTATTATACAATAAAAACGGGCGCCAGGTGCACGCGTCAATTGCACCAACAAACTCGCACGGCTTGCGTAGCCCAGAGCGCAGAACTCTACTCTAATCTGTCTACAGCTCCAGCTCGAGCTGCAGCAATCGCGGATTCAGAGGTCCGTAACTCCTGACGCGAACGCGTACACACACGCGGAAGGGGAAAACCCGGGGACGGGCACCAACCTCGGTCAGGGTATGTCTCTGGCTCAGCTTTCCTCTCTCTCGCTCTCTCTCTCTCTCTCTCTCTCTCTCTCTCTCTCTCTCTCTCTCTCTCTCTCTCTCTCTCTCTCTCTCTCTCTCTCTCTCTCTCTCTCTCTCTCTCTCTCTCTCTCTCTCTCTCTCACGGCGGCAGCGGCGTCTCTCGTCGGCGGGGTGACGTCGGTCGCAGGGCGACGACGGTGGCGAGTTGGCACCTCGTAGCAGCACATGCGGTCTTAAAAGCACGCGACACGGCAGTATACGACAGAGTGCCGGCCTGTGTAGCGCGGGCCGTTTTCATCGCTCCCGTAGTTCCCGTAGTGGCCGCTTCTTCACCGCGGCGCGAGCGAGCTGGCCTCTTCGCTACCGATGCTCGCGCGCGCCGAGTCTGCCTCCGGCCGAACCGTCGCCGCTCGGTGTCTCTCGTCTCTCCCTCTATGGCGTCGGCTGCTCCTTTCAGCCACATGGGAGAACACGACCGCTGTTGCTCCTGCTACAGCTTCTTCACCTAGCCGGGTGACACGGGAAAACTGCAAAAGGGGAAAGGGCAGTAAGAGGGACGGGCGCGCATATGTGTGTGTGCGTGTGTGCGACGTCGCGCCGAATCTTACTCGTCGCGGCTACCGCACCTTCCTGTGTGCCCTTGTTCCTCTTTGCGGCGACGGGGCTGGGAGCAGTTGACCCTGCTGTGCCCGAATTCGCCACAATTCCAACATCCTGGCCTGGCTTGGCCCGCCTTTGGGGCTGGCCTCGCCCTTGCTCTCTGGCGGGGCGCGCTCGCGTCCTCACGCGTGGCGGTTCGGAGCGGAGGTACCTCCCGTATCCACTCCGGCGGTGGCTCCACTTGCCAGGGGGTCGGGGGGTGTTCGGCCTCCAGAGATGAACTCCGGGACGGTGTGGAGGAGGGCGGCCCGAAGTAACGGCCCTGGCCGAATCCTGGCGTTCCCTGGTTCGCCTGGGTGGAACGCCCTTCCGGCGTGATGGGTACCTGGCTGATCGGGGCCAGACCCGGGCAGAAGGGCAGCTGCATAGCAGCTCCCAGTGGTGGCGAGCGATCCCGCGGCCGGAACCCTCTTCCGCGTCCGAAGAGTCTCGGCCTTCCTTGGCCTCCCTCTTCCTCGCTTGACGGGCTGCTGGCTCGCTGGTCGGCCCCGGGAAGCGGCACTTGCTGCAGGTGCTGCTGCAGGGTGAGAAACCCGCACCGACCGACCCTTCTTCCGAGCTGGCGGGCGGGCGGCGGCGACCCCCGCCGGGCTGCTCTCCCGATTTGTAGGACCGGTACCTCCACGTCCCACATTGCTTGGTGCTGAAACAAGATCGTCCGGGGCTGTAGATTGAGCTCCCTTCGTTTGTGTACCTCTTGGCGGCGTATACTTTTTTAGATCGTTGACGAATACTTTCGTCCGCCGCTTCGAGTCAAGATCCTCCACCAAGTACACTACTGGAGAGTAGACTTCTACCACCTTAGCTGGTCCAACAAAACTAGGCGCCTGCTTAGCTGCAAATCGGTCCTCTGCGGACGATAGCACATGGTTTCGGCACCTCACGAGGTCTCCGACTTGGTAGAGGATCTCTCGTCGATTTTTGTTGTAATTCCGCGCTTGCCTTGCTACAGCTTTATCCATGTGTCTGCGTACCAAATCATGCAAAGCAGGCAATCGGCGGGCTCGAGTCTTCCATTTATCCACGTCAGGAGGGGAGGTAGGAAGAAGGTTTTCCAGGAGATTCCGGAGTAAGGAGGAAGGAACAGGATTGCGCCCCAAATTGAGAAATGCCGGAGAAATCCCTAACGACGAGTGCACCATTTAACGCGAAGCACAATTCGTTTAAGTGCAAATCCCAATCTCGGTGATCATGGGCTAAAAAGCTATTGATCATTGGTCGCAAATTACGGTTGACTCTTTCCACTGGATTTGCTTGTGCATAGTAGGGCGGAATCGTGGATTGTAGAATTCCATATTCATCTAACCTCTCAGTAACCATTCGGTTAGAGAATTCTGTGCCATTATCCGTAATCAAAACCTGAGGGTAACCCCAACGATTTACGATCAATTCCTCAAAGGCTTTTAGCACTGATTTAGCATCTGCTTTCCTCAACGCCTTCAGCTCAACGTATCTAGTAAACAGGTCTTCAAAGACAATCACATACCTGTTACCAGTACGCGAGGGAGGTTTCGGGACCATTACATCAGTTGCTACGACAACCCATGGACCGTCCAGGTTTCTCTCCGTCATCAGCCCAGCTGGAGCTTGCTGAGAGCTTTTGTAAGCTTGACATACTTGGCAGGCAGTTACGTACCAACACACGTCTCGATAATAGCCTGGCCAATAATAATATGTCGCCACTCTCGCCAAAGTCTTCTCCACGCCTAAGTGACCTACTTGTGGAGTGTTATGAGCTTCAGCTAGAGCTTTTTCTCAATCTGCTTCAGGGAGGACGAGCTTCCACGCATCCATGTCCGGCAGCAACGGATCTACGGTCTTATTCGGACGATGCACGTACAAGCCATTTACTACCTTCCAATCCGGGTACTTCCTTGGGTTTCTCTCGATATTGCTTATTCTCCCTTGATACCATGGATCTTCTGCTGTAGCAGTGGCGATAGCTGCAAGCTCATAATTTTCTTCCCAAGCACGCGAAAGCGCGTCCGGAACTTTGTGCAGAGCACCTTTGCGGTGTACAAATTCAATGTTGTACATTTGCAGAGCCGTATTCCATCTGGCTAATCACCCAGCTGGGTCTCTGAGGTTATTTAGCGACAACAGGCTGTGGTGATCTGTGATTACTGTAAACTTCTCACCTAGCAAATAACCTCGCAGCCTCTCGACGGACCATAAGACGGCGAAGCACTCCTCAGTGACAGTATAATTTCTCTCTGCCTTCGACAGAGTCCTACTCACAAAATAGATAGGGTGCTCCTCGCCATCAAATACCTGTGTCAGTACTCTAGCTATAGCATAATCACTCGCATCTGTTTGCCGGGTGAAGGGTAGCGACAGATCTGGCCTGGCAAGCACAGGAGCTTGCGTCAGTGCGAGCTTCAGCTTCTCAAATGCTTGCTGTTGCTCTTCGTGCCACTGCCACCGAACATCCTTCCTCAGCAGCTTGGTTAGCGGTGCTTTATACCTTGCTAGATGAGCTATGAATCTGGAGTACCAGCCATTCATGCCGAGAAATCTCCTTAATTGCCTGATGTTGAGGGGCGCTGGATACTCGAGGATGGGCTTTCCTTTATCTTCATCTGTCTTCAGTCCGTCCTCGTTAACAATATAACCTAAGTACTTAACCTCCGCGCAACAAAACTCAGACTTGTTGAGGTTAATCTGTAGGTTTGCGTCTTTTAACGCCGTGAGCACGATCTCTAACCACTTGTGTGCTCTTCAAATGTCGGCGAGACGATAATGACATCGTCTAAATAGGCGAACACATACGGTTCCCAGGCAGCCTTGATTAGGTTATCCATGATGCGCTGGAACACAGCTGGAGCATTTGTCAGCCCATATGGTAACCGGATGAAGTGGAAAAGTCCTCGCCCTGGTACTGAAAATGCGGTGACCTCTCTGCACTTCGGATCCAACGGAATCTGGTGGTATGCCTGGCTTAAATCTAGCTTAGAAATATACTTAGCGGAACTTAACTTATCTAGTATCTCATCCATGTTTCGCAATGGATACGCGATAGACTTAGTATGCTTATTAACTTGCCTATAGTCTATGCAAAATCGGAACAAGTCATACAATTTTGGAACTAACACAGGGCAGCTTCGCCAGGGGCTATCAGATGGCTCGATAATTCCCTCCTCCAGCATCCTATCGACTTCAGCCCAAGCCGTCTGCAACATCTTCGGAGTATACTTCCGAGGAGCTTGGCGAATGGGTTCATTTCCTTGAATGTCAATGAAATGCGGGGCGACATTAGCTAACCCTAGCTTTTCCAGTGTAGGTGGAATCAATCTCTGTTTGAATTCTTCAATAAGCAACTGCTGATCAGCCGTAGCACGACTCAGTCCTCCTATGCTGGCTAGAGCTGGGAAACAGGTTGGATCTTGGCCGTAAGGGTAAAACTGGTGAACTACTCCCTTCGGCGTCCACCATGTATCGTTCTCGTAGTCGATCTTCATCTTAAACAACCGTTTGAAGTCGATTCCGAGAATGCAGTCGTACTGAAGCTCATCTGCTACACGGAAGGGCATAGATAACTTTGTATTATCGATGCTTACCGTCAGGTTCAGTACTCCTCGTAGCTTCACTGCACCTCCATTAGCTACGCGTACTGAAGCTGCTTCCTGTTCAAATTTCTGGGCAAATTCCTTGCTGACGCCTTTGCCGAGATAAGAGTGAACGGAACCATCGTTGAGCATGCCTAAGAGTTTTCTTCCATTCAATTCTATGTTGAAGAATAACCTTAGCTCGACGTTGCTGATAGCGCTTCTCATTATCAGTGATTCTGGAGCTAGAACTTAAGGGTTGTCTCCCTCGCTCATAGCTGCAGCTGAACTGTTTTCTGGAGTAACAGCGATCGAATCAGAAGTGGGAGGAGTCGAGTCTGAAGTAGGAGGGGGTGAGTTGACTCCGTTAACTTCCCCTCTTACTCGTTTCTCGCCACCGTAGTCGAATTGCACTTGGTGCATCGACGCGCCGTGGTATTAGGATGTCCGCACATTAGGCAGACTGCAGCGTTCATACACTCACGTCTCCAATGTCCGGCTTGGCCGCAGCGGAAACATGGCTCTCGCATTTTCCGTCGCTGTATGTCCTCGTACTTCGCCTTCGGGGGACCGTCTCGATCTTCAGCTCTTCCTGTTTAGGCTCACCCTCCGCCGGCTTCGCTCGAGCATTCCCCTTTTGGTCGCTGCGGCGACCCTGACTCTTGCTGCGAGCATCTCGTTTCCGATCCTTCTTCTCTTCCCGCTGTCCATCCGTCGATTTGAACTTCCATTCCCTCGTCGATCGTCGCTGCTGTCCTTCATCCGTCTGCGTCGCTGCTACCGGAGCTAGATTGCTTGAGCTGGACAGCTTCAGCTCGTTTTCTTCCGAGGTGCTCGGAACCACTGGGGCCAGATTCACCTGCCGCTGCGGCTTCGGCGGAATATATGCTGAAGCAGGAAAATCTGAATCCGAAATCTTAGGCGGCGGCTTGTACGCCTTCTCCTGAGCTCTCCGCAGCTCCTCTCGCTTGCCTAGTTTTTGCAATTCCGGAAAATTCTCAAAATCTTTCCTCTCGATGCGCAGCCGGTACGAAGGATGAAGCTTCTGGTATACTCGATCTAGCTGCTCTCCTAACGTAAGCGGCGGCTTCAGCTGACCCATCAGGTCTCTCACTTTCAGCAGGTAGGTGTAAATCTCCTCACTCGGTCCTTGCGTTCGCACCTCCAGCTCCTTCTGTAGCCTCTCTTGCACGTCCTCGAAGCTGTACTGCAGGCGAAATGCGCCCACAAATTCCTCGAACGTCCTCCAGAACGGATACTCTAGGCGACACCATTGCCATGACTCGTCATCGAGGGCTGAGGGCAAGGCTTTCACTATTTCCTCGAGAGTCAGTTTGTAAGTTTCTTCGCATTTTGCTAAGTCTGCAATGAAACTTTCGGGGTCTCTTTTCCTATCCCCTTTAAACGTAATGTGCCACTTGGAGAGTAGCTCCGTCGTGCATTTCTCTTTATAAAGCGATGAACGCTCGAAAACCGACGCATCTTGACTCATCCCAGGAGCAGAGACATCAAATCTCCCCGGGTGAAACTGGAAGCTTGCAGCAGGATGCATCGGAGCTGATGAAAATCATGTGGCAGCTGGCGGTGGGACTGCAGGCGGAAAATACAACCCAGAATACGGAATGTTACCATTATACCATGGATACCCTGGAGCATTGGACATCATCGGTTGCGAGGACACAAAAGGTTGTGGAAAATACCCAGGCGGATACTGAAACGACGGTGGCGGCGCTGGCTGATTGTAATACGGGAGCACCGGCTCGACTCCTGCTCCGAATCCGCTCGCTTGCGAAGCTCCAGCTGAAACAAAATGTTGAGCGAGCGACGCTGAGGACATGAGAGGCGGCTCATGATAACCTGGTGTTACTCGCGGCATTGGACATTGCGAGTAGACAGCAGGCCCTGCTACGCCGTCGAAATTTGATAGAGCAACATTAGCTGAAAGCTGAGGAATACTCGCCGAAGGTAGCGAACCAACTCCGGAACCACCGCTGCTGAACTCTCTTCCCGGATACCTCGTGGACGGAGCAGCCGGGTATCTCATCTGCTGCAACGGCAACGCTGGAAGCGGCAAAAACGACGTACCATCGAACAATCCGTTCGGCTGCCTCACCGCCCCTCCTTCACTCGCAGATAATGGAATCTCATTCCGCGCTCTCGCCACACTCGTTAAATCCATACTATTTTCCATGAACGTGCTATGCTCGTGAGCACGAAGTGAACCGAGAGGATAACGTGTGGATTGTGCACGCGGATTAGGAGCTGACTCCCTCGTGTCATGAAACACTTCCGGCGCGGCGACGCTAACACGCCTCTGCGCGTCAGAACTCTGTATCTCTGGAGCAACATGGCTGCCAGCTGTAGGCTGCTCGGCCGCACGCCGCACAGTGATGCCTATCTACTCAAAAGTGATGAAAATTCGTGCTTTAGCACAATAAGGCTCAAAAAATTTTTATAAAATACGTTTGGGACTCCTGAAGTAATTTCCTACGATAAATCGTTTCCCTCATGGCTGTAGCATTGCTCATTTTTTTAGTAATGAATACGTTAAATGCCGTTTTTTGGAGTTTATTTTTTTTCTTTTTGTTTTTAAGTAGGATTAATTTTTTTTTTGTTTTATAATAATCGCCCATTTTTTATAAATATAATTTTTTTCAAAATTCTAGGACTTATGCAGTTATTTGAAAAAAATTATATTTATAAAATATGGGCGCTTATTATAAAACAAAAAAAAAAAAAATCCTATTTAAAAACAAAAAAATAAATAAATAAACTCCAAAAAAACGGCATTTAACGTATTCCTTACTAAAAAAAAGAGCAATGCTACAGCCATGAGGGAAACGATTTATCGTAGGAAATTACTTCACCAATCCACAACGTATTTTATAAAAATTTTTTGAGCCTTATTGTACTAAAACACGAATTTTCATCACTTTTGCATCGATCGGCACCACTGTGCGCCACGGCTCACTCACTTCGATGTGCAGCCTCGACGTAAAAGTCTGCAACGGCTCCTCCATCGAGATCGGATCGCGAAATCTATCCTTCGATTGGCCTGTGGAGAGCGACGCTGCTTCTGAATCCTCTGGAGCTACCACCTGCTGCACTGGAACCCTAGAAGGCGAAAAACGTACAACAGAATGCCTACTCGACGACGAAGGACTATGCGCAGTAATGGCCTCGTCCGCCGACTCGTCTCTGGCCGGGTCCCATGGCGCGGCGTCTGCCCCAAAATGGCGTCGCATCTCGTGCCTCTCCAACCTATTACGCAATATGATCGCGTCCGAGCGAATATTCAGCCCGAACCGCTGAGCAGTCATCGCAACTACCCCGTCGGTTAACTTATTAATCGATCGCTTCAGCGCTTCAACTGCAGCTATCGGGTCGACGCACATTAGATCATTCTCGTCGACACCGAGCGAAGCCCAGCTCCCATCAAAATTCTCCATCTTGAATACCTTCTCAGTTAGCCTCGGTC
Organism: Torymus aiolomorphi; assembly: GCA_036365515.1. Classification (NCBI taxonomy): domain Eukaryota; kingdom Metazoa; phylum Arthropoda; class Insecta; order Hymenoptera; family Torymidae; genus Torymus; species Torymus aiolomorphi. The sequence continues at coordinate 184,668,143 of CM070874.1, forward strand.
GAATAGCTCCGTTGATTTTCTCTTCAATTCTAACTTTACCGATTTAATTTTTACTTTAATGCTAATGAGACCAAAAACTGTTTTCAAGCAAGCAAAGCAAAAGCAAAAAGAAAGAATAGAAAATCAAGCCCACTCAACCGAGTCAACGTGAGAAGGTGAAGTGCGACAATTTCGCCCTTGCTCCTGCACTCTCCCCGATTATGTAAAACCGAAAAAATTCCCCCCCCCCTATCCCGTTTCTAAAAATCTATTAACGGAGGCGTGGGAATTCCACGGGTTTCGGAAAAGGACGTAACCGAGAAATCTCTCCGGGAACGAAATATGAAAACGAAATGATAAAAATGACTCTGTCGTGCACGCGTGTTCAGGAAGTTACTCTTAATCTTAACCACTCCCTGAACGCGTTGAAAAATTCTTTTATGCCGCGTGGCTAAAGCTGTAGCGAGAAGTGAATTTGCGAGTTCCTCATAAACTCTCTCGCAAAACACGCACAAATCGGAATAAATATTCCCAATTTAATTCAATTATTTATTTCAAAAAAATATTATTCCAACGACTTAATCTGAAGCGTCTGGCTAAATTCGATTTGCTCACGGCGTCTATTAACACCTGCACGCGGTAGATACTTTGAGCGCAAAAATGGCTGCCAGAACGCTTCTCCCGAGCGGTTGCCCCACTGTGCGTGCGCGCCACGATGGCGAAATCACGACGCAGATCCCTTAACTTTACCACGGCCTTTACCGTGGCCCCACGTTGGGCGCCACTTGTAACGCTCTACCGGAGATCAGGGCAGAGGTTCGCGGATAAACACAATGAATAACAATTCCTATATAAAGACTCTAGATTTATTATAGAAAAAACCTTACTAACACAATAAAAACGGGCGCCAGGTGCACGCGTCAATTGCACCAACAAACTCGCACGGTTAGCGTAGCCGAGAGCGCAGAACTCTACTCTAATCTGTCTACAGTTCCAGCTCGAGCTGCAGCAATCGCGGATTCGGAGGTCCGTAACTCCCGACGCGAACGCGCACCTCTCTCTCTCTCTCTCTCTCTCTCTCTCTCTCTCTCTCTCTCTCTCTCTCTCTCTCTCTCTCTCTCACACTCTCTCTCTCTCTCACGGCGGCAGCGGCGTCTCTCGTCGGCGGGGTGACGTCGGTCGCAGGGCGAGGACGGTGGCGAGTTGGCACCTCGTAGCAGCACACGCGGTCTTAAAAGCACGCGACACGGCGGTATACGACAGAGTGCCGGCCGGTGTCGCGCGGGCCGTTTTCGTCGCTCCCGTAGTTCCCGTAGTGGCCGCTTCTTCACCGCGGCGCGAGCGAGCCGGCCTCTTCGCTACCGATGCTCGCGCGCGCCGAGGCTGCCGACGGCCGAATCGTCGCCGCTCGGTGTCTCTCGTCTCTCCCTCTATGGCGTCAGCTGCTCCTTTCAGCCACATGGGAGAGCACGACCGCTGTTGCTCCAGCTACAGCTTCTTCACCTAGCCGGGTGACACGGGAAAGCTGCAAAAGGAGTCGCGCGCGGGGAAAGGGCAGTAAAAGGGACGGGCGCGTATATGTGTGTGTGCGTGTATGCAACGTCGCGCCGAATCTTATTCGTCGCGGCTACCGCACCTTCCTGTGTGCCCTTTTTCCTGTGACGGCATTCTGCCATGTCACAGTGTACATGTTTGTAAATATAGATGATTTAAATACATCTTTAGGTATGTACAATTTATAAGATTTTATTTGCAGTATAAGCTTAAATATAAGTAAATGAATGTTTGGCTTTATAGGTAAGGAATGGAAAGGATTCATCTATCTTTACATTGTTAGATAATTTAAATTACACATAGAATACAATTAAGACTACACGTGTAAATCCCTTTATATAAAATTCATGGAGTTTTCTTTGTAGTTCGTTTATCGTGTTGTGATTGGTTGTGCGGTGATTGTCTTGTATTTTGTTTTTTTTGCTATTGTTTATTTCGAGGTTTATTTGAAGTTAACCGACGAACAAGAATGTCCGCGCCTGATCTAGTAAAAATAAACAAAAAATGACCCTGAGTGTGGTATATTGATTATGGTGAGCCCGATTTTTGAGTGGAGTAGCTCGCATAATACTTTAAGGCTGATGCTATTTGTACGACAGATTTCCTAACCTCAAAATATATCAATAGACGAAAAGGAGTGCACTAGAAAATTTTGAAAATTAGACAAACTTTGATAGATGATTAAAGAAATAATATCCCTTATTGTGTGGTAACTATTTTCTTACCTGCTCTATCGAAATTTCCGCACTCGAACGATACGCGTTTCTGTCGTATCTGTATATATACATATACCACGAATACAATTTGTCGTACAAATAGCCGCGCTGATACTTTAATATAACATCCAGTATCATTATTGTATATTACACCTTTTCATTAAGCATATCAGCATATTTCTACAATAAAATAAACACTTTTTTATATTTGAAGTAACATATACGTTAAGGTGAGCATTATACATTTAATCCTATTGTAAAAGGGAGATAGCGATTATTATCGAATTGAAGCTTACAGAGCCAACTTCAGAGCGTTATCAAAAAATTTCATTGGCTAATACAGTAGGTAAGATAGGTTAGTGTCTACAGGCACGCGTAGCGCGCTCTGCTTAGAATCTACTAAATACTAAAAAACATTTTTATCACATTAAAATCAATGAAAAAAATTACATGTATGCATGTAATAGGGTATATAATATAATAGTTGTCTTTGGCTTAGCTGATTCTCAGATCGTTTAATGCGGGATAATACTCAAATTACAAAAAGTTTTTGCTCTCTGATTGTTAAATTTATTGGCCTAAAAATATATACATTTTCTTAAATATTCAATATTTAAAATTAAATTTATAGTTAACTAATTTTATTGAATTATCGTTATTTTTTAATCACTTTTTTAAAAATCTTCCAGTAAAATCTTGGATTAAAACTATATAATTTATACGCATGTCTTCAAACTTTGCTGCCATATGCATGAATCATTTAAATTTTAGAAAAAATTTTAAAATTTACCAATTATCTTTTATATTTTTACTCACATACATTTTTACATTTAACATAAACTTTATTCAGATGGGTAAAATACCAAATTCTTCTGAAAAAAAGAGGTCATCCAGTAAAAAGAAAAGGTGGCAATAGAATTAACTCTGGAAGGAAGAAAATAACTGAAAATTTTTCTCGTGATACTCTTTTTCGCGGAGCAAATGATTTATTGAATTCTAACGATTTTTCCATAATAGAATTAGCCGCAAAAATTGGGAAAAAAAATTGATACGGCTAATATTAATAATGAATCTTTGATTTTCAGTAAAAAATTTTTAAAATAACACAGTGTGGGGCGTCCTCCTACTGGTTCTAAATAAATTAGTATATCCCACTACACCAGCTGATAGTTATTTTCTTTTAATGCGATTATTCTAATACAACGGCAACGAAAGAAGACATTTTATTTCTTAAAATAAACCTTGAGGCACGAGCTATCTGCTGAGGTGATTAGTTTTGATGTATTATGTTTAGACTTGGTAGTAGAAAAGATTATAAAAAAAGTATGGTAAAAGTTTAAAAGTAAAAAGTTTTGTTTCAACCCGATTAGTAACTTTTGTCTTTAACGTCTTCGTTTTAATTAAAATCATGACAAGTTTTGACGGTAGCTCCGCCGCATACCGGATGATCAAGAGTATACTAGGATTCGAATGTAGGAGATAAGGAGAATCAGGCAGCTTATTAAAAGACACTGTTTTAGCAAAAATAACCAAGTATACTGTTTACTGGCAGAAATAGAAGATAAACTATATGTGAACAATAATTAACAAAGGATTTAATTGACAGTGTCTGCGGGACGTCTGCCACGGTAACTTAACCCATCTGAAACATAAAAGCCAGAAAAAGCACTTACTATGGATCGCTTTTCGTATTGCACGCTAACGCCGCACAGTGGGACGAAACGATGAAAAATGGACAAAAATTGAATTCCACGCCATTTTAAATTAGACCGAGCTCAATTTTATTTTAAAATGATCCTTATATGATCACCTTCCAAGCTACTATGCGGATTTTCGATATTTGCTATTGGATATTTTTATATAACCAATTAAGAAAATAACTATTCTCCTCCTAATTACCCTCCGTTCAATCATTACAATCTAAGCATTATTCATGGGAACTTTTAATACCAAAGTTGTACAAACATACCAATGAGACAGCGATTTTAACCTTGGAATTATTTCTCAAGGTCATTTAAGGTCGAAGCCTTCTTTTTACAATTTAAGTAAATAAATGAAATTTATCAAACGGATGTTGAGTAAACACTTATTGAAGACCTTGAACTCCACCTTGGTATCAATCGTCAGTCATTTCAAGGTCAAAACTTATTTACTACATTTTAAGTGGTTAACTTTGACAGGAAATCATTTATATGAGAATTTCCTCTGAGGTTGTTGAAGTCTGTAGTATATCCTCATTCATGACCTTGAACACGATCTTCACGTCAATCGTCAATGGTACAAAATCTTTTCCGATTGTCAGTTTTTTTTCAGAAATAGGCATCTAGTCAGCTATTGGGTTCGCTCATCATAAATCGGGGATCAGCTTGACTACCCAGGAGATAAATAGGAGTTAGTTTGGTTATGAATAGGGGTGCAAAAATGATAATTTCTTATTGTCGATTTTTCATACAAGAACGTCACCTAGTAGCTATCTATAATCGCGAATAACAACAGTTGGGTCCATTTTTACCGTCTGAGGGATTTCAATGGGTCATTTGAATTTTTCAAATGGAAAATGATTTGGAAAAAATCAATTAATCAATATGTAGACATCTGGATCAAAATAACCTTTCACCTACTCCGCATAATTTACAACGTTTTTTGTACAGTAAATTTTATAGGAGGAGCATCTTATCTTCATATAGTCAGTATCGCAAAGTATTGTTAAAGGGTCTCGGGTTCGCCAATATATGAATTCGTTTAGATACCTCTGACCAAAGTTGATGTCAGAGTCAAACTGACCCTTTGTGTTCTCCTTGGGTTAAAAGTGCTTCAAGGTTTTTGAGCTGTTTTAGTGTCAATATTTTTTTAAATGATAGCCAATATTTATAATTTGTAATGTAGCTGATAAGTTCTTGCATGGATTTATTTATTTCCTCAAAGTAAAATGGATACAATCAATAGGAAGGCTAATTTGTCTACGGTAAGTTGAAATAAAAATATTTCTCTAGTGAATTCAGCTAAAGTAGAAAAATTATTAATACACGTCTGGTACATTGATTGTTTTCAGCTGCATGTGAGGATCATAACATCACTTGGTACCCGGAAAATAACTTAAGTATATATTTTTTTTTTCAAATTTGAGATATCATTACATTTAATATACTTAAATATCTATCTTTTATATGTTACAGACATAATAAGTAAAAATGTGCGGAAGTCACGAGATATCGCATAGTGTAAAACGACTTAAATCCATTTCGTTGAAAATTTTTCCCGGAAAAACGACAGGGCCACATTTTATACATAAATAACTTTTTAATACTCTTAATTGATATAACTTTGTATATTAATTAACAAAAAGTAAAGTAGCTAAAAGTAGTTGCTAACAAAATGACTCAATTTTAATATTTATTTAACTGCATTGTTTATTTCAATACAAATAACATTGAATAAATAATTTACCAAATTTGGAAACTAGTAATAAAAATACTAGCTCAATAATTCTTTTATCGTCGTCCTACATCTTTTTGGTAGAACTGATTTATTATTAGCTTTATTTTCAATATTAACTAGTTGTTTCCTCTCAGTTTCTTCTTGCTTTGACTTCTTTCTAAATTTCTTATTAATAGTTTTTGAAGAGCGTTTCTTAACTGGAATTTATTGTTTTTCTTGAGCACCATTTTTGATTGCTACCAATTCAAAACTTTGGATCTTAGATTTATTTTCTGCACGCATATCCTTAATATCAGAGTCTATTGTTAACGTGTCATCATCAGTGGGTAATGTTTCATAAAATGATTTTACTTTTTATTTTATATATTGACTATCTCTATCATTTTAAATAAATAAATCACATTTCAACTATGGTTTTTCTAAGTTTAGGTAAGTTCTTTATTTAGCAGTGTTTTGACTAGGAAAGTCGTGAAAGAACCACCTTAAATAAAGATTTCCATGTACACATGACATACTTTCTATAAGTTTTTTAATTCATAGTCAAAATACAACAAATATACGAGGGTCATCGTCCAATGGGGAAAAGCTGGAGACCGACATGCTAGCCTTCAGTCACGAGTATCCGTACCATTTGAGAGTACGCTGCGGCGTAGATATTCTAGTGCCAGTTCAATCTCTAAGTACTCTTGCTTTAAAATGGACAAAAACGAAGCATTAGGAAGCAGCAGTAGCAGCAGCAGCAGTACTGCCGCTACCTCCACCAGCGGTAACACCCTAAGTTAATAAAAACATGGATCTGCCAAATCTCTTGCTGTCTACAATCAAAGCTATCAATAAGTCAAATTCCAAAAGAGTCGCGGTTGGATTGCAACACCACGCTGGATTTTATAGAGCTGTAGTGAAACTCTGTAGTACGCGGCCTCCTGCAAAGTAACTCTCGAAAAAAGTAGTTGGTGATAGTATGTGCAAGATTCCTTCACCTTCTACAAAGACTTCAGTAAGTCTACAAAAATATATCTTCCAAACCACGATATCAATTTTACAACGGCATACGGAGTGAGGTCCATCCTTATTGACGAGAGACCTAGTGTACCGACACCAAAGCTCGTGAGAGGAGACTTTCCCGAAGCGCAACCAATAGACGAGGAGACGCAGTTTCCAGACTGTTCTACACAGTACGAGACACCACAGAAGAAAAGAAAATATGAGACTCCACCCGAGGTCGTCATGCAGCAGGCTACTTTGAACGGCCTACGAGAAGTGCGCGAATGTGTCGGTGAGTGGTTAAAATGTTTAGAAGAAAGTACCGGATTTATAAATCAAAGTATCGATAACGTAATTGAGTTTCTAAAAGTTGAGTTAAAGAGAGGAAGCATTGAAAAAGCGAAAAATATTTTGAAAGACACTGCTGCGTTCAAACAATATTGCGCTTTACGTAAAAATGAAATTAATAATAGAGCAAAGTTGAACATGGAATTCAGTAATATGAATAGAGAATTGTACAAGATTTTTCTTGGCGAATTTTATGTTTTTGACTTATCCAACTTTGCTAATGATTTGTACGATTATATGTTCGCAAATTAATTTGTATAATTTTTTGATATATATTATTCGAATGTTTTCACAATATATATTCAAACTTTAATTAGAAACCGACTATCTTTTTATTTTTCCACCTATCCACCAATCCACTCTTATAAAATTCATAAATTTTATGAGAGAAGAGATATTTTAAATTCATTTTTTACTTTGTTAAAGAAAATTGAATAATTAGTTTTTATCATTATGATATTCTGCATTTGTTAATAATAAAATAATAGTAGTGGTAATTTCACTTGCAAATTCATCCTAAAAGACGCGCAATGAATAAGTGATACACTCTGTAGCTCACGCTAAGTGTATCGAAAAAATAAAGTAATTTGTTTGATTGTTGTATTATTATTCGAATGCTTTTACAATATATTAACAATTGCGTTAACAATCGTTCATCTTTTTATTTTATCATATAGCCTATTCAATACACATTTTTGTAAAGTATTTAACCTAACCGTGACAATATCATTTCGTGTATTTGCTTTTATTAAAAATATCATAAAGTATAGCCTTATTTAAAAAGTAAATTCAACTGTCAATTTTTCTTACGTAACTTCCTATCCAAGACACATTTTTTTGTAAAAAATTAAAATTAAGCGTGTAAATAATTTTTTGCACATTTTCGTTTTTATTAAAAATAATTTAAAATATAGCTTCATTTAAAAAAGTAAATTCAACTTTCATTATTTCTTACGTAACAGTCGTAACTTTAACATTCAAAAAAATAAAAAAAATAAAGTAAAGTATAGAACATTTCAGTGGATATAAGATGATGATCAAAACGATAGCAGTTATTTTCCTGGCAGTCGTCGAACAAGCAAGAAGTATGTGGTCCATGCAGAGCAAGTCCGCTGGCAACGTTGAAGAGAAGCAGTCGCTTATACAGCCGACAGCTTCAAAATTATCGTCGTGCAGTAGCTTCTCCACGAATACGTTCTCATTCCCAGAGAAGGAGGGATACAAAAGATTAAACTAATTTATTTTAATATTTAATTAAAAAAACGATCCTTTTCAGGACCACTATTTCAAATATTACGCAGAACAAATTATTTTTTATTGCATATTTTGAAATTGTAACTGCATGCCACACCAGCTGATCAAACTTGACGAACGAATGATGCACGAGACACATGTTCTATCAGCTGTCGTCTTATTTGCCGAGGCGCGCGCACGCTACAAGCTTATAAGTGCATGCAAATAAGCTTATTCAAATAGCAGTAAGAAGTTGGCACTCCATATAAAAAAGCATCAAATATTATTATATGATTCGATTGCGTGTAAAAAATGATTAATAAAAATGCAAAGTAAATGTTTACGAGTGTTTTCGTTTTTTAGATAATAAAAAAAAAAGTTCGGGTGCTAGAAAAATTAAAAGTTTTAATTTTATTATAAAAAAATTGATAATGAGACAATTGTTTTAATGGTAATCGATAGTTTCCAACACGCGCAAACAGCACCCGTAATTAGTTTTGCAATAGACCTAATATTTATATAATTATCAAATCGGTACTTTTAAAGAGATATAGTCTCTTTTATCAGAGTCTAGACAACATGACTCAAGAAATAATATCCCTCTCTGCGTGGACAGTATTAAAGAGTCGGTAACAAGAGGAATATTATTTCTTTAGTCAAGAACCGCAGTGTCCAACTCTCGATTCACGCGCATGCGCATGATCAAATACGTGAGTACGAGTCAGTGCGTGACTGACAGTTTGACTTTTTTTATTGCATAAATAATTAGCCCATAATAAAACTAATTGCGGGTGCTCTTTGCGCGTGTTGAAAACCATCAATTACCATTGAAACAATTGTCGCATTATCAATTTTTCTATGATAAAATCAAAACTTTTAATTTTTCTAGCATCCGAACGTTTTTTTTTTTTTATTATCTAAAATACGAAAATACGCGAAAACGTCTACTTTACATTTTTATTAATCATTTTTTACGCGCAATCGAATCATATAATAATATTTGATGATTTCTTATATGGAGTGCCAAAGAGCGTGGATAAGGAGAACACAATACAAATATTCTGGAGTTCTTAGAATTAATAGCGATAAGGCTTCTATACGAACATCGGAATAAAGAAGAGAGGCAACAATTCAGCACGCTACAGCCGAAATGCACTTGAGATAAAAAATCGTCACGTCACCAATCTCTCCGCAAGGTAACCTCTTGTAGGCTTTCGGCTGCTGCGACAGAGCCAAGTTCGCTCAGCTCTTATACACTATAACATGCTCCTACGCAATCTTCGAAAAGAACGCGCTATACTAGTATGGCGCGGTGCGGTGAGTCATTGATTCCCGTACGAGCCGTTGTCATCCGCGTATACATTAACATTATAATTAATTACCTCTTAATTGTTTGTTTTCATTATTTGTTTACATAAACATACTATTAAAAAACAATTAAACATGCGTTAATTACAATGTTTATGAAAACAACGATAACATGTGTATTTAATTTTTTGTTTAATTGCTTCTTAATTACTTATTTGATTGTTTGTGTATGTTTGTTTACATAAACAAACCATTAAAAATCAATTAAACATACATTAATTACCTTGTTTATGTGAACAATGTCAACAGGGGCCAGCGCCGGGACGATGACTTATCGTCGTCTGGCGATAGTGGTATCTATACCACAACCTTCATTGTTCTAGGAGTAAGAATATTGTTAGGTTTCAGGTACTTTTTTTTAAGTGAAGGCGTATGTTTCACACAGATACACTGAAAAAAATATTATCTGAGCACAGCAATACAAAGTTCGGGCAAAGGATAAGGTCACTGCAGCAATTCGTAGTGCAGCAGCTCTCGAATGAAAAGATCTCGGAGCTATACGAAATATCTGTCAACATTCGTATAATTATACCTTAAATTAACTAACCAAATTTACAATTAATCATAAATAATTAATTAGGCTTTTAAAAGATTTCAATTCAATTTGTCTACAATAAAGATAACAAATATTTATAATGTCCGACTTAATGTACAATCTTTATCGTTTCAAAGTTTAAATACTGTAAAACAATATTGCAATCTGAAATGTCAATATAAGAAGGGGTTGCTAAAGAAACGCTTATAGGTCTAGCACCGATGAACTTAAACGATTTGAATATAGTAATACTGTTAATATTTACCTCATACGTGTTATCCGGTTTAATAATGAGAGTATATAAATGAGTATATATATCATCTTTACAACGAATATCTTTATTAATTAAAAGATTTTTGCCTTTGTAGTTGAAAATTACATGAACCTTTTTTGTCCCTGGTCCACAAATATCGGGTCCTAAAAATCATTTAAATATGATTTAACTGTAACAAAATTAGTAAATATGAACAAAAATTAATACAAAATTAAAGTGATTAATACAAAATTAATGCATAGAACATATGTATTTTTCACCTAGTTAAAGCCTAAAAAATTAATTTATGTGACAGGTTAGCTATTCCAAATATACATTTTAAAAAACAATGAAGAATAAATGTTTGTTACCCTCCTGAGTCCTGGAATTTTTCATTAGAGATTAGAGATTAAGATAGTGAAATATGCCTTCGTTAGATTTTTCTTTTACAACTGCAGTATCAAAATTGTTATCAAAAACCGCTGCTAACTGCTTTAGCAAAATACTTTCTTAAAGAGAATAGTTAAATTACATCAAATAATTTTTTTAAATGTATATTTTAATATAAAATTGTATTTTTTCTGCATATTTGATTTTGCATAAATACATTATTCAAAAGTATAAGGCCGACTCTTTGTCAAATCGAGAGGTCAAAAAATGAATCTTCTTAAAACTCCAAAAATGTTCTACTACTTACTTTGGAAACCCCTGAATTTTTTCATATTTTTAGACCCATAGTTTCGGACATATCAGAGGTCAAAAATTGAATTTTCACAATTTTTTACATTTTTCTTGCAATTTCAATTGATAATAACTCATTGAAGGTTTTATATAAATTAACATTTTTTTTAGAAAAGTTGGGAAATTTTCTCACTAAAAAGAAGGACCAATCATTAATATTTTATATTTCATGCGAGTGTCCTAATATTTCTTTTAAAACATTAAATTGAGAGAAAAAAAAGTGCGATCAGGCTTACGACTACCAAAAAATCCCTGAAAGTAAGTTATTTTATGTTCAAAATGCCCCTGCCTCCACCTTAATGATTAAGGACTTTGTTTTTTTTTTTTTTTTTTTTTTTTAATTGAAATCTGATTGTTTATATGAAAAAAAGCCATTTTTTGCTATTGCGACGCAGCTATACCTTAAGAGATAGCCATAATCTATTTACTAATTAAACGTTGAGTGATTTTAATTGAATCTAGCAATTTTTAGTATATATTTACATAATTCAAGTTACCCATTGCTTATTTATATTCACAAAATAAAAAATTTGCCCTGGATCCGCATATAATCACATAATGAACTTATTTTTATATTTATTTTATTATAACTTTCTTATTCCACTTTTTTCAGTTTGACTATTTACCCTTTTTTATATGAAATTTATTCATTTTCACCTATAATATGATCCATATTATATGTATATAAAAGCACATGCACAAGTGTCACAGGTTTATTAGTCATGAAATTTAAGAATAATAACATCCCATGTGACAAATGCACAATATTTATTTCATTCCCACTATTTGCAACAGTTGTTGAACTTTTTCATATAGAATAATGTTTAAACCATTACCAAATAATCAGAAGTATCTGATTTTCTCATGAGCACATAGAAAAATATCACAAAATCAGAAATAATGCAGTATTTTGTAATTTGACGTGAGCTACGTTGAGAGATCTCATCACTACTCTCTACACAACACTAAATTTTCTTATTAATAATATGCTTTATTAAACCTTTCGATTATTAGTATACACCACGCCTTCTGGCGTTCATGGTTTACCAATACAAAAATACAAAAAACCCGACATTGCGTGCGCTGAGTAGTGGTTAAATGCGTTTATTATTATTTCAATTTTTTCTTTGTTTCTCTTCTTTCTTCTTTCTTCTTAGTCTCTTTTCTCCTTTTCCAGCTTTCTTTTTGTGTCTCTTGGACCCTTCCCTCCCTTTTCTTCCTCTCTTTCCTTCTTATTCATCCTTTTCCTTCCAGTACCTTCTATTCTCCTCCGGTAATTCTCCCTCCTCCCTTTCTCTCCAGCCATTCTCCTTTATCACTATCCTCGCATCTTTGTATCCCACTCTTCTGGCCATCTCATTCATACTTTCATATACCTTCGCTCTCGCTCTTCTTTCTGCTAAAGATTTCCACTCCTCGATTCTCACCCCCTCCTCCTCCTCTTCCATTTCCTCCTAGCTTCCCATATCTTCGTCTTTGTATCTTCTCCCTCGCACCACACCTTGTACACTTACGAGTCTTTCGTCCTCTCCACCTGTACGTCCATCTCCTCTCCTATCTTTCCATGTATCCATTCTGTGACTCCTAAACTTTCTTTCCAGTTTTTCCCTTTCCTCACCATTAATACCTTACTGCGGTGTCTCTCAATTACATTCTCTCCGACTCTCTTTGCCTCTCCTGAAGTTGCTCGCACCGGGGCTCGCTCACCTCACCTCACTTCTCACTCTTTTCCCCCCCCCTTACTTTCTTTTCTTTCCCTCCTCGCTAGGATCCTCGCTCCTCCAGTCCTTCTCCCAATCATTCCAATCACTCTCTGTTCCTCTCCTTGTTTCCTCTCCTTCGTTGCTCATTGACCTCTTGACTCTCTCCTCTCGCCTTCTACCGGCGACTCTTTCTCTTCTCTATCCTGTCTTTACCTGTGGCTCTGTTGTCTAACACCTGCGATTCTCCTTTCCTGTTTCTCGCCTAAATATTTGATGATCTGACCCTTATTCCCATTGCCATTGCCCTACTGGGAGTAACTTCATCTCCCTTCATGCCTCGCCGTCCTTTCTTATCCATTTCCTCACTTTCTTGCTTTCCCTATTCAGTTTTCACTATATTGTAGAATCACCCTTAGGTCCTCGCACTATTTCAGCCCTCTACTTCGGGTTTGTCACAACCAGTGTGGCTGCACCTTTAGGCCTCCTCGCCCGCTCTATCTTCTGTATGTTCCGTGCCTACCGCTCCCCACTTAACCTCCCAAATACTGGACTTTTCCGCACCTTTTCCTACTTCGCGCCCTAATCCACGCGATCTCCCTTCTGTAACTTTTTATCTCCTTGAGAGTTGTCTCCTGATTCTCTATTCCTACCTTTTTCACTTAGCTTATTACCTTCAATAACTTTCGCGATCACCACTAAACTCGCGTCTACGCAATTTCGTCCATTTCTTCTATTTTCCTAAATTTTCTTATTTATATATAGAATATAATTACTATGCACATTATTTATTCACACACAGATTCACTGGACTCATTAACGCACTATAGTTATAAATAATATTCACTTTATAAAAATAATTTTTATATTACTCTTCATAAAATATTTAATTTATTATTTCATATTATTAATTTAAATTAAATTATGAAATACAGAATAACCTGCTAACAAGAATTAAAAAAAATAGTGTTTCCTCATTTTAAATTTTAATATGATTTATATGAAATGTATTTATTTTAACTTATAATATGATCCATATTATACTTTCATAAGAGCACGACTACAAGTTTCACAAGAGAAGTCATGAAATTTTCCAAAAATATCAACTCATGCCACAAATCCACGATATTTATTTCATTTCCACTAATTTGCATTACTTGTCGAATTTTTCACGTATAATTAATTGTTTAAAACGCTACAAAATGATCAAAAGTATCTGATTTTCTTAAGAATGCATAGAAAAATATTACGCAATAAGAGAACACTAAGAACACTAAGTGGAAGAAGAGTCACTCAGCGACCATCGATATGTCTGCTTCTAGTTAAACAGCCGAAAACGCGATGCCCCGCAAGACAAACCCACAGGATGGGCTGTCAAGAAATTAGACCGGGACGCCTTTGCAGAATGCATCTCGGGGACAACAGGACTGTACAAGACTGGGACGACGGACGACCTGACGCGACGTTACACAACTGAAATAAGCCGAGCGTGCGATGCATCCATGCCCCGAAGAAGACAGCACAAGAATCAAAAGCCTGCTTTCTGGTGGAATTCAGAAATCTCAGAACTGAGGAGCAGCTGTAAGAAACAACGAAGGAAAGCTCAAAGAGCGCGGAAAAGAAAACGCCCCGAACAAGAAGAGGGAGAGGATAGGTACAAGGACACCATAAAGTCGCCCCGAAACGCTATAAAGCAAAGTATGAGGCAATGCTGGAAAGCTCTGTGCGCCGATGTCGATCCAGACCCATGGGGCACACCCTATCGCCTAGTGATACGGAAATGCCAGACGAGTCGAGGATCGGTCGCACCAACAGATGTATCGACTGTACTCAAAATCGTAGAAGCGCTCTTTCCAAAAGGAGCTCCCAGAGAGAGCTACCCGAGCGATGTACCACTAGAGGTACCTCTGTTCCAGATAAGCGAAGATTGCAAAGAGGCTGGACTCCGGTAAGGCCCCGGGACACGATGGGATCCCCAACGAAGTTCTGCGAGCGGCCATTCGAGAAAAACCTCAACTAATCCTGGACTTATTCAACACGTGTTTGGAAAGGTCATTTTCCGAAGCAATGGAAACGCCAAAAACTGGTCCACATACCGAAGGGTAAAAACAAGGATCCCAAGGCACCATCCTCTTGGAGACCGTTATGCATGCTTGACTCTATGGGCAAACTATATGAGAGAATGATTCTCAACCGCCTGCAGATCGAATTAGACGGCTCGGAGAATGAAGGGCTGTCGGAGATGCAATACGGATTCCGTGCAGGTCAGAGCACTTTGCACGCAGTGCAGGAAGTGCAGAAAA
Source organism: Torymus aiolomorphi (assembly GCA_036365515.1). Lineage (NCBI taxonomy): Eukaryota > Metazoa > Arthropoda > Insecta > Hymenoptera > Torymidae > Torymus > Torymus aiolomorphi. The sequence continues at coordinate 184,683,295 of CM070874.1, forward strand.
AAGTAGACAAAGCATTCTCCATGAAACCGCAACCGGAAGGCTTCTGTGCCCTGGTAACACTCGATGTTAAAAACGCCTTTAATACGGCCAACTGGAAACATATATATCAAGCCCTTAACAGAAGACTCCCTGAATATCTAATGAGGGTGGCTAGCTGCTACTTAGAGGACAGAACGCTGATGGTGAAAACGGACGATGGCACCACAGAAGTCGCGATCACGGGAGGAGTCGCTCAAGGATCTGTAGGTGGCCCAACGATATGGAACATACATTACGACGGGCTGCTGCGGCCCAAACTACCTAAGGACGTGGTTTTAGTAGGATATGCGGATGATTTGGCCATGGTGGCAGTAGCCGCAACTATACAAGAACTAGAGTGGAAATGCAACGAGTCACTAGAAATAGTCAGCCGCTGGATGAAAGCACACGGACTCGAACTAGCCCAGGAGAAGAACGAGGCTCTTCTCGTAACAAAGAGAAAAAGTTCGAGTACCCCAAACTAGAACTAGATGGCCACACGATACAGTTTCAGGATAGCATCCGGTACCTGGGCTTATGGATCGACAGGCACTGGAACTTCAAAGACCACATCAGGCGAACACCGACAAAAGCAGGGAATGTAGGTACAGCGCTACAGCAGCTGATGCCCAATGTGGGAGGACCTAAACAAGGCAGCCGAGCTCTTCTGGCGACTGTGGTGCACTCGGTGCTACTCTACGGCTCGCCTCTGTGGGGTACCCTGCGCACAACAGCGCAGTCATGAAGAATATGGATCATGTGCAGCGACGAATAGCACTTCGAATTATTAGCGGATATCGTACCATATCACTGGGCGCAACCTTGCTGCTCGCAGGAATAGCCCCGATATGGCTACTCGCTAAGGAAAGAGGCAACGTGTGGGAGAGGCAGCAATGAGAGGATGAGACAGTCACACTACTGGACATTAAGAGGGAGGCCACGCAGCCCTACTGCAAGAGTGGCAAGGTGAATGGAGCGCTTATCCTAAATGCCGGTGGACACAGGCTTATTAGGGGTGTCAAAGAGTGGACGACCCGAGAACACGGAAGACTCGATTACTGGGTCACGCAGGCACTCAGTGGACATGGGTGCTTCGGTGCTTACTTGTTTAAGTATAAAAGGCGAAGCGATCCAAGCTGCCCGGACTGTGGCGCCGAATGGCACGACGCGGAACAGGCGTTCTTCCACTGCAGATTCTACATGGAGGAGCGGGTCCAACTACAACAGAGTATTGGCGCACTCTTAGAGCCAGAGACACTGGTCGAAGTCATGCTACGTGGACCGGAATCTTGGGAGAAGAGTGCATGCTACTTCAGGCACGTAATCACAAAGAAGTGAAAACCAGAATAGGAGACACAGCGAATGAGGAATCACGGACCCTTGTACTAGAGGGAAGGAAAGGACGACGCGCGATGAGATGGGTCTGTGCGTGTGTGTGTGTGAGTGAGTGTGCTCGCGTGTGTGTGTGTGTGTGTGTGTGTGTGAATGTGCGCGTGCTGAAAAAGAAGATGGAGGCGCCCTGAAAGAAGAGCATCGAAATGCGGATAAACTGTCGAGCCTGAACACCTAATCCCTTGGCCGCGAGGGTCCAGCGGATCAGAACGGGCCCCACTGAAGGAATGCTCATGCGGTGCCGGTGGGGTTCCGGTGTCGTAGGGCCACTGGCTGGGGAGCTTGCTCCCCCGCGCCCACTAAAAAAAAAAACATACATACATGTATACATACTCACGTACTTATATGTGCATATAGATATTATTTGGGCGAATTTCGCTATACAATTAAGTACTGTTAATTAATAACAACGTAATTAATTAATAAATTATTTTAACAAGTATCAATAGTTGAACAAAATTTTCTTTTCTCTTTTATTAAGTTTCTCGAATAATTAAATAATAAATTATATAAGTATAAAATTATTTGGCAACAATTTAATTATTTAAATAATTAAAAAATTTTTTCTCAAAATATTTTCTGAAAATTTTATTTAATTAAGTTCTGTATGCAGAAACAAGAATCATACATACACTTAATTTTTCCACCAATTAATAAAATAATTTATTTAAATATTCGGAAATATTATTTTGACTCTATATTCAACTTTTAAAATTTTAAGTTAACCCGAATAGCGTCTCAAGACTTCGCGCGTACACCTCGCGCATATAACTCAATACAAAGATAATCGAGCAAAGCGTCAGGTGATCACGCGTAAGCATAAGTCGTATAGTGCGCAGTGAAGTCACCTATTAGTTAGCAAGGATAGCGACTTACACGCACTGATGTTAACGACTGAATGATTGAATTGTTAGACAATTTATATAATTAATAATTATTTTAAAAAACAACTAATTTAATAAACACAAACAAATTTGTCGAACGAGCAAATAATATTCGAATTAAATTTTGACTCAGCAGAAAACTAACTTTGTAGAGATTTAGACAAATTAACAGTTCAATCACCACAGTAAACAGCATAAACTGTGATTTAGCGCGACTAAAGGTCCATTCGCCCTTTACAAAAATTACATAAGCGAGTTTAAGCGCATTATCGCTGATTGCGAAAATTCAGCGGCCTTCGTAAATTTTGAGGAAGATCTTTTTTTAAACCTTTGCACTTCATTCAGAATTCAATTTTTCTCTTCGGTTTTCAATTTATAGTGATTGGCTGAGAAATTCGAACGGTATTTATTTAAGTAACAAATTAATAAAACTTTTTTTCTTTGTATTGGAGTATTAAGTCTCCGACAAAAATTTTAAAAAACGTATTTTAGAATTTTCAGCGAGTAGCGCAATACTCTTCCAGCAAAGTTCTTTTGCGACACACTTTTTTTTTCTTTTCTTTTCCTCGTAAACGATTAGCAAGAGACAACTGGAAGAGATATAATTCAGCAATTGAGAGTGCAAATCGAATAAAATAAGTGAAATGCTAATTATTTAGCGAGACAAACGCTGAAAATCACTAAAAGCAATTTTCTTCGCATTTTTTTAAACGTACGATTTCCTCCGCGTAACGCTATTTAATTTGTAAATAATTACACAGTGCGGTAACCAATTAATAGAGATATTTATCTATTTATTTATTTTTTTTTGTGTTTTATTACTTTGTTTTGTACATTAAGTAAATCATAAAGCGAAAAATGTCTGAGTTAGACGAAGTTACCTTCGACGAAACCATAGGCCTATAGATCCAAGGATGGATCGTGAATATAGAAAGCTCACAAATGGACGCAGCTCTAAGCGAACTAGAGCTGATCGCGGGCGGAACGCCTTCTGCAAAATCAGATAGGTTATACAGGCAACTACGCGGTGACTACATCAAGGCCGATTTCGTGCACACATCGGATCAAGAAGATGAGACAGAAGCAATCACGAGGCGCGACAGAAAACTGGGCGAATTCATCAATAGAGTAACGTTCAGCGAACGTACGATGAACGAGATTATCGCAAAGAAAAATGCGACAGGGCGCTTGCTTAGCGCACAAGCGCGCTATTCGTCATCGCCAAACAACATAACAGAGACAAACCTTCAAAACCAGGGCATGTCTCTGACCGGTGCGGCGAACGCAACCGATTTGCCAGTGTCAAGCGAACAACGGCAAGGCGCCGAGCAATGGCAGAGAGAAGGCGTGATAGCGCTCGCGCCAAACGAGTAAATAAGAGAGGACATAATACTAGGCAAGGCCATCGCAAACGGTGAGTTCCCATCACCAGTAACCACAATATCAGGCGGGTGGTATGGGACGACGACGACAGTAACGTCAACAACCACCGCAGCGAATACGCAAAACACCAATACAGCACATAGCGCCACTTGATCAGTATTTACAACAAGAGTAAACCACCGCCTGGATGACTTCGTAAAGTGGACCTTCACCGACGGTTATACCTACGAAGTACCGAGAGTAGCAGCCATGCAGATGGTGCAAACGCAAGCCTTAACACATGAGTATCGCAAAGAAATATCGGAGTTACAAATTCAGACGAGCCAACTCATATCGAGCACGCGAACGCATTTAAATATGGAAAATAGCGCAGCTCCTCATAAACAGAGAACGGTGAACTTCAGGGACACGTTTTCAAAGCAATACCCGCAAGAGGCAAACTCGAAAGCTAACGAGAAAAGCGCAGCGCTAAACGCAAATAGGCAGCGCGAAACTACACTAAATGATGAGCCCACACCTTATAGGCCTCAGCGTGTACTCGCCTAGACGCAAGCTCCTTTGCAGCCTCAAACCAATCTTCCCGGATGGCGAGAGCCTGGGGGAAGGGGGAACCAACCCAGTCTATCGCAAAGCAGATACTCGGCTGGAACCAGCATGCTCGTTGGAGCGTGTAATTTACGGTTGGAGGGTGTTGACCCTTCGACAGTAAATATCGGACGAACAGTTAGGCAATGGAAACTGCAGTTCTCAGGCGCAGAGGGTAGCAATATCGAAGAGTTCGTAAAACGCGTCAGCGAGTGCAGAGCGCTAGCGCCATACATCACTGAAGAAGATCTGCTAAATGCCATGACAGAACTTACGTCTGGCGTAGCGTGCCACTGGTGCCGCCAAGAGCACCAAAAATAGCAATCGTGGCAAGATTTCTGCAAAGACGCACATAGCTGCTATGGAGTCGACAAAAGATTCCAGCGACGATTGCGTAAAGAAGCGGAATCGCGTACGCAAGGCAGAGATTAGCCAGTGCGCGACTATATCGTTTGCTTACGAGCTATTCAGGGCAAATTCGACAGAACGACCAAGGAGAGGCAACTAGAACTTCTCTATGACAATATGCTTTCGCGACTGCAGTTTAAAGTCAGACAACAAGAAGTCACGAACATCAATAAGCTCACTGAACTAGCGCGAGAAGTAGAAGCACAGCTGGAGGTTGAGCGAAATTTCAAAGAGCCGCCAAACCCAAAATCGTGCATAATGCCAGAGGTAGCCTCGCAATAAGAGCAGCTTAGCTGCCATAGCGAAGAGCGCTAACCCGCATGATAAAGGGCCTGGTTCCAAAACGTATGCGCGCTGCTGGGGGTGTAGCTGGCCAGACTACATCAAAGGCGATTGCCTCGAGTGTTTGGGAAACGACAAGCGGAATGACTAGACATGACCTCTGTCGTTCCCCCACCTGATCGAGAGGCCGCCGCGAACAGCAACGTCCCGCTAGCGTCGACTGAATCAACCACGGAGAAGCCGGAGGGAAGCACAAACGCTCCCCCTTCGGAGGTATATACCCCGTGGTATCTGACTGTTGGAGTAGGTGAATCTCGCGTGCGCGCTCTGTGCGACTCAGGCGCCACACGCACAGCCCTTGGCTGGGTCGGCCTTCAAATCGCTTCCGAGTGCGGCAAAACTATTACGCCTCACAAAGGGCGAGGCGCACGACTTGCTGATGGCAAGAATGTCCCATTCCCGGCCACGTCAAGTTACCCGACAGGCGACTCTCAGTATAGATGGCGGAAAGGAGCGAATACTGCTACAATTATCCTCGTCGGATGAGGATGGAGCAGGGGAGATCCACCTCAACTCCGTCGGTCTCGATGACGTGGATGAAGCCCAGACAGAGCTAATTCAAGCTCTACTAGAGCGACTGCTCGCCGCGAGCGACGCACCTCTGGGATGCACTAAATGGGCCGAGCATAATATCGAGATTATCAGCTCTCGATCCATTCAACAAAAATATTACCCTGTCTCCAGAATGCTGGAAGAGGAAATCCATGAGAACGTACGCCAAATGCTCGAAACTGTGATTGTAGTAAAATCCAACAGCGAGTGGTCGACCCCAGTAGTGATGCACCGAAAGTCGAATGGGAAATATCGTTTCTGTATCGACTTCCGGAAGTTAAACGCTATCACGAAAGCGTGCGCGTACCCGCTACCTCAGATGGATGCGATACTGCGCAAGTTGCAAAATGCGAGATATATCTCGACTCTCAACTTGAGGTTCGCTTACTATCAAATTTCTATGCGAAAGGAAGTACAAAAACTCGCCGCTTTTACGGTGCCTACATGGGCCTCTTCGAGTTTACTCGAATGCCATATGCTACACTCCGAAATGAGCCGTGCGTTCTCGCTAACCCAGGGAACCCTGCGGTCGTCGCTACAGCGTGCCAGCACCAAGGAAGCGTGCGAGCCCACGAGCAATCCGTCCGAAACACCGGCGACGTCGTCACTGTAAGTGCCTTCTCGATCACGCCTCTCTCTCTCTCTCTCTCTCTCTCTCTCTCTCTCTCTCTCTCTCTCTTTCAAATCATGTCTTTTCAAATCATGTCTTCATCAACATCTCTTCAATTCCGATGCGTAAAACGCACAAAAACTATGCCCCATCTATGTCATGATCATTCCATCCATCGTCATGCTTTTGCTTTTTATTTTGCGCTCTATTTTTATTTTTTGCGCTCTATTTTTTTAGTCTTATTTTTTTTTATTTTTAATTTTTTGCAGTTTCAGTATACTTTGCGTAACCACTCACTATTTGTAATATTCGTAATATTTCGCTATTTGTAATAACTCTTTGTAACAACACTCTTTGTAATAACGCTAATTGTAAATCTTGTCTCTATTGTTCAACACAATGAACAGCAATAAACATTATCTAATCTAATCTAATCTCTCTCTCTCTCTCTCTCTCTCTCTCTCTCTCTCTCTCTCTCTCTCTCTCTCTCTCTCTCTCTCTCTCTCTCTCTCTCTCTCTCTTTTTTTTTGGCGGTAAGTGTAGACGGGTTCTGCTTGAGCTCTCGCATTATTCAGCATCACTAATAAAGTTTTTACTCCTCGGAGTCAAATCATTGCAGGAAAAGGAGCCCCAGGCGGCACTCAAGCTCCCAGCCCAAAAACTGGAGGCATCGCGCTCCAGTTTTATGTGTCGGGGACCTTTTCCTCTACACGCAGACGCCCTAACCTCAACACGTCAAGCACTCGGCACACGCAACACACTCAATCACTCAATTTACACAACTGCAGCTCACAGCATCGTCAGCTTCGCACCTTTTTGGCACCGCTTCATCACACTGCGACGGCACCCGCCTCTGTGCCGCTGCACTGCCGCAACCTATAGGCTGCATTACGCGCAGTGCACCGGTCGCTGTCCGGTCAGCTTATTGGCTTGCTGCCTCACTATCTGCTGTGTTGTCCCGCTACCTGCATTTAATCAGCTGAGAGGACGTGACCAGCTGTGTGCGCCATCATATGCTGCCTTGCTCACCACTTTCATCAGCTGTTTTATGCCCATAGGCATTCTTCTTTTTTGCGTGAGTCAGCGTTTTGCCTGTCATCCTGCGCAACACACCTCGCGCAGTGCAAGTGCGAGCGCGAGTGTGAGCTTGATCATTTACCCGCGATCTACCTTGCCGGCCACTGCTACTTAACTTGTTTTAATTTTAATTGCTTTTAATTTGTTTGACCTGCGTTTTCTTTTTAATTTAATTTTATTATACTAAAGTAGCTGAAACTGCCATTTTTACTAATTGTACAATTTTTAATTTTCTTTTATTTATTTTTCTTTCGATTTTTATATATATTGCATAGCGTTTCTGATCTTTCTAATTAACTAATTTTTAATAATTATCTGGCCGCTCACTCTTTCATTTACAAAAATTTCATTTTTTTTTTCTATTTAATAACCACCATCTCTGCCGATCTATAGTTTTTAACTGAATAGATTATACGTTTGATATTTTATTAAGTCTGACTGCTTGCGTTTTATACTACTGTGTAAACGGGTGTAAAAGGCCCCTGCTTTGCCGGCTTGTCTGACCTAGTTAAGGTCTTGATCACTACTTTCATAGATCATAAGCAGCAGGCTATTTTTAACACTTTTTAATGCTGTTTTCTTGTTTTTCTTGTTTTTTTCTTGTTTTTATTCATAACTGTGTGTCTGTTAAACTGCAGCGGCCTTTTATACCAGTGATTATTAAAAAATTTTTTTTTTTTTTATTTTTAATTTATTTATTTATTTATTTATTTATTTATTTTATTTATTTATTTATTTATTTTTTTGTAATTTTTGCACTTATATTCATCATTGTATCTTGCATCTCGCCTTCATAAACTGACACTACGTCGTGCATTTCATTTTTTATTTTCCATTTTTCACGTTTCAGCTCATTTGTCATTTTTAACTTTCGTGTTGTAGATTCTAGTTTTTTATCTCTCATTACTCATAACATACATCTTTCGTGCGCTCGATACACAAAACAAAATGGACATTATTTGTCGTGGCTCCAGCAAAAGTATAAAAACGAAATGTATTACATGTGAACACTGCAATAGCAACTTCCATCCTAATTGCACGACTTTCAAGCAGGTTCACAACAAAGCAAACAAGCTTATTAGTGCCTGTCGAGCTTGCATTTCTGCGGCAAATACTAATACTAATAAGCAGAGAGATGAGACACTCAATGGGAGCAATAGTGCACCGTCAATTGACCCTTTACAACAGATCCTTCAAAAACTTACCAGGCTAGAAAACCTTGAAGGCAGTATGAACACGTTGAGCTCAACCATTGATGCCAGACTAGGGAATTTTCAACGGCGATCACAAACATCGAGGAGAGGCTATCATCTCTGGATGTGTTACCAAGTCTTGTAACGCGTTTATCGGCTGCGGAAGAGGCCATTTCACATGTGCAGACTGAGCAGCTGAGCCTTCGTCAGCAGGTTGCTGCTCTTAGCACAGCTAAACAAGCTCCACCTGCTCTTGATGTTTCTGCTGCTAACCGTTTGAAGAAACTGGAGAATGATGTACAAAATCTTTGTACCCTACAACGCAGTGTTGCCAACGAGCTCGTAATTACAGGACTTCCAACAACAACAGAAACGTCGACCATGAAAGGCCTTGTATTTGCAGTGCTTAAAGTTCTCGATCCTGGTTTCCTGGAACGTGATATTATGCATGTACGCCGAATGCATAGCAAAACAATAACTGAGCATGTACCATCCACTTCCTCCCCGGATGCTACTGCTGACACTCAGCTGTCTGACAGTCACACTCCTGCTAAAACTATCTCTGTACCGCTCATTGTACGCCTGTCATCGCCTGATCTGATGCTGAATCTCATTAATGCAAAAATAAAAATGGGAAAACTGCACTCGTCGCAGCTCAATGTCGAACTGCTTGAATTAGCCAAAATAACGACTCCCTTACCGTCCTCACTCATCAACATAAACGAGTTGCTTCCTGCAGACCTACATAGACTGCGTTTGCAGGCACGAACTGAGGCGAAAAAGAAAGGTTTCATTACTTATGTACGTAGTGGTCGTCTCTACATCAAGAAGAAAAAGAAGATCACGCAACTATCATTTCATCTACTGAAGAGCTCAATCATTTTTTAGCTTAGACTCATCTCATCATCACTATTCTTTCAATCATGTTAATCTCATCCCTACTCACCCTCCATCTTCATCCACATCAAGTTTTTCCGGGTCTCGGAACCACGGCCTCAGAGTATGCCACTTTAATGCAAACTCTATTCGAGCGCACATGGGAATGATCAATCACTATCTGTCTACTCACAACTTCTTCCATGTAATAGCTGTTACTGAGACCTGGCTTGATCCTGTAGGAGATTATAGCAATATTGTCTTCTTACATGACTACATTCTTTTTCGGCGCGATCGTAATAGGAACGGTGGTGGTGTTGCGCTCTTCATCCACAACTCTATTTCTGCCACTGTTCTCTGCTCATCAGATGGTGTCTGGACTGGTAAACCAGGCAAGCCAGAATATCTCTTCTGTGAAGTAACAGGCAATGGTCATCCGCCATTTTTCGTCGCTGTAGTCTATCGACCACCACACGCGCCTTTTCTTAGAGATACTGATTTTATAGACAAAATCACTACCTACATGCATGACTACAGCACTAAGATTATTCTTGGCGATTTTAATGCCGACCAGCTCTCCTTATCTGATGATGCGGTTTTCATTCGCAAGTTTATTGCAGAAAATGGACTCGACAATGTTCCGTACGGTGCGACTCACCACAAACTTACCTCCGACACCTGGCTTGATCTCTGCTTAATAGATGAACAAGACCGCATATTAGACTTCTCGAAGACTGAGTCACCATTCATCAACGGTCATGATCTTATCGCTGCTACACTTGCGCTTCAAACCCCCAAACCCTCATTAACATCATTCACCTATCGTGACTATAATGCCATTAGCGCTGAGTCTCTTATTGACTTTCTGAGAGGTTTGGATTGGTCTGTCGCTGAGTCGGCTCCCCTTCATGAATATGTCTCTGTCCTGCAATCCCACGTGGCTACAGCTATCAATAATCTCGCCCCGGTCAAAACTGTTACTCCTGGAAAAAACAGGCATCCATGGTTTATGCCACAACATCGTGTCTTAATCAAAGAGAGAGATCGCTTGTATAAGCGTTTTCGTAGGTCTCGTATAGAACATGATCTGTATTTATACCGAGAAGCTCGAGATTCAGCACATTCTTCAATTGAGGAAGCCAGAAATAACTATTACCATCATCGATTATCAACGCTGACTAATCCGAAGGATATCTGGCGTGAGCTTCAGCATTTAGGCATCACAGGACCGAAAAAATCAACTTCATCGTTGTTCTCCATCGACCAGCTCAATGCACATTTTAGAAGCGTTTCTTATGATCCGGCTACTCCTTCTGTTTCTGACTTTCTCAGTACCCTGACCCCATCAAACAACGCTGAGTGTTTCTCATTTAGGGAGTTCCAAATCTCTGATATATGTGATGCAGTAAATCACTTTAGTACACAAGCTAGAGGACCTGATGGTATTCCGCAGCGTATAATATTACTTGCACTACCTTTTCTTGCGCCTATCATCTATAAAGTTTTTAACCAAACTCTACGCGAAGCATGCTTTCCGCAACTATGTAAGAAATCTTCCGTAATTGCCCTGAACAAGGTGAATACCCCGAATAGCTTGAGTGATTTTCGCCCAATATCTCTCCTTTGTTTTCTCTCTAAAGCACTTGAGTGGTTGGTATACCAGCAAATGTCTTGTTACTTAGAATCTAGGCTTCTTCTCAATCCTCTTCAAACTGGTTTTCGATCTGGACACAGCACTCAAACAGCCCTACTGAAGCTCACTGACGATATTAGGCTTGGAATAAATAGGAAACGAGTCACTCTGCTTCTTCTATTTGACTTTAGTAAGGCTTTTGACTCTGTCTGTCACGTCAAGCTCCTACAGAAATTGCTCGAGCATGGTTTCTCTAAATCAGTAATCAATTGGATAGCGTCGTATTTGGTTGGTCGTCAGCAAGCGGTCGTTGACAACAAAGGCAACTTTTCATCGTTTCTGGAGCTGAATACCGGAGTACCTCAGGGCTCTGTGTTGGGGCCATTGCTCTTTGCCCTTTATGTTAACGATCTGACCCTATGTCTTGATCATGATGTTTCCCACATCATGTATGCTGATGACCTTCAGCTCTATATCAGCTGTCCTCTTGAGGAGCTCGACAATTTTTCTGCTAAGATGAGCTCAAATGCAGACCGCATCATGAGCTGGGCCACTCGCAATGCACTTCGGCTCAATGTCGGTAAGACGAAAGCCATGGTAATAGGTTCTCCTTGCTATATCAATTCTCTCCCCTCTGTAACCAGAAACTTCATCGATATTGGTTGCACCTCTGTCCTCTATGAATCTTCATTGCGCAATTTGGGTGTGGTGCTTGACTCTAAGCTCAACTGGAATGAGCATATTGCGCATATTTGCCGCCGAGTTCGTGCTCTTATGTACCGTCTCTATTATTTTAGAAAAAGCACCAACCTACGTCTGCGTAAGCACCTAATCCAAATGCTTCTTTTTCCGGTGATTGACTACTGCTGCGTTGTATACAACAATCTCTCGAAGGATGTCAACGACAGACTTCAGACACTTGTCAACTCAGGTATCCGTTACATCTATGGCTTGAAACGGAGGGAGCATATAACTCGCTACAGGCGTGAGCTTGGCTGGTTGACTACGACTGCACGTGCGAAGTATTTTGCTGCGAATTTACTACGCAAAATCTTCAATACAGCTACGCCGTCCTATCTACTGGCCTTTTTGATTTTGCAGTTGCTACTCGACCAGTCAGGGGTGAAATGAAGCCCTTAGATATTCGTAGCTTTAGTACCGTGACACTGAAAAACTCATTTCATATCAGTTCTGCATATCTCTGGAATTCATTACCATCAAACATCCGCAATATCATTTCTGTTCCCCATTTCAAATCATGTCTTCATCAACATCTCTTCAATTCCGATGCGTAAAACGCACAAAAACTATGCCCCATCTATGTCATGATCATTCCATCCATCGTCATGCTTTTGCTTTTTATTTTGCGCTCTATTTTTATTTTTTGCGCTCTATTTTTTAGTTTTATTTTTTTATTTTTAATTTTTTGCAGTTTCAGTATACTTTGCGTAACCACTCACTATTCGTAATATTCGTAATATTTCGCTATTTGTAATAACTCTTTGTAACAACACTCTTTGTAATAACGCTAATTGTAAATCTTGTCTCTATTGTTCAACACAATGAACAGCAATAAACATTATCTAATCTAATCTCTCTCTCTCTCTCTCTCTCTCTCTCTCTCTCTCTCTCTCTCTCTCTCTCTCTCTCTCTCTCTCTCTCTCTCTCTCTCTCTCGCACACCAAAAGCCCCGGCGGTTAACCTTCGTGGCCGCGCTCCTCCATACACTTGTTTTGTACCAATTCTAGATTCGCTCAATAAATCTAATTAGTATGACTACACTTGATTGAGTTCTTATTTACGCTCACCCCACACGTTCTCGCATAAAGAATCATATATTTGTATCGACTAGTCGGGAGCAAAGAGTTCGTTACAATAAATAAGAAAATTTAGTGTTGTGTAGAGAGTAGTGAGAAGATTTTTCAAAGCAGCTCACGACAAATTACAAAATACTGCATTATTTCTGATTGTATGATATTTTTCTATGTGCTCTTGAAAAAATCAGATACTTCTGATTATTTGATAATGGTTTAAACATTATTATATGTGAAAAAGTTCGACAACTATTGGGAATGAAAAAAATATTGTGCATTTGTGGCATGGAATGTTATTATTATTAAATTTCATGACTAATTAGCTTGTGACACTTGTGCATGTGCTTTTATGTACATGTAATATGGATCATATTATAGGTTAAAATGAATAAATTTCATATAAAAAAAGGGCAAATAGTCAAAATAAAAAAAGTGGAATAAGAAAGTTTAATAGAATAAATGTAAAAATAAGTTCATTATGTGATTATTTGCGTATCGAGGGCAAATTTTTTATTTTCTTAAAATAAATGAGCAATGGGTAACTTGAATTATGTAAATATATATTAAAAATTGCAAGATTCAATTAAAATCACTCAACGTTTAATTAGTAAATAGGCTATGGCCATCTCTTAAAGGTCTAGCAGCATCGTAATAGCAAAAAATGCCTTTTTTCAAAAAAAACCATCAGTTTTCAATTAAAAAAAAAAAAAAAAAGTCCTTAATCATTAAGGGAGAGGCAGGGCCATTTTGAACATAAAATAACCTACTTTGAGGAATTTTTTGGGGATCGAAAGCCTGATAGGACTTGTTTTTTTTTTCTCAATTTAATGTTTTAAAAGAAATATAGTGATACTCGCTTGAAATATAAAATATTAGCGCTTGGTCCTTCATTTTAGTGAGAAAATTTCCTAACTTTTAAAAAAAATTTGTTAATTTATATAAAACCTTCAATGAGTAATTATCAATTGAAATTGCAAGAAAAATGCAAAAAATCGTGAAAATTCAATTTTGGACCTCTGATATATCCAAAACTATGGGTCTAAAAAATCTGAAAAAATTCAGGGATATCCAAAATAAGTAGTAGAATATTTTCGGAGAGTTTTAAGAAGATTCATTTTTTGGCTTCTCGATTTGACAGACAGTTGCCCATATAAAAAATTTGATTTAAAAACATAAAAATAAAATCGTATTATTAAATTGAACATTAAGGTATCAACAGATGCGACATATTAATCAAGAAGGACAAATGAATTGATGTCAAAAACTAAAATAATGATGATTAAAAATAATGTATTTTATACAGTATAAATTTTCTTGAAATAAAAAAGAAATTAAATTTCAAATATAAATAATACTTTTGTTATAAAATATAATTAAATTACATCGTTGTTTGCGTGTGAGTATATGTTCAATAAATGAATTTATTGAAATAGGATTCGGTATGAAAGAAATATCTATGATAAGAAGGAAATGATCGTGTAGAAAGAAGGCTCCATCTCAGCGAAGAGCTTGAAAAGGACTCATTGCAGTTGAGCACGTCGAAAGGTGCTATCTCGCTGATATAAGAAATAAGAGATGGCACCTTCTTGCGCTCAGCTTATACACAGTAAAAATTTTTTTCGTAAAATTACCGCTCTGAGAATAGTAAACCGGAATAACCTACTGTGAAGGTAGTCTTTTTACAACAAAAATGTAAATTTACACTTTGAGTAGTAATTTGAGTAATTTGAGTAGTAATTTTGAGTAGTAATTCTTCTAGATCTCGACAATGAATGTTTTAGACAACAATCGCACTAGTAAAATTCATAGCATTAAGGCGAATTTACACTTTTATCGTTGAAATTACCACTGCAGTTGTAAATTTGCATTTAATTGGTTTTTTTTTTAATTGTATAATAATTATTATCATTTAAATAATTAAGAATCAATAATTTCAATTAATATAAATAAATTATTACAATTAAATGTATAAAATGAATTTATTCAAGTTTATTTTTATTACAAAAATACAAATAATTTATATAATAAATTATATATCTGATAACTTAAAAGATAAAGATGTAATAATAACTACTACTTAAATGTTTTTTTTAAGTAAATACAAGTAAAAAAACTGTTTTCTTACGTCAAATGATAATCACTAATGAATTTCTGTTGGATTAACCCCTTGCAACTTTCGAAAGAGTTTACTTTTTCAGTTACTGCCTGAGATCGGTTTCTTGTACTGTCACTGAAGACATACATAAATCTCATTTGACTGAATTCCAGGAAGCAAGGCACAACTTTAGACCACAAACGGTTAAAGACGTAGTAGGATGATAAAAGCATGAGAAAGGCGTCCAAAAAATGTTGAAATTTATTAACTAATTCACAGTCAATATACAAAGAAAAGCGTTCAGTTTGCTGTTCTGCAGCGACATCATTTTGTTGTGGTTCTAAAAAATTAATGAAAATTGAATAAATTGTTAATTAACAAAACAAATTTATACGTATGTACGTAATAATCACCTTCAATAATAATAGTTGGTTATGATTCTGCTAAAATTACCGTTTCGGGATCTGTGTTTGCCTAAAAAATATTTATTTATTAAGATTTTTTAACACGACGTGTATAAAGCTCAAGCTTTATACCAAATAGCACACGCTTTTTTATCTAAACGTGTGCGAAATTGAACTTTGAAAATAATATACTTACAGGTACTGTTAAGAATAAATTTTGATAGTTTTCTTTAAAGTGTTGGAAGATAACTTTAATTGCTGCAAAAATTCTTTCCTCATCTGTCATGACATTTGTCATATTTACAAAAATCCTTAAATGACAATATGCTACGAAAATGGGTATATTTTCAACAATTCGTTACTGGCCGAATCCATCTCAAATCAGACAGCCCGCGTATGCCTATTTCACCTATCATGTTGAAATAAAAATATTTATGTTCTACTCGAAAAAATATTTTACAGGTGTTTTTTTATTTTTTTGTTTCATCAAAATTTCATGCGTTCAGCGATGCCGAAAAATTCCGAGAAAATTCTTTCATTGAGAAAAAAAATTTTCAATGTGATTTTCAGACTGCTATTGTTTCAGCAGTTTTTCGAGCTTTTAAACGTGTAACACACAATTTCACTCAGTTTTGAGCCCTCTTTAACGGCCTTAATGTCATTTTCAAAAAAAATAAAAAATCCACGAGCTATGCACTTTTTACTGAAAAATTCATTTTTTAGGGAAGTGCCTTTTTCTCGAAAACCCCATGTTTTTTTTGCACAATTTTTGTTGTCGTGATAGAGGACGGTAATGCCTAGCTAGACGTATTTGTGAGATTCGGTACTTTTTCCCTGGGATAGCGATCACTAATGAGATAACACACAAACAAATTTTTCACGCCTAATGCTTATATATAGTCAATGATATTAGAGTCAATGTAAAGGTATTTGTCTTTGTGTGTATGTAATATACAGGTACACATAACTATGTATTTATTTGTTATTTGCGTCTTTTTGATTTTTTATTTTTATACCTTTTTTCATTTGTATACCTATTTTACTACCTTTGTTTTTCTGCTTCATTGTTCTTAATTCAGTAAGCGGACGATCAGCGGTCTTTGCTGTCAAACAATGTATTTTATCGTCACATGTTTTTTTAACCCATATATGAGTTTTTTTAATTCCAGGATACTTTGGAGTTGTAAGCCAATCAATATTTTTTTCTTTTCTGAATTGTTCTATTTCAGCATCTTGTAAATGTATTATTTTAATAGCATCAGTATATTTTTGAACATGTATTGCAAAATCATTTGCGTTTTGAATAGCTTCTTCAAGGGGCTCTCGAAGATTATGCGAAGTAGCATAATGCTTTATAAGTCCACCCACACCATCTACAGCTCCTTTGCCGTGCCCAGTAGCAGAGAACAACCATTTTATATCACACGGTGCTCGTTTTAGTTCATCTAATTGAAAGCGATTTTTAAAGTGACTCGCAGCGCCGTCTGATACGATGGTAATTTTTTTAATTGAATCACAACAATTTTCTTTCAAGAATTTTATAATTTTTTGTACTGCTAGCAAAGCATACGCTGAATCATGTTTTCGGTCATCACTTATAACTGCGAAACTTTGTGTCGAATCCCCTTGATAAGAGACTGCTGTGAAAATAGAAATTTGATCATTAACCCAATGATTTCCTTGAACAGCTTTATTATGAATCACAGCCCAGTTTTCAGCGAAGTCTATTTGAAGAACTAAATGATGTGAGTCTTTTTAGCACTTTCTCTTTCTGTTTTTATAGCTTTGCGTTGTATATTTTTTACATACATGTGAGTACTAACCCTCATGGTCCAAACCGAAAGTTCATCTTTAAAAGCAGAAATTGATAGTGTCTTTTTAATCAGGTTTCCATTATCCCACAAAGCATATGTAATTTCTTCTGTGCCTTCTACATCTTGCAGTTTTAAAACATGAAACGTAATTCCCTTAATCCTTGGACATAGTTTACATTCTTGTAAATAACATAAATCAGATGGCTCAGAACACATTGTTGCATTTATTATTTGTGACCGACTTTCATCCAACTCTGTGACGTTACTCCCTCTAAAATTAATTAAGCTCGTAAGAAATAAATCATAATTTGCGCAATAGATACAGAGACAAACTTCTTTGATGGGGCTAAGTAAGACATACTTTGGTCGCAAACTATAAAATTTCGATTTTCCAATTCTCAATTCTGGATAATCATTTTTAAATACTTTATACGTCTCTTTTAAACTTCGAGTAAGAAAACGCTTAACTTCTTTCTCTTTTTTATTGTTAACTTTAATTGTAACAACGTCACATTTATTAGGACTTTGTCTTGAACAATTAAAATCATCATTTAAATAATATTCCATAACAATTTTTTCCATGTTTTCATCAATCGGATGGCCTGAATATGCATCTGGTTCTGAATAAATTCCTTTTTCTTTAACAAGATTTCTCGATTTGTTGATCATATACATTGTTATTTCTGGAAATAAAGATAAAATTTCATGTTTTGTAAAGGATGAAGGTAGCAAAGTCAGAATTTTTATTTTTTCTGATACCGTAGAACACTTTTGCAAGGCTAGACCAAGATTTTGTATCCATTCTGTACAATGGCATACAGTTGATTCATTTGCTGTTATAGAAACGTCATAAACATTGTTCAACTTCACATCAAGGGTATTAGACAATGTTGAAAGTATTTTTTTTTTCTTCTTTGTTACGTAATTTTCAATTGATTTTTCATGTATAAGATTTTTTCTTTTAAGAGGCGATACAGAACCTAAGAAAGATGTACTTATTTCATTATTAAATTCTTCAATGCGTTCTGGAGTACTTGGTAAAAAATCTTCATCTCTATCAACTACGTTATCGGTAACTTCATTATCCGTTATAAATTCATTGTCAGTACTACTCACCAATTCTAAAGCACGATTGTAACAATGTTGACACAGATATGTAGAAGGTGTCAAAGGTAAATGAGGATAGAGGTGCTTCAATGGATGAGCAAGATTCTCAAGTTGTTTTAAACGTACGGAACTAGATTTGTAAATAATTTGTTTGTGTTTGTCTAAAAAGTCTGCACATTTGATTCTCTCTGTTGAGTAATATTGAGACATCGTAGTTGAGTTGATAAGGTGTAAATATGTAATAATTTTCCAAAAGATGATGGTTTTAAATAAGACGAGATGTGTGATATATAGCAGAAACCGAACTTTTCTTTGTAAATGTTAAGTCAAACCATATCCATCTAGCGGACAAATGTACTAGTACATATACTCCTATAAGTAGGCGCACGTACATGTATATTACATACGCACAAAGATAAATACCTTTACATTGACTCTAATATCATTGACTATATATAAGCGTTAAGCGTGAAAAATTTGTTTGTGTGTTATCTCATTAGTGATCGCTATCCCAGGGAAAAAGTACCGAATCTCACAAATACGTCTAGCTAGGCATTACCGTCCTCTATCACGACAACAAAAATTATGCAAAAAAAACATGGGGTTTTCGAGAAAAAGGCACTTCTCTAAAAAATGAATTTTTCAGTAAAAAGTGCATAGCTCGTGGATGTTTTATTTTTTTTTGAAAATGACATTAAGGCCGTTAAAGAGGGCTCAAAACTGAGTGAAATTATGTGTTACACGTTTAAAAGCTTGAAAAACTGCTGAAACAATAGCAGTCTGAAAATCACATTGAAAATTTTTTTTCTCAATGAAAGAATTTTCTCGGAATTTTTCGGTATCGCTGAACGCATGAAATTTTGATGAAACAAAAAAATAAAAAATCACGTGTAAAATATTTTTTCGAGTAGAACATAAATATTTTTATTTCAACATGATAGGTGAAATAGGCATACGCGGGCTGTCTGATTTAAGATGGATTCGGCCTACTGTATTATTTCAGGAGCACATCCTGCTAAGAGGATAAAATGCTGTGCCATATAATGCTTGGGAATCAAACACGGCCAACTAATTTTAATATCAACTATCGTTGGGGCTTCATTGATATTATTTAAATACATCCTCTGCATGGGAAAGGAATGCTTCATCAGTTTCAATACTTCATTGCGAGTCTCTTGTTGGTTCAGATAAAATTCTTCAAAGGTCAATAATGTCTGCCTGCATTCCTCAGCTATAACGTGAGTGACATTTTCATCGTATCCTGTAGGGACTGCCAACTTGGACATACCACTTGTAAAAGATTAACCAATTTTCAATCTTTTACATGAATCTTTAACATTTGATTTAAATTATCGAACTGTTGAAAAGGCCTATTTAAGTAGCTATTATGGTCTTTCATTTTAGATATAATTGTAGCTGTTCCTTTTCCTTGTAGTTTCCCATTGGATAATACGTCTGCAAATGTTCGACGATATTCCTTTACTAAAACCGTGACAACGTAGGCTATATGTATTGGAATCATGCAAGTTATTACCCTCATCTCATCAATAATACCATGTACTACCTTTGTCTCTGTGCGAAATTTTTTGCACCCTTCTTTTAACTTTAACAATAATTTCTTATCAAACTTGCTCCATGGTATTTGAACTTTCAACTACCCCCGACTCATTTGATATGATAAGGACCATAAAAGTAGGGTTAGTTAAAATCTGCTTGCCTCTAAAATAAGTCTGTAACAAAATAGTACATTTCGATACTAGTGCGAGGATTTGATTTTCCCCTCGTGTGACTGTTTGCACCCGAGCGAAGCGAGGGTGAAAAGGTCACACGAGGAGAAAATCAACTTCTCACACAAGTGTCGAACCGTATTTTTTGGCACGACGTGCGAGAAGTGAGATTTTTGCACGCATCGTTTAACGCAGCGTGCGAGAAATCGAACTTCTCGCACGGAGTTTCAAAAATAATTTAATTTTAATTGCATTCAAGAAATACTTTACAAACAGGACCTACTTGTAACTTATTAGAGACGGAAATCCCACATTATTCATAGAATTTTTATTTTAGTTTAAGAAATAATTTTTTAATTACTACTATTTATATGAGTACATGAAACCTCTAATAATAATTATATATAATATATTTCAAAATGTTTCAATCAAATTAAAAAGTTAATCATGAAATTAGTAAGATTTTTTCAAGATAATTTTACAAATAGGTATATTTGAGTATTATTAACGCCAGGCAGTTTGAAGACTGTAAACGTATATAGTGGCACCAAGATAAATAATAAATCAGGGGGAAGGGAGTTGACATATTAAAGATGTTGTAAAAATCAAATAAACATTAGTACATAAACTTGGCAAAATCTAACTCTAATAAAATATAAATCGGGAGCATCGAGTATCCTGCCTGACGATTATTTAACTGCTCCGAATTATTTTGCAATCAACCTAACCTTATCATTTTATATATAATGACTGTCTACTTCGTAGCTATATAATGATATACCTACCTTTCATTGAGTTCATGAAAACTAAATAATTTAGATCAACAACTATATTAACTGATTTTTCACTGTATACTGAGAGATAATAGCCGCATGCGGCGAGCTGCAAAGCACAAACGCTTGATTTTCAATATGGCTGGCGACGTGCGCATCGGGCGAGTTACATTTTACACGGCGGTTGTACTTTTACAACACCGATCGTCTTTCCGCCAGTGTCGAATTCGTGTAGAATTCCTACGCTGAAGGTAGTAAACCAAAATAACCAACCTTCAGAGTAGTCATTTTACAACCAGCGTTGTAAAATTGCTAAAATTTGTAATTTTACTGTTCTAAGAGGCGTAAATTTACCCTATTTTAGGTGGAAACTTGGTGTAATTTTACATTTTTGTAGTATATTTTCAAAAACATTTTTTACTGTGTATAGCACCTTCTCAAGCACTTCGCCAAGATGGAACCGTCATCCGCACTCAGCTGAGATAGGACCTTTACACGGGCTTCACTGAGATAGAACATTCTTCTTCCCACCCGACTAAATATACTACAATATGAAAAAAGATATAAAAAAATATCAAAAAATGTTTTATTTATTATTTTGAAAATAACGGAGAAAATAAAATTTTTATCACGATTTTTGCTTCCTCCTAATGGAAGCCTTGTAATAGTAAAATTTTAAGTTTCGTTAAATTGCTCTAGAAACACGAATAGAGGTGATAGAAGTTCGAATCACATGATTTTAGAAAATGTCTGTATGAATGTGTGTGGCGCGTGAGTGCGTACGTGCGTGCGTGCGTGCGTGTGTGTGTACGTATACCATTTTATCTGAGGATCTATTTGATCGATTTTAACCGGACAGGTCTCATTTTTCTGCTTTTTTTGTGTGAATGGGGGAAGGAAATCTTCTTTTTGATTCGCCAATGCGTTTTTGTTTTATTTCAAATTTTCGATTTTTGCAAAATTCATTTTTGCCTTTTTTTACTGATAACATTGAAATATTTGAATCGGACAGATAGCATTCGAAAGAGCATAAAAAACTATATTTCCAAAAAAAAAAATTACATTAGCTATTGCGGTTCTTTTGATATTAACAAAAACAATTTTTTTTTTTTAAAGCTTATAACTCCAAAAATAAGCGGTCAATTTTTTTGAAAAAACAATTACGATAATGCAGAATATAAATAGCTATAATCTGTAAAAATTTGAATCCATTCTGTCGAGTAGTTTTTGAGAAAAAAATGAAAAAATGAAAAAAATGCGGTTTGTCTGAAGTACGTTTACTTTAGTAAAATTTACTTAATCGCTTTGAAATTCATTGTAGAGGTAGATTTTGCATAGCTCTCGGCTTAGTTCTTTGGGCTAAATGATTGGTCAATAAATTTCAGAGATATTTGAGGTTAAAATTTTTTAACTTGTTTTTCAAATCGTAATTTCTCGAGAACGGTTCGATGAATCAGCTCCAAATTTATAGACAATTTCGTGTGTGATATAGATAATATATGTGATTTTCGTCAAGATTGTTCGATTACTTTTTGAGATATTTGATATTTAAAATTTTCGTATTTTGCAGTCATTTTCTTTGTCGCATGATAATAACAGAAAAAAAAAATGGTTTAATCATGATGAAATTTTGTGGAGATGTAGAGTTTATATATTTATCGTATAAGTCATTTAGGTAAAAGAATTGTCTCATAATTTTTAGAGATAAGATTTAAAATTAAAATTTTTTTACGTATTTTTCAAAATCGTAATTTCTCAATGACGACTTAATGTATCAGTTGGAAATTTATAGACTATTTTGTATGGAATATAGGCAATATCTATGTAAAATTTCATCCAGATTATATGGTTAGTTTTTGAGATATTCGATATTTAAAATTTTGGCATTTGTGGAAATGACTTTCTATGTCGCACAATAACTAGAGTAAAATTTTTAATTACTTTGAAATTTGATGGAGATGTAGATTTGATGGAGGTGTAGAGTTTGTATATTATTTATTACATGAGTTGTTAGAGTAAGAGAATTAATTTATAAATTTCAGAGATATTTGAGGTTAAAACTGTTAAAACTGTTTTAGCCCTCTTTTCAAATCGTAATTTTTCGGGAACGATTTTATGTATACGTTACTAGAAAATGGAAATGATGCGTGATACGACACTTAAGATGCGACTTTTTAAAAAAGGTAACAACGAACCAAAAAACTACTGGCAATATAGAAAATATACAGGAAAATATGTATATGAAATCTGAAAACGACGTACAACACTGATTCTGAGTACTGGAGCAAAACGTAAACAAACGATCGAGTTCGTTGGCTGCGTGATGGGTGCGCGATGTGTACCGACCCCCTTCCAGCCGTAAGAATTTTTCAGTTTTTCTTATTTTTTTGACTAAAGAAATAATCCACCCTTAACAAAACATTAGCTCTTATTGTAGTTTTATTTGCTCTATTCGGCTCTACCTTCAGTTTTTTTGATTGTTAGGAAATGCTACCGTTAACGTGAAAAAATGATAATTACACATCCTAGCTTTTTATTACTAATTTTTTAGGAGCATATATTATTGCAAGATAGCTCTGGATGGAGCAAATAAAAATACAACAAGAGCTAATTTTTTGTTAAAGATGGATTATTTCTTTAGTCAAAAAATAAGAAAAACTGAAAAATTCTTATGGCTGGAAGGGGGTCGGTGCGATGTGTGGAGCCACCCGCGCGGTGCGAGGGGACTCCTTCCCCCTGCCTCGCACGAGCAGCGGTAGCCAACCTCCTTAAGCCCTCCCAGTTATCTTCTTTTGTACAATTCTATTGATTCACTTTCCTTTACTTGTTGTTGATTTGAATAAAATATTAAACCTTATCTCTTCTTGTTTATTTTATTACTGCTAATTATTCTAAAGGACTCTACCTTTAGATTGTATGTTGCGTGATTGTGTCTATGTCACATGTATCGTACAAAAGAACATACATATGAGAATCATCAGAGGAACATAAAATAGACGTAGCGTAGAAAACATCATAATTCATGTATTACCATCAGTTATAAATCGTATCGAGAAAATTCATAGTCATAGACTATATATAAAGGCGTGTTCCGCTGGCTCATCCGTAAGGACAATGACAGCTAAAAAGGCATAGAGCACAGCACGGCCCAGCATATAAGATTAGCATTGGTCAGTATGTCTATATAGCTCTAAATACAACACACAAGATCATCTTGTTCTTCATACCTATAGCTGTCAGGGTCCTAAGCCGTAACCCGCCAATCCGCAGTTGCTCTACTGTGGCGGCCAGAGGGCCAGAGGCTGCTCATGTATATTGCACTGTCTATGAATGGGTGACTTTATTTACAATTACTATCTAAATCAACTACAACTACTACAAGTAATCAAAAGTGGATAAATAGTATTTTATGAAAGAAGATAACTAGGAAGCCTAAATTCTATTCTCTTGATCAGAGTTGGAGCTTCAATATCTATTAGATAAGTATAAACATTTTCATTAATATTTTACATTTTTATTTGTAAGAATTTTGATTCTTTGTGCTTGTATTTCAGATCAAGGGAAGGAGCTATACCTTTCAAACTAGGAACCTGTACATATATAAATAGAAGGATAGAAATAGCGGCTGGAGGAGGCTTATATGATGATTGGGGATAACCTAATTATCAATCATGGATCGATACAATGATCTTCCTGTGTTGTTATAATGTGAAGATATCAGCATGACTTATTAGTTACTTTTATTTATCAGATCTATTTGAAGAGGTTGTGAAATATAGAGAGGTCGTATTACATTTCTCATATATACAAATTAATATAAAATAATAAACTAAATATTTCATGTAAAGTAATATAAAAATTATTTTTATAAGGTGATTATTTTTCATAACTGTTACGGAACAAATAATAATAATAATTTATTGTTGTATATAATTGTTTATATAAGTCCGCTTGCTTGATTTAAATATATCAAGGTATTATTATATTGCTTTCTTTGATTATTTTATTTGATGATCTAATTGATTTATACATCTTTTTGATAACTCTGCCATCTAGGAAATGGGAACAGTTTGTTCAGTGTTTCGGTGGTCGTGTGCACGGAGATGATTTGCATCTACCTGGGTCACAGCTGTCTCTCCACCGATTGTATGGATGGATAATCGGAGAGCTCACGTCATGATAAGTATTTGGCTGACTCATGGACGTTTCTGATCACAGGTAATAGAGTTTAAATAAAAGAGTTTTCAGTTTTGGGAGTATCTTATGTTTTTTAACAACCCTTAGCAACGGACGAGATCGATGTTCTTTTTGTTAGGAGAAGAAGTTCAGTCAGGATAACGGCATTAAAGCAAGCGGACGCGTTTTCCTCAGCTTATATTTTTCCAGAACCTTTCTTATTGAAAATCTTAAATATATATACAATTTCGTTAATTATTATTTCCCCCTCGTGCGCTATTTCTCGAGTACGAGAACATTTTTGGCGACCGTGACGGGACTCGTCGAGCTGTCAGAGTTTTCGCAAGGGGGAGATTTTCGAGATTCGCTGTCGATACAAAGTTCAAGATCAAGAAAAGTCAATCAGAAGAGATGACAGTCAAGGCAATGGTCGGAAAGAAAAAGCATGCTTCGAAGCGTACTCGAGAGCCATCACTTCCTGAGGTTAATAGGGAGCAGGACGAACAGCAACAGAATGAAGTTAGGAGATGCGCGAAAAGGAAAAAACCGGACAACAGACGGTTCGATTTTCGTGCTCGAACACTGCCTCCCGCGATGCTGAAACTCCGGGGCAGAATGAAATTATACCAATAGAAGCTTCTGCAACGAATCAGGAAGAGAGTGAATCTGTGCGAGGTTCGCGCTCGGCTACAGCTCAACGTCGTCTACAAGGAGAGTCACCGCCGCCGTCCGATGGAGGATTCCAGGCGGACTCTCCAGCGCAGCAGCAGCAGTCTGCGCGAGGTTCGCGCTCTGCCACCGCTCAACGTCGTCGTTGAGGCGAGTCACCGCCGTCGTCCGAAGGAGGATTCCGGGCTGACTCTCCAGCGCAGCAGCAGTAATCTGCACGAGGTTCGCGTTCTGCCACCGCTCAACGTCATCGTCGAGACGAGTCGACGTCGCCGCCCGATGAAGGATTCCGGGCGGACTCTCTATCGCAGCAGCAGCAGTCTTCGTGAGGTTCGCGCTCTGTCACCGCTCAACGTCGTCATCGAGGCGAGTCGCCACCGCCGCCCGACGGAGGATTCTGGACGGCTTTTCCAGCGCAGCAGCAGTCTGCGCGAGGTTCGCGCTCTGCTACCGCTCAATGTCGTTGTCGAGGCGACTCGCCGCCGCTAAGTGACGCAGTTTTTTGGCCGGCATCTCCATTGCAGCAGCAGTTTACGCGAAGGTCACGCTCTACTGCTGATCAGCGCCATCACCGAGACGATTAGCCGCTCGAGGGACGTTTTCGAGCGGTGTCTCCGATCCAACGCCACCAGTCTGCGTACAGATTTCACTCTGCTGCCGATCGAAGTCGTCGACGAAACGTATTATCGCCGCCCGATGGAAATTTCCAAGCGGACTCTCCATTGCAGCGGTGGCAGTCTGCGCGGGGGT
The DNA here is from genome assembly GCA_036365515.1 of Torymus aiolomorphi. Lineage (NCBI taxonomy): Eukaryota > Metazoa > Arthropoda > Insecta > Hymenoptera > Torymidae > Torymus > Torymus aiolomorphi. Next base: position 184,709,577 of record CM070874.1, read on the forward strand.
GGCGTGGTACTGCTAATGAGCATCGTTATCGGGATGAATCACCATTACGGTTTTCAAGTTCCTCATCTTTCGTGAGGGATTATTATTATGATGATGTACCAGCCATGCGTGAGGGTATGAAAGTGTGCGTGAATAGTACCGAGATTCGTTCACAGGATTGGTCAAACAGTACTCCAATAATTGCAAATGTACATTTCAATTCACACAGCGAGAGTTCTGATCCAGTAACACGATTAGCTAATAATTTTTAGCATCAACTTTAACTTCATCTCAGAATTCTAGCTTTATGAATGGAAATACTTCATATTTAAACCGAATGACAAGTAAAAGATTGCCGGAGTTTCGGGGTGATCCATTAAATTATTTACATTTTAAGCAAGCCTTTGAATTGTCAATTGAGCTAAGTAATTATACGGAAAAGGAGAATATTATGCGGCTTTTTGATTCCTTAGAGGACGAAGCGCGCGAAGCTACTAAAGCACTTTTTGATGCGGGCAATGACGCTCGAGAAATAATGCAGACGCTAGAGTTGCGTTTTGGAAATATTAATATAATTTTAGAAAAGATAGTGAACAGTATTAAAAAATTGCCAAGTATAGGGTCCGGTAAAATAGATTTAGTTGAATTTTCGTCAAAGCTTAAAAATTCTGTAGTAGCTATAAAATTATTAAAAGATATTGGTTATCTAAATAACCCTCAGTTTGCTAAAAAGACACTCGAAAAAATTCATAAGGCTATGCTATATGATTACGCAAGATTTGCGGCTGCAGAAGAGAAAAATAAGTCTCCTCTAGAGAAAATAGCCGATTTCATGATTCAAGAAGCTAAATTTGCTTCAGAAGCCGGTATTGTTAATCTGCATAGCTCAGATTCGGGTAAAGGTTATATTAGCCGAACTTCTCATTCTTCTCGTGTTTCCAATCAAAAAGCTGTTTTCACTACAGATGTAATGGAAATTGATCAATATGAAAATTTTAATCACGATGAAGCTCGCTGTGACCATTGTGGTTATAAAAAACATTATATTAAAAATTGTCGGGCGTTTGCGCGAGAGACAATGCGAGAACGGTGGAAAATTGTAAGAAGGCTCAAATTATGCTTTAATTGTTTGAATAGAGGAGACGGTCGTGATGATTGTAAGGACGCTAAGGCATATAATCAGTGTGATAAGGCTCATCATACAATTTTACATTTCGTTCCGCGTTCGGCGAAGAGGGGAGATATACGAGAATCGAACGTTCGTCAGTATAAGTTGTCTAAACCTTCTGCAGCCTCAAAGGCCAATGATTGTAATGAAGATTCTTTGAATAAAGTTTCTAATGTTCCTTATGAGAGTGTACTTTTAAAAATTATTCCACTTACAGTAGTGGGTTCGACATCAACTAAATCTATTTATGCATTATTAGACAAAGGCGCCGCTGTTTCGATTATAAATAAAAAGATTGTTAATCAAATTGGGGCTGTGGGAACCTTTGTAAATATAGCACTAAGAGTTATCGGGCAGGAGTAGCCAATTATAACTAGTAGTAAGGAAAATATCTATTAAAATTAAGTGCGACACTGCTTCTTTTTATTTAAACAATATTCTGGTAGTTGATGATCTAGCTCTTCCTTTACAAACTCTTTCAAATGAAGTTTCAATTTTTTGTGAAAAGCAAAGTGGAATAAAAGTACAGCCATTCAGAGTTATTCTGGATTTATTGATAGGCCAAGATTGCTGTCGTTTGATTTCAACAAGAGAAATTCGAGAGCATGATAATTTCAAATTTATACTATCACGATGCCTTTTGGGCTGGACTATTCATGGTAAAATTTCAAGTAAAATCGATGGTGGACCATTATTACCGATTGAAAATTTTTTGAATCATTGCTCCTGTTGCTCTCAAGATACTAATGTATAATAGATAGTATGGATGAACTTGTGAAACAATATTTTGACTTAGATGCGTTAGGAGTAAATTTGAATGTTCGAGTGGACGCGAATGAGAAGCGAGCGATAGAAATTTTAGATAAATCTAGTCGTCGTTTCGGTAATCAGTGGGAAATCGGGCTGTTATGGAGAAACGACGAGGAGCTTATTCCTGATAGCAAGATAAATGCTTTGCACAGACTGCATCTTTTGGAAAGAAAATTTGATCGTGACGAGCATAATGCTAAAATGTATTTCACTGAAATGGATCGTCTTATCGATAAAGGGTTTGCTGTTAAGGCTGAGGGTTCACCTAAGGATCGTATTTGGTATTTACCTCATTTTGGTGTTAAGAACGTAAACAAACCAGGGAAAGTACGTCTAGTTTTTGATGCGGCGGCAAAATCGGGTACGAAAAGTTTCAATGATCTTTTATTAACAGGGCCTGATTTTTTAAAATCATTACTTGGTGTTTTAATGCATTTTCGGCAGAATATGGTTGCTATTAAAGGGGATGTAAGGGATGTGTTTCTTAAGATTAAGATGCGCTCAGAAAATCGCAATGCACAAAGATTTTTTTGGAGAGGTGCTGATAGATCAATAGCACCGCAGGAATATATTATGAGTTCGCTTCTTTTTGGGGCCAAACCTTCTCCCTGTTCGGCATTGTATATAAAAAACAAAAACGCTCGTGAATTCGCATCAAGATTCCCTGAGTCAGCAGATAGTAAATAGCGCCGCTGATTGGCAAATGCATGGGTGGGCAAGTAATAAGCCAAGCGTCTTACGAGTTATCAAAGAAAATAATTCTATCGATTCAATCAGTTTAGTAAAATCAGATGGAAAGGAAGAGCGCGTGTTAGGGTTTCAATGGTTAACTGATTCAGATTCGCTTGCTTTTAGGTTCGGAGAAACGAAAATAGCACTAGACTTACGGCAGGGGAATAAAGTACCTACGAAACGACAGTTTTTGAGTGTGATAATGTCCGTTTTTGACCCCCTTGGCTTGATTTCACCGCTTACTATACAAGCGCGCATTTTATTGCAAAAGATTTGGACGAGTCGAGTAAAATGGGATAAAAAATTACGCGATAATGAGTTTGAACGTTGTAAAAGGTTGGTTGAAAGCGCTAGAGACTGTAGAGTTATGTAAAATCCCTCGATGTTACCGGGCTTGCGGCGACGAGATCATTTCTGTAGAGTTGCACGTTTTTTGTGACGCAAGCGAAAAAGCTTACGCCGACGTGGCCTACTGGCGTTTTGAACTGCGCGATTCATTTCATACATCAATAATTATGTCCAAAAGTAGAGTAGCTCCCTTAAAACCAACAACTATACCGCGGTTAGAGTTGCAAGCGGCAGTACTAGGAGTAAGGTTAGCCGAAACTATAATTAATGAGCACAAGTTCCGAGTAGTACGATGCGTATTTTGGTCAGACTATCAGACTGTTTTACGATGGATACGGAATAATCCGCGTGTTTACAAAACTTTTGTTATGAATCGTTTGGGTGAGATTAGTGAAAAAACGAAAGTTTCGGAATGGAAGTGGGTGCCAACTAAAGATAACCCGGCGGATGATGCGACTAGGTGGGCGCCGGACGCGTTGAGTAGCGATAATGGTTGGTTTATCGGACCTCCCTTTGTTCGTGATGCTGAAGATGATTGGCCAATTGAGGAAACATCTAAAACTAATCGGTCAGAATTAGAAAAATGCGTTGAATTCAGGCAGGTAGTATGTAACATAAGCGAGCCGATAGAACTACCATCCCATCTGCCCGATTATAATAGATTTTCCTCGTGGCCGCGTTTGATCAGATCAACAGCGTGCGTTTCACTAGCTATAGATAAGTGGAAAAAAGTAGATGGCTTAAAGTCAAGTTTGCAAAGACAGAGGAATGCCGAAGAGTTATGGTTCAAGGAAATTCAAAATCAAATTTTTAATAAAGAAATAAAAATTATTAAGAGTTCTAAGCAGTTATCACGCGAGAATCAAATCGTTTCGTTAAATCCTATCCTAGATGATCAAGGTTGACTGCGAGTAAATGGTCGCGTTGATTATATGCCTGATACGAATGAAAAGTTTCAGCCTATAATTCTAGACGGAAAACATCCAGTAGTTCAGTTATTGATTAAATATTATCATGAAAATTATTTTCATATAGGTCAGGAGAGCGTAATAAATAAGTTAAGGCAAGAGTTATGGATATTAGGTATAAGAAGGTGCTTACGTTCCTTAGTAAATAAATGTTTTATCTGTCGAATGCTGCGAGCGCACCCATCCGATCCAAAAATGGCTGACATACCGCCTGCGCGTTTAGGCTATCATTTTAGACCGCTTACACATTGTGGAATCGACTATTTTGGCCCTATTAATATTAAAATTGGACGGAGAAAGAAAAAGCGTTGAGGAGTGCTGTTTACTTGCATGACAGTGAGAGCGATTTATGTCGACTTAGCGCATAGTTTAAGCGCGGATTCTGCCATTATGGCAATTCAGCGATTCGCCGCGAGGAGAGGTTTTCCGCAAAAAGTTTATTGCGATAATGGCACTAATTTTCGAGCTGCAAGTGTAGAATTACGCGAGGCTATTAAAGGTTTAGACAAAAATCAGTTAACCAAATTCAGTTTAAAAAATAACTTTGAATGGCACTTTAATCCACCCACTGCGTCTCTCACTAAAAGAGTGTCTTGAAAGAACACGCCCCAAGTGAAGAAAAGCTTTTGACTATTTTAGCTAAAATTGAACACTCCGTAAATTCTAGACCATTGACTCATGTTTCTCCAGATCCTAAAAATCACGAAGCTTTAACGTCGAATCATTTTTGAATTGGTTCATCATCAGGTACGCTTCGTTTACCTCGTTATGATGTGCGTTCGATAAATTTAAAGAAGCAGTGGCTCTTAGCTCAGCAATTTGCCGATGCTCTTTGGAAACGTTGGCTACGCGAGTATTTGCCGACGTTATTGCCTCGTAAAAAATGGTTTGATTCAGATATGCCTTTAGATAAAAATGATTTGGTTTTAATTTTAGATAATGACACTCCGAGAAACTGGTATCATTACGAGAGTTTTTACCAATAAAAAAGATAATGTAGTACGTACTGTGGAAGTCAAGACTACAACGACGTTGTTAATCCGACCGAGCCGAAAGATTGTGAAATTTGTTATTGTAAAAAACGCGTGAGTTTTGTACAGGGGGAGGAATGTTACGGAACAAATAATAATAATAATTTATGTTGTATATAATTGTTTATATAAGTCCGCTTGCTTGATTTAAATATATCAAGTTATTATTTATATTGCTTTCTTTTATTTGATGATCTAATTTATTTATACATCTTTTTGATAACTGCCATCTACGAAATGGGAACGGTTTGTTCAATAATCGGAGAGCCCACGTCATGATAAGTATTTGGCTGACTCATGGACGTTTCTGACCACAGATGATAGAGTTTAAATAAAAGAGTGTTCGGTTTTGGAAATATCTTATGTTTTTTAACAACCCTTAGCAACGGGCGAGATCGATGTTCTTTTTACTTGGAGAAGAAGTTCAGTCGGGATAACGGCATTAAAGCAAACAGACGCGTTTTCCTCAGCTTATATTTTTCCAGAACCTTATTAAAAATCTTAAATATATATACAATTTCGTTAATTACTATTTCCCCCTCGTGCGCTACTCCTCGAGTACGAGAACAATAACTACAGTGCGTCAATGAGACCAGTGAATCTGTGTATGAATAAATAATGTGCATAATAATTATATTTTATATATAAATAAGAAAATTTAGTGTTATAGAGTAGTGAGGAGATTTATCAACCCAGCTCACGTCAAATTATAAAATACTGCATTGTTTCTGACTGTGTAATCTTTTTCTATCTGTTCTTGAGAAAATCAGATTTTTTTGATTATTTGATAATGGTTTAAACATTATTATATGTGAAAAGGTTCGCAACTGTTGCAAGTGGAAATGAAAGAAACATTGTGCATTTGTAGCATAGGATGTCATTATTATTAAATTTCATGCCTAATTACCTTGTAACACTTGTGCATGTGCTTTTATGTACATGTAATATGGATCATATTATAGGTTCAAATAAATAAATTTCATATAAAAAAAGGGCAAATAGTCAAAATAAGAAAAGTGAAATAAGAAAGTTATAATAGAATAAATGTAAAAATAAGTTCATTATGTGATTATTTACGGATCCAGGGCAAATTTTTTCTGAAAATAAATGAGCGATGGGTAACTTGAATTATGTAAATATATATTGTCACGGCCTCCCGTACCGATGTCGATAATAAATCGGCAATATATATGTTCGTAGTAACGAACGTTAGATGGCGCCTAGATGCAATATTGGAGCTGTATCGAGAGCATGACGAAGGTACCGGCACAGACGCGACCGGTATCAATGTTGTTGTTATCGTTCGGACACAGACGCGCGCGAAAGTGAGTTCGCGGTGATATCGCGTTTTCCGCGATAATTGTGAAGTGTTTGATAGTTGTAACCTCAGGAGTGCATACGTGATGCATCCTGAGGCCACTATCGTGATCCACGAAATGTGTTATACCGTACTTTCGACGGAAACACGAGGAGAGCTCAGAGATAGTGCGACAGGCTAGAACTATCTGTCATAATCCCGAACCAGTAACATCCTAGTGCAGTAAGCATGTTCGCCTGGCACGAGAGCAGCAGAGAGTATCACGAGAGGCGATACAATGAAGCCAGCCTAGCAGCGAGGATGCTTGCGAGAAACCTAGGCTACACCGTATGAATCTAACCTAGAATAGCGGTAAGCGAGCACGTATCAACCGCGTCGCGAGTAAGTACGCGTAACCGTTTGTCCAGGCTCGTCGCCACCTGGACAGCGGCCCCGAATAGGCGTTCTTGTGCGGAGAGAGCGAGCGTAGAGAGAGCACAGGCTCGGGTCATCAACCTTAGAAGGTCACCGACAATGATTTAGCTATAATATATTCATAAGAAGTACGCAGACGACATGAGTTAGTAGCCTGTAGCGACTGCTCTCTCACTCGCGTAGACGATGAATACGCTACGTATATTAATGTAGACGCGAGGCTTATGTTACCACGCATACACAGCGTATATTACCGCGAGCGTGATGTCAGCCCTCGAGACAGTCTGAGATAACGTGCTGGCGCACCGTTAGGTAGGGAAATTAACCTATTTCAACGCGACACTTCCACTGTCTAACTTATTAATTATTTATTCAACTCATTTTACCTTTTATTCAATAAACTATAGTCTTTTGCTATTAACTTTAACCACTCGAGTTATCATTTTGCGACCTTAGTCATTCCACGCTCCTAGACGCCTCCGCGGTCGTTACGTAAGAGAAAACGTATCGTTTCATCTGAGCAGCCGGCACACGAACCAGTGAACGAGAGGAGAGTTCGAGTCACTGGTGAGAAACAAAGCGCAAGTCTTCGACTTGCGCGTTGCACGGTAAGTCACCAGGTTAGGTTAACATTGCACGACGTTGAAGCGTCTGTTGCCTAATCTGGCTACCCAATCTTCGGTAGTTAAACCGAGAGATACGGAATTGAACCGCTAAGGTACACAGGAGAAACGTGCCTTAGCACGAAAATCCACTCCGTGAAAATATATATATATAAATTGCAAGATTCAATTAAAATCACTCAACGTTTAATTAGCAAATACGCTATGGCCATCTCTTAAGGTCTAGCAGCATCGTAATACCAAAAAATGCCCTTTTTTCAGAAAAAACCATCAGTTTTCAACTTAAAAAAAAAAAAAAAAAAAAAAAAAAAAAAAAAAAAAAAAAAAAAACTTAATAATTAAGGGGGAGGTAGGGCCAATTTTGAACATAAAATAACCTACTTTCAGGAATTTTTTGGGGGATCGAAAGCCTGATCGTACTTGTTTTTTTTTTCTTAATGTAATGTTTTAAAAGAAATATAATGATACTCGCTTGAAATATAAAATATTAGCGCTTCGTCCTTCATTTTGGTCAGAAAATTTCCTAACAGAAAAAGCCTATTTTTTTTCTCAATTTTCTTTTGTCGTGATAGAGAACGTAAATAGCTATCTAGGCGTGTTTGTAAGATTCACGGGTTTTCTGCTGGGATAGCGATCACTAATGAGATAACACACAAGCAAATTGTTCACGCTTAACGCTTATGTATAGTGATATAACACTGATATAACAGTTAATATAAAGATGTTTATCTTTGTGCGTATGAGGCGTTTCATGTCAACTGCCCCAGCGTGGCGAGCGAGCGCCAAATCGTGCTGTTTCCAGCTTATGTTTAAGATACTGAAATATACTTGAAAAATTTTATGATAAGCATATCCAATGTATTCTTTCTTCAGCTTTCCAATGGTGTAGGCAGTTTTTCCAAAATTTTCCATTTTCACCATCAAAAAGTACAAAACGTGTTATATCTCGAAATCGATATTTTTAATATTTTTTTTTACCCTCTAGCTCGAAAGCTGAGCATTTTTTACGTAGGAAAGGATATTTTCCAAAGAGTGCCCAAGATGTTTTCTGCGAGATATGGAACGCGAAAGAGTAGACGCACCGCCTTTCCTACGCGCGGTACTACGCGGTACAGCGCGCGGACAGCGCCCGCCTCGTTGCCTATATAATAACCTTTTATAATCGTTAATTCTTTACCTATTATTCTGGATTCTTAATAATGCATGGAGTAACATTTTATTAATTATTTTATAAAATAATAAAATTTCAAAATTAACAGCAATATAGTAACTCTTGTACTAACGTTTCTTTTTCAGTGTAGATAATATTTTCTTGTTTGTTTTTACGTGTCATATCTCGAAAAGTATATTTTTAATATTTTTTTTATCCTTTAGATCGAAAGCTGTGTATTTTTTACGTAGGAAATGATATTTTCCAAAAAGTGACCAAGATGTTTTTTGCTAGAAATAGAACGCGAAAGATAGACGCACGGCGCTGAAAAGACGGTTCCTACGCGCAGTACCGCGCGGCACGGAATCATTTATTTTTCATTCGATAGGTGGCGTCCACACTTTTCAAACTGTATGTAAATCATCACGTCGAAAGTATAAAATTACCATAACTTTTTATCTTTTTCCTCTTCGAATTTTTTCGAATTTCTTGTCAATAGCAGCTAAACAATTTGATTTCCTTGCGACTTTTGTGCATTTGATTATTAAATCATTGGTGACTCTTGATTTCAATATTTTTGCTTTCTCAAAGAGAAAGTTTTCCATTTTTGTTTATTATAGCAATTAAAATGGATTCATCTTGGAACTTGAAATGTATAAATACTTTAAATAAAAATGATCACCCTGCATCTAAAAATTTGTCTGACTTTCCAACACTTTTCAGAAGTGAATATCCTTTAGTACCTGAAAATGCTAAAATATGTTCAACCTGTCGACGCTAAATTTATAAACAGAAATCAAGTTTATCTCCATCTGATGCTAAAAAAGCTAAAACAGTGTGTGATAATGAATATCACAACGCTGGTGTTACAGTTCTCGAACAATTAAAGAAAAAAATTTCTGAGTCAACAAATAAGCAAGAGAGAATTCAGCTATTAACTCTCGCGCCGAAGTTTTGGTCTCGTAGGGATTTGATGCGAGAATTTGATTACAGTGAACGGGAAGTTCGAGAAGCGAAAGATTTGGTAGCGAAGAGCGGAGTATTTTCAATACTTGCAAAGAAACGTGGCAAACTACTTCCAGATGATACCGTAAATTCTGTAAAAAGTTTTTATGAGAGAGATGATATAATCCGAATCATGCCAGGTTTAAAAGATTATGGATCTATTAAACAGAGCAATGGCGATTGAGAACATGTTCAAAAAAGATTACTGCTTGGTAATTCAAATGAGCTGTATGATTTATATAAAAAAGGAAATGAATGCGTTAATATTGGTTTTACTAAATTTACAGAATTGTGGCCACCACATTGTGTTTTAGCTGGGAGTAGCGGTACACACAATGTATGCGTGTGTGTGCATCACGAAAATGTGAAGCTCATGCTAAGTGCTATGGACATAGAAAATTTAACTAAAGACACTCAATTGCCTCTTAACTACCACGATTGCATCCAAGCAATTGTTTGTAATGATGTACACGATAGATGCTGTTTGGGTGAATGTTTGGATTGCCCCAATATGTCTATATTACGAAAACATTTGCCTGAATGTTTTGATAAAAATGATATTTTTCAAATCGAGTATCAATCATGGTTTCAAACAGATAGGTGTACAATACTATAAACAAAATAATGAACTCAAACATGTAAGAATTGCTGTAATTTCGGACAATTTAAATCATGATACCATAGCCGTTTATGAATAGCAAAAAATTGTAATATCTTATCTTAAAACTAATTTTGCAGTCAAGAAAGTTTATTATTTGACTGATGGAGCAGGTCAGCATTTTAAGAATAAATCAAATTTTCAAAATCTTCTTTTTCACGAGAAAGATTTTGGAGTTACTGCTGAGTGGCATTTTTATGCCACAGCACATGGCAAAGGTGCGTGCAATGGTAAAGGCGCGAACCTGACACGAGGTGCAAAACGAGCTAGTCTACAAGTTTCTTCTAGTAATCATATTTTAACGCCAAAAGATCTGTACGACTGGGCTAAAGATTACTGCAAACAAACCAAAGTTTTTTTATAGCAGTAAGCATCGTATGAAGAAACGGTTTTGAAACTAAAACCAAGACTGGACAAGGCTAAATCTACACCAGGCACGTTACAATACCATGCTATTATTACGATAGATGAAAGTACATTGAAGCTCAAAAAAACCTCTATGAGTTCAGAGTATAAAATCTTCCCGAAAGAAACTGAGAAAACAAAAAAAAAAAATATTATCTACACTGAAAAAGAAACGTTAGTACAAGAGTTACTATATTGCTGTTAATTTTGAAATTTTATTATTTTATAAAATAATTAATAAAATATTACTCCATGCATTATTAAGAATCAAGAATAATAGGTAAAGAATTAAAGATTATAAAAGGTTATTATATAGGCAAAGAGGCGGGTGCAGTCCGCGCGCTGTACCGCGTAGTACCGAGCGCAGGAAAGGCGGTGCGTCTACTCTTTCGCGTTCTATATCTCGCAGAAAACATCTTGGGCACTCTTTGGAAAATATCCTTTCCTACGTAAAAAATGCTCAGCTTTCGAGCTAGAGGGTAAAAAAAAATATTAAAAATATCGTTTTCGAGATATAACACGTTTTGTACTTTTTGAGGGTGAAAATGGAAAATTTTGGAAAAACTGCCTACACCATTGGAAAGCTGAAGAAAGAATACATTGGATATGCTTATCATAAAATTTTTTCAAGTACATTTCAGTATCTTAAACATGAGCTGGAAACAGCACGATTTGGCGCTCGCGCGCCGCGCTGGGGCAGTTGACATGAAATGCCTCGTATATAAGTAATATACAGGTATGTACATATGAATGTATTTTTTTTTATTTATGTCTTTTAGATTTTTTATTTTTATAACTATCATTGTTTTTTGGTTTCATTATTCTTACTTCAGTAAGGGGACGATCAGCGGTCTTTGCTGTCAAACAATGTACTTTATCATTGCACGTTTATTTAATCCATAAATGAGTTTTTTGAATTCCGGGATACTTAGCTTTATTATGAATCACAGCCCTGTTTCCAGCGAAGTCTATTTGAAGAACTAAATGGTATGGGTCTTCTTTAGCATTTTCTCTTTCTGCTTTTATAGCTTTGCGTTGTATATTTTTTACATACATGTGAGTACTAACCCTCATGGTCCAAACCGAAAGTTCATCTTTAAAAGCAGAAATTGACACTGTTTTTTAATCAAGTTACCGTTATCCCACAAACCATATGTAATTTCTTCTGTGCCTTCTGTATTTTGCAGTTTTAGAACATAAAACGTAATTCCGTTACTGCCTGGATACATTTTACATTCTTGTAAATAACATAAATCAGATGGTTCAGAACACATTGTTGCGTTTATTATTTCTGATCGAATTTCATCCAACTCTGTAACGTTACTCCCTCTGAAATTAATTAAGCTCGTCGAATACATGTGTATTACTTATATACGCACAAAGATAAACATCTTTATATTGACTGTTATATCATTGTTATATCACTACATATAAGCGTTAAGTGTGAAAAATTTGTTTGTGTGTTACCTCATTAGTGATTCCTATCCCAGTGGAAAACCCGTGGATCACAAAAACACGCCTAGATAGCTATTTACGTCCTCTATCATGACAAAAGAAAATTGAGAAAAAAAATAGGCTTTTTCGAGAAAAATGCATTTTTCTAAAAACTGCATTTTTCAGTAAAAAGTACATAACTCGGGTATTTTTTATTTTTTTTTTAAATAACATACAGACCATGAAAGAGGGCTCAAACCTGATGGAAATTTTGTGTTACACGATAAAAAGCTTAAAAAACTGGTGAAGCAGTAGCTGTTTGAAAATTACATTGAAAAAATTTATTTCTAAATAAGGATTTTCTCGGAATTTTGCGGCATTGCTGAACGCATGAAATTTTGTTGCAACAAAAAAATATAAATATACGGGTCAAATAATTTTTGGAGAAGAAAATAAATACTTTTATCCCAAAATGATCGGTGACATAGGCATACGCGGGCTACCTGATTTGAGATGGATTCGGCCATATATGAGGAGTTTCATGTCAACTTTCCCAGCGCGGCGCGCGAGCTCGAATCTTGCGATTTCCAATTCATGTTTATGATACCTAAATGTACTTTAAAAAATTGTTTGATAAGCATTTCCAACGTATTTTTTCCTCAGCTTTTTAATGATGTAGGCAGTTTTTCCGAAATTTTCCATTTTCACCTTCAAAAACTACAAAACATCTTATATCTCAGAAAGTATATATTTAAGATTTTTTTACAATTTCAATCGAAAGCTTAGCATTTTTTACATAGGAAATGATTTTTTTCAAAATTTGCTCAAGATGTTTTCTTCGAGAAATAGAACCCAAAAGAGTAGACGTAACGTCTTTCCTACGCCCGGTACCGCGCACTACGTCGCGTGGACTAGGCCTGTCTCGCTACTTAATAACCTTTAATCATAATCTTTACCTGTTCTTTCGAATTCCTGATCATGCATTAATAATATTTTATTGGTTATTTTATACAAAAATAGAGTTCGATAACTAACAACAATATAGTAATTATACCAACGCTTCTTTCCCAGTGTAGATAATTTTTCTTTGTTTTAGCTAACAGTTATTCTCGGGAAGATATGATATTCAGAACTTAAAAATGGTTTTTTGAATTCTAATGTACACTGAGAACAAAATATAGTATATTTTCATATAAAAGTACTATAAAGTATAGTAGTATTTGGCTACATATACATTTTATAGTGATAAAAACAACAAAATTATGGCAAAGATATGTAAAAATTCGTTATTGGGTATATTATATAGTAAAATTTAAAATACCTAAAGATTTCGAATGGAAATGTTATATTATACTAAATAAATATGTATCATGTATTATACTAAATAAGATGTATCATAATAGCGGCGACGGCAAAGAAGCCTCCCGATAGCCCGGGGGGAAAAGTTTATAAATGCCACAGTGATACAAAGTTGGAATCAGTGATCTGTATAGTTTGTGAAGATGTATATCATACAGAAGACTTTAAGAGAAGAAATGGAGGATTAATGATAGGTGAGACACTAGCGATATGCAAAAGTCATACAGAGCTGCTGAAGCTGAACATAACCTTAAATAGTGGAGACATAACCTCAACAAATATAACCTAAATTGGACAAGACCACGTGTTGACAAGAGATATGGTAGAATTATTAGCACAGGTTAAGAACCATGCAAGATATGAAATAGCAATAAATTAACAGAGATGTGAAGATAAAATTAAAGAAATAAATAATTTGTGTGAAAATAAAATATTGAAACTGAATGAAACGATAAAAGAGCAAGAAATATTAATACAACAATTGGAGCAAGAAGGAATATTACAGCTACAATTACGAAAAATAAACGAAGAGCAACCAGAATTAAACCAAACCATACACAATGAAGAAAGTTTTAATATAGCTGATACGGAATGCTTGAAAAGAGAAGTAAAAGAAAAAAATGAAATGCTGAAAAAAATGCTAAAAGATAAAAAGAGTCTAAGAAAACATTAATAAAGCAACTTATGCGGACGTAGCAACAGGGAAAATACATAAAGCTAAAAGACCTCCAAGAATTGTGATAAAGAAAACTAACGAAAATGAAACGCTGCAAAAACTCACACAGACAGTAAGTCACCATTTAATACAGAATAAAGCTATACAAACAAACATGATTACGGAAAGGAAAAATGCAGAAGAAATAATCATAACGTGCAGTGATGAACAAAGTGTAGTGAAAGCAGTAGAATTATTAAAAAATAAAGTGCAGCGAAAGGTAACTATTGAAGAGAAAAATAAACCGAAAATGAAGATCGTAGGCATCAATAATTTTGAAAATATGGACGATATGAAACTACAAGAAGATATAAATGAAAGAAATTTCTCCAATTAGAATTTCTCCAAAGAATGCAAGATTCTGCACATATATATTAATAAAGAAAAAAGAACACAAACTGTTTTAATAGAAACAACTGCAGATATACATAAACACATTAGAGAAAACAATAAAAAATATATGTGGAACATCAAAAATGTATAGCATATGATGTTATAGATATTAAGCCGTGTTATATATGTGGCAGATATGGACACAAAGGGAAAAAATGTAGGAATTCCACATGCCCCACGTGCATTAAATGTGTAGGGGCACACAAAGTAAGTGAATGTGATGCAAACATCATGAAATGTGCAAACTGTATATATAGCAATAACAAATACAAGACAAAATACAACATCGACCATGAAGCAACCAACCATGGTAAGCAAGTATATAGATTCAACGGACTACAGCGCCAGACCTGTAATACCCAGAGACATAGGTAAAGTAGGTAACTACCTTAACAAGCCAATGTCGGCGCGACATTCGGGTCTATCTGTAGAATCATTGAATTCATTAAATGAAACAATAACAAGTCCAAGAGGGAATTCATTGAAGGGAAAAATAATATGTCCAACAAGACATAATAGACAACAATACGATAAATTTTGATGAAATAATACAAAAAGAAAATGAATTCAATGATACTACAGAATTAAACAAAAAATTAGGATGTAAAAATTTTGTAATATTAAATGTCAACGTCAGAAGTCTGAATGAAAATCTAAATAAATTGGAAGTTTATGTAAAAAGTTTGAATAATAAACCGTCAGTAATTGTATGTTCCGAAACGTGGAAAATTGACCACATTGAACTTTTCCAACTACCGGGATACAAAATTTTTTATAATAATAGTAAAATCAAGAAATCAGACGAAGAAATAATATAAATCAGGATACCAAAATAATTGAAATTGACAGAACAAAGTCTTTGATCGGAAACAGACTCCCCTACAACATCATCTTTCTTTGAATGTATTAGACAAACACATGGAATGGATACATGGAAGCTTCTTCAAAAATGGACAAGATCAAATCGACTACTGGCGAACAGTAATTCACAATGATGCTATCTTCAACATTGACAGAACAAAGTTTTTAGTTACAGATTTAAATATTAATAACAATGAAAACTTCAGAATATCAGCAATATATAGATCTCATGATATACCTAAGACTGAATTTGTATTGTCAACCAAAAAATTCATGATAGAAAATAGAAATGTTAAAAATCACTGCATAATTGGAGATTTTAACATAGATATAATAATAATGTACACACAGACCTATGATAACATTAATCAAGAATTTCTAAACAATTTCTTAGCATATGAATATATTCCATGTTTCCATGGTGTAACCAGACCTTCATCTATTGGACAAGGAGGTACATGTATTGATAATTTCTTTATAAAATTAAACACAATAACTGTAAAGTCATACAAAATTACAAACCCTTTTAATGATCACTTTCCACTATTCGTACAATTTAATAATGTAGGAATGTCGTTTAACGAGAAAGAAATAAGAAAAAAAGTCAACTATGACAAATTAATAAATATTGCTAAAGATGTGGATTGGAACAGATGTTAACAATACAAGAACCTAATTGTGCAACAGATGAAATTATAACGACAATAAAGCAATGCGTTGAGAATGCGAATATAGTTATTAAGCAAAAAAGAAGTGATAGAAATTGTACACCATGAAAAAAATGGATCACTAAAGCAATAATTGTTTCGTGTAAAAAGAAAGATTTGCTGTATAATTTGTGGAAAAAGAATAAAGAACCTACAACGTTAAAAAAAGAATACATGGACTATGTTAAGATGCTAAATAGAGTAATTAAAGATGCGAAGGTTAAGTACGAAAAAAATAGGATTAACGATATTTCAAATGATTAAAAAAAATTATGGAAAATAATAAACGAAAAAATTGGAAAAAACAAAAAAAAAGTAGATAACAAAATCAAAAATATACAATATAATGGAAGTAAAGTAAAAGACAAAACCGAAATTTCAAACATCATGAATAACTTCTACTGTAATATTGGAAAAAAAATTAAGTAAACAAATTACTAAACCAAACGAAAAACCTAAAGAAAATGAAAATAATCCAAAATCAATATTCTTAAATCCAACGAATGCAGATGAAGTAATGAAAATTATAAAAGAACTTAAGAATAAAACAGGTGGAACAGATAAAATAAATGCCATGTCATTAAAAACAATTGCGCCATATATCGCACTACCATTAGCATATTTATTCAATCTCTCGATAGAGAAAAATGTGTGGCCAGAGGCGCTTAAGAGTGCAGAAGTAATTCC
This sequence comes from Torymus aiolomorphi, assembly GCA_036365515.1. NCBI lineage: Eukaryota > Metazoa > Arthropoda > Insecta > Hymenoptera > Torymidae > Torymus > Torymus aiolomorphi. Next base: position 184,726,342 of record CM070874.1, read on the forward strand.
TATATATAAAGCAGGAAATAAAGCAGATATAACGAATTACAGGCCGATCTCACTTATTTCGGACATTGCAAAAATTTTTGAAAAAATTGTTTATAATCGAATATATAATTTCCTAAAGGAATGTAACATTCTTTCGAAACACAAATTTGGATTTATAAAAAATATAGGAACTACGGATGCACTGGGCAAAATAACCGACATAATTTATAAAAATCTAGATAAAAGCAAGCCAATAATAACTACGTTTATAGACCTTGCAAAGGAATTCGATACAGTAAACCATGCACTACTATTAGAAAAATTGGATAAATATGGCATACGAGGTAGTGTACTAGAATTGATAAAAAGCTACCTAACGGGTAGAAAGCAAAAAGTAAGAATTGACAATAAAATTAGTACTGAAAAAACACTAGACACAGGAGTGCCCCAAGGAACAATTCTGGGACCCCTTTTTTTCATTATATATATGAATGATCTACTGTTAGATATGCCTAAGGACTCCATATTGTCTTATGCAGATGACACGGTCATCATCTCGGATGATAACACGTGGTCACAAGCACAGGACAAGATGAATGCTTTATTAGATAAAGTAGCGACGTGATTAGCATTTAATAATCTGTCTCTAAATATATCCAAGACTAAATTTATAACTTTTGGAAATTACTGCGACAGCATTCCTTTAGATATAAATGTTGAAATATAAAAACAAAAAATTACAAGAACTGAAAGTTAAAAATATCTCAGTATATATTTCGATTATAATATGAAGTGGCACAAACATATTGAATATATAATAAATAGAACTAAATATGCGATCTTCATTTTTGCGAAAATAAGAAAGTTTATGGATACCAATACACTCATGAAAATATATTATGCTTTTTTTCATAGTATAATAAGTTATGGAATTATAGCTTGGGGCGGTGCATACAAAACCCCCATAAATCTACTGCAAAATATTCAAACAAAGTTACTAAAAATTATCAACAAAAACCGTTTTTCTACAGATAAACCACTTCATATTAAACAAATATTCACACTAGAGTCAGTTATGTATCATTATGATAAACTTAAAAATATGTACTTATTAAGTGAGTCTAAGACTAGAAATAAGAGTATAATACTACCAAAAATGGAAAAAGCTATAAGTGATAAAAGTATATAGAGGCTGTAAAAACTGTGACGAGGTATTTTGGCCCAAAATGCCTCTTCCTCTCGCTGGACTCGCGGCACACCGATTTGGACGGCCGAATGTTAATTGATTAATTCAGGAGCTAACGGGGGGGAATATTCTTTATTTGTTCCCGGTTTTTGACAACTTGCGAGACCATGGGAGACGACGACGATTGCGGAACGCTCCGTGGTGTAGAAGAAGGTAAGTGGAGAAAGAGAGAAAGAGAGAGAGAGAGAGAAAGGGTGTGGAGAGGTAAAGTAGAGCATCAGGCGCGTTTGAGTTTCGCGCGCGCGTGAGCGGTGCAGCGGCGATGTACAAGAGGGCAGCACCTCGCGGGCGGCAGTGGCGTAGTCGCCATCAGGCCCCTCGTGCGGGGCTGATGCAACCCGCCGTTCTGCTGCGCGTGCGCGGAGGGAGGCTGCACGGCGCGAGCGGGAAAAATCGGCAGTGCCGAGACAGCGGTGAACGTGTGCGCGTGCGAAAAAGTAGGTGTCGAGCAAGCCGGTGTAGAGGGCGCGCAAGAAAAGGAAATAGGAAGAGGGAAGAAGAAAAGCATGGAAGTGTGGAGAAAAAGGGAGAGTGGTGCGAGAGAGGGCGACAGGAAGACGACGACGAGAGCGTGGGTGACGGCGACGACGAGCAGCGGGGGCGAAGAGAGAGAGAGAGCAACCGGGAGATCGACGGTCCAGCCTCACCAGCAGGGCAAGGCTTCGCGCAACGGAAGGTAGGTGAGGAGCGGGGCCGAGAGCGGAGAGTTGTGCGTGGCGAGAGTGTGGAGAGGAAGTGAGAGAAGTTCGCGGACGCGGCGATTCTTCGAATCGCGCTGTGGCGGCTTTTGGCTTTACGTGCGTTCCCGCGCAGCCTCGTGCGCGGCAAGAGAGTGTAGGGAGCAAAACTCAGTCGTGCAGCAATTCTCGGAATCGCGCAGGGGGAGTTTTTCTTCTCCGCGTGGAGAGAGAGAGAGAGAGAGAGAGAGAGAGAGAGAGAGAGAGAGAGAGAGAGAGAGAGAGAGAGAGAGAGAGAGAGAGAGAGAGAGAGAGAGAGAGCGGGAGAGAGAGAGAGAGACCGTGTGCGCGGCGATTCTTCGGAAAGTGCCGCGGCGGTTTCGACTTGTGCGGGAGTTTCGGCGCGGCGAGAGAGTGGAGAGAGGAAGCGGGGTTCCGGCGTGTAGCGATTCTCGGAATCGCGCCGCGGGGATTTTCGATTTCGCGCAGTGTGGGAGAGAGAGAGAGAGAGTGAGTGAGTGTGAGATCGAGAGAGGCTAGTAGGCGCGGCGATTCTCGGAATCGTGCTTTGAGGATTGACGCTGCCTGGTGAGTGAGAGAGCGGGGAAAGAGAGTGGTGCGCACGAGCCGCGATTCTCGGAATCGCGCCGAAAGGAATAGCGTTGCGTGGTGAGAGAGAGAGAGAGAGTGATTCGCGTACGCGGGCTAGCGTATTCGCGGAATTCAAGTTCGGCGATGCACCGAGGTTACGCCATTAGGTATTCGTGGAGAGTGGACAGAGTGAGAGAGAGAGAGAGAGCGAGCGAGAGTGAATTTGCGCGTAGCATTACGGGAAATTGCGCCGAGGCAATTGTCGTAGTGTGCGTGAGCGTTCAGACCTTTTAGCTAATTGTAGTTAGGGTTTTAGCTCAATAAATTGAGAGTTAACTGGAGTGCGTGTTTGGAGTATTTATTTTGCGCAATACCCTTCCCAACCTTTTTCAGCATCGTAGCTCGCCCAGGCGCACGACGTCACCGTGGAATCTCCTTTTGGACGATAAGTTTGTCGCGAGAAAGCGAGAGGAAGAGAGAGGAGGTTAACAATCATTTTCATTTGCGGGTGTTCGGGCTCGGCGGTCACCGCCTAAGTACACCATCGCAAAACTTTTAACACTTTACCAAAGAAATTAAAGTGTTTAAATATAAGTAAAATAAATATTAAGAAAAACATTAAGAAATTTATAAAGTCTATGTAGATGTTTATTACAAATGTTGGGCAACTATTTGTTGTAGTTAATCTTGTAAATTTTATAGATATGTTGTTAAATTGGGATACTAGTTTTAAGTTAGTTTTTAAGGATTTTTATTCCAGCCTATGTACAGGTTTACCTCTGTAGGGTTTACTTTTTGTAATCAATTTGGTTAAATAAATAAATAAATATAGTAAACTTTAATGGAAATTTAGTTAAATAATAATAATTGAGATACTATAACTGTATAGTTGTTCGAATTATATGGATATGACAACAATTGAATTATTATAACTGTTTAGTTGTTTGAATTATATTAATATATTTATTATTAACATATTATAGTTGATTTAAAAAAATATATAGTAAAGATAATAATATTCAGTTTTACTATGCAATATAGTTCACAGTACAAACGCCTTTTTCCTCAGTGTACTTCCATCTATTAGAATAATAGTATTGTATTCTAAGGTGCCTGATATGGCTATAAAATATATATGTAGCCAAATACCACTATATTTGATAGTACTTTTATGTGAAAATATACTATATTTTTTTCTGAGTGTACATTAAAGTTCAAAAAACCATTTTTGAGTTCTGAATATCAAATCTTCCCTAGAATAACTATTAGAAAAAACAAAGAAAAATTATCTGTACTGAAAGAAGCATTGATATAATTACTATATTGCTGTTCGTTATGAGACTCTATTTTTTTTATAAAATAACCAATAAAATATTATTAATGCATTATAAAGAATTCGCAAGAACAGGTAAAGATTATGATTAAATGTTATTAAATAGCGAGACAGACCTAGTCCACGCGACGTACTACGTGGTACAGAGCGCAGGAAAGACGTTGCATCTACTCTTTGGGCTGTATTTCTCGAAGAAAACATCTTGAGCAAATTTTGGAAAAAATCATTTCCTATGTAAAAAATGCTCAGCTTTCGATTTAAATGGTAAAAAAAATATTAAAAATATACTTTTGAGTTATAAAATGTATTGTAGTTTTTGAAGGTGAAAGTGGAAAATTCCGAAAAAACTGCCTACATCATTAGAAAGCTGAGGAAAAAATACGTTGGAAACGCTTATAGAACAATTTTTTCAAGTACATTTAAGTATCATAAACATGAGTTGGAAATAGCAAGAGTTCGAGCTCGCGCGCCGCGCTGGGAGAGTTGACGTGAAACGCCTCATGCGTATATATTTCTGAAAATAGGGGTTTATGGCAACCACTTTTATATATACCAGGGATTATGGCAACCTAAAGAAGTTAGTGTCGCCGGTGTACATAAACTTCTGTGATATAAGGATTTATGTCAACCGACCTAGAGTCTATAATCCCAGGGTCCATTATTTCTTTAGTCACTTGTCATAGGGAACTCTGGACGGTAGGTACTAATATACAGGGTTGGACGTCATAGACACCGACTTACAAATGTATATATCTTCCTATAGTATATAGATGAATGTTACCATGTAGCACCGTCTCACCCCCTCCTCAGCGCCCCGTCGCCCACTCCTCATCCCCCTCTCATCGCCCTCCTCAGCCCCTCCTCAAAATAACGTAAAATTCAGTCATTTTTTACGTTATTTCGTGTCTTATTATTCATAGTAGCCACCCATCCTCCCCCCTCCTTAGCGCCCCCTCACCCCTTCCGCAGCATCCCCTCGTCCCCTTCTCCACCCGTCAGCGCCACCCTTGGCCCCCTCCTAGTCCCCCCCTCAATATACCCTGCACAATGTAATAAAATAGGAAATTCTCATAGTTTTTATACAAAATTTGTAATCTTAAAAATGTAAATATTATGTAAAATTTAATATTGGGAAGCAAAAAAATTATAGTTGAATCGAAAAAACAGCTTTTTCCACACCACGTCACCCTGGAGGTACTGTTGATGGACACGTTGGATTTTTATTTAAAGTGGCATCCTTCGACCTCATAGAAGGATATAAATGTACAGTCAAAAGCAATTCCTTCTGGAAAACTTTAAGAAGAATACAAATGTATAGTCAGAAGCAATTCCTTTAGAAAAATTTTTAGAAGAATATTAATGTATAGTCAGAATGTATTGATGAGTAGAGGAATTGTATATTACAATATATAATTGTAATATAAAAATACATTTTAATAATTCAGATAATATTCATTCATTTGGAAACAATTCAAGTGATTGTAAATTAAATTTATTATTTACTGGCAATTATGATTCAGAATTGGGAAACAAAAAAATTGTAGTTGAAACGGAAAAACAGTTTTTTCCACGCCACATCAGCCTAGAGGTACTGTTAATAGGCGCGTGGGATTTATATTTCAAGTGGAATCGTTCGGCAGTAGCACTACAACCACTGTCTAAAAACTTTCGAAAAACTTTTATAAGAATATAACTACGATACCGTGATCAAAAAGGTGATTCCTCGAGGGCAAGGCATTTGTTAATAATCAAAGAACCCTTCAACATTAAAACAATATGGATTTGAGGAAAATCTAAGCTTTTTTCGAACATTCAACCGCCATATTGGATCAGCCATTTTGATTTCGGAAGTCGAATGGCAAAATCTTGATTAGCGACTTCGAAAACACCTGTATACAAACTTTAAGCAAAATATAAGCTTCCTTCGAACTTTTAATCGTTAAATTGGATCCGCCATTTTGAATTTCAAAAGTCTGATAGCAAAATTATGATCAGCGATTTCGAAACCTTTTTATTCCAATTTTGAGAAAAATCTAAACTTCCTTCGAACTTTTGACAGCCCTTTTGAATTTCGGAAGTCTGTTGGTAAAATCGTGATCAGCGACTTCCAAGTCTCTGTATTCCAATTTTGAGAAAACCCTAAGCTTTTTTCGAACTATTAACCGCCATATTGGATCAGCCATTTTGAACTTTGAAAGCCCAATAGCAAAATCTTGATCAGTAACCTCGAAAACACCTGTATACAAATTTTAAGCAAAATATAAGCTTCCTTCTAACTTTTGACAGCAAAAGGGTGATTCCTCTAGGACAAGGCTTTTGTTAATAGTCAAAAAACCTTACAACTGGATATCTCAGACTTATAATTTCAACAATTCATTGAACTTACACTGTGGATATCTCAGACTTATAATTTCAACAATTCATTGAAAAACCATTGAGAAGGGTTAAATATACAGTCAGAAGCAATTCCTTTCGAAAAACATTTAGAAGAATATAAATATAGAATATCGTGATCAAAAAGGTGATTCCTCCATGACTTTTAACTCCTCAAAGCTGTTAATAACAGTCGAAGAACCTCCTAACTTCAACAAAGAAAACGTACATGACGAGTTACAATGAAAAAAAAACCGTGATCAAAAAGGTGATTTCTCTAGTAGAACCTTCCAACTTTAATAAAAGAAACGTAAATGTACTCCAAAGAAATAGACATTATAAAAGGACAAAAATTGTATGTTATGGAACTTCAAAAGGATTGTTGAATACATTCAGACTATAGAAAAATCACGCACAATCATTTTTAAAGCTACAGGATAAACATACGATCGAGCTCAAAAAGGTGGTTCCTTCACGACAAGGTTAACAATTAAGGAACCTTTAAACTTTAACAAAGGAAACGTAATATTTTGGATCGTATAACGTTCTACTTTAGATAGAAGGATATAAATGTATAGTCAGAAGCTTTAGAAAAACTTTTAAAAGGATATGAACAGAATACCGTGATAAAAAAGGTGGATCCCCCAAGGCAAGGCTTATGTTAACAGTCAAGGAACCTTCATATTTTAGGAAAGGAAACGCAAAATGATGGTTCCTCCAGGGCAAGACTTATGTTAACAGTCAAGGAACCTTCACACTTTAACAAAAGAAACGCAAAAAGTTGGTTCCTCCAGAGCAAGACTTATGTTAACAGTCAAGAAACCTTTAAACTTTAACAAAGGAAACGTAAATTACGTGTTACAATTGAAAAAAGCAGTTCTCTCAAACAATATGGATTTTTCGAATCATTGCAATATGGTCGAACTGGCGCTTGTGAATATCCCTAATGTATCTCGGACGTATAATATATCTCTAATATATTTTGGACATATAATAAAAAATAAATGATATAACAAAAGGAATTAGATCTCTTTAATAAATAGTAATGAAGGAACAAAAGTGCATTGCTGAACTAATAAGGTACTTCTCGCTGCGGTCTAGTTCCCGTTTTTTATTAACTTGGTAAAACATCTGGCAAAACATTTTTATATAAAACTTTGATATATTGTGAAATACGGAATGAAAGAAATAACGAATAATAATTGATAATAATTTATTTTATTTCGAAAGTACACAATTACCAATATTGTTGATGATTACAATGCCTTAGATGTATAATTTTAACGACTACGCTTGTAGATTATTGTAGCCAATTGAACTTACCTCGAATGTCGGAACTGTGCCTGACTCGTGTGAGCACGCCTCGCTTTTTTATGACAGAAATAAATTGGATTAAAGATGATCTGACGATGAGTTGAGATCATCTTTTTAAACAAATTAAATGAGTGTAAGGCGTATGTAGTTCGATTTCAAATTCAAGTGCTGAGTATACATTAAAGCTTCGATGCGCGTTTGCTTTCGCGAAGTAGGTGGCGCGCTTCGTCATGCTGTTGTGTAGCCAAAATGTTGCGTTCGTTAAAATTCGAAATTACATCTTTAGTTGGTCAGAAAATTACTGATGAGAAATATGAATGTCAGTTTAATTTTAGGGATACATCACAAACGTAACAATATATTATTTTATTTCATTAAAAAAAAAGTTTTTATCTATGACTTGAACAGGAATAGCTTCTATTTTGTTACCAAAGGGTATGACCAGTCATCGTACATTTAGATTACCTTTGGATTTAAGTAATACTGTAAGTGCATTTGTCAAATTACATTCTGGTAAAAAAAATTGAGAGAAGCAGACATTATAATTTGGGACAAAGCTTCAATGATTCCAAAAAAAGCGTTAGAAATTATTGATAATACTTTAGATGTCACTTGCAAGGAGGAAATTTAATTGTTTTAGGTGGAGATTTTCGACAAATTTTACTAGTAGATAAAACTGCATACTATTATATTATGTAACGAAGTTCGAATTTCGCGGGTTATTACCCTCGCGCGCGCGGACACGAAAATTATGGCGCTCGTGCGCATGCGCGAAAAGAGAAAATCGGCAACGGCGCGCGCGAGCAACACTCTAGTTTGGACTGTGCCCGGGGACACTCGGAAAAGCAAAAGAGAGGTGCTGCAAAAACGAGAAGAAGATTTTCCCCGAGCGGAAACCCTACGCAAAAAAGTCCGCCGCGAGCAAGCTCGCCCCTGCATCTCGTCTCCGTCAGGATCGCCCCGAGGAGGAGACCTCGCGAGTACTACAGGCGACGCCGCCGAGATACAGTGACTCACCGTTGAGGTAAGTGCCTGCAGGCCCCGTGTGCATGCGAGACTCTACCTCGATGCGCGAGGTAGAGAGCGACGGAGACGAGCGGTGCACCTCGTCTCCAGATGTATGAGTGCGCGCGACATTCGCGGCGCGTGCGGCTCGCGAGAATTCTAACAGCGACGCTCCTTCCTTTTTTTATGTCCACCGAGATTCGCTTCCGATATTTTTCAATAAACATTTTGTAGTGTACATTTCGGAGTTCGCGAGTATTATTTCCGCTCCCTTCCCTTCCACCGTCAATCCTACGATACCTCGGATACCGCCGCCTTCGCGGGATCGCCGACTTCCTCGGTGATCATCCGAGCTCCGAGTACTTACGCGTTTCCCCCATCCTTTCGCATAAGGGCGCGTAAGGTAACACACCACTCTATAAATTCCCGGGTAACATTCGAGTTACCCGGTTGTATACAGGAGTCGAACGGCATTGCATCGAGCGAACGCAGAGCCGGCAATTCCGCCAGGGCGCCGCTCGAGCCGCAACGAGGGTATGCTCATCGTCCTTGACGAGCAGCACCGAGGAAGACTACGTCGTTGCGGAGCATAGTGAACGAGAAAGAGAGAGAGCATCAAAGGTAATTAAGCTTTCGTCGTTGCCGAAAACTCGCTCCAAAAATATTCGCCCTGTTACAACTGGCGCCCGTACGTATGGAGATAGGTAGAATAGGACACCGCGCGGCGCGTGTTTATAAACACGCGCGGGCTCTCGACACAGCCGACGCCGCGATCGTTTGACCGCGAGAGTGTATGCATGCGTGTGCGAAGAGAGAGCGTCGTAGACACTTGTATGTCTACGAAAAATACTTCGCGCGGAGAATTATATTATATCGCGAGCAGAAACGAAAATAATTCAGGCCTCGCGATATATATGCACAGTTCCACAAAAATCGAAAGCTTCGCTTTTCCCCAAAATGAAGTAAAGGAATGAGCTGTTTAACAGTATAGCTAAACAACTAGAATAGATAATCCTTTTATACCTCAATTGATTTTTTCATTTTTTTTGGGATAAATAAAAGAGAAAAGGGAAAATGGTGAATCCAGTAGAGAATAATTAAATTTACTAGTAATGGAGTAATTATTTTTGCATAGTTTTGAGGAAATAATAAAATTTTTTTTTTCTTTCTCTTCGGATAACTTTTTACAACTGTAAAAATAATTCAAACGGGTTCCCACCCAAATAAAATTCGGCTCGATTGCGATCAAGCAAAATTAAAAAAAAATTTTTTTTTCTCTTCTGGATTGACAGAGTTTCTCTCTTTCAAGTTTCACCCGGTTAGACCCTCACGTGTTCGGCGAATTCAATTCGTTTTTTTTTTTATATAACTGTTAAATGTAGCGTCGCCGTAATTCGACGAGCAACGGAACCGACGAACGCAATCTCTTTCCACAATTTTTGTGATTATTTTTGTGGTGGAAAGAGAAAACGAACTTCACGCAGACTAAAGTTTTGCGAGAAGATTTCGGCTTTAATAAAATTATTTCGAGGTAAAATAAGAAAAATTAGGGGAAAAGCAAGCAGGATTTCTTTTCGTAAGTGAACATTTTTAAAGTACTTCGCTCTTTAAAGCACTCAAAATTTTTCCGGCTTTCCTTTTCTCGGGTAAACGTCGTTTTCGTTTAGCAACGACGGCTAAGTAAAGCGTCGCCGAGCTTTATCGCGCGACGCAATAACCGAACGCATTCTCTTTCCACAACCTGTTTGATTGTTGGGGGGTGGAAGGAGAAAGCGACCTTCTCGCAGACTAAGGTTTTGCGAGGAGATTTCGGCCGAGTTGTCAGAAATTACCTTGGAATTTTTTTTTTTTAATTCACGGTGAAAATTCAAAGGCAAATATACAAGTTCAACTTTGTTTTTGGTTACACTAGCGTTTCTGATCGCGAACCTACTCAGTGCAATAGATTGAGAAAAAAAATTTTTTAGTTTTTTCTGTAACATGCGATTGTAAGCGCCCAGAGTTTAGGGAAATACGTGCGCTCAATCGACGCACTGAGTATACGCTGTATATTGCGTGGCGTACGAACTGCAAGTTCCTTGCAATTGTAATTGGATTCTGTGACTGGATTTATCGCGGGAAATTCCAGTGAGAAGGCAAGATGGCCGCAGCACAGATGGCACTAGAAAACTGGTGCATGTGCCTCTCACTGGAAGAGATAGATAAGTATCTCACGGCGATGAAATTGCAAACATCTGGCGCGCGATTCCAAAAATTAGATCGCGCGAGCAGATGGTTGCTCGGGGATTACTCGGCAGACGATTTCATCGCCACAAATGTAGATGTCGATGAACACACGGCATGGGTAGAGAGAGCAAATCTGCGCCAAACATTCATCGACAGAATCTGCAACGGCGAAATCGAGACGCCATGGGTGCAGGGCTCCGATGAGAAAGAACTGCACCCACTCGAGTACGTTCGCGACGATGACGCCGTGAGATAGACTCGAGCAAACGCGCCTCGATATCTAGACGCGCGCAACAGAAAAAAGCTCGGCAGAGCAAGAAACATCAGTTGAAGCTGAGAACGAGGCGAATGTGGGCGAGACGCCAGCGAATGAAAACGCAGATTCGTCCCCTAAAACAGCGCAGCAGGACACAGTGGCACAGGAAACAATGAACCAAACCATCCCTGCGGAGTTGAGCGTGCTTTTAACCCAACTCACGCAGAGGGTGGCGCAGCTATCGGAGAATCAGTCCATACTGCAGACTGCACTGGAAAGCTTCACGCAGAATGTACACCACGCACCCGCGTGGAGCACAAGGCTTGAGAAAACACAGAGCGGACATCGGCAAGTGGGGTTCCAAGATACTCTGACATTCAGGTATCCGGAACAGCAGCAGGGAAACTTGCACACACCGCCGATGCCACGGCAACAGCTCAATCATTCCCCACGGACACCACATACTGGTTTAGTAGGCGGAGCCTGGGAGGGGGGGAGGTCTCCTGAATCAGACAAATTCAGGAGGTTTGTGCGGTAATTCCAACGCGCTCAATGCCAAGACCCCGCATTCCACTGTGCCAAACTGAAACAATCAGCGAGACTTTGGCAACATCGCGCGGAAATGGGGGCTGAAATTTACCGGCAAGAAAGGTCAGAGCATCGACGTGTTCTTAAATCGCGTCGAGGAGTGCCGAAACCTCGCGAAAATGTCGGAAGAAGAGATGCTAAGTTCTCTCTCTGAATTATTCGCCGGACTAGTCGCTACGTAGTACCAAAATAATAAGGCAAATTGGTCCATGTGGAGTGAATTCTGCGCGTCGGCACGCAAATGGTACGGCGCCAATGCAGATTTCAACAACGAATATTGCAAGAGACAACTGCGCGCACACAAGGAAGAGAAGAACCGGTGCGCGACTTTATCACCTGCCTACTCTCCATTCTGAAGAAAATCGAGCCACCTCTTCCGCTCGCTCACCAGCTGGACACGCTGCACCGTAATTTACGACCAGATCTTCAGCGTATGGTGAGAAGGGTTGACTTCGACGACATCGACTCACTTTTGGAATTGAGCGTCGAGGCCGAGCTCACTATCGAGGCGGAAAAATCCTACCGAGAGCCACCGCCACCAGAACAGTCTCGTCCCCGAGGCTGCCTATAAACCTCGGGGAAATAAGGAAAAGCAGGCACCACTGAAAGTCTCAGCTTTTCCGGGTTCAAATCCACCGGTGGCGGAGGGAGGCGGACAAAGTTGGATAACCGCCCTGTCCAAAATGCTCGCACAAGAGGTGAAGCTGGTACTTCAGCCAACTGAGTAACGGACAGCCTACACCACCTTTTCAGAGATCTTCCTCTCGCAAAAAGAAAAAGAAGGGAGCAGGAGGAAAGAAAAGCGAACGAGCAGGCGACTCGCCGAAGCGCAATTCGCGGCCTCGGCAACAGGAGAGGAAGAAATCGTCTGATACTAGCGCAGCGAAACCGAAGGGTAACAATGAGGGTATCCATTGTTATGGCTGCGGTCTGCCTGGATATCGGGCGTACAATTGTCCTACGTGCGCGGAAAACGGGAAATCGGGGGCGTAGACGGAGTCTATACGTCGCCCGCTCTCGAGAAGACTCCCCCCGAGGTCACCGTCGCGGCTTCCACCGTTCAAGAGGAGTCGCGCGACGAATCAGCAACGTCAGCAACCGCGATTAGCGGAGAAAGCCCATCGATTGCCAACCCCGACGAGGAAGCCGGATGGTGGCTCCAAGTTAACGTCGGGGGCTTCCGACTACGCGCATTATATGATACGGGCGCGGCACGAACAGTTATGGGTTCAATCGGATTGCAATTAGCATTCGCGTGGCCGTAGCCCGCTATTACCAAGCCACGGAAGAAAAGCAAAAGTCCCCGGTGGTCACACTGTGACGGTCGCGGGGTACGTAATGCTTCCCTTCGAGGTAGCAGGCATGAAAAAGGAGATTCGGGTCGTAGTTCTTGCGGACGAAACCTTAGAGTGCTACCTCGGCGCTGATTTCCTCCGAACCTTCGGAATGGTCCACGATACAGTGAAGAATCAGCTGACCGTAAGCGCGTCAGGGCAAACTGTAGAGTTAGAAGTAGCCAGCGTTTCGCTTGGCGAAACTCTTGAGTTAGCATAGATCGGTCTCGAGATGACGGAGGTGCAGAAAAAGCAACTCCAATAACTCCTCGATCAGCTACACGTCGAAACGGAGGAACCTCTCGGCCGCACTCTGTGGGCCGAGCACGAGATTTCTGTTGGCTCGGCGCGCCCGATCAAACAGGAATATTATCCCATCTCCAAGAAATTAGAGGAGATTATGCACTCGCAGGTATAATCGAACCCTCGGCCAGTGCTTGGTCGAGCCCGGTCGTCATAGTGCGGAAAGCGCTCGATAAGTATCGCTTCTGCATCCACTTCAGGAAGGTGAACGCTATGTCCAGAGCCGACGCATATCCGCTTCCATATATGGACACGATCTTGCGTAAGTTGCAGGGTGCGAAATATATTTCAACCCTAGACTTGAGCAGCGCGTACCACCAGATCCCGGTGAAGGAAGAATCGCGCCCATTAACGGCGTTCACGGTGCCGGGACTAGGATTATTCCAGTTCACACGCATACCGTACGGCCTTTCGCAGGCAGGGGCAACATTTCAGAGGTTAAGCGATAAAGTTATCGGTCCTGAAATAGAACCCTATGCTTTCTCCTAACTCGATGATATAATTATTGTCACCGAAACATTTGAAGGACATGTAAAGTGGCTGGGCCACGTTCTCAAACGAATAAAGGAGGCGAACCTCACGATTAATCGAGAGAAAAGCGTGTTTGGCCAGACAGAAGTTCGCTATCTCGGCGTACTCGTTAATCGGGACGGTTTTCGTCCCGATCCCGAGAAAATCGCACCTATAGTAAGCTATCCGGAACCACGTAACCTGAAACAGCTTCGGCGTTTTCTAGGAATGGCTTCGTGGTACCGGAAGTTCTTAAAAGATTTCGCTACTATAGCCGAGCCTCTGACGCGGCTCACCAAAAAGGATTGCCCATATGATTGGACGAATGAACAACAGGCAGCATTCGAGCTGATCAAAGCTTTTGTTGTGTCTGCTCCAATTTTGTCTCGCCCGCGTTTTGAAGAACAAGTCGTTCTTCAAACAGAGGTGAGCGATACAGGCGTTGGCGCAGTACTTTTTCAAATAATCGATGGCGAAAGAGTACTGGAGTTCGCGAGCCGCACACTCTCATCCGCGGAACGCAATTATAGCGTGACTGAGAGAGAGTGTCTCGCAGTGATTTGGGCCACTGGAAAATTCAGGCCGTATATCGAGGACTACCGTTTTCGAGTGATCACCGATCATAGTAGCTTTCGTTGGTTACACAGCCTGCATAACCCCACTGGCCGGCTCCCGCGATGGGCGCTCGAACTACAAAGGCATAGCTTCGAGGTAGAACATCGGAAGGGCGCGCAAAACCACGTTCCTGACGCTCTATCTCGCATGTTCGAGCGCGACGAGGAAGACGCGCTACTTGCCGCGGTCGAACTGACGGATGAGATAGACGATCCGTGGTATATCTCTTGGCGAGAAAAATTACAGCGAGATCCAGAAGCGTACCCGCGCTGGAAATTAATAGGCGGACAGTTATTCTACTATCGCCCCGACGAACTCGTAGAGGCAGCAGTCGGAGACGATGATGCGTGGAAAACCGTCTTGCCAAATGAGAGGCGTCTGCAAGCGCTCGCGGAGATCCGACTTCGGGGCACATGGGGCGAGAGAAGACGTATGACCGCGTTACGCGATTTTACTACTGGCCGCACATGTACAAGGCAGTACGTAAGTATGTACGCGAGTGTCTCGTCTGCCAACAGTGCAAGGTCGAGCAACGCGCCCCTGCCGGGTTAATGGGAAAACGCGACATATCGCGCCCGTGGCAGGCAGTCGCCGCCGACACAATGGGTCCCCTACCCAAAAGTAAACATGGCTTCGAATATATTTTTGTATTCGAAGATCTATTCTCGAGATGGGTAGAGCTTATCCCGTTGCGAAAGGCAAACGCTAAATCTATCTTGAAGGAGTTAAAAGAGAGAGTGATTTTGCGCTTTGGCACACCCGAAGTATTTCTCAGTGACAATAGAACGGAGTTTAAAAACCGCGCCGTCACCGAGTACTTGGAAGCCTTAGGGATACATCACACGGTAACGTCGCCGTATCATCCCCAAGCCAACCCAGTAGAACGAGTGAACCGAACGCTGAAAACTCGGTTAATCGCGTTTGTAGAGGAAAAACACACTTCCTGGGACGACAACTTGCCCGAGCTGGTGTTTTCCCTCAACAACGCCGCCCACAGCAGTACCGGACTCTCGCCCGCGATGTTAAATTACGGGCGGCAACCCCTGCCTCCAGGTACGGCCAAGAGAGCTCGCAACCGCGTCGCGGAAGAGCGAGTGAGCCAGGGGAGAGTCGAGGAATGGGCTGCGAGGATGAAGGGTCTCGATCAATTAAATCAGGTCGTCGCCGACAACGTCTACGGCGAGCAAGAGCGGCAGGCGCGTTATTAAGACGCAAAACACCGCGAGCCTCTCTTCCAAACGGGAGACTACGTTTGGAAGAAAAATCGGATCTTATCGTCCGCCGCGCAAGGAATTTCGGCGAAGTTAGCACCGAAATTCGCAGGGCCGTATGCGATAATAGCGAAAACCGGCGTTAACACGTATCGCATAAGTGCGCTCGATTCAAACGACGAAGAATTGATCCACACCGAGCATTTGAAGCCTTACATTGGTGCAACGCCTTCAGATGATGAGCAGGAGGAAGGACCTCAGCCGCCGAGGGATAGCGCAGCGATCTTGGCGATGTGCGACCCGCCAGTAGCGAGCGACGGCGAGAATGACTCGCACGTAGACCGCGGAAACGACGACGCCGTAGCAGACTCCGATCGCGCGCCAAATGCGAACCCAGCGAGTAAGGAGGGGAAATTAAGGTCCCCCACTCCATCATCCAAGCGTAAACCTGGTCGTCTGAGAAAGGCGATACGGCTGGTAGTAAAGTCGACCACCATACGGGTGATAGCTGCGAGCCCACTAAAGGATCTCGCGGCGAAAACAAGCGGACGGCCTAAAGGTATGCGCAATGCGGCGAATATAGTCGATTCAACGGCGATACTGCCCGCGCTGACGCGTGCGCAATCTCGCGCGGCGCATTAACTTAAATTTTGATTGGGACACCGGGGTCCAGTCACCGACGACTTGTAATGTAGCTGTCCAATAAAGGCCTGGACCGGCCGTATTTTTCACACGCTTAGTCTTTTATCTTCTACCCCCCCCCCCTTTCATAACCTGGCATGCTCGCGTCATCCCCCTTCATACGAACTTCGCGTTTAACGTAAGTCGAGCGTCGACTAGAGGTTATTACGTCGCGTCTGGGAGGGGGGTGTAACGAAGTTCGAATTTCGCGGGTTATTACCCCCTCCCGCGAGCGGACACGAAAATTATGGCTCTCGTGCGCATGCGCAAAAACAGAAAATCGGCAACGGCGCGCGCCAGCAATACTCTAGTTTGGACTGTGCCCGGGGACACTCGGAAATGCAAAAGACAGGTGCTGAAAAAACGAAAAGATTTTCCCCGATCGGAAACCTCACTCGCTCCAAAAATATTCGCCCTGTTACAATTACTATTATATTATTATTATTATTATTATTATTATTATTATTATTATTATTATTATTATTATTATTATTATCATTATCATTATTATTCCCGGGTTCTATCCAACGATAGATGAGCATTTTTCTATGCTACCGGGCGCGTCCCCAGGTTGTGGATCGGGGAACGGCAAGCATAGTCTGGTCAGCCGTGAATATAATGAATAAGCGGTCGCGAACAAAGAAATCGTGAGAATGGCAGAATGAATGAGCATTGTGCAAATGGGCTGCGGCCGACGGATTGTGGATATTTCTGCTAGACTAGCCAAAGGGAGAGTAGTAAACTCCCTAATCGGGGTGGCACGAGATGTCAGTACCTAACCTCTGCGTTTATTATTATTATTATTGATAAACGCATGTTCAATGTGGAAGGACCGCTCTAGTGCTCACTGACTGGAGCCAATGGTGGGGTTGAAGCAATCATTGTTGGGCGCATGTCTGAAGGATTACCTGGTCAGTATTTCCTTATACCCGAAGTTGCGTAGGGCAAATCGCACACCGTCTAGCCCGAGGTTTGGGTCAGGTGTTGGGACGGACCCGACATCGCCCACTCGGTAGGGGTGACGTTAAACCTTTGTTTCATTATGGCGCAGGCCTATCCCGTAACCTTTTTTGTAGAGTCACTAGGTGCCGATAGGAGTGACCATCCGACAAACCGCCTCTAGGCTTCGGCATCCATAACTAGGGTTCCTTATAGGCGGGGATAGTAGCCACAACGAGGTGTGGCTCCCATAGTGGGCGAACCGTCTTAAACAACATATTCTATGCATGATGAATTCAAACACCCAACACAACCAACAAACTAAGGAGAAAGAAGGTGTATGCCAGACTGCGGTGGAGAAGGTGCTCGCAGAAATGCGAGCGCTCCTCAAGGTTATGGTGCAGGCGCTAAAAGCTCAGCCTAATATCAAAAACGATATTAAAAAGGGGTTGCCAGTTATGGTAGACCAACTGGAGCAGCTCGAAAGCGCCGTGAAAACGGAACTACGTGCTGCTAAGCAAGCCAGGGCTTACACACCAGCCAGGAGGCAAAGGACGATGTCCTTGGTAGAAAGTATGGGGACACCAACAGGGTCACTTGGCCCCGAGCCACTTGGCCGCACGAAGCGAGGCGCCCCTAGCCCACCTAGCCTGAATACGGGGGAAAAGCAAGTGAAGAAGAAAAAGGCGGATATCCCTAAGGAAGATTGGGTTGCTGTAAAAAGTAGAAAAGGGCGGAAGCAGCCGAAACAACAGCAGCAGCAGCCACAGAAACAGCAGCCGCAACAACAGCAGAGGAAACAGAAGACAAAGAAGAAGGAAAAAAAGGTAACAAAGCCGGATGCGATCGTGCTCAAACCGGCAGGCGGTAAGTCGTATGCGGACATTCTGTCCACCATACGTAAGGCTGTCAAGCCGGAAGAGAGTGGAGTAGAGATCCGATCCATCCGGCAAACAAGAGCAGGTCAGGTACTCCTCGAGCTGAAAGAAGGCAATTCAGTAACAAGAACTGCCTTCTCAGAAGCACTCAGAGAAGCTACTGGAAACGACTGCACCGTTGTTAGGGAACTGATCCCCAGAGCCATCCTGGAGATCAGAGATCTCGACAGTTGCACGTCCAGTGAGGAAGTAGTGGAGGCCTTAAAAAGAGACGTGCAGGACTACAAGGGGTTCCTGCAGTCTGTCTTGACTAGGCCAAATGCGAGGGCACAACGGATGGCCATAGTGACGGTGGACACACCGGCTGCGGAAAAGCTAATGACCACCGCCCGCATAAAGATAGGCTGGGTCAACTGCAGGATCCGCAGGAGAGCCACGGTTATCCGTTGCTATAAATGTCTGGGCTTCAGCCATCTTAGCCCGGACTGGAAAGGGCCCGACCACAGCAAGCGATGCTATCGCTGCGGGGCGGAAGGCCACATGATCGCAGGATGTAATGCCACCCCACGTTGCTTCCTGTTTCCAGAACAAGCGGACAAACCTGATTCCCGCAACCATACGGCGGGATCAGGAGCCTGTAGGGCCTTCCGAGAGGCACTTGCAAATGCCAAGAAAAAATGGCGGTAGTTCTGCAGGGTAATATGCACAGGAGCAGGGCAGCTCACGACCTCCTGGAACAGATCTGTTTCGAGAAAAACGCTGATATTGTACTAATCAGCGAACAGTATCGAAACAGAGATGGTCCAGGATGGTTTGCCGATGACCTGGGCACCGCAGCCATCTGGAACCGTGACCCGCAGAATATCCACATTGCGGGTCATGGCGGCGGCAGCGGTTTTGTTTGGGTGAGGCACCAGCAAACTCACTACATAAGCGTATACCTCACTCCAAACCAGACCATCAGCGACTTCCAGGCCAAGCTGGAGGGCCTGGAGGATGCAACACGGGAGATGCAGGGTGAGCTGATTATCGCCGGGGACTTCAATGCTAAAGCCCCGGAGTGGGGGGAAGCTCGGTCGGATCGTAGGGGCTGGCTGGTTATGGATATGGCCAGTCGGCTAGACCTCGTGGTACTAAATAAAGGTATCACGTCGACCTTCAGACGACCGGGCTACAGGGAGACCACTATCGACGTCTCCCTGGCAAGCGAACGCCTAGCCGGGCGAATCCAGAGCTGGCATGTGATCGAGGACTGTACAGGAAGCGATCACATGTATATCACGTTCCGTGTGCGTGATAGCAGACCGGCTCCGTTTCCGTACATGCGCGGCCCCCCAGGTGGAACAGCGCCAAGATGAACTACGAGAGGTTTGCCACGGCGATAGAACACGGACAGCGAACACTGCGTGAGATCCCGGAATCGCTGCCGCTAACTGCGCGGGCAAAAATGGTGACCGACTACACCATGAAGGTCATCGAAAAGGCCTGCGCGGAGACGGTTCCCAGGAAATCAACACGTGGGTCAAGACGACCTGCTTACTGGTGGACGAACGACATCGCGGACCTTCGTAAGACGTGCCTGCAGTTGCGACGCAGAACGCAGAGGGTCAAAAAACGCGATCTCGACGCAGCCCCCTTGGCCGCAGAGTACAAGGCGGCCAATAAATCCCTAAAGAAGGTCATCAAGTCCAGCCGGCAGCGATGCTGGAAAGAGCTGGGGGAAGAGATGGATCACGATCCGTGGGGATTAGGGTACAAGATCGTTATACGCAAGCTGGCGACCTTCGGTTCGTCAGCGCCGAAAGATGCGCAAACGATCACGAACATCGTACGTGCACTTTTCCCCGAACACCCAAGGAGACCGGATGGCCCAGCAACATCCGGCCCGTTCGAAACTCCTCTGTTTACGAACATGGAGCTCTCCATCGCAATAAAATCTTTGCGTAATAAGAGAGCTCCGGGGCCGGATCGATTACCAGCAGAGCTGCTGAAAGCCATCGGCGGCAGTCACCCGCGCCTCTTGCTGGACATGTACAACTCCTGCCTGAAGGCGGGCATTTTTCCTGCCCGCTGGAAGACAGCGAGACTTGTCCGCATCAGCAAGGACAAGGGTCCAGCAGACAGCCCGTCGGCCTACCGCCCGCTGTGCATGCTAGACGCGGCGGGAAAACTCCTGGAGAAACTGCTGAAACCTCGCCTCCAGGCAGCCATAAGTGCGTTCGGAGATCTGGCTCCGCGGCAGTATGGCTTCAGGCGAGATAAGTCAACCGTAGACGCAATCCAGGAGGTGGTAAATGCCGCCAGGTCAACGGAACAGGGCAACCATTTCTCTCGCCCTATTTGTCTGCTGGCCACCTTGGACGTTAAAAACGCGTTTAACTCAGTTAGGTGGGACAAGGCGCTGGAAGCTTTCGAGCGGGACTTTCGTATCCCCGCGTATCTTTTACGCATTCTTGGGGATTATCTGAGGGACCGCTCGATAACTTACGACACGGAGGATGGACCAATAAAGAGGGAAATAACATCTGGGGCAGCTCAGGGCTCCATGCTGGGTCCCGACATATGGAATGTATTCTATGACGGGATCCTGCGCATGGAAATGCCCAAGGGCATCTTCCTGGTTGGGTACGCTGACGACGTAGCGGTGGTCATCGTAGCCAGAGACGTTGACCTCGCTAGGCTGCTACTCAACCGGGTAATCCGTCGCGTTTTCTCCTGGCTGGAGGATCACGGGCTTGAATTAGCCACAAAGAAGACGGAGGTCGTGCTACTTACGAAGAGGCACATCAATACCATGTGCCCCTTTCAAGTAGGAGATGCGACGGTCCAGTCAAAGAGTGCGGTGAGGTACCTAGGGGTGACGCTTGATAACAAGCTCACCTTCAGGGAACACCTCACCATAGTGACGGAAAAGGCGGCAGCAGTAACATCCTCGCTGAGTAGGCTCATGGCCAATACCACCGGCCCCCGGCCTTGTAAAAGGCGTCTACTCATGCGTGCCGCCGAAGCCGTCACGCTGTACGGAGCGGAGGTCTGGGCCGATGCGCTGCGGAAAGACGTGCACAGGAAGCGTCTCGCCGCGGTGCAACGGAGAGCAGCACTCTGGATCGCGTGCTCTTACCGCACGGTCTCCGAGCCCGCGATATTAGTGGTCGCTGGGGTAATACCCATCGACCTTCTTGCATTGGAGAGACGCTTCGGCCATCAGCAAAAGCCTGCTCTTGGGGTAGTGGAGGCCCACCGAACGGCCAGGGCCAACACCATCCAGGTTTGGTAGCATCTATGGGAATCCTCCACTAAAGGAAGATGGACGGCCAGGCTAATCCCACAAGTGGACACCTGGCTGTTCCGAAAAGAGGGTGAGGTAAATTACTACCTCACCCAATTCTTGACGGGGCACAGCCTGTTCCGCGCATACCTACATAAGATGGGTAAAGTCGCGGAGCCAGGCTGCGCCTACTGTGAGGGCCTCCCGGACGACGTGTTCCACACCTTCTTCGTATGCGGAAGGTGGACCGTCGAAAGGGGAGCACTAGAGAGGGACCTTGGCTGCATATCACCTGACAATATAGTCAGGCTGATGCACCAAGGTCCTCAACAATGGGCGAAAGTCGCCTCCTACGTGGAGGCGATCTTGCGCCAAAAAAGGGAAGAGGAGAGCAGCAGATCAGCCGTCCGCAGGGCGCCGTAGCTGTTCACGGAAAAAAAAAGACCCCTGCGGGTCTCAACGGCCGATCTGAAGTGAGAAGGTGCCGCTCAGGCGAAGCAAGCCCTCCCCTGAAGTAATGTGTAAAACGGTGCCGAGGGAGGGTCTGCACAGTAGTGCAGAGCAGAAAGGGTTAGTGTATTTAGTGGGTAGGAATCCCACACGCTGTGGGAGTGCGGAGCTTCTTGCGGTGTCTCCTGGGCTTGCATGGATATGCGGCCCAGGCGGTCCGGTGGAGCATTTGGTCCACCGGACTGATGCAAGATTTCACTGTTTCCCTCGTAAAAAAAAAAAAAATTATTATTATTATTATTATATATTACTAAAATAATAATATTGCTAATATAAAACTTTCTACGAAAGTATAAGATAAGGCAAGTATAGACGTTTTTTTGGATAATCTATAAAAAAACAACACAATTTGTCTAGTCCTTTTATTTCTTCGAATCTCATCTAGCTATTCAATAAGCACTCTCTACAAATGGTAATAATTTCTTTCATGACTGTACAATGTACAAATTATATGTAAGTAAGTACATTCAAATTGTTCACTGCAAATCTAACAAACGAAAGTTGTGAAATCAATTATCGATAGACAAGTAATGCAAACAACTCTCGGAAACTACTGTATGACTGTTCTCAGGAATGTATTCAAATTTGTTCATCTTTCTGAGCTATACAAATTAAACACAAGAAAGTACTGAAATCAATTTATTGTAGTCAAGTACCGGCCATAAGTTAACTTGACTGACATAATAGAACTTTTCGTATCTCTCGTGTAAAATTACATTTTACGCCCACATTGTAACTTCAAAATTATTCAGCCAGCGGGCATAAAATACTACTTAACGCCCTAGAGGCCCAAAAGCTCACATACTCTAACAAAACTTTATAGAACCTACGCACTTTATGCCCGTGTGGGCGAAAATTATTTTAATTATATAACTATAATGTCTTCTCATTATTTCTAAAATTCCTAAGAATTTTTTCAGATATTTACGAAAAGTCAAAGCCTATATAAAAAATTACATAGTTACCAACACATCACTATTTTTCATTATTCTTTCTCAATTTTGAACTTTCTATAATATTACGCACCTTGGGAGGAAAAGAGAAGTTTAGAGCTGCTCTAGCAGGGGTGGTCCTCCGATCTCCCATACATACTTGGCGGGCCCGACGATTTGCAGTTCAAGGTGTAAGACATGGTCATTTTCATATAAATATTCATATGATTAAAGATCAGATAAAATGTATAAATGGGTTGCTTCTACATATTAACTACTGATCCGTGAATCTACCACTCTGTTTTTAAATAGAAAGTGCAAATCCACCTGAAAGTATCATATGAGTTTTCATATGTAATCCCATAATATATAAATTTGCAGATGACATCGCATATGAGGTGTGATACGAGATATGCGATGCCTGAAATTTTCATATGAGATCTTATATGATATTTAGACGCGGAAAAAGGATACACGATAGGTTGCTTATAAAACGATTAGTAAAATGTAAAGCACTTTTAAGTAGACTATAAATTTATATGAATTTTTTATTTTATTCTCGTTTAAAAAGGACGGACACAAAGAATAATATTGTAGGTAATAAAAGTAAATCATGATTCTGCACATATAGGGATGTTGTACTTAACGGTACCAATTAAAAATTAAAGCCAATGTAATTATTTATAGTAGACTTATAGGTATAAATATTGTTAATGAATTTATGCAAACATTTTGTATTCTATATTTAAGTAGCCCACTGGTAAACTGTAAGTCGTCGGGCCCGCCAAGTATGTATGGGAGATCGGAGGACCACCCCTGCTAGAGCAGCTCTAAACTTCTCTTTTCCTCCCAAGGTGCGTAATATTATAGAAAGTTCAAAATTGAGAAAGAATAATGAAAAATAGTGATGTGTTGGTAACTAGGTAATTTTTTATATAGGCTTTGACTTTTCATAAATATCTGAAAAAATTCTTATGAATTTTAGAAATAATGAGAAGACATTATAGTTATATAATTAAAATAATTTTCGCCCATACGGACGTAAAGTTTGTAGGTTCTATAAAGCTTTGTAAGAGTATGTGAGCTATTGGGCCTCTTGGGCGTTAAGTAGTATTTTATGCCCGCTGGCTGAATAATTTTGAAGTTACAACGTGGGCGTAAAATGTAATTTTACACGAGAGGTACGAAAAGTTCTATTATGTCAGTCAAGTTAACTTATGGCCGGTACTTGACTACAATAAATTGATTTCAGTACTTTCTTGTGTTTAATTTGTATAGCTCAGAAAGATGAACAAATTTGAATACATTTCTGAGAACAGTCATACAGTAGTTTCCGAGAGTTGTTTGCATTACTTGACTATCGATAATTGATTTCACAACTTTCGTTTGTTTACTTACATATAATTTATTCAGCATACAATGACTCAAAGAATTTTAAGACTTTTTCATTCGTATTTATTTGATTTCTTTTAAAAAATCATAAATATTATTATTTTATAGATTATTTGTACAGTCATGAAAAAAATTATTACCATTTGTAGAGAGTACTTATTGAATAGCTAGATGAGATTCGAAGAAATAAAAGGACTAGACAAATTGCGTTGCTTTTTATAGATTATCCAGAAAAAACGTCTATACTTGCCTTATTTTATACTTTCGTAGAAAGTTTTATATTAGCAATATTATTATTTCTACTATTTTAAAATGTCCGTTAAGGTTCAGAATGAATCGGAACGTTTTTTTTCCGATCCTTTCAGATCCATTAAGGACGCTTCCGAACCTAAGTGGAGTGGAATATTCGGAAAATGGTGAACCTTTCCGAACCTTGTCAAAAATAGATTCTTACTTTCAGTGCTATGAATCGACGAATTACGAAAGTCTTTTATCTACAATAATTTTTTAAACAAATTATTTCTCTATTTAAAAAATTGTAAACTTATCCAATCCATCCAGTTTCTTTCCGAAATATTTAAGATGAAAATAATTTCAATATACTCTTTAGAATAACAAAGATTTGAATGAAATACGTTGATTAGAGCAAGAATAAACAATTTATAGATTTTCTGAACCTTTCCGGTTTCATACGAACCTTGAAAAATTAACCTATAATGTGATCCTTAATGATCTTTTATGAAATTTTATCTATTATTATAAAGATGGAAGAGATGCTGATAGAAAAATAAAATACATAAAAATGCATAAGGAATCATTGGGAAAGCAAGTATAGCATAATATCAGTTTGTTAGATTTTTTTAAACCTTTATGAACCATTACGAAAGTTTCTAGATTGCCATGAACTTTTACGAAGTATACCGAAATCGATGGAATATCAATAAACCTTTACGAACCATTATGAAAGTTTCTGGAATGTTATGAACCTATACAAACTATACCGAAATCGATCGAATATCGATAAAGTTTTTCCCTTTGTCATGATATATAACTAATTCTAATAAGATTATCGTTTAAATATAAAATGATAATAAAACATGAAGTTTTGTTTTATTTAAAACTTTATTATTGAACTTCAAAATTATTTGGCATAACACCAACATACTTTACGATTCTTAATAAATATTGGAATAAATATTAATAATCATGTGCATTTGTTCTGGACGATTCCACGGTTACTAATAGCCAGAATTGATCGTAATGATTCGTTATACTTCAACAAGGTTCGGAACCTACTAATAGCCAGAAACATGATGGTTCACCAAAGTCCTGAATTGATTGTAATCATTAATTATACTTCAACAAAATTCGGAACGAACCAACCAATTCTGAATAAATATACCAAATTATTTCGAAACAAATCTTAATAGATCATACCAAATTATTTCGAAGCAACTCTTAATAGATCAGAAAGGTTCTAAAGAGACATTCTTAACAGTTTACCTCCATGACAGTTCGGAAGAGTTCGGAAGAAATTGGTTCCAAAAACTGGAAAAGATCGGAAAGGTACCTTAGATCCTGACATTTCCCAACCTTGAAGATCATTTTTACCAGAGAAGAGAGTAAAAGAATTAAAAGGACTAGACAAATTATGTTGTTATAGAACGTACTTAAAAAATTAGCTTTTAAAAAACGTGTTGATTGTTTTAAAAAATATATTTAAGCTCTCATTAAAGTTTTTGATAAAGAGAGGGAGATAAAGGGAGGGAGGGCGGGAGAGACTAATACTTATCTTAGTTTAAACTTCTGTAAAATGTTTTTTAGATATATTTCACAACTTTTTAAGAGAAAATAATAATTACATAGTGTGGTAACATTATGAGGGTTTATTATAGTATAGTATATTTTTAATATCATTAGTAAATGATAGCATTGTTATTCACAAAAGTTTTAAATTTGAATGTTTCTTCAAGGAGCTCGATAAAATCATTACATTAGTAAAATTTTTTGAAATAATATAATCAAATGCGTATATTCTTAGGTATGATGATAATTTAATAATACTATTAATTATTGTAAAGTCATATGAAAATATCATTCTTTTTATGTTTTCAGTTTGCAGGAAAAACTTATATATATATACCTTATTTTATACTTTCAAAGATTATTATTAAGAAGAAAAATTACATAAATACTAAAGGGATCGATATTTTTTTCAACAAATTAGATCTTAAAACGAAGCTTTTAGTTCATATTTTTATAATTTTTTTTCAGAGCATATTATAAGTATTTTCATTTTTTGGTACTAGAAATTGATTACTAAAGCCTTAAATTAGTTCTACTATAAGACTGCTATATGATAATATCATTAATTATTTTTGTAGCTTCGCCATTATTTTTTATTTATAACATTAGCAGTTTCTTTTACATAAACAAACAGTTATTTTACTTTAAATACAGAATAGATGATACGTAAACATTTATATATTGTATAAGAGTGTACTTACAATAAAAAATAGAGAAAAAGTAGAGATTGGAATTATGCACTACAATATGTTGACAAAATATTTAAAAAGAGCCTTTATGAGAACTATCTCTCATCATATATCAGATTATTACACGAAAAAAAAATTGTGTTGGAAAAATTACTATTTTTTATATATTAAACCGTGGGACAGATTCAAATTTTCATGAAAATTACTATAATTTATGGTAAAAATTGGTATTTGTGTAGTAAAAGTTATAAAATTATAGCAATGTTTACTATAAATTATAATAATTTTCATGAAAATTTGAGTCTGTCCTATGGGTACTATAGAAAATAGTAATTTTTCCTACGAAATTTTTCTCGATGTATATACACTTATACAGAGATAAATGTTATGCACGCAATCCAAACTTCAGAATGCGTGTTACCCAACCAGTATTGCTATGGCCCCATGCTTCATAAAAAGCTTATAGCACCAACACTTCATATGACTCATAAATTCACTGCATAACTTTCTGACAAAAACAAAGGTTCTAATGTATGTTCATCCTTCTACATGTGTTTTATGTAAAAGTGAGAATAGACTCAATTATATTTACATTATATTACAGATTTATTTATTTAGAGATATAAGGAAAATATGCCCCGGCCCTCGAGCATTTAGAAAACTTGAAGCTCAAAGTTGGTCAAGAAGTTGAGTTCTTATGTCACCTACCATTTTCATAACAGCATCAGATACAAATTTTGTTCTTTAATTTTATCAAATTTGAAATGCTCTGAACACAGTCATATGATCAGTTCTTTACAAGTAACCATTGCTGCTTGTTTTTTTGATAATTGAAAAGGCATGTCAAATAATACTCCGTACCTCCTCAATACGTACTGAGTTCTGAGCTGGGCACGTTTCCTGTCTACACACAATTTTAGTTGGGTATACATCAGCTGCCAATGCTGCTTTTACGACAGCCCAGTTTTCAAAATTGCTTTTACAAAACTTGGAACTCAAAATTGACTAAAAAGTTTAGTTTTCATGCCAACTACAATTTCGATATTTTAAAAACTTTTGATTGGTCCAAATATGTACAACAGTTTAAGAGATAGCAATCAAAGTCTTGCAAGAGTACTAGATCTAATCACACTACTGCATCACAATCCGCTAGCAAATTAAATTATTGGTTGCAGATTCAAAAACTGGCCATTACAGTAATTTATATTAAGGCTTTATGTACTGTAATATTTACAGAATAAATGGCTCCTCTGAAACATTTGACGTCCCTCGCCATAAGTCAGTCATTAATTATATTATTCTGTCCACTTGGATTGCTTGAAATTTTCACTTGCTACACATCATAAATTAAAAACAAAAGTTTCAACAATACAATAATATATTTGTATCAGGCAGATCACTACGTTATTTGTTATTTTATTTATGCTTCCCACTTTACAAAACTTTTATCAAAATATACAAAATAACGTACATTTCACTGACATAAGTAACCCACAAATGTATTTAACTGGGAAGCACCATATTTTTATATTACAAAAAACAAGTTATTTCACAAATGCTAAATGTTCATTTCTCTGTACTAATTTTTATTGTTTATTTCAAAAAGTTTTTTCACATAAAAAACTCGTGTTCCAAGGATCACCACATAAGACCTTGGATCCATAGATCACCAACATAATAAACATATTTTTAAATGCACTTTTCAAAATCACTTATTTACCCACTTCTTCTATTGTAAAATAAAAAATAATAATAATACATTCAACACTTATCGCAACAACCTAACTTTTGACCACATCAATTAAAGTTTTTTCTAAGAAGATGATGAGTTAAAGTGGTTCCCTCGGTAAGAGAGAAACAGACAGCTTTGAGCGAGAGAGATAGAGAGTGCACGCTGGCGCGCTAAGCGTCCATAACCCTCGAAACATATCAAGTCTGCGAAAGTGAGATTTTTTAAGACGCTCTATTTTAATAATTAAACCATGAATCTACTTGATTCTTGCGCGAAAACATTCCTAGTTATATATTCTATGTGTACATAAAATTCCAAGTCCGTCTTGAATCTCGTTGCATAGATATTGTTGTAAATAGATACAAAACGCGACAGTTTTGATATACAGCGTGTCCAAAAAGTCTGGAAACACCCAAATAATTTCTCAGCTGAATTACTATTGGAAAATGTTAAGGTCGCCTTTGTAGTAATTTTTTACGAGGAATCCAATGGTGACCTTGGATTCAACCTTGGACCTCATTTTTGAGGTTATTTCAAGGTCAACCTCATTTTTTTAAATGGTAACCCCTATTTTTTATAGCGGAATCTGAAAGAGCGGAAAATTTTACGTCCGGATATGTATTAAGGTATGAGGTTGAGGTTACCCCCAGAGGTCAAATTGAGGTCAAAGTATGATTTCTTAAAAATTTCGCGAGTTCAGTGGTAAAACAAAACAAACAAAGGTAAGGTTTGGTAAGTTCGAACGAAGACTTGAAGGTGACCTCTGATTCGACCTTGAACCTCATTTTGAGCCTCATTTTTGAGGTTATTGCGAGGTCAACCTCATTTTTTTAAATGGTAACCCCTATTTTTTTAGCGGAATCGGAAAGAGTGTGAAACTTTACGTCCAAACATGTACTCAGAACATAGTTCAAGAAGGACCTTGACGTTAATTTGAAGGTCATTTGAACTTAATGACGGTCTGATCTTGTGTAAACTTTTTATCACACTGAGCGAGGTTAATTCTTTAGTAGTTTACAACGAGAAATCTAATGGTGACCTTGACATTGTCCTTAAAAGTCATGTCAAGTTCAATTTTTTTACATTTAGCGTTACCCAGGAACAACGACGTGGACGTAGTAAAATCTGTTCCCTTTGGGGTGCTTGATTTACGTGAGTCCCCTTGCCTCTCACGATGGGGTGCTTGATTTACGTGAGTTCCCTTGCCTCTCACGATGGGGCGCTTGATTTACGTGAGTCCCCTTGCCTCTCACGATGGGGTGCTTGATTTACGTGAGTCCCCTTGCCTCTCACGATGGGGCGCTTGATTTACGTGAGTCCCCTTGCCTCTCACATTTGATTTTTTTAAACAGTATAACATCTTATTTCAAGTGCTCGAACTGTTCTCCATTCATTTCTTGACAGTAACCTAATCGATGATAGAAAGCACCAACAGCATTTTCAATCATTTCAGTAGGAATGAGAGCTGATTCATCAATGATCCTTTCACGTAATTCATCTAAGTTTAAGGGTTTTGTTTTGAATACACGATCCTTCAGATAACCCCAATAGAAATAATCTAGAGGCGTTAAATCGGGGGACCTAGCTGGCCATTCAATTGCACCTCTTCGTCCTATCCATCGATTAATGAATACTGTATCTAAGTATGTGCGAACGTTTCGTGTATAATGAGCTGCTGCACCGTCCTGTTGATACCATGTGTTATTAAAGTCCTCTCCAGCTATTTCTCTTATAGCAGGAACAATTTGATTCCGCAACATAGTTTCATACTTTTCTGCATTTAAATTGCCATCAATAAAAAATGGTCCTATAATCCTATTATTTAATATTCCAGCCCAGACATTTAATTTTTGTGGATATTGTGACTTGGCTTCTCTTGCCCAATGAGGGTTTTCAACTGCCCAATATCTACAGTTATGCCTATTTACGCTTGAGTCAAGTTGAAATGTAGCTTCATCTGAGAAGACTATATTTGATGGAAAATTTGGATTTTGTACGATGCGTGCCATCATATCATCACAGAATTCAACGCGACGATCGAAATCATCTTCATTTAACTTGTGTATTAGCGTTACTTTAAATGGATGGAACTTCTCTCTCTTTAGTATGTTATGAATAGATGATTTACTTATTTCGTGCACTTGAGCAGCTCTACGAACGGAAGTATGCGGATCTTCGGTGAATGTTAACACAACATCTAAAGATTTCTCTTCGTTACCTGCTGACATTGGTCTGCCTGATCGAGGTAAATCGCTGATAGTGCCGGTATTTTCAAACCTTCTAACAGTTTTTTGAACTGTTGAAAATGATAGTGGAGTTCCACCAACCCTAAATGAAGCATTAAAAATATCTCTTACGGCCCTATAAGATCGCTGCATGTGTCCCCAACCTCTCATCATGAGAATCGTTATTCTTTCTCTATCAGTGAGTTTGTTCATTTTTATTACTCTTCGTAGTAGACCTTATCCAAAAATACTTTTTGAGTTGAAAATAAAAAGAACTTTTAATTTTCAAAAAATATGTTTGAAAGATGACCAACCCTTTTCTGTGGTGGTTATGGAATGAATAATAGTTTATCGTCACTCTAACCATACGAAAAATAACAAGTAACAATGTTCAATATTTAAACGCTTCAAAAAATTTTACAATGAATCAGCTCTCATTCCTACTGAAATGATCAAAAATACTGTTGGTGTTTTCGATCATCGATTAGGTTACTATCAAAAAGTGGATGGAAAATAATTCGAGCACTTGAAATAAGATGTTAGACTGTTTAAAAAAATTAAAAAGTTTACACAAGATCAGACCGTCATTAAGTTTAAATGACCTTCAAATGAACGTCAAGGTCCTTCTTGAACTATGTTCTGAGTACATGTTTGGACGTAAAGTTTCACACTCTTTCCGATTCCGCTAAAAAATAGGGGTTACCATTTAAAAAATGAGGTTGACCTCGAAATAACCTCAAAAATGAGGCTCAAAATGAGGTTCAAGGTCGAATCAGAGGTCACCTTCAAGTCTTCGTTCGAACTTACCAAACCTTACCTTTGTTTGTTTTGTTTTACCACTGAACTCGCGAAATTTTTAAGAAATCATACTTTGACCTCAATTTGACCTCTGGGGGCAACCTCAACCTCATACCTTAATACATATCCGGACGTAAAATTTTCCGCTCTTTCAGATTCCGCTATAAAAAATAGGGGTTACCATTTAAAAAAATGAGGTTGACCTTGAAATAACCTCAAAAATGAGGTCCAAGGTCGAATCCAAGGTCACCATTGGATTCCTCGTAAAAAATTACTACAAAGGCGACCTTAACATTTTCCAATAGTAATTCAGCTGAGAAATTATTTGGGTGTTTCCAGACTTTTTGGACACGCTGTATATAGATATATCTCCCGTGTAATCCGTGGAACTTTGCACAGCAATTACTCAGAAGCCAAACGATAAAATGCTCGGAAATTTGGATATGACATTCGTTATGTCTTTATTGGCCTATATGTGTAATAAAACCAAGTATGTGTTGAATCAACTCTTATCTCGAGGGACCATAAGTCGATCTGACGGAGGCGAGCATTAGAAATAAAAAATTCAACGATTTTTTATTAAACAGAAAAAACAATTAATACAATGTAATTAATATAAACTAAACACTCGCGTGATACAATAATTAATACCTTAAATTATAACGTGTGTTACAAAACATGAGATTGGTCAGTATTTATAGTAAAGGGTTGGTGCCTGTGTTTACAAACAAAACGCAGATACATATAGAAAGAAAAATCAAACGACAACAAATTCAATTTAAAAGTCTCAATAAAGGAAAATAAGACGTTTTTAAAAATTTAACGTCTTCTTATTTATGTTATTACTGTTACACTTAATGTGGAATTTCTGACAACATACGTTTTTTGTAATTAGCTTCCTGATCTAGAATTTTAGTATTGTCCCAGTCAAAATCATGGAGAAATTTATTCCTATGTTATGGAACTACTGATTCTATGTTGTTATTTTTTTGATGTTCGTTAATTCCGACTTTTATTGTACGTTTAGTTTCTCCTACATATGACGCAGACCACGATTTACAAAAGAACTTATAAATTACGTTGGTCTTATCCCACTTTTTTGTAGGGTCTTTACCTAATTTTATTACAGAACTTTCAGTACAAATTGACCTCTCAGAATATGTAAAATGTATACATAATAACACTGGATATCTCAGATAGAGTCGCTGACCTGACTGCTGGTTCATATATCGACCAGCCCCGCAGGCAACGTAAAGTACAATGTAAAAAAATTTGTCTCTTTTGTTATGAAGATTTGAGAGGGTATTTCTATGTAATTTCACGCGTTGAATATGAAAAAAATAGTAACAAAATTCTCGCAGACACCCTTGACCTTGAAAATTTCAAGGTCAAGAATGTTTTGAGAAATTTGAAAACTATTTGTTATGTATTCAGAACATCAAATTTGATCTAAAAACTTCAAATATTTTTTGTCTCTAGAGTGGTCCATATATCGACCACCCCGCAGCTAAAAGGTTAACAAGAGGCAAAACACGGAAGTTATAAGGTTTGAGAGTGGTTTCAATTTTTTCAAAAATGTCATTGAACGGTAATGAAATATGGGATACAAATTCGTTTTGTACAATATTGTCTGACTGGTTGTTATCATATTTAATTTTATAAAATATTTTGTATGCATATTGTTTGATGAATCTCCGAGGGTAATTATTATTTTTGAGTAATGTAGTAACAATATTTAGATTTTTCCTATGAAATTTTTTATTTGATAATAAAATTGCTCTGTCAACAAGGTATACACAATATTGATCTTCTGTTGTGGTGGATGATAGAAATGATAATTAATAAGTCTGCCGGAAGAAGTGGGTTTATTATACCAATCTGTGATAATCGTATTATTATGGTGGATTAAAAGAATGTCTAGAAAATTGATTTTTTTATCCTGTTCTAATTCATAAGCAAATTGTAACTTGTTATAATAGGAATTGAACGTATTTATTACGGTATTGATATGTTTTTTGTCGATACACATAATCGTGTCATCAACGTAGCGGAAATAAAAAAGTGGAAAAATATCATGGTTTTCTTTCAAAGTTTTTAGACAGTCAATTTCCAAATCGTCCATCACGATATCACAACATAGGAATAAATTTCTCCATAATTTTGACTGGGACAATACTAAAATTCTAGATCAGAAAGCTAATTACAAAAAACGTATATTGTCAGAAATGATCCACATTAAGTGCAACAGTAATAACATAAATAAGAAAGAAGACAAATTTTTAAATACGTCTTATTTTCCTTTATTGAGACTTTTAAATTGAATTTGTTGTCGTTTGATTTTTCTTTCTATATGCATCTGCGTTTTGTTTGTAAACACAGGCACCAACCCTTTACTGTGTATACTATAAATACTGACCAATCTCATGTTTTGCGTTAACATCGACTTCATGTGTACTACGTAACACACGTTATAATTTAAGGTATTAATTATTGTATCACGCGAGTGTTTAGTTTCTATTAATTACATTGTATTAATTGTTTTTTTTGTTTGATAAAAAATTGTAGCCTGAAGAGGATGGCAGACCAAGCCAACGCAACGTTGCTTTCTAATGAAATGGTTGAATTTTTGATTTCTAATCCTCGCCTCCGTCAGATCGACTTAACTCATCACCTTCTTAGAAAAGATTTGGGAGTGCGATATTTTACTCATATTCTACACAATAAAAGAGCCTTAGATCAGATATGGACTCACACACTCAACTTCAAGGACAGACGTTTTTCAACTACATCGAAAATATACATGGTCCACAAGTTAAACGACATCTGAAACGATGGATTAATATAAACTACCAACTCGCCGTATCAATTCCGCAACGCTGGTTTCTTTTGAGGTGCAGATCCAACAACATCTTTCCTCAACATATGTTAAATTTAAGTAAGCCTTTTCGTACTTTTTCGTTTTACAGTGAATTTTGCAAACTAAGACTCGTTGATATGGAAAAACATATCTCCTTTAAAATTTTAAATCTGGAAATCCGTGATATCAATTTTCATATGAATTTTTTAAATAAATCATTATCTTCTCTAATTTCAGAACTCAACATTGATAATTTAACTATTTTTCTGTTTAATAAAAAATTGGAACCTGAAGAGGTTGGCAGACCAAGCCAACGAAACATTGCTTTCTAATGAAATCGTTGAATTTTTTATTTCTAATCCTCGCCTCCATCAGATCGACTTAACTCATCACCTTCTTAGAAAAAATTTGGGAGTGCGATATTTTACTCATATTCTACATCAATTAAAGTTGTCTATAAAAATATTTATGTGTAAACAGTTTACTAATATGTTTGCGCGTTGTTTTCTCATTACTGAACCAAGAATTAATGTCACTATTAAAAAATACATTCTTTAACGCATTGATATGCAATGAACTTTATCAATATATTTTTGTATTTGAAAATCTTACATCTTGCTATTGCTGGGTTTTAGTATCACAACAACCTAACTTTCGACCAGAATAATTAAAGTTATCTGTGTAAATAAGATCAGCTGCAAATGCAGCTTTTACTACATAGTAGTTCAATCTTCAATTTAAATTTCAATCTATGTATTATCTGATGATCCTCTAACTATTACAAAACTTGAAGCTCAAAGTTGACTACAATGTCCATAAGAGCAGCTTATATATTCTTCACAAAATACTCATTCCCACTCACGTACTTTTATATCTTGCCAAATTTGAAAAGTTCTTAATACTTATATGTATGTTGTTGGATTAAGTCCCATCTGAAAAATCACACTTTTGACCAATAAGATAATGTACACATAATACTCTACTCACAGAAAATTTCACAGACATTATTTCATTTGGAGGTATCATAGTCAAAAACGAGTCACCACAGAAATCTTAATCCTTCAAACTATGCCATTCAAAGCTTTCTCGACATTCTTTCATATTATCTGAATCATATCCGCTCTTTGTTCATGCAAGTTTTTACTTATATTCCTTCTGATCTTGAGAAAATGCGATTCTAAGCAGAAACATTATCTTTTGTAAAAAATATTCATGTAATAGTTTTGTTGTACTACAGTATATACATCCTTGTACAGTTTCAATTTGTATTTATTTGTTGTTTCACTTTCACTCACATAATTATCTGAAGCAAGTCATGTATATGCTTGCATAATCTAATAATAAATTATTTGTTTTTTATTTATTGAAATTTCAAAATAACTCAACAAAAATAACTTAACAATTGTCTTGGCATTTCTCAGCATTCTAATGCTGATTTTGCATAAACTTTTACTTCGTTCATAATCAAGTTCTTGAAATGACTTCATAAATCAAGACCTACATTTACAAAAATATCATAAATATCAAATTATTTCATCCTAAAGTTTTTTACGATAAAATCGCTACTATACCAAGTTGCAAAAGCCATTAGCAAAAGCTCGTGGTTAGAGTACGTATTAGCTGCAAATTCTTTACAAGTAACCATTGCGACTTGTTTTTTAAATTGGAAAGGCATGGTATTCTGTAAGTCCTTATAATTTTTTCTATCACACTTCCATAAGCATATTTTTTTATCTTCTTCCATAAACATGTTTCTTTTTTCAATTTCCTATGAACCACTCGTGAAGCCCAAGTATAAACGTCAAACTTAACCTGGAAAAAGAAGTTTACACACAGTATTTAGTTTTTTACAGCGTTATTTTAAAAAAATATTAAATACTTATCTAATGCATATTATTCCATAACTGAAATCTTCAGTAACTCCATATCAATAACTTCATATACGTTTGTTTGGGAAATATCAATATTTGAATTTCCCGCGGTAGCGCGACTGAGGGATAACTCAGAAGGCGGCCGCGCGACGGCAGCACTCAGCAGCTGCTCTCTGCGGAACAACTGAATCGCTACACTGATTAGCCGAGTACGGCAAAAATCATACTGTCTCTCTCATACTTACACATGTAAATGAGAGAGACGGTGATTTGACTCACTCCTCGGGAACAACGAGACGAGGAAGAAGACGGAAGTGCTCATTCATTCATTCGCTAGAAAAAGTCTGAACGGCGTGCTCGCCACGAGGCCGCATGGCCGCCTGCTCACGGCATTCTCGCTCAATCTGATCAAACTCTCGTTCTGAAACGGTCGGCCTCGTGGAGAGTTTCAGTGTACAAGTTCGGCAGCTCTCACACCGGATGGACTCAAGTGTGGCATTCTTACTCTTCTCAAACTCCACTCATGTAAGGGTAGGCTACGTGGAGATTCAGTGCGGACATCCTCGGCAATTCTCATCGGATGGACTCAAGTGTGATCTTGCTCACTCTCTCCACATGGATATCATACGGCATCGGCTTACGCGGCTACGATCATACAGCCGCAGTTCTCACACGGTATAGTCCATTGCGTGCTTGCCACGAAGTGCTTGGACTGCTCGTGCGGCATCTTCTAGTGCGGCAGTAATTCTCACACGGCGGTGAAACTCAAACGGCATTTTTCTCACCGGCGCTCCATGCTTTGAGCACACCACGAGGCAGTTTCTCACCCGGACATTCTCATATGACAACTCCTTACAGCAGGATTGTGCCGCAATGCGCAACCCAGGACGGCTTCCTGCATCGGGCGAGCAACGAGGCGACACATCTCAGCAACTGCTACGCCAAACTCAACAGGATTGCTGATATGGCCTTGGAGGTTGCTCTCAAGGAGAAGGCTTCACTGATGTTCTCACACGGAAACTTCTCACACGGCGGTGATACTCAAGCGGCATTTTTCTCACCGTCGCTCGATGCTTTGAGCACACCACGAGGCAGCTTCTCACCCGGACATTCTCATATGGCAACTACTTACAGCAGGATTGTGTCGCAATGCGCAACCCAGGACGGCTTGCTGCATCTGGCTAGCAACGAGGCGACACATCTCAGCAGCTGCTACGCCAAACTCAACAGGATTGCTGATATGACCTCTCTCATCGGCTGCTTCGAATCCTCACACTCATCTCACCGGCTGTCTTATTTTAATCATCATGCTCAACATACGGCTCTTCTCAACTGCTCATCTTCGTTGCGGAATCACCATCACTCGACCAACTCATCAGCGTAAGGATTAATATAACCTCTACGTACGAGAAGGTAACAACTCAATTACATGCGGCCATTTTATACAAAGGTGCACTGCTATACGGAACGCATAGCCACGCGGTATAATTAGGAAATACTCAGGCACGATTAGGTCAGTAATACTTAATCGTGTCTTCTCATTGGAAACTCAACCACAATCAACTCAATAATAATTGATTGTATTGCTTATTTTATGGTTAGCACTCTCATCAGTGATTCGCAACGTCACAAAGAAAACTCATACACTCAAACAGCAAACTCACCAATACTCACACAAATTTTAACAGTCATCCACTCAACTATTTATTGTAACAGTTACACACACATTTTGTTCAATTTTTATAATACCTTTTAACGACATATGTAATAGTAATTTATATTTTATAGTTATTGTGAATATATTGAAATTTAATTGACCTAAGTGTTTGGCTCTCACTTTATTTGTAAACACCCACAGCATGTCCTCATTATATTTTATGGCATTTTCAAACAACGTTAATACAACCCCCGCATCTTGATTTTTACCTAAACTTAACATATAATAACATTAGTTCTAACGTCATGTTATTAATTACATATGTATGTAAGTATAATAATACATATAGATGTAGAGGTTATATATACTAAGGTACAAGTACAATTACCAGCTGTGGCTGTTATGATTCTCTCTCTCTCTCTCTCTCTCTCTCTCTCTCTCTCTCTCTCTCTCTCTCTCTCTCTCTCTCTCTCTCTCTCTCTCTCTCTCTCTCTCTCTCTCTCTCTCTCTCTCTCTCTCTCTCTCTCTCTCTCTCTCTCTCTCTCTCTCTCTCTCTCTCTCTCTCTCTCTCTCTCTCTCACGTATATCACGAAATTTTTCTACATGTAGTATATCAAAGCAGCTACCCATTGATATATATATATATATATATATATATATACATATACATTTGTTTTAACAGATTTATGGAGCCCGTTTTCTTTTATGGAGCCCGGGTCCCATAAAATATTTTTCTCGGACGTTTATGGAGCCCGATCTAGAGTCTATAACCCCAGGGTCCATTATTTCTTTAGTCACTTGCCATAGGGATCTCTGGGCTTTAGGTACTAATATACAGGGATGGGCTCGATAAACGGATGGGGGGATAATTATATATATATATATATATACCAAATTTGTTACCAGAAATAACCGTTATATATATATATATATATATATATATATATATATATATATATATAATATATATATAATAATAAAAGGCGGAAGTCGGAAGAAACCGGAAGTCTGATGAAACATGGAGAAAATGTGAAATCGAAAACGGGACATAAAATGTTTCATTGCTTGATAACTCTAATATGAGAGCATCTATTTGCATGAAACTTTTTTTTATACATAGTTACCAAAAATAGATCTTGTTTATACTTAATTGGAATAATATAAATGCGATTTAAAAACGCAGTGAATATATCAAAATCTCGAGCACCCATTTCAATGTAAGAATAGCGCGGTCGACCCTCAGGCTTATTCTATACTTGCCTTCGGAGCGCTCCCGCGCTCCTTGATATCTTATAACATAATTTATGTAAAATCTATGGATAAAAAAAATACTGACATATATATATCTTATAACATAATTTATGTAAAATCTATGGATAAAAAAATACTGACATATATGAAATAGCCAGAAATTCGAGATTAATTTAAGCTAATTTCTTTTTTAAAGTTTATAAAAGTTTATGTAAAAATTGAATTTTGAATATATTTTAATATAGCATATAGCTAAAAATTTCAAAATGGTCAAAATTTTAAAATCGATCAAAATTTTTTTACTTTTAGTTTTTGTGGAAAAAAACATGTTCCTAAAATTTTTAGATCGATATTTGCATAAATAAAAAAGCTATGCAGCATTGAAAATTCGAATTTTTTACAAATTTTAAGTTAAAATCCAACTTTTAACATTTTTTACTCAAAAATTTGAAATTTTTGTATAGAACATTAATTGAAAAAAAGTTTGCATTTTATCTATAGAATATGCCAGTATTTATTTTATTACCCTTTTTAATTTTTTGAATTCTTCTTTTAAAACTCTTCAAAATGCTTTTTCAACCAAAGTTGGCCAAGCGAATTGAAAAAAGTTATGATTTCTTGAAATATCAAGAAAAAGCAATAATTAGTATTTGATAATATGGTTGATTTAGAGACTTAATATTATTCATATATCTTATGTAATGCATTAATCACTTAATTTTGTTAGAACATCGAACAGAACATACAACATTTTTTTTTCAATAATATTAGGCTTGTAGTTATCAATTATAATTTACATTCATTTTTAATTTTATGAGTATTAGATAAAAACTAATACACATTTCATACCTGCTTAAAATTACATCTGGTAATTACCCCGTTGAAAAGGTCTGCTGAAACCAGATAAAAGGTGTGCAGAAATCTAATAACATATGCAGTTTTTGCACCCGAATCTGCAAATTTGTATTAGTTTTTATCAGATCATTTCAACCGGGTAATCTATTACGATGTGTGCATAAATTAGGTGACAAGCAGTTTTAGAATGTATATGCCAATACCAAGATAAATACTGCTTAATTATTTATAAATAAAATATACATTTCTTATCAGAACTATGCTTCGTACAATTTTTATTATGCAGATACCTAGCTATTTTTTCTGATGAATTATTAAATATTTCATTTCAAGCATACTCAGAAAGCATGCATAAAAATTAACAGTTTATTAAAAAAATAATTTTCTATTTATTAGAATATTATATTATCCCTTAAGGATATAGAGTTTTACCTCAATAAATTACTTTGTTTTAAATGATAATAAGTATCATAATATATGTATCGCTAACAAAATAATGTTACATCTAAGTATGATATTCAAGTAATAAATTTATTTTCAATGAACCATTCAACTTGATTATTGTATATTTGGCATAATTTATGTATATTTTAACATAGTAAAGCTTTGGGAACATTTTTGTGCAGCATTAACAGTGAACAAAGAGAAAATATGTGAAAAAGATGAAACACTATTGATTTTAAAGCATAATATGATTATTCGCTTAAAAGTAATAGTAAATATATTATAGATTTCAATAATTTATAAATTAAATTATAGATCACATAGTTAAGTATGCACATAATAAAAATTGTACGAAGCATACTTCTGAGTCGAACGTGATTCGCAAACTTGCCGCGAAAACTATCACTTTTCACATAACGGCGATTTTTTTCTATTGCGAGTCTGTCATTATTTTTCTTCTT
The DNA here is from genome assembly GCA_036365515.1 of Torymus aiolomorphi. Lineage (NCBI taxonomy): Eukaryota > Metazoa > Arthropoda > Insecta > Hymenoptera > Torymidae > Torymus > Torymus aiolomorphi. Next base: position 184,767,149 of record CM070874.1, read on the forward strand.
ACCTATATCTTTGAAAAGTTTATAATGAAAATAAAGAAAACCATCATTTTCTATATTACCAACGCTGTCTTCGTAGAAAATTCTTTTTAAAAAACTTAATAGCAATGTTGGTAACGTAGATACCTTTCTAACTGTTGCACCCTAAACCATGATAGAACTTTCGAAATATTCAAGTTGGTAAACTTTTTTCTAAATATGTTATAAGCGCTCGTGGTGCTATCTTAATAGTTTTGAATTTTTAATCGGACTTCAACGAGCAAGTCTCTTATGCGTTAGTCGAATGTCTATTCTCAAATCGAAAAAAGTAGCTTCTGTTTAAGCTTTCTCCTCTCTCGATAAGAATTTTTTGACAAACGGCGACACACATAAGAGAAAAATTTTTTTAAAATGAATAACTATTAATTTCGGAATAAAATATAATATAGGGGAGTTTCGTCCTTGTCGTACTTGGTGGACTCGTCAGGAAGACCCTTTTTCTCTTATGTGTGTCGCCGTTTGTCAAAAAATTCTTATCGAGAGAGGAGAAAGCTTAAACAGAAGCTACTTTTCTCGATTTGAGAATAGACATTCGACTAACGCATAAGAGACTTGCTCGTTGAAGTCCAATTAAAAATTCAAAACTATTAAGATAGCACCACGAGCGCTTATAACATATTTAGAATCAAATGGCATTCGGACACTAAAATGCCTTTCCTTGTATAATCTTAGTTCCAACCTTTTAACACTAGATGGCAACCAATTTGTCAAATCCACATATAAAATTACAACTTACACACTATAAGAATTCACAGTAATTTCATTATTTTGGAGTCGAAGATATGTCTACTTGGGTCTTCCTGACGAGTCCACCAAGTACGACAAGGACGAAACTCCCCTATATTATATTTTATTCCGAAATTAATAGTTATTCATTTTAAAAAAATTTTTCTCTTATGTGTGTCGCCGTTTGTCAAAAAATTCTTATCGAGAGAGGAGAAAGCTTAAACAGAAGCTACTTTTCTCGATTTGAGAATAGACATTCGACTAACGCATAAGAGACTTGCTCGTTGAAGTCCGATTAAAAATTCAAAACTATTAAGATAGCACCACGAGCGCTTATAACATATTTAGAATCAAGTGGCATTCGGACACTAAAATGCCTTTCCTTGTATAATCTTAGTTCCAACCTTTTAACACTAGATGGCAACCAATTTGTCAAATCCACATATAAAATTACAACTTACACACTATAAGAATTCACAGTAATTTCATTATTTTGGAGTCGAAGATATGTCTACTTGGGTCTTCCTGACGAGTCCACCAAGTACGACAAGGACGAAACTCCCCTATATTATATTTTATTCCGAAATTAATAGTTATTCATTTTAAAAAAATTTTTCTCTTATGTGTGTCGCCGTTTGTCAAAAAATTCTTATCGAGAGAGGAGAAAGCTTAAACAGAAGCTACTTTTCTCGATTTGAGAATAGACATTCGACTAACGCATAAGAGACTTGCTCGTTCAAGTTCGATTAAAAATTGGTAAACTTTTTTTTTAACTTTGTGCTGGATGTAACGAAAAATTAATAAAATGGATGACGATGATGATTGTAAGTAAAAGAAATCATCTATTAACATATTTTTAAAAATGAGGTATTACAATATTTGCAAAATTGCAGATCTTTCTTATTGGTATAACAGTTTCTCGAAGCCGATGGAAAGAAATGCGCATTCAAACAGTAATTTATATATATATAGATAGTAATTTTTTAAATTACTCAGCGGGTCGAAAAAACCCCTAGGTACACTCAAATTAGCGAGGACGTTATCTTCTGGGCGTGAGCGTGTCAACCTACACTGAAGTAGTCCTCAAAAACGTGCTCAGTGGGGCATATTATCATTTGTACATAGCGTTTCCGCTTATCAGGCGCGTAATTTAGACTTGTCACATATACCTAATATAAAAAATACAGGTGTTCTCCCGAAAAGTGTTAGTTTTCCTGGCAACCACGTGAAACGTGCTGTTTTTCGTGGCAACCTCGTGAAACATGCTATTTTTCGTGGCAACCTCGTGAAACGTGCTAGTTTTCGTGTCGAACTCATGAAACGTGCTAGTCTTCGCGGCAGTCAAGCGGATCGTGCTAGTCTTCGCGACAGTCAAGCGGGTCGCGCTAGTTTTCGCGGCAGTCGAGCAGATCGTACTAGTCTTCGCGGCAGACAAGTGGAACGCGCTAGTTTTCGTGGCAGTCAAGCGGATCGTGCTAATCTTCGACGCGAATCAATGGGACGTGCTAGTCTTCGCGGCAAACGCTGAAATGGGCTAGTCTTCGTGGCAATCTGAATCGTGCTAGTTTTCGTAAGGAGCGTCGATATGATCATGAGATTGTTGTACCAGAAGAAGAAATGAACGAAGAGGAAACAATTGTTTTGTAGTCAAAAGAACTTGTAAAGGAAGAAATGATAACAATGATGCAGTTTGACTCAGTCCAAAATCTTGTACAACCAAACAGCAAACGTGCTACTTCTATTTTTAATCAAGCTCAGAACTACTTAGAACAACATTCTTATGAAGAATTTGATAAGGATGAACTTGAAAAGGTAAATTTTCTATTTCAATTAAATATTTTGTGTTGTTTGAACATTCATGCAAGTTATTTATTTTATATTTTCGTTGACAGGCTAAAAAAATTCTGTTTTGAGGTTAAGTCAAGTGAAAGATATTTTTAATAATGTTAATTTATGAAATGTATGGATTTGTTAGAAACTTTTAATCTCTTTTAATATTAAGTAAATATTAATTTTAATATAAATTATATATCGTATATTTTTAAATTAAGACATAGTATTTAGAAATAAATTTAAAACATAGTACTTAAGTTTTCAATAATTAATTAAATGAACTTTTTTTAGGGCACTTAGAGGATAATTACTGCAAGGAACTTTTAGTACGACGAATGTTTTTTGCCATTGGTTCAAGTATCATACATTTTAATACTAATGAACTGTGTAATACTTCTCACAATTTTAAAGATAACACATCCACTGGAATGGTTGCAAAATACTTGGAATGTAGTTACATGTTTGAAAATGTGGACTTGTTTTTTAGTCTTCCATTTCCTCAGTGGCTACTATTCGGAAACCAATGAGTGATGATAGATACTTGAAACAGACAATGGCTGCACTTTGTTCTGTTGTTAGGCGAAGTCTGTACACAAACACAATACTGCGAACTGCAATACTGTGAACTGTTGCACATTTTAGACATTACATTGATGATTTAGCTTTACCTCCTTTAACTATGGATCAGTTGCAACCATTCTTCACTTATAGGGAATTTGAAATAGTCAAACTATGTCTCTTGTTTAAAATGATTATGATTTTTTAAACGCATTTTTTAAGACATGGGCTTTATGTTGCATAACGTTTTTTCAATATTTCTTCTAATATTAGTTGACACATGTATTCTTATACTTGCAAGCTCTAGTTCCTTATCTATTCTAACACTGTATAAAGTATGTACACACAATAGTATACTATTCCCTACTTTCTCATTATTATAACTTGATTTTTCTTTAATATCCTACTATCTGTATGATAAATGAAGTTTTGTAAAACTATTTTTATAAAGTTTAGTAATAAAGTTTTGAAAATGACATCTAGTTTCATAAAGTTTTTCTTCATACTTGACACATTTATTATAAATAAAATAAATTAGATAAATATATTTCGAAAAAATTATATTTATAATTATATTCATTATTATTAATTAATTGTAACTGTAATAATCTGTCCACCAAATAATGTTCACTGATTTATTTATAATTATTTACGTACGCCAAGTTATGGTACAATTAAATTTGTGAAATATGTTATAATTATATTCGTCGTATGTTATAGTAAAAATTATTATTAATTAACTGTAATTGCAATAATCTGTGTACCAAATAATGTTAACTGATTTAATTCTATTGAGAAAGTAAAATTATATCAAATAAAAATGATTTTTTAATTAAAAAAAAATATTAATTTTTAATAAGTCGTTTATTTTTGGTATGTATATTACGATCCATTTAATAAATGTAAATTTTGGCTGTAGATAGATGGGACTGCGCAGAGCATGCATGGTCTGTTTATCGATTGTTGTTGCATTTGGAACTATACAGTCACTCGTATATTTCAACAAATCAGTTGGTAAAATAGTCGTGCTTAAAGATTTACAGATCAAAAATAAATTATTGTTATTATCTCTCTTAACAACTGTAAAGTTTCTTTTCGAAAAACAATAATTACAAAACATAGTTTAATAAAAAAATTAAAAGTTCATGCAAACCTTATATGCTAACCAAAATAAATTCTTTTATTATCTCTCTAAACAACAGTTAAGTCGCTTTTTAAACAAAATTCAACTCCCCCCCCCCCCTCTCTCTCTCTCTCGCTCTCTCTCTCTCTCTCTCTCTCTCTCTCTCTCTCTCTCTCTCTCTCTCTCTCTCTCTCTCTCTCTCTCTCTCTCTCTCTCTCTCTCTCTCTCTCTCTCTCTCTCTCTCTCTCCTCTCTCTCTCTCTCTCTCTCTCTCTCTCTCTCTCTCTCTCTCTCTCTCTCTCTCTCTCTCTCTCTCTCTTGTAACGCCCGACGGTCATTTCAATTGCGATATCGACCGCCTTTACATTGAGTCCTCTAGGCATCCACAAGAAAATAATTTTTGTTTTTCTTTTTCCTTTATTTTTATCTCCTAAATCGAGTCCAAAAGAATTTTCGTATTCGAACCATTGGCTCGCACAAAGTAGGGGTCAGATTTTATGGCATGCAGATGCAAGACGCTGTATCCCGGGCCTTTCCAATGAAATGGAATAACGCGGAACATCTAAAAGTGAAAACTGTCCTCAAAGGCGAAAGCATTTCCTCCTATGTGAAAAAAAAGGGAAAGGTTTTACGACTTTACCCCGAAAGGCAGACCACCCCCGCTGTGCACGTGCGTGCCTACGCATCGCCGAAAAGCCATAAAATTTCGACCGTTACAACTTCCTTCGACTTTACATATTGCTAATTTTATTTTTACATTTTAATTTGTAGTTATTAACTTATGTTAAATTAAATTTTTCTGATTACGATGATCTAAATTTTACGAAAATAGGCCTGGTAGAAGTAAAGATGATTAAATAAAATACTTCACAACAACTTCATTTTAGCAATAACTAATAAACAAACTCATAAATAAAATTAAAAAAAATAAGAATATCATGATATTTGCATGCATAGTTCACAATAATATATATATATATATATATATATATATATATATATATATATATATATATATATATTATCTTCCTGTCTGTTGATTGTGTTGTCAATAAAATTAATATGCAGCATTTCAGATATACGTCGTTTTTCAGATATGTTGTGGAACAGGAAGTAATTTTTGGTGATTTTCTAGTTTTAATCCATCTATTACATATTTCTTATGTTCATTGATCCTCGTTTTTAAGCATCTTTTTGTTTCACTTACATATACGCTACTACATTTATCACAGTTAAATTTGCAAATCACACTAGTCTCATTCCATTTTTCCGTTCTATCTTTGCCTAACTGAACAATATTATTCATTTTGTGGTTCATCAGAGGGACACATCGAATGTTAAATTTTTTAAAAACTTTGTTACAGAAATAGAAGAGTTTTTCATGGAAAGGTAGTGCTACAGTTGATATCGGATTGGTTCTGTTGTTATTATGTGAGTTGTTATTCTCATATTTATGTTTTCGTATCCGACTTGCAATACATGTATTAATAAAATTTTCAGGATAATCATTTTTGATTAGCATTTCTTTTACTAACATAATATTTTTACTATGAAAAGATTTATCCGATAATAATAAAGCTCTGTCTACAAGGTGTGAAATAATATTGTGTTTATGTTGTTTAGTATGGTGGGAATTAAAATTCAATAATCGGCCAGAACAAGTTGGTTTTTGAAACCAGTTCATAATTATGTTGTTATCCCTTCTAATTATCGTTAAGTCTAGAAATTAATACTATTATCTATTTCTATTTCATGAGTAAATTGGAGATATTTGTCATTGCCATTGAAAGAATCCAAGACTAATTGCAAGTGTTCTTTTTTAATGCACAGTATGGTGTCATCAACATATCTATAATAAAATAATGGTATACAATTGAATGGTTCTTTAAGTAATTTCAAACAAGTAGTTTCTAGGTCATCCATAACAATGTCCGCAAAGAGGGGGGAAATGGGAGACCCCATTGGAGTTCCAAATAGTTGTTGGTAGATTATGCCATCAAAAACGAAAAAGGTATTATCGAAGAAACAATTTTACTGTTTCTATTATTTCTTGGAAAGGTATTATTGAATTAACATGTATATCATTAAAACGTTTTTCTAGATTATTAATCACTAATTGGTATGGAATGTTAGTGAAAAGAGAACTTACATCTAACGATAATAAGGTACAATCTGATGGGATAGTAAGATCTAATAATTTTTCTTTAAGTTCAACACTGTTATTGATATGTGATTCTGGTTTTTTAATACAATTTTTTAATTCATTATTCAATATTTTTGGTAAAAAGCGAATCAGACTGTTAACTGTGGAAATAATAGGTCTAAGTGGTATACTAAATGGTATATCAACCTTGTGAATTTTGGGCAAACCATATGCCTTTGATAACTCTGATTTGTTTAGGTGAGGCTATTATTATGATACTATTTTTGTAAAAATCCATTTTCATTGAAGCGAGGTAAGATTTTATAATCTATAGTTTGAATTGATTTTAACGAATTTCTTTTGATAATCTTATAAATATTTCGATCGTTAAGTAAAACCTTCATTTTCGTTTTATAATCGTGTGTATTCAAACAAACTGTCAAGCTATCTTTATCAGCACGAGTAAAAAATATATTTTTATGATTATCTAAACATCTATGTGTGACTGCGAGTTGTTTAGAGAAAACTTTATCATACTTACCTCACCGATTTTCTTCAAATTTTGATATGTTGTAAAATATTTGACACGTGTTTTTTTTACGTGCCCATACGCTCATTTAAGGGGTGAAAACCACCCTTAAAGTTCACCCCCAAAAACAGTTTTTTTTTTATATCTCCGGAACGAATTGGAATTTTTTGATGAAACAAAGTGGATATGATTCGCAATTGAAAAACAAATATTTGTGCAATATTTCTACCTAAAAGGGTAGCATCCCTTATTTTTTATAAAAGAAAACCCTAAAAAATTACAAAATTGATTGAATCCTAAAAAAAATAATTGTATTATAAACAAATTAAAAAAAATAAAGTTGACGGGTCCCCGTGTTTTACGGAAAATGCTTTTTACACGGGGAAAACTACCCCTAAAACGGATATTAATTTATTTCAATATTAAATATGTATATATAAAAAAAAAATTTTTTTTTATACTGGGTACACAAAACTAATCAAAATTTAATAAATTAACTCGCTTAAAAAAAATTACCCCCTTCAGAGGACAAACAACCCCTTACTACAATATTTGATTTTCCATCAACTAAAAAATAGTTTTTTCGTGCAACTGTGATTAATTAATTCTAAAACTTATTTTTTTGGCAAATTAAATATATAAATAGGTATATTGGTCCCTTGTACAAGGGTAAACTCCCCTTATTTAAAATTCAAAAATTTAGATCTGAAAAAAAACTAAAAGGGAATAAATATTTTACTCTACCACAATATTTAAATGTTCTGATATGTCCTGAATACAACTCGAAAAATAAAATGTTTTTATAAGCATAAACAAATTTTTTATTTACTCCAACTTTTTTTACAACTGAAAAACATTAAACGATAACAAAAATTCTGATATTCGTAAAGGTAGTGCACGCTCCTATTCATGCACTATAAATAAAAAAAATCTTTTCAGAGTAATTTATTCCAATTTTTCAATAAATGATCTGTAATAATATAAATAATTTGTAATAATACAAAAGAACACAAGTGCTTGTATATAGTTTCTAGATCGTGAATGATGCCTTAATATTACTGAAAATGTGATTTTTATAATCTATACTTATTTTCATCATTCACCGACCTTCGACCAAAAATAAATTTGTATTTTTAACTGGTTCGTTTTATTTTTATTCGTTTATTTCGCTACTGTTTTATAATCAACAGTCAGTTGTGTTCATAATTTTAAAACGTAAGACGTTCATTGTTTTAAATGTTGTTTTTATTACTATTATATATACTGTACAGTTTTTTAAATAAATTTACGAAGAAAAATATTAAAATGTTTTTAAGAGAGTAACTACTTGAGTTAAAGAGTTAATATCTTTTGCAAAATAATGTAATATTAGTTTTATTGTTTCTATTCTAATAATTATAAATAATACTCATAATACTCATAATACTCATATACTCATAATACTCATAATACTCATATACTCATAATACTCATAATATGCATACACTCTGAAATCCGAGGTTGTTGTAAAGGTAAGAAAAAATACACGTAAGTAAACATAACTTTTAGAGGGGTGTCTATAAGCTGCTCAGAGCCTTCTTCTTTCCAATCTGGGCTATTTGAGTCTAGATTTTCTAATCTACCATACTAATTCTGTAGGTCGACCTAATTTATACTATTTTGATATTGTAATATCAAAATGTGATGTTACAACGTATTGTTATAATTATAAATATATGAAAGTTCTATGAAGTAATTCTATGACACCACCATTGGTCAGCAATATTTATCTTTTCAATAAACTCCCTGTATTTTGTATATTATATATCAAGTATAAATTTAATTATTCCTTTTAAATCATTTTAAAAAACAGTTTTTGAATATCTTATAATATTTTACAAACATATACGTTATTATATTTTCGATGAATATTTAAGAATTTTTTTCAAGTTCAGGAGTTATTTTGGTAAAAAATAATACTCCGGAAGGTAGATCTCACATGAAATAGAGCTTTGTGAAATTTCTTTAAAACGTTGGTATAAATTAAGATTACAAAAATAATTTTTTAATAACAAAATAATATATTTTTAATACGTATACTGTTTGTTGCATACTTTCTTTATAAATGGTTTGTTAATGAACACATGCATCTATAACAAAAATTTTCTTAATTGAAAATTTTTTGTATAAACAAAACACAAACATTTTCTGAAAATTCTTTTTTTTTCGTCTTTAATATCTTTTGAAACTATCATTGACGAATAGAATAAATCGTATGTATTTAATATTTCTATCTGATATGTTTAGTAGAAGTTTAAGCGTTTAATTTTTATTTGAATGAAAGTGAAAAATACAAACAAATTAATAATAACATAAGTGAAATCCATATTATGATTCCAGTGAAAGATAATCTGCGTATCTACTCATAAAATCTTTAAGATTTAATAAAAATTAATTCTTCGTTTAAAAAAACACTTTAAAATAAGTAACTGTAAATTATATAATATTAATATGAAATAATTATTTTTAGATAAACAACTTACGAAATGACTATTAACTCGATCAACGTTACAAATTGACTTTTACTGTCCTTTCAAGTGATGAATATAAAAGAAAGTCCTACTACAACAGAAGAAATTGCATTGAAGGATAGTATAGAAAAATTTTTACTGGATTGTATGAATGACTAACGAACCAGAATTCATTCAGCAAGAAACATTGGATTTCAAGAGCCATTCAAATAAGATGTTGAGATGCAAATTGTTGAAGATAATGATAGAATATGGGCAGCAGACGTTGATGAAAGTTCACAAACATGTACTATGGATGAAGATCTAATATGGGATTATAAATCTAAAGCTGTCGAGTACTGGAGAAGTGTTGTTACAAAAAATCTCGCTCTGAAAACTGTACAACATAAATTTCGAAAAGTTAAGTCAATTACGCAATTGAAACGATGGGCGCATACTTTAAATAAAGGAGGCACCTACAAAGACAAAATTGGAAGAATTGCTAAATTTGTGTTAGATAATTTTCGTCCTGCAATCGACGCTGGGCATATACGAGTAGTTCATGACTTACGAAAATGGGCTTTGCAGGCTCAAAAAATGATTGAAAACGAAGATATAAGGTTTAAAGCGTCAGATCATTGGTTAAAAAATTTTAAAAAAGCCCATAGAATAGTCAGCAGAAAAATGAACAAATTCATAACGAAAAAAACTTTAGAGGGATCAGAACACTTACAAAAGGCAGCTAATGCTTTTGTTTCTGAAGTAAAAGAAATAATTAATATTAAAGGTGTAGAATCTATTTTTAATTCGGATCAAAGTGGGTTTCAAATTAAAATGCATTCAGGAAGAATTATATGTTGAAGGAGAAAGGCAAATCGAATGCCTTGTAGAATCTGTTAGTTTTACAACGCATAGTTACACTATTCAGCCCTTAATATCGGGTGACGGTAAGCTACTTTCTCCCTTGTTTATGGCATTAAAGGAAACTAAAGGATAATTTGGGCCAATAGTAGCAAGTACGCTATTTAAACCTTCAAATGTTTATGTAATGGCTTCTAAATCTGGCAAATTAACTTCAGGTACATGAAATTTACTATTATTATAACTTTTTACTTTTATTATACAAACATAAAAATGTATGTAATTATTACAGAGCATTTTAAAACATGGTTAAAAGATGTGTATTTTCCCAACGTTGGTCATTCAAGTGTTTTATTAATTGACTCTTGGAGTGGACATTGTCCTGATGCAGTGAAGGAAGCCACACCTCCAAATAAAAATGTCGATGTTAAAATAATTCCAAAAGGAACAACCAGTAAAATTCAGCCATTAGACGTGTTTGGTTTTAGGATTTGGAAAAATTGCGTAAGACACTTTTCCGACAGTGTATTATTGATGAATGAAGATTTAGAACTGCATTTAAGAAATAACATAATAAAACTTCTATCATTGGTTTATAATCAGTTATCATCCCCTCGATATGTGAACCTATTCAAATATTCGTGGCATAAAAGTGCCTACGTTGATGCAAAGCCGAGTAAATTTGATAATCCAGTAAAAGTTGGCTTTGGAAATAACTATAATGCTCGTTGCGAAGTTGCAGAATGTTCTAATCCAGCAATCGTAAGATGCTCTTGGTGCAAAAAATCATTATGTTTGAAGCACTTTTTTGATGATTATCACTATTGTCATGATTATAAAGAAGAGTATTAACAATAAATACCAAAAAATAGTGAACAATATTTAATGTTATTAATAACTATTGTTATTGATTTATATTTAAATAAGTATAAAACACAAACTGTTTATTTTATTAATATTTTAAAGTTAATCTGCAAAAGATTTTTTTGATTCAAAATACATGAATAGGATCTTGCACTATCATTACAAATATGAGAATTTTTGTTCGCGTTTAACTTTTTTAAGCTGTAAAAAACTAGAGTGAATAAAAAATGTCGTTATACTGGTAAATACAGGGATACTACTTTTCAAATTGAATGAATTAAATCAATTGTATCCGGTACATTAGTACATTTCCATATTTATTCACTTTTAATTTTCTTTCAAGATCCAAATTTTTGAATTTTGAAGCGGCCAATATTACTATTTATATATTTAATTTGCCAAAAAAATAAGTTTTAGAATTAAGTAATCACAGTTGCACGAAAAAACTATTTTTTAGTTGATCGAAAATCAAATATTGTAATAAGGGGTTATTTACCTCCTGAAGGGGGTAACATTATTTTAAGCGAGTTAATTTATTAAATTATGATTAGTTTTGTGCACCTACACTGAAAAAAATTTGACACGGCGTCTGTTTCCATCACAGTTCGTCAGCGTCCCCTTCGCTGCGTGTGTCAGACCACCCACTTTTGGCACAGCGTTTGTCCCTAACGGGAGAGGAGCTGTGCCAGTACGGGGCGCGCGATGCTTTTACGGAACAGGAGCTGTGCCAGTACGGGGCAGGAGATGTGCCGAACCGCGGTACAACATTCGACCCTACTTTCGGCATAGCGTATGTACTTATGGGTCAGCTGGAGTGCCAAATTTTTCTCAGTGTAGTATAAATAAGAAAGAAATTTATTTATATATACATATTTAATATTAAAATAGCATAATATCCGTTTTAGGGGTAGTTTACCCCTTGTAAAAAGAATTTTTCGTAAAACACCGGGACATGTCAACTTTATTTTTTTAATTTGTTTATAATACAATTATTTTTTTTATGATTCAATCAATTTTGTAATTTTTTGCGAGACAACATTGTCAAAATTTTAGGGTTTTCTTTTATAAAAAATAAGGAAGCTACCCTTCTAGGTAGAAATATTGCATAAATATTCATTTTTCAATTGCGAATCATATCCACTTGTTTCATCAAAAAATTCCAATTCGTTCCAGAGATATAAAAAAACTGTTTTTGGGGGTGAACTTTAAGGGTTTAAGGGAATTTTATTTCACGCCTTAAATGAGCGTATGGGCACATAAAAAAACACGTGTCAAATATTTTTGGATGTACCACAACATATCAAAATTTGAAGAAAATCGGTGAGGTACACCTGGGGCGCTTTCCTTGTTAGATAACTGTTGTTTTGCATTACTAAATTTTTCGATATTTCTAACTATTATTTCTCTGAGTTCATTGGTCATATCAGTATTTTTTTTTAAAACAACTGTATTCAACATTTTTTATTGTAGTAATATATCTTTTTTTGTTAATTAACATTTTAAGTTAAAATTAGGACCTAAGGAAACAACATCCATAACATCTTGAGGTATGATAACATCAGATAGATTTTTTACCCAATTTTTTCTTTATGTTTATGCATAATACGCTCATTTTTCTTTAGACCATGAAATTTTTTTTGCAACCTTCCTGTTGTATTTTCATATATTTTAAAACTTTAATTCTGTAAATTCTCTAAACTTGTTAAAATTCTAAACTCAAATTTTGAATTATACATCACAACTGCAAGTGCATTTAGGCCTTTTTTACAATGTGTAATATGAACAAATAAATCATTAATTTCTAATTTTAGAAATTTTTTCGTGATAATGTGTTTTTTGTAATAATGTGTATGACTGTTGACTCGACTTACTATGAAAACAAAAATAGCGTTTTTGCGCATTCGTGATGTGTGAAGGAATGAACTATTCTTGTCGACAAGCGATGAGAAAATTGAGCCTTGCATTTGATTTTGCTAGATCATGTCTGAACGAAGCCTAAGTTTTCAATAGATTTACAACTTGATAACCACGTGTCTTCAATATAAACTTGAAAAAACTCCTCCTTGTTGGAGTCTGGTCATATTTCCATCGGAGACCGTATTGATAATTGTTATATCCATCCTCCATAATGAATTAATAATATTAAGAAACAATGATGAGGATCAACCCAGGGTGCAAAGAAAATATACACTCAAATTTTCATTTTCCAAGGCCACAACGTTTCGCTAGTCTAGTTTGCTAGCCTCATCAGGTGAACACTTATTTCACTACATAAACAAAGTAAAAACAATATAATCTTAACATGGTCATGTTTCGTCATACACATATAGAAATTAATAAAATAATCCATACATTAAAATTTTTTTCGCCGTAGACAAACTACAAGATTCACATCGCACCGACGAACTAACATTCACTGAGAGTAATATATATATATATATATACACAAGCACACAAACACGCGCGCACGCGCGCACATATATAATTTTTGAGCAAAATATTTAATCGTTCAGAAGTTCGAATTAATTGAAAATTTGAAAATTTTCAATTTATTCATACATCTTCAATTTTTATGATTTTTTAACTCAAAAACTTGTAACTTTTTGTAGATCACATTAAATGAGAAAAAGTTTCCAAATTGTAAGTAGAATTGCTCAGAATTTTTCCAGATCCATGCCAATTATTTTGCTATATATATATATATATATATATATATATATATATATATATATATATATATATATATATATATATATATATATATATATATATATATTATATACATCTGTAACTGTTATTTCCGGGACTTCCCGGAAAGAAATACTTAATATAAGCGTTTTTTCCGGAACTTTTGTAGAGTCCAAACTTTGAGAGTCGGTAACCTGAGGGATATTATTTCTTTAGTCACTTGTCTGAACTCTGAGCGGATTGGGGTTGAGATCCCGGAAATAACAGTTATATATATATATATATATATATATATATATATATATATATATATATATATATATATATATATATATATATATATATATATATATATATATGGGTAACTTCATGTCAAGTGTATCAGGTCAAAATTTTGAAATTGCTCAAAATTTTTTTACTAGTTCCAAATTAGCCCCAAAACACAACCCTAGAGTTTTAGAGCAAAATATTGAATCGTTCAAAAGTTAGAATTAATTGAAAATTTGAAAATTTTGAATTTTTTCATAAATCTTCAATTTTCATGATTTTTTAACTCAAAAACTTGAAACTATTTGTATAGCACATTAAATGGGAAAAAGTTTCCAAATTGTAAGTAGAATTGCTCAGAATTTTTCCAGATTGATACCAATTACATTCTAATTTATACGTAAGAAAATACCATACAAAATATGCTTAAGACGGTTGTGACGTGATTAATATCCCTCAACAGAGGCTAAAAATTTGATACAAAATGTTACTTTTAAAACGAGACCTTGATGGAAGTGGAGTGCAAACTCAGAAATAAGTAACAGACAATTGAAACTGTATATATGTATATATATAACTTAGTACACCGCTACCTTCCAGGACACCTACAGGTTTTCTGCAATAGAAGTAGGTATAAAACGTTAAACAGTATATAAGTGACTAAAGAAATAATATCCCTCAGGGTGTTGACTAACACCACGACGCCTGCGGCGCCCCCTTTCAGTTCCGCAGTATTTTACGTTGATTTCAGAAAAATTTTACGGAAAAAAACGTTGTGAAAGAAACCCTAAATGTCCTGAATAATACAAAAATGTCCTGAAAGGTAACGGTAAACATATTCCTAATTCAGTACAGTCCTGAAAACATGCAAATGTCCTGATACATAGCGGTGAACAGAAATATATGTATATATGTGGATATATATATATATAAAGACCTATACACGTTATTTCTGGTAATCTACAGGGTCCTATAGTTTATCTCTTCAGAGTTCCCTATATAAGCGCGTGACTAAAGAAATAATATCCCTGGGGTTATTGACTCTAGACGCGTCCCAGAAATAACGCTTACGTACAGAAAAATTTCCGGGACGTCCCGGAAAAAACAGCGCGTCCCGGAAATAACAGCGATGTACAGTGTAAACGTCCCGGAACGAACCGTTGCAGATAAATATATATATATATATATATATATATATATATATATATATATATATATATATATATATATATATATATATATATATATATATATATATATATATATATATATATAGGTATATGTGTTGGTACTTTTGGGGTGTATCTACAACATAGATTGCTACTTTTGGGGACTTTTGTCCTTTTTGGGGCCCGGCTTCAAAAATACGATGCATCTATCGCTACTTTTGAGGTCCATAAGGCTTCGTCTACAATACATCTTAGGTACTTTTCCGGGCTTTTGTTCCGGAATTTCGGTACTAAAAGCGGGCGCCGCAGGCCCCTGCGAATCACGGTACCCTTAGGGTCATTATTTCTTTAGTCAAGTGTATTTGTTCCGGTATTCCAATGTAAACTCTCAGAGCAAGAAACTCTAGGACCCCAATAGTACCGATGTATATATATATATATATATATATATATATATATATATATATATATATATATATATATATATATATATATATATATATATATATATATATATATATATATATATATATATATATATATATATATATATATATATATATATATATATATATATATATATATATATATATATATATATATATATATATATATATATATATATATATATATATATATATATATATATATATATATATATATATATATATATATATATATACAGTTTCAATTGTTTGTTACTTATTTCTGAGTTTGCATTCCACTTTCATCAAGGTCTCATTTTAAAAGTAAGATTTTGTATCAAATTTTTAGCCTCTGTAGAGGGATACTAATCACGTCCCAACCGCATTAAGCATATTTTGTATGGTATTTTCTTACGTATAAATTAACAATATAATTGGCATCAATCTGGACAAATTCTGAACAATTCTACTTACAATTTGGAAACTTTTTCCCATTTAATGTGCTATAGAAAAAGTGTCAAGTTTTTGAGTTAAAAAATCATGAAAATTGAAGATTTATGAAAAAATTCAAAATTTTCAAATTTTCAATTAATTCTAACTTTTGAACGATTGAATATTTTGCTCTAAAAGTCTAGGGTTGTGTTTTGGGGCTAATTTGGAACTAGTAAAAAAATTTTGAGCAAATTCAAAATTTTGACCTGTCACACTTGACATGAAGTTACCCATATATATATATATCAACTGTTGAGCTCAAAATTTTAAATAGGCACAAAATTTTTTTACTAGTTCCAAATTAACCCCAGAACACAACCCTAGAGTTTTAGAGCAAAATATTTAGGGTAGATGTCCGTATTAGTGTGGGTTTAAGAAACTCTTCAGTTTTGTCGCATAATAATAGACTATTTAAGCTGTATCAGAGATTCCGGGTGGTTTATATAGATAATAAAAGTAATAATCTACACGAAACAATTTTTTTTATAAAAAAATATTAATATTTACGAAAGTTACAAGCAATATAAAAAAAAATTTTTTGTACACATTTGTGTGCCCTAGCAGACAACAAAGTACATTTTTATGTGCCCCGTATTAATGTGGATGTACACGTTTGTGTGTCCCACATTAGTGTGTCTTGATAATATTATCATTGCCAACAAAATTATTTTGTTAACTGTAGTGCATTTATAATTAATTTCTAAGCCTTGTTTACATTGAATGTTAATTAATTCCAATACGGTAAAAACTGCTGAAGGTCGTCAATGCGATATGAAACAACGTTTGTGCGCCTACAACCTAACCTAACTTTTCTGTTCAAGCGCCGATACGAGCATGCTCGTATTGTATTTGTGCACACACAAATCTGCACAAGTCGTTTTTCACTGCCCTATTAGTAGACACCATTGGTTAAATATTAAAATCAATTGAAAACCTTTATATTAAGGTTTATTATACCGGGTGTCCCATTTTAAAACCACCAGGCAAATATCTCGAAAACTAAAGGAGATGGAAAAAAACTTTTAATACAAAAGTTGTAGGGTTCAGAGGGGCCCAACTGATCGTGACCTTGGTTATGACCTTGAGGTCAATGATCAAGGTCATTTGAAGGTCAAATCGATTTTTTCAAATGGGAAGCCCCACTTTTGACCTCGTAAATGGAAAGAGCGGAAAATTTTACGTTCAGACATGTCCTTGAGTCAAGGTCATGGTCATGGTCATGGTCATGCTTAAAATCAAAATCAATCAACGCATCAAAACATTCCCATAATTAGGCATACGAGACAAATTGTTAAATACAAAAGTTGTAGGGTTCAGAGGGGCCCAACTGATCGTAACCTTGGTTATGACCTTGTGGTCAATGATCAAGGTCATTTGAAGGTCAAATCGATTTTTTCAAATGGGAGCCCCCATTTTTGACCTCGTAAATGGAAAGAGCGGAAAATTTTACGTTCAGATATGTCCTTGAGTCAAGGCCATGGTCACGGTCATGGTCATGTTTAAAATCAAAATCAATCAACGCATCCAAACATTCCCATAATTACGCATACGAGTGTTAAATACAGAAGTTGTAGGGTTTGGAGCGGCCCAACTGATCGTGACCTTGGTTATGACCTTGAGGTCAATGATCAAGGTCATTTGAAGGTCAAATCGATTTTTTCAAATGGGAACCCCTATTTTTGACCTCGTAAATGGAAAGAGCGGAAAATTTTACTATTTTTACTATTATCAATATTCACCAGGGTTAACCACTTATATCAAATAATAACAAAAGTTAATCAGTTGGGCCCCTCCAAACACTACAACTTCTGTATTTAACACTCATATGCGTAATTATGGGAATGTTTGGATGCGTTGATTGATTTTGATTTTAAACATGACCATGACCACGACCATGGCCTTGACTCAAGGACATATCTAAACGTAAAATTTTCCGCTCTTTCCATTTACGAGGTCAAAAGTGGGGGTTCCCATTTGAAAAAATCGATTTGACCTTCAAATGACCTTGATCATTGACCTCAAGGTCATAACCAAGGTTACGATCAGTTGGGCCCCTCTGAACCCTACAACTTTTGTATTTAACAATTTGTCTCGTATACCTAATTATGGGAATGTTTTGATGCGTTGATTGATTTTGATTTTAAACATGACCATGACCATGACCATGACCTTGACTCAAGAACATATCTGAACGTAAAATTTTCCGCTCTTTCCATTTACGAGGTCAAAAGTGGGGGTTCCCATTTGAAAAAATCGATTTGACCTTCAAATGAACTTGATCATTGACCTCAAGGTCATAACCAAGGTCACGATCAGTTGGGCCCCTCTGAACCCTACAACTTTTGTATTAAAAGTTTTTTTCCATCTCCTTTAGTTTTCGAGATATTTGCCTGGTGGTTTTAAAATGGGACACCCGGTATAACATAATATTATTTTATGATATAATCAATTGTATCCCACATTAAAATCCTTCCGAAACATTATATAATGTTAATTTTAAAAATGTCATTTCTTAACAAGTTTGGACAAGGAAATACCGTGACACACCGCAAACCGTGAAACATATTTTTGAAAGTTCTTTTTTAATGTTATAGTAAATGAAAACAAATTAAGTAATAAATTCTATTTAAACTTAATTAACTATACTTTATGAAAAAAATATTTTAGTGTTACGTTTTTACTTGTTCACTTCTAGGATACGTTTTAATAATAGGGCACACAAATGTGGACAGGCACACTAATACGGACCACTACCCTAATCGTTCAAAAGTTAGAATTAACTGAAAATTTGAAAATTTTCAATTTATTCATAAATCTTCAATTTTTATGATTTTTTAACTCAAGAACTTGAAACTTTTTGTATTGTAAAAAAACATGGCACTTACGTGGTTTTTCTGGGAAGACAGATGTATATTATTTAGGTCATACATATTTCTATGTATTATAAAAAATGTTTATTTACATCCATGCAATATTTATTAAATTTGAAATTTCTCATAGTTTTTATTACTAATATTGTACACAGAGAAAAACATTATTTTTAACTTAATACTTATTTTATCAAATAAATTTCAATGTTTTAAATGTATTTTCGATGTTGTTTGAAAAATGTTAATAACTTATGATTTCATTGTGACAACAATTTTACGAAATGAATTTTCTAAATTACCAGCACAGAAATATTTTTCATACACTACGCATAAAAAATCAAAATTTTGAATAAAAAAGGGCTCACTTTTAGATTTTAATTTTATTGGAATACAATTCTGAAAGGGTTCCAAATCATATGCAACAAAAATGTCAGAGGTGCAAGCACTTCACGGTTAAAGTCAGACGTGGACCACCGTAACCACCAATAAAAACGAATGAATGAATGAATCCGCCATCTGAAATTCTGAAAATCTGATATCAGATTCATAATAAGCGACCCCAAAAACCTATGTATACGAAATTTCACATCAATACATCAACAGCAATGCTGGCTTTCAGTGATAATAACGTAGCCCATCGAATCGGGCTAGGAGATATGGGTGAATTCATTACCGAAGACTGAAGACAAATAATGCAATGTTAAAATATTATGAAACTGCTGCAGATCAATTTACGCGTGCAATTTTGAAGACAAACCAATAATTACAGTTGTCAAAATAGGAAGGAACAAGAGATTTTGTAATATAACTGAAATAATTGAATTAGAAAATTAGTTTAAATATGATTTAAAAATATTTATGACATACGTATACTTATTATAATATCTTACCAAACATAAGAAGGTATGGACTGTCTCCATGCATATCACTTTGTTTTAAAGAACAGTCAAATATTTTAATATATCCTCCACCACAGTCAATGTTTTGCTCGTGTTTGACTGTAAACTGTATAACTAGTGGTTTATTTTCGTTAGTAAATGGAGTAAACTTTCGGCTTAATGCATAAAACTTAGCATCTTGTGAAGTTTGAATTCCTGTAAAATATAATATTATTATAAATATTTCTGTGAATGAGAAATAATAATTAACCCGCTAACTTTTAATTTGTATTTAATATACAACCGAATTAATTTCAAATCGAACAGCATGACTATGGTCATATCACTGATCATTTTGGAATTTAAGGACGTGATTCTTCTCTCAACATGATTTGACATGTATTTTTTATTTTTCGACTGCATTTAAATTGCATCCAGTTTGCAATGTTCAAAATTTTTTACAGAATCTTAACTTCGAAATTTTATTTTTCAAGGTCATATTGAAACTCCTGCCATTTCATGAGTTTCTTAAGCTTTTGATTAAACTAAACGCTCTGTTACTCAGCTCAACGCCCTCTTTCACCCCTTCATGCTAATGGGATAAAAATAACAACTTGCATGAGCTATACAGTTTCTACTAAAAATGAACGTTTTAGTAAAATGCATTTTTCTCAAAAACACCATTTTTTTATGATTTTTTTTTGTGGTTTGGGATATAAATACCTATTATTAAACCATGTTCATATCAACAAGATTAAAAAGACACCGGTGAGTGGCCGCGTGAGCTCTTCGCGCTGCGCTCGGACGCGCCGCACACTCGGGCTTGGTATAATGAGCTCGTAATCGTATTTTGAGTCCCGCAGAAAAAAACAAAAGACATATATCATGAGATTTTTTTCCTGCTCTTTCCAATGGTGCTATTCTTTTTACTCCCAAACATTTCTCGAGTGGAAAGTTCAGAACCATTTTTCTTAAAGTATAACATGTTGTTCTTCAAAATGCATAGCACCATTAGAAAGTACAAGTTATAAGCTACAAAATAATAAATTTTCAAGTTGAAGAAACGTAGAGCCCAAAAGTAATAAGATTAAAAAGACAGCGGCGAGCGGCTGCGCAAGCTTTTTGCGCTGCGCCCGAGCGTGCTTTTATAAGTGTAGTGCATATTTTCGTTGTTTCCTATTTAAAAGCATTACAAAATGTTTGTGAATCATATATTACGTTATAAATATATTAATTTTTTATTTAATTCTTCATTCTTTTATTTTTATTTGCGATTATTTTTATTGGTCTTTTCACGATACTCATGATTTCCTTAATTCGAGTTTTAGAGGGTTCGACTTTTTTAACTGGTGGATATAATTGAGAATCTTCAGATGTCGTTTTAGTTCTAACTTTTTAGTGTCAGCTAATAATCTAACACAGTGAAACGATTGAGTTCCAGGCACTGTTTTCGTTGAATCTAGCCTTTGTCTTAATTAGGCACGACCGCTACTCAGGAGAGCCTTATAATTTCACGAGAGCGAAAATTGTAAGAATTCAAATACTGAAAAATTAATGTGTAAAAACCATGTTCCACTCAAAGCGAGTGCGTTTTAAGCGTTTTCTGAGATGTATGTATGTCTGTACGTCTGTATGTACTCAAGTTTCTCGATTATCTCAATGAATTTTCGACCGATTTCATCGGGATTGCGGGGAAATACTCCTCTAATTATACCTAAGTGCTGGTTCTATATTGAGATAGATCGATGAAAAATTTTTCAAATGCGAGCACAAGAAATATCTCAAAAAATCGATTTTTAAGCCTGTCTAGAAAAATTAATTTTAAGCTAATATGTACAGGTCTATCTGCTAAAACTAATTAAAATACAGCTTTTTTATGTTGAACACTTTTTTGTACGAGCAATATTTGCCAAGATAACTGCGAAAAACGGCCAAAAATGGTCAAAAATGAATGATTTTCGGCTATAACTTCTCAGGATTTCATTTTACACAAAAATGTTAAATACAAAAGTTGTAGATAATATTGAAGCAAAACTTTTTCCCACTTTACATTTTTTTGTTAAATCAACTCCTGACGAGCTAGACTTATAAAAACGATTTTAAACGCCAAAATACACATAAAATGAACGATTTTCGGCTATAACATGTCAGGATTTGATTTTTCACAAAAATGTTTAATACAAAAGTTGTAGATAATATTGAAATAAAACTTTTTCTTATTTAACATTTTTGTGTAAAACCAATTCCTGACGAATTAGACTTATAAAAACGATTTTAAACGCCAAAATACACATAAAATGAACGATTTTCGGCTATAACTTGTCAGGATTTGATTTTTCACAAAAATGTTTAATACAAAAGTTGTAGACAATATTAAAATAAAACTTTTTCCTATTTAACATTTTTGTGTAAAACCAATTCCTGACGAATTAGACTTATAAAAATGATTTTAAACGCCTAAATATACATAAAATGGACGATTTTCGGCTACAACTTGACAGGATTTGATTTTACACAAACATGTTCAATACAAAAGTTCTACATAATATTTAATCAAAACTTTTTCCCATTTAACATTTTCATATAAAATGGATTCCTGATCGCTTAGACCTATAAAAACGATTTTTAATGCCTAAATACACCTGAAATAGTCGATTTTCGCTTATCATACAAGAATTTGACTTTCAATAAAACTTAAATACAAAGCATGTAGATATAGTTTAAACAAAACTTATTCCCAATTAACATTTTTATGTACAATAATTACTGGATCATCTAAATGTATAAACATGATTTTTAATACCCCAATACACGTATAGTGAATTTTCGCTTATTATTTCACAGAATTAGATTTACACAGAAGTATTCGATACAATAGCTCTAAATAAGATGGAAAAATCGACATAACATTCCAAAGATAATATAATTACAAAAACATAATAATAAGATACAAAATTACATTTGATTACAATATTCAATGGGATAAACACATTGGAAGAATAATTAAAGAAACAAAATATCTATTTCCCTGTTTTCTACAAAAAGATTTTTAATAACAAATTTAAAAAATTTGATATAAGATTACCCAGCTTAACCTACTATGTTCCCAGGACCTAAGCGATTGAACTAAAAGAATCAAAATTGTATAATATTATATAAGTACATGTTAAAGGAATATCATATATACAAAAAAAACTTTTGTGTAATGTATGAGCTACAAATGTTGTAATATGGTAAATTTCAATGCATAAAGAATGCAATGTTCTAGCTGACTCAGTCTTACAGCATGTAGAAAACTATTAAATAGGCAAGTCTCACTGGGTAGAAGTCTGCGAAATACATAATGATGTATTTTAATACAACAGATACCCTGAAGCGAGTTCTTACACCCTGACTAAACTTAGAAATGAAATAGACGAGCTAATATTACCAGGAACAACTACCTACCCTTACCGCATTTAACAACACACACAGCACTTATATAATATTTCCCAGTTCGTATTACCTATCCTCTCACACTTTAAAGCACTAACACTCAAAGATCACTTAGAGCTGCAGAAGTTACAAAATAGGGATGGACGGTCTAGGCTGGCACTACTCCATGGATGCCAGTCTGCTGAGAATCATCTAACAGCGATCCACTGTGTCAGTAACCACACCACCTAGGAGGAAAGTACTGACAGAGACCGTCAATTTTGTTTCAATGTGAGGGACTGCCTCAGCCTAGGGATCAGCAAAGCGCATGAACAACAGATCAGTCCCTATTCTGGGGGACAAGCGAGGAGAGTTGAGCGCCCAAAAACCACATATGACTAATAAATAGATGACTCAGAAAAACATACCATACAAAAGAAAAGTCTGCAGCAATGGATGTTGTTTACTCACTGTACCAGCTTCCTGTAACAACTAGAGGGGAAGAACTGGTGGAGACCTTAAACCGTTGTTTCACTGAAGATGCTGAAGACACAAGCAGCAGCTTAACTGTACACATAGTCACTAGTGTAAGAGCCAAATAAGGAAAGTTGAGCACCTAAAAACCACATATAATTAATAAATAGATGACTCAGACAACATTTACACACCCAAGAAACAGTCTGCAGCAGTGCCCGTCATTTACACTACTCTCGCTGCCACAGATACCTGCAACAAGCGAAAGTACCATCAGCTCACCCATCAGAGAGGTTAGGAACGAGAAAAGGCTTACTAAATCTGCTCTCGCCGCTGACACACTGCCTTCCCATCTCCGACGAATCATCGACAATCGACGAACACGATGAAAGGGCGAACACGATTCACCAGGGCGGCATACTACAGCAGCCACTGTCATCGCTGGGGACGCCGGGAGCCAGACGATTCGATTGTTGACAACACACACCATGGACACATGTGCGCCACGGCTGACGGCACGCCGCTCTACTCAGCAGTAGCAGAAAGCGCGCGCGATCATATATATAGATATATCTTATACCTCGCGGTGGCACGAGTCGCATGTGTTTTTCCGCTGTTCTTGGTGTGCGAACACAGCCTAGCCGAGGCACGGTAGTATACATAGGTCCGGAAAGTGTGTACGACCGTCAGCCGAGGTACTGATAGCCGTTACGACTGCTGCAGTATAAGTATTCATGCACGCAGGTCGCAGGGCTAAGCCAGATTGCCGTTGCCGAATGCATCAGTATTGAGCATTCTCCTTCTGTTTTTCTCCTTTCCGCGGTATTAGTGTATATATATGCATATGTGCGGAAGTATTTTTTTGTAATTAAGATTGTATAGGTATACGTAGTTAGAAACACCCGTGAGTCCGTGAGCAGCTAGTTTTTTATTATTATTATATATTTAATTTTTTTTTTTATTATAAATATCGGAAGTATTGCAATTTTCGCTTTTATAAAAATACAAGGTTCTCCTGAATATTGCGGTCGTGCCTATTATGTACAAACGAAGTTTTTACATAAGGAGGGGGCGGGCGACGAGCGAAGCGAGGAGCAGGTGTGTGTGGGGGCGGGGGGGGATGGCGTGCCGAAGGCACGCTGGGGGACGCAGCCCCCCTAGTTTATCTGTAGTTTTAACATATTCATCTTTTGATGAAAAAAAACGAAATATTTTCAAAGTATTTAGTCGCCCACTGATAAAGATCTTCCGGCGTCAATATATAATTATCGGATACTTTCCGCAAACTTACTAGCATTAATTTGCATAGAATCACCGATTCCATCGCATGCATTTTTTTCGTGAGCAGTCACATGAAAGTGCCACTCAGCTTCAACGAAAAAAGAACAATAATCAAGGCGACATTTGGCAAATTTAGTGAATCCTATTTTTGATTCGGGATACTGTTGTTATACTTCAAATATAACTCTCTAAGATTTTACAAAACAAGTCGTTCCTGAACATAGGTCTTTGTGCCATCATGATTTTTTATACACTTATTATCTTTATAAGCTGGCATGATTCTACTATTATCGTCATTTTCATAGAAAAATTTTACTTGGTTTACAGTATCACGTGATATTTTTCGGTTTCCCCTGCTATCAACTAAAAGGGATTGACTATCTGACACTTACATTTTGTTACAAGCCAACTGGATGAATTAGAAAAATTAGCAACTTTACGAGAACTCCAGTTTTTTGGGAATAATTTTAAAAGCAACATTTTTTCATTTTTTAACAAATTTTCATCGTTAAACAATTTTTGAAAATTAGAAATAATTTCTCTAGATTCTTTCATTGACACTACATTTTCTTCCTCAAATTTTGCATCAAATTTTAATCGACAAGAATCACATATTTTCTCTTTATCTTGTAAGTTCGCAAAACGAGCTTTCATTTTTTCAGAAACAAACCTCAGTGTAGGTAAATGCTTTGCTTCATCAAAAGGGCTACAACAGCGATTGAAAATCGTTGACATTTTAAAGTTTTTTTTATTATGAAAATAATAAATATTGAGGAAGAAAACATTTTCAGTGGGTGATAAATACCTTCCAAGGAGCTTTCTTAAGTACTGGGAACGACTCTGTGGTCTCAGTCCCTCTAGTGACAGAAATGATAACACGTGAAAGTGCAACGATTAAAGTATAATAGATATTATATACGCATACAGAGGCGCGCCCAAGCGCAGAACAGACTTCATGCGGCCTCTCGCCGCTGTCTTCTTAATCTTATTACTTTTGAGCTCTACGTTTCTCCAACTTGAAAATTTAGGGTTTTGTAGCTTATAACTTGTACTTTCTAATGGTGCTATGCATTTCGAAGAACAACACGTTATATTTTAAGAAAAATGGTTCTGAACTTTCCACTCGAATTTTCGACCAGAAGAAAGTGTTTGGGAGTAAAAACAATAGCACCATTGAAAAGAGCAGGAAAAAATCTATCGATATATGTATTTTGTTTTTTTCTGAGAGACTCAGCGTATGATTATGAGCGACGCTGTTGCTGGCCGGTTTCTGGTAGACGCTCCCATATATGGGAACGTCCACCAGAAACCAGCCAGCGGGCGTGCGGCACCTTTTTCGCATAAAATATGCTCTCGAAAAAAAAAACAAAAACAAAAAAAACAAAAGAAATGTATATCGATAGATTTTTTCCTCCTTTTTCCAATGGAGCTATTGTTTTTTCTCCGAAACGCTTAATTATTACAAAAGTTTTCCACGAGGTTCAGAATTTAAAAATCAGATGGTACGATCAGTACGATAAATATCATATTTTGAAAATCTTTTAGAGACTTTTTTTAAAAATTTCAAATTTACCAAAAACTGCTATTTCTCAATTTTTCCAAATTTGCCAACATTAAAGTATAGTGCCTTGTAATCGAGTGTAACAAAAGATGTAACAAAAAATAAAAGACCTAAGTCTCGTACTGGTTAGCTAGCATTGTTAAGTATGAACCATTAAAAGCTGTCAATTTATTTACAACGTGAAATTTTAACTATCAACCAACGCTAAAGCGAGAGCAGAGTAGAATACACATGACATACATTTGCGAATACCGCAATACAGTTCAAGTGTTTAGAAAAATTATTTTCATAAAAACACTTAATTACGTTGGACAAATTGGAATACGTAATTTATTAAGATTAATAAATGCATTATCTTGAAGATAAGGGTTTTTACCGGTTTAGTAGTCTGCAACTAATAGACTAGTAATAGGTGCGTCGATAGGGCAACGAATATACCAGTGTATTCATGAGCTGAATCACATTATCAACTCCAGCTGAGCGAATTGTCTTATAGTGCGACTAGAGTTTAATTTAACAATTTCAAATTTCACCAAAAAACTGCTATAATTGCTAGGAGAAATTTAGGACCGTTACAACAGTAGTCGATTATTCAGGATTCTGAATACGAACACGAGGGCATTCACTGTTGAAATTTGACTATTGGTAGATACCCGTAAAGTCAGTAAAGTATGTATTTGTACATTATTACGTGGCTCCTAAAAAGCACACCTGCACGTAGGTACCATCGTCAACAGTAGTATGTACAAACGTCTAAGCGAAGAGTTCATTCTAGAGTTGAATGTTCTTGATGAAGAAGAATTCTTAATCAAAATAGCTGCCGCTTAATTAGATTGTATCTTGATGGAAAAGTAAGACAATATATTCACATAAATAATATACCACGATATGTAGATGAATAAATTCTGGTGTATTGGTGACCCAAACTATTGAATTAATGAAACAATATCGATTCACAATTGGTAGTCGAGATACTTTACGCGCTGACATAGCGTTAAAACGCATGTAAAAAACAGGCATATTATTATAGTAGCCATTGTATGTAGGTCAGGGAGAAGTGTGCCACCACCCCCCTTCTTTTTCTTTTGAGCGTACGAAAAAAAAATTCGTGCGGGATAAAAAAGAAACTAGCGCGTAAATTCTGATGTGCGTAGAACGATATCAGCTGCGGCATTGAAGTGAGCTGCAAGTGGGTGCAGCTTAGAGTAAAGAGCAAAGAATCAAATCATCTAATCGTTAGATCCCAGCAAGAAGGCTGGTCCCCTAAATAACCAGTGTGTGTTATGCTCGGTTAAGCCCGATATTGTCGCTGCACGTGCACCGACATGGCTCAGTCTGCCAATCGTGATGCGAATGTCTGACGCTACTGAAAACATTTCAGGTGTTTGACTGGCGATCTTGTCACCCCTGCGTATTGTCGCATGAGCCTAAGATGCATTCCATGAAGTCAGATGCAGCATACAGCGTAGCTAAAATGACGAAGAAAAGAAACGACGCGAGCGCCCACATACTGAGTAGAGTCAAGAACTTTAACGCAAAAGTTTGTCTGCATGCCGAAAAAACACATTGAGCCTGTTATGAAACAAAATTATGGGCATAGTAGTTTTCTGAAATTAAGAGCTACATCTCAATATAACTTGAAAAAATAGAACACAGCGTCGAATGTATATACATATTTATGCTTAGTATTTGAAATCAAATAGCGTGTGAAAATATCTCTGATTTATGCATCGCTCACGCAAACCGTAGTAACTACTACGAATGTCAAACAGGTTAGTCCTGAATGATAATTTTTTAATATTCATAAAATAATTTAGTCCTATAAGGACATTGCTCTGTGTATCTAGCTGCACCAGAAACCAATTCAAGTAATTGAATTAAGCAGAATGCCTTTCCATTAATACGATGATTGTAGAAATTGAAAACCTTTTAAAGACACGTTTTCGAGCTCTCATTATAATGGCATGTTTCCAAAAGCTGCATATAGAAAAAAAGAATATGAGCTTCGAACTTCAATATTTAGTTTTAACAATTATTGACGTACTTCTATAAACGGTTGTACAAATTAAAAATTTGCATTCAAGATTTAGAGATAACTATAGGTGTCAACAGGTTAGAACCCAAACGACCAAACGTCCTTTGATATTCGAATAATTTATAAGTATTTTTAAGTGATATATATAGAAATATCCGAGACAAAATCATCGAAATATGCACTACAAACAGGTTAACACCTGAAAAGTTTTGTTATAATTTATAATTCAATAACTTTATGAAAATTATCAGGTTGCATAAAATGCACAGAGTCATAGTAACCACTATAAGTGTCGGACAGGATAGCGCCTGAACGATTGCATTTTAATTTATATTTAACTCAAATAACTCATGTATATAGACCCGAATAATGGTTGCAAATATATATATATGAAATTTACATAAATGACAACATTCAAATCATAGTGAAAACTATGAATATTAAACAGATAAAAACTGAATGATGGGTGAAAATATATATATTAAAGGCTATAGCATGATAAGATGGTCAAAATTGCGCTCACCTGGATTTTTTTTGGGATTGACCATTCGAAAATACATTATTGAAAACCTCTCTAGCCAAATTTTCAGCTACCTAGGTGATGATTTGAGTCTCCTAACCTAAAAAACGTATTTTTTCGAAAAAAATTTTTCCCGCTCGACCCTTTCTTTAAAAAAATCTGAAGAAAATCACGGACGTGTGTTTTTGAGCAAGAAAACAGCCTGATTTTTTTCAGATTTAAAAAAAAAAATTGAGCTCAGGAAAAATTTTTTAATTTTTCAATGATTTTTTAGGTTATGTAGATAATTTTTGGTTAACTTGTCAATAATGATTTTTTGTGTATTTTTTCCCGTTCTTTCAAATAGCGGTTTCCGAATTTGCGTTTTCGAGCCGGAACATACTCAAAATTTGAAAAAACCGATTTTTTAAGCATTTTTTCCATGTTTTTGGCACATAACCTCAAAACCAATAGCTAAATAAGTGTTTATGAACAATTTTTTTTTCAATTTCCTTCTATATCTTCGAATTCCACTGTCAGAACTACCATTTTTGCATCAAATAATCCTATAAAATCAAATTATAAACATTTTTTTCGTGTTTTTACCATGTTTTTGGAACATAACCTCAAAGAAGATCGTTCAATACGTGTTAGGACATACAAAAATATTCTAAAAATTTTTAGAATCGAGTATTACTTCGTCGGTAGCTACAAAGGGCCTGATATAGCCTTTTAATTAATTATTTTTATTCAAATTCATTTCTAGATAAATAAAAATGAGTAAATATTTGTAATAGAAATTAATTATTATAAATATGTTATGAATATTTTTGTGCTATTATTAAAACAATAAAATAAGTATGTACCATTTCATATTTGACCTTTATTCTTCCGAGAATTGTTTTTAGAAGTTCTAATTCATGAGTAATAATTTTTAATATTGTATTATAATAATATTTTTAATCCTCGTCACTATCTTCGTCTATTACAGGACCAATATCTGAAGTAGTAAATAATTCGGAAAGAACTTTCGGTGGTCTAATAATTTTTGACTTATATCTTGCATTACTGAGATAATATATGACTGTAGCAATGTGAGAACAGGATCCTACAGTTCGTAATCCATTGGCACTGTTGAGAATTATTGAAGACAGACCCTAAATTGAGTGACATCAGCGCCTCCCCGCGAGCACAGCGAGAGGCTTGTCGACTCGCGCGACACTAGACCGGGCCGAACGCGGCAGCTCTCTCACTCTCATCGGAGCGCTCTCAGCGAGCGGATCAAGAAGGTCAACACCAACATATATATATTCTTTTCTTGTGTAATTTTCACTCTCTGTAATTTTTCGCTTATCATTCCCCCTGTAAATTGAGTTAAAATAAAGGCAATTGCAATTCTACAACATTGGTCCTTCGAGCCGGATCGTCGAGGAGCAGCCAGAGAATACGGCCACGCAGAGAATCACTGAGCTGCCTGGGTCTGACTTCGAGACATTGGTCGATTCGCCGTCGTTTCGCCTAACCGCCAAACAAAGAGCCTGAACCTCAGGTGAGAGTATACGCGCTTTGCTTTGCATGCTGTAACATCTACTCTATCAAGAGAGGCAGCGGATGGCGTCGGGCGCTCGTATCTTCGCGCCCGTGCTATCCGATGTCGAGCCGACTGTCATGGCGGCCGCCGGGCCACGCGCACTGACTGTCGCAAAAGCCACGTGGCTTTCATGCGAAGGCCGCGCAGGTCATCGGGCATGACGAAGGACACATTCGCTGATAGCGGTGGCGTGCGGCACGCACGGGCTTCGGACGGCCACGCTTCCTTCTATCCCATACCTCACGCGTACTCACTCTTTCTCTCTTGCATGAACGACGGTGACTCCTTGCTCTCGCCCGTTCTCTCGCTCGTAATCGCGGACGGCGGGCGGCGCGCGTGGGCTTGCGACGTGCACACACACATTTTCTCTCCCTCCCTCTCGTGAACAAAGGGACGACGATGGCGCCTTCTCGCTCTCGCCCGTTCTCTCGCTCGTAATCACGGACGGCGGGCGGCGCGCGTGGGCTTGCGACGTGCACACACACGTTCTCTCTCTCTCTCTCTTCCTCTCTCTCTCTCTCCCACCCTACAAAACGACGACGTTTACGCTCTCCTCATTGCACGATTTGTCCCTTGCGCGTTCACTTTCTCTTGCATGACTACGGCGTTTTCCCTCTCGAGCCTATTCTCCGTCGCGAACGCCGCACGTGCGATTGGTCGGAATCGGATCGTCGCCCCTTCATGCGCTTGCGAATGATGGGTGACCATTGGGATGGTCATTCGCCGCAATCGCACTACGGACCGCAGCATGCTCGAGACCCGGAACACGGCGAGGTCTCACTTCGGCTTAATCACGGCACGACCTCGTTCGTTCTCGAACGCTACCCCGGATTCTCCTCGTGATCTCGCTTTCATTCGGATGAGTCGATGTATCACTCGCGGATTCTGTGCTCGCCACAGAAAACGAGACGCAGCGTGACCTGCACCTCGATTACCTTCGGATGCTTGCTTCGCTGATTCGGAACGCGCCGTGGCGCTCTCACGCTCATGCATGATACGGAACAATCGGCTCGCACCTGAATACGCTCAATATGTCTCACACTTGAGACCGTAGGCACGGCGAGAGCGCATCGGATCCGCCGACAACGGCGAGTCAGGATGCCCCGATCGAAGGGATCCCGGCCGCGGCGGGTCTGTCTGGCGTCCTCTTGGCGTACGCCGGTACTGACACTGTCCGTTACTTCGCAGATCATGACTCTCCAGGCCCAGCAAGCCCTGCTCGTCGTCCTCAAACGTTTCTCTGAAGAGATCGGTACCGCACCAGCGGATGAATGGACTGATGGCCTCGTCGCCAGCCGTTTGGAGTTATTGACAACCTATTGGTCAAACTTCCTGGATAACCACGTGGCACTGCTGCGGGTAGGATGCCAGAGCCTCAAACTACTTCACCGATGACCAATACGCTCGAGGTGAGAAGGCTTACATTGTCGGACGCGGTCGGCTCTACGACATACGACCTCAACCTCTATCACTGTCCATGTCGGAGTCCACAAGCCGGCATGGAGGGGTGAGACTGCCACGGATCACCCAACCCAAGTTCAACGGAGCTAGGGAGAACTGGGAATCATTCAGAGACCTTTTCAAATCCCTGATTCACGGAGACTCGGATTTGACGGAGGTGGAGAAGTTGTACTACCTGAAGACGCACATCGAAGGAGAAGCGAAGCAAGCCCTAGACCATCTTCCTATCACCAGTTCTAATTACACAGCCGCGTGGGAGGCCCTTACGTCACGCTATGATCAGAAACGCTTGCTCATACTAGGACATCTAAATGCACTACTCCATCTTCCCACCATGAAGACCGAGTCTGCCACAAGCCTTCAAAGACTAATCGACGAACTCGAAAGCCATCGAAGTCAACTTGCTACGCTGGGTCGGCTGGTAAAAACCTGGGACGACTGGTTCGCGATCCTTGCGTCAACTACCATGGACGCAGATACTCGAAGGGCTTGGAAGGAGGAACTCGAGGAACAGTGCTCCGACAACAAGCCCATGCCAACTTTCGCGCAGCTGACTTCGTTTCTTCAGCGCCGCTGTCGAACATTAAAGTCTCTGGAGATGGAACGCTCAAGCATATCAGCAGGAACACTGAAGAGAACTGGCGGGATTTTCAAACCTCCTCCACTTCGAGTCTTTGCTACAACCTCCGACGCCATTGGAGATCGCCTTTGTCCTATCTGCTGAGGCTCTCATTACGTCTGCTACTGCGAAGCCTTCAAAGGACTCAACCCCCTCGAGCGACGTCGCACCGTCACCCGGCATGGACTTTGCTACAACTGTCTCCGAACTAATCACAGAGCGGCCAACTGCCCCTCTCAGAGCCTCTGCCGAACCTGCAACGCTCCACATCACACACTCATACACGAGGGTGAAGGAAAACGAATGGGGGACACTTCGATCCCGAGGATTCCGGAAAAGATCTCAAGAACCACGAGCTCGGCAGTGACCGCAACATTTGGCATCGAGGAGGAATCCACGTCATGACTAGCTGTTCTTCCTACCGCGGTTATTTTCGTTGGCGACGGACGTCGACGAAAGGAAAGGGTCCGAGCCTTACTGGATCCTTGCTCCGAAGCAACCCTTGTCACTGTTTGTCTCGCAAGAAGAGTCGGCGATGGGTTAGAACGTGTTCAAATCGGCGTTACGGGTGTGTCCGGACTGCTCATGGACTCGGCTCGTCTGCGCGCCCACATTTATCTTCACCCCGCGAATCCCGCACAGCCCTGGCGGATAGAGGCGTATGCTCTGTAAAACATCGGAATCATAACTCCTTCAGAACGCGTAAACTGTGATGTCAATAAGATGGAAGGAAACCTCGTGCTAGCGGATCCGGAATTTGGCATCCCGCGTGGAATAGACATCGTCCTCGGAGCCAACATCTACGGTCAGCTCGTCCTCCCTGGCGTCCTCTCTCAAGCTGGTCTTCTTGCACAAAGTACCATCTTTGGTTGGGTATTGACGGGAAGTCTCCCGACCGCCGCTAGCCACCCTATGAAAATCATCTCCGCCTGTTCCACGCTTTCGGATGAGAGCGACTTGTGTCGCGAAAGGCTAGTCGGACTTGTGCAAAGGTTTTGGTCGATGGAAGACGTGCCCAAGGTAGTTCGGCAGTCCACAGCGGATACTGAATGCGAGCGCATCTACGCCACAAGACATAGGAGGGATTCGTCAGGTCGGTACATTGTCCCACTTCCCACGAAAATTGATAAACTACCACAACTTGGCGAAAGCTACCCACATGCTCGAGCTGCCCTCACATCGGTTCACCGGCGAATGCAGCGAGATGAGACCCTTCGTGATGAATACCTGAAGTTCATGAACGATTTCATTCAGTTGGGTCACATGCGCCCCCTCTCTTCACTGGAATTAAGTGATGAGTCTCTGCCCACCCACTACATCCCCCACCATGGCATTTGGCAACGCAGTGACGACCGACCCAAACTCCGAGTGGTGTTTAATGCTTCGCGCCCTTCTTCATCTGGACTCAGCCTGAACGACGTGCTGCACGTGGGCCCCAAGCTCCAGACCGATTTGGCGACAGTCGTCACTCGTTGGAGGAGGCATCGAATCGCGTTTTGCGCGGATATTAGGATGATGTTCCGGCAGATCAGAGTGGACGCTCGGGACGCAAATCTACAACGGATCCTTTGGAGCCCTTCGATGGAGTCGCCTCCCGTGCACTATCAATTGCTGACGGTCACGTACGGGGAATCTTGCGCGCCGTACCTCGCTCTGCGCACGTTGAGACAGTTATGTCTTGACGATGGTCGACCATTTCCCGAGGCCGTGGATGCGATCGAAAACGATCTCTACATGGACGACTTCCTCACAGGAGGCGACGACGTAACCTCGGCCAAACGAAGTAGAGACGAAATAGTTCAGTTACTCTAGGCGGGCGGCTTCGCTCTTAAAAAATGGGTTTCGAACACACCTGAGTTATTAGCCACGATCGACCCAGCTGATCGATTGCGCCCCACTTGGATGAACTTCTGCACTGGGGGTCCGGTCAACGAACTAGGTCTTGCTTGGGACCCGGTGCAAGATTGTTTCCGATTTGTCCCCCCCTCCTGACTGCAACGAACTCCACTTCACAAAGAGAACGGCGCTGACGGAACTGGCGCGCATCTTTGACCCCGCCGGATGGATCGCGCCTGTCACTGTCATCGCTAAGTTAGCCATTCAGGATCTGTGGCGGGTCAAGCTCGATTGGGACGAGCCAACCCCCGAGCCTTGGGCCCAGGAATGGTTGAAGTTTCGAGCATCGATGAAGCAGATTAAGACTGTATCCCTGCCTCGCTGGATCGGCTGGGAGAAAACGAATTCCATACAACTCCATGCATTCGCAGATGCTAGCCGCCGTGCGATAGCCGCTGCAGTATACTTTCGCAGTTCCAACGAGTCTGTTGTTTCGACCAGCCTCCTTTCAGCCAAGACTAAGTTGGCTCCCTTGAAGAATCTGGCTCCCACCACACGTCCAGTAGCTCAAATGACGATCCCCAGGATGGAACTGCGCGCTGCTCTATTGGCAGCGAAGTTGATCCAGTTCACGTCAGAGTATCTGAAAATTCCCTTGACGCAGTGTCATCTCTGGAGCGACTCCCAGGTCGTCCTACACTGGCTTCGATCCGATGGCCCCACGGGACACGAGTTTGTGGACAATTATGTCCAACACATCCAGGAAATCATCCCAGAAGCTACTTGGCACTACGTTCCAACCACGGATAACCCAGCCGACGTCGCCTCCCGAGGAACGACAGTCCAGCACCTTGGTAGTTTCAGTCTATGGTGAAGTAGGCCGGCATGGCTGAAGAACTCTTCCGAAGATTGGCCGGCCCAACATATGGTCAGCCTAGAGGCCTGTTAGGAGGAGGCAAACTCACGGAACGTGACGTGCCTCACCGCATCGTTAAACCCTGCCGACACCTACCCTGTTGAACGCTTCTCCAATCTCAACAGGCTTTTGAGGACTATGACTCACTGTCGAAGACACTGCCTACGTAGGACCGATACTCAAGGCAGCGCATTTCTTAGTCCCATCACCGCTACGAACACCCGACGCGAGTGGCTGGCTTGCGTTCGCCTGAGTCAACGGCAAGATTTCGAAGCCGACATAAATCGCCTACGTCAGAGTTTAACAATCCAAAGGGGCAGTCCCTTACGAGCACTTTCCCCCTTCTTGGATGACGATCAAGTTTTCAGAGTCGGAGGAAGACTCACTCATTCGCAGCTGCCACACGATGAGAAACATCCCGTCATCTTGAGCGGTCGGAGTCACCTTGGTCGCTTGCTGATTGACTGGGCCCATCTAAGAGCTCTTCACGCCGGCTTTCGCGTGACTTATGCTTATGCCATACAACGTGCCTGGATAATCGGTGGTCGGGTCGCCGTGAAAGCTCACCTCCGCAAGTGTACGGTGTGTGCAAAAACTTTAATGAAACCTCAGAACCCAATCATGGTACCTCTGCCTGAGGCCAGAGTAAGTCCCTGTCGCCCTTTTAGCCGATGTGGTGTGGATTATGCCGGGCCGTTTCAACTGTTGAGATCAAGTGGTCGCAGAGTCTCGTTGACCAAAGGCTACATAGCTCTTTTTGTATGCCTCAGCTCCAAGGCTATTCACCTTGAACTGGTGGGAGACCTCACGACCCAGAGCTTCATGGGCGCTCTCACACGTTTTGTCGGTCGCCGCGGTCGACCGCGAGAGATGTGGAGCGACAATGGAACCAATTTTCGCGGGGCCAATCAAGAACTGAACCAGTTACTCCACGCCGCCCAGTTGAGTTGGGATACCGTAGAGGAACGACTAACTCAAGATGGAATCTCCTGGCACTTTATTCCCCCCGGCGCTCCTCATTTCGGGGGCATCTGGGAAGCCGGTGTGAAATCCGCTAAAACTCACCTGCGGAGAGTGGTAGATCCTCGCAAACTCACCTATGAAGAGTTCTCGACATTGTTGGTAGAGGTGGAGACCATACTCAACTGTCGACCGCTCGCCCCGCTGTCAGGAGGCATGGACGATATTGAGCCTCTGACTCCCACCCACCTTTTGATCGGCACTTCCCTCACTTCAGTGCCACGACCAACTACAGATCACATGAACCGGGATCATAGTACACACTGGAACCTTGTCCGCGGGATGCGAGACCACTTATGGTCTCGATGGAGCAAGGAGTATTTAAACACCCTTCAACAGCGAGTGAAGTGGACGAGACCAAGCGCGAACCTTATGCCTGGTGACCTCGTCATGGTCTTCGATCCGTCGTTGCTCAGGCCGAACGGACGATGGCCGGTCGGACGCATTATTGAGACCCACGCAGGGCGAGACAATGTAGTAAGGGTTGCCACCGTCAAAACTGTAAGCGGCGTCTACACCAGTCCCGTGGTGAAGCTGGCTCGTCTACCCATTCATGAGGCCGTTCCTGCTGATGCGGCCCCTTGCTAATCTGCATTTTTTCACGGCGAACAGACAAGCCATTGGCGCCGAGATAACGACAAAAGTCGACTCCCTCGGTCTATTCGTTAAGATCGTTCTACAAAAGAGGCGGACGGGATGTTGAGAATTATTGAAGACAGGCCCTAAATTGAGTGACATCAGCGCCTCCCCGCGAGCACAGCGAGAGGCTTGTCGACTCGCGCGACACCAGTCCGGGCCGAACGCGGCAGCTCTCTCACTCTCATCGGAGCGCTCTCAGCTATCCATATCAAGAAGGTCAACACCAAGACTATTCAATTGAAATCATACATATATATATTCTTTTCTTGTGTAATTTTCACTCTCTGTAATTTCTCGCTTATCATTCCCCCTGTAAATTGAGTTAAAATAAAGGCAATTGCAATTCTACAACAGGCACAGTCACACGCATGGCGTAGGATACCGCTGTATCTAATTGAGTTAGGTTTGTATTTTTTATTTATTTATTTAACCAGAAAAGTTACAATGCAGTTTACAAAGTAAAATCTATTAGAGGTAAACATTGTTACCTGTACAATAGTCTGGTTGCATACAACTAATACTATATCTATAACTTAAAACTAACAGATTACTCATTCGAGTAACATAAACATTTTCAAAAACTTTATTTCATTTAACAATTTATATATTCTATAAATAAAATCCGCCAAAACGTAATATTATAATCTTCATTTTTCCAAAAGTAAACAGTGAAAATGATATGAAGTTGTGCGTAATGTTACAATTAAATGCTATTATCGAAAGAGCTTTTGTTTTAATTTGTACTTAATTGTATTCTTCTTATAATTTAAAATTTTGAGATCATTAGGCAATTCGTTAAATACCCTCATAGCTTCTACCAGACTATCTTTATCACTAATAGCTTTGGTCATTTTAGGTAGTTGTAGTGATTTTTTTCTAGTATTGCGTTTTATTGTAAGAAAAGCATCTTTTAGATTATTATAATGATAGCATAA
Source organism: Torymus aiolomorphi (assembly GCA_036365515.1). NCBI lineage: Eukaryota > Metazoa > Arthropoda > Insecta > Hymenoptera > Torymidae > Torymus > Torymus aiolomorphi. The sequence goes on from CM070874.1 coordinate 184,805,380, forward strand.
GGATTCTAGAGTGAACATTTGTTCTATTTTTAGCGGAGTGTTGTGCACCTGGAATTTATTTTTGGCAATGATTTTGAGCAATTTATTTTGGATTTGTTGTATTATTTTAATTTCTGTTCTACAAGCACCCCCCAAGCAATGATGCCATAGTTTATAACATTATGAAAGAAGGAGTAATAAATAATCATCAATGTGTTTGTATCCATAATTTTTCTTAGCTTTGCGAGTATAAATATTAAATATTTTGTTCTGTTAATTAAATATTTGATGTGACTATCCCATTTCATATTAAAGTCGAAAATTAATCCCAAGTACTTGTAACATTCTGTTCTAGTTATTTGCTGATTTTGTATATTTATATTTACATTAATTGGGACACTATCACGATAGTTACCGAAAGTTATAAACTTAGTTTTTTGTATATTTAGGGATAGCTTATTTAAAGCAAGCCATTCCGCCGCTTAATCTAGTAGTTTGTTTATTCTATCCTGCGCCATTGACCACGTGTCTTCACTAGAAATGATGACAGTGTCATCAGCATAGGACAGAATAGACCCTTCCGGCATATCTCTCAATAGATCGTTTACATATAATATAAAAAGTATCGGTCCTAATATTGTTCCCTGTGGCACCCCACAAGATACATATTTGTATTCACTTATTTGGTTTTGTATTCGAACTTTTTGTTGTCTATCGGAGAGATAGCTTTTAAACAAAAGTAAGACCTTTCCTCTTATTCCATAACGTTCTAATTTGCTAAGTAATATGTCATGGTTAACAGTATCGAACGCTTTTGCCAGATCTAAAAAAGTAGCAATAATACGTTTGCTTTTATCTAGATTTTGATAGATTTTATGTGTTATGTAGTTAAGTGCATCCGCTGTACCTTTGTTTTTAACAAAGCCATATTGGTGTTCAGAAAGTATTTGATGTTTTTCCAAAAAAGTATAAAGTCTGTTATAAAGTATTTTTTCAAAAATTTTGGCAATATTGGATATTAGAGATATTGGTCTGTAGTTAGAAATGCATGATTTGCTTCCAGCTTTGTGGATAGGGACAACTTCGGCACTTTTGAGATTATCTGGCCAGATAGACTTTTCAATACTCAAGTTGTATATATGTTCTAAAGGAATAATTATGTAGTTTGCTAACGTCTTTAAAATTTTTGTATTTATATTATCTACACCTCCAGCTTTGTTTTTCATGTTACGTATAATTGTATTTATTTCAAGTGCATCGGCGGGTTCTAAAAACATTGATTTGTTATTTGGTTTAGGCATATTCAATCTTTTATTTGTAGGTTGTATAATTTTTTTACTTACTTCAGATCCTACTTCACAAAAATACTTATTCATAACATTAGCAATTTCCCTTTGATCTTCTATTTTTTTATTGTCTCGATCGTAAATATTAGTTATATTATTTGATTGCACTTTGTTTTTTCCTAATTTCTTATTTATTAAGTTCCACAGTTGTCTAGGATTGTTGTCACATTTTTTAAACGTTTCGAAGTCAAATTTGTGTTTGGCATCTTTAATAATCTTATCTAATATTTTACAATAGTCCCTGTATTCTTTTTTGCGGATTCACTAGTTGGGTTTCTTTTAAAAATATTATATAAAGTTTCTTTAGTTTTACATGATATTATAATTGCGTTTGTGATCCATATCTTTCTAGGAATCATATTTTTTGTTTATTTTATTTTTGTGAAAAAGTTGCCTTCTCAACACATCCATTCACTAGTTCAACTAATAACTCTGAGGCAGAGTTAGGATTTTGTATAGTCAAAATCGAATTCCAGTCTATGCTTCTAGCTACGTTAATTAGTTATTTATAATTTATGGTTTTATTGTTCTGCTTTCTTGAGTCGCTATGTATTATATGATCGAAAGTTAAAAACAAAGGGTAGTGATCAGTAAATGGAGTAGTTATTTTGTAGGCTTTTGTTGTTAGATTTTTACTTTTTAGATACATATTATCGATACATGAACCCCCGAAGATATTTTCTGGGTCTGGTCGTGTGACTTCAAGGAAACATGGGGTATACTCATGTTCTAAAAGATGATTCAAAAAATCTTGGCTTAAAGTCATGTCATATGCACTATCAAGAGATTTGCTCATTATATTAATATTGAAGTCTCCGATTAACCAATGATTTTTACTGTTTATATAATTCATAATGTATTTTTTACACTCAAAATAAATTCTGTTTTCGAGATGTCATGGCATCTGTAGACAGCCGAGATTATTAACTCATCTTTATTTTTTAGTCTAATTCTGGAACATAGAAAACTAACTCTATCAATTACTATTGTTTCTGTGTCTTCAAATATTTTACTATTTATATATACAAGAACCCCGTCGTTTTGGTTAATTCTACTATTATTATAAAAAATTTTGTAATTAGGTAATTGATATTGTTTATAGTTTTCCAGTTTTCTAGTCTCTGTACAAACAATTACACATGATTTAACATACAGACTCTCAATAATAATTTCTAGATTTTTTAGATTAGCATTTATGCTTCTTATATTTACATACATAATTAGATTATTTTGGCCTGTTAGATTATTGTTGAGAGTCTGCATGTTAGCGCAGCTACATTCACGTTGTAAGAAGTTTTCAATGTCTTGCTGGACTTGATCCATTATCATTTAGCGATTCTCTCGAAGACTGCAAGCCCAAGGGGGCAATGGATAAAACAGATTGACTCATTGGCATTGTAGTAACAGTATGTGGCTGTGTTTGATTAGTTGTAATTTTGATGTTTTCTACTTTACCGATGAGTCTGGGTACATAAGGCCTCACTGGGTAATCTGTCATATCTATATCTCGGTTGATTTTACCTTTTAAGATTTTGCATTTCTCACTGTCATTCGCCATGTGGTTAACCTCAAAATTCGTTTTATATTTAGTGTTGCTGTAGAAACAATTTACACATGTGAAATTATCTTTTATTTGACATTGTGCTGATATATGAGATCCTGCACATTTTAAACATGTTAAATCATTAGAGCACTTATTTAAATTATGTCCAAAACGTCCACACTTGTAACATGGCTTGATATTTATTAAGTCATATATTTTACAGTTTTGATATCCTACGTAGATTTTATTATTATAACATTCTCTTATTATCTTGTATATCTCCGAAGGAACTTCAATAATAGCTGTTATTGTATTATTTTTGGTATTTTTATAAGTACTTAACACTACACATTTTTATTCGATGTAGCATTTTTAAGTCTTACTGTTAATATGCCTGGACCTTATTAATACTTTAATGATATTTGGTTTGATCTTCATATATTCCAAATTGATATTGTTACTATCATACATTAACTCAGCCAAATAACATTCGGCTAGGCCGAATTGATAGGTACCTGAAAAAAATATTTTGAGATCTCTTTCAGTCACCTCCGGAAAGTCAATGATTTCTTGGGATATTAGCTTGATCGTAGTAGTGGGCCGTCTAGACCATCTGGTTGTCTCAGCTTCTAATGATAAAGTATTTTCACTTTGATTAGAATTTAACATTCTTTCGATGATTATACCTTGTAAGCCACCGTCATCTTTATGGCTATTCAAACGCTTACCAAAAAGGTTGTTGAGAAAACATGCAATTCTACAATATGCACCAGCTTTAAGTAAAAGTTTACTAGCGTTAATCAGCGCGCTACGCGCGGCACTGTTTCGTCTTTTGTTTCTCTCCTTTCGAGATTCGAGACGGATTCTATTATTCGAGATTTCGAGATCGTTCGAGAGCAAAATAGATTATCTCGAATGCTCAATTTATATAAGGGATTATCTAATTGCTGGTGAAGAAGTCTATACTTTTTACCAAGAATACCATGAACAGCCTCTACAACCCATCTCAATTTCGTAACGTAACGAGATTCATTTGATTCAGTCGTACTCAAGTTGGGTCTATTTCCCTTTAAGGCAGGTATGAGAATCTTAAAGCCAAGACTTTTTAAATAAGTTATCACATCCCTAAAGCCTCTATCTACAACGCAAACATCACCTTCTCTCATGATAGTTCTTATACCATCTGGATAATCCATTACTTTCTTCATGATGCTTGCATCATTTTCTGTGGCTAAAAACGGACCAGGGACATCAACAACGAATCCGTCTGTGGTGCAAATAGTGAATGGCTTGGCCAAAGGATATTTCTTCTGACCTGAATGTGACTTTCTTTGGTATTCATTATTTTTACTTTTTTGGTGACGTAAGTAAGTTCCATCAAAAACCAAAACAAGCTCGTTCTCTAATTTAAACAATTTTTTTACATAAATGGAAGTGTGATCACGTATGAGATCCTCCCTTTTAATACTTTTTAGTCCAAAATATTTCGAAAGGACATCTTTTTCAAATAAATAAATTACTGATTCACAAAAATCTGAAACTTTTATTTCGTTTTCTATTGCGAAAATAGACGAAATAAAATTATTCGACGATCCAGTTCGTAATTTAAATAAACATATAACCAGGGCTTGTGTAACGTCTCTAGAATCCGATGATCTCATGGAAACTAATAATTTTCTCAGCTCTTGCAATTGATCAGTCGAAAGACTAGTAAAAGAGAATACTTGTTTTTCGCTAAGCTCTGATGATTTTATTTTATCTAAAAATGTTTCCGAGGCTAAATCTGAAATTTTTTTTTAAAATAAACATATTTCATCTGCAGTTAAAAAACTCGTGTTACTGTATATCTTTATTAGTTTCAGGTAATCGTCAAAAAATCGTTTTCTTTATTAAATGCTCGGTACAAAGTCGATTGCCATTTGGAATAAAGATTTGCATTTCTTTGAAACATTGCAGTCTTGCAGTCAATGGTACACATGTCAAGTTATTTTTGTTTCTACAAACGCAACATGCTGTATGAGAAATCATAGTTCTTTTGAGGGGCAACTCGGTGGAAGGTTTTTTTTCTACAGTTGGTTTTAATACTACCTCAACAACGCTCCCTGAACTCTGAGAGCTGGGTATTTCCGAGCTTGACTGCGAACTCATTGGCTGACTTTGATCACTGGTTGAAGGTTCCACTTTTCGTGTCCCAAAAAAAAACAAGTCTTCTACATTTATCGCAAAGTTTAAACCCAATGTCAACATTATCTACATTTAACTGCTCACAAACTGCTTCGATGTCACTAGCTGAATTAATGATCTTAATCTGAGCTGATATTTTACTGAGATTTCGCTTGAAGCAGTTGCAACATTGATCAGTATCATCAAATTCATCCATGTTCGATGTAAAAACTAAAATGGAGAATATTTAAGATATATTATGGGATCATGAATATAATTACAAAAAATATCGGTGTTCTTTAAACAGTTACTTGTGTAATAATCAATCTTTTTTAAAGCTAAGCCATTATGTAATTATCACAAAATTAATGAATTTGATTATTATTTTATATTAAAATGATTTTTTTCACCAAGAAATATAATGCACTTAAAACTATTTTGATAATAATTAATGAATGGTAAAAAATTAAATATTTCTTGAAATGTAGACTGTATTCTGTTTTTTGTTAGGTATTGTCGGAAATTGAGATGACGATCTATTCTAATTAACTCGAAAGTACAAGTATAAACATAGATAATTTAAGCAAAACGAAACCTTTATAAAGAGAGGGTTCTCTATTAAGAGAGAGCTTTTAAATACACTTCTTCTAACGCACACCTTTGTAAGAATGAGATTATCTATAATAAATACTTATAAATAATAAATATTATATAAATACTTTTTTGGCAACTTGCTTGCGGAAAGCTAAGCAACATCTAGTGATTACAATCCCATACAATTACTAAAAAAAAGAGATATGTTCTTAATTATTTATAATATTGTTTAAAACCTGGACCATCATATTATCAATTTCCTTTAATATTAACTACTATTAAAATACTATTACAATACTAATAACATGTTGTGAAATTATATAGTGCAATATTTCATTATATGTAGGCTAGGCTTAAAACTGTGCATGACAATGCCTGATAGCAAGTTCATAATAAAATATATGTTTTCAATGAAAAGATTTTATCTTTTTTTATTAGTTAATAATAAATTCATTGGATTTGTAACATATTCCAAGAAACTAAAAGTTAATTAAATCTATACAATATTGTACTTAATCATCAATTAAGTTACCAAATATGTTGCACAATGGGTGCATTTCTCAATTTAATAACAACCTCTACTCATTAGAAAAACCCATTTTATTTATGAGAAGATGATATTAAGTATAGTAATAAGAATTCTTAAATCCTACATCTAATATTTTTAAAAACTTTCCAGACAAAAAAAAGCTCGATTTATGACTGCATTACACAATGCTATTTCACAACGCATTAAAAAAAATTAGTAAACTGTTCAAGATTTGTTTAGGTTATACAACATGGTAAATGAGATAAAATTACAAAAAAAGTTTTGATCGCTTTACCTAGAAAGCATTAAAAGTTTACAGAAATGAAATATTTAATAAACTTGATGCTAGTAGATTTCATATAGTTTGATAATCACCAATTTCTATCAATAGTATGTTCGTGTACTTATCAAATTCAATTTTGCAATAAACAGTGGTTTACAGAGTGGTTTTCCAAAACATACTTTAAAAATGTATAACCTGGCAATTAAATATTTAGTTTGTGTAATGGTGCAAAATAACCGATACTTTCCTTTGATAAAATTAAATAAGAAAAAAAAGAATAGTAATATTCTTCATACATATGAGGCGTTTCACGTCAGCTCTCCAGGCGCGGCGCGCGAGCGCGAAATCGTGCTGTTTTCAGCTTGTGTTTGAAGGGCTAAGATGTATCTAAAAAAAATAATCCCCAAGTGATTTCGATGTATTTTTTCCTCAGCTTTCCGATGGTGCTATTAGTTTCTCAAAATTTGTCAATTCTAACCTCAAAAAAACATAAAACGTGTTATATCTCAAAAACTATATTTTTAATATTTTTTTTGACCTGCTAGATCGAAAGAGGAGGAAATTTTACATGGATATAGCCTTTTTCTACATAGGGGTTTTTTGATTTTTTCGAGATATTATTCAAGAAATACAAGGCGCTCGGCCAGCCGCGCGCGGCGTGAGTCACTGCAGTATCAGCGCGCGGCGGCATTTATTATGAATGAATGAATATTCATTCATTAATTATTTAACCACCGAGGGCTAGTAATTGCATTTAGATACCCGTAAGTAATTATGCAGCACGTAGGGCTTATATACGAGTGATGTGTAGCGTTGAAGTATTGGTTTTTTGGAAAAACGTTCAATATCTATACTATATTGTGCTATACTGCGATTTATCTGTCTTTCATGACAAACTTACTGCTATCCCCCTTCAATTGATTTATCTTTTTTTTTTAAACAAACATGAGTTTTTCATTAAAATGTGTGAATCCTTTAGGAAGGAATGAACACTCTAATGAGTTAACAAATTTCCCAAAATCATTAGCACAACCATTTCCATCAATACCAGATGGAGCGAAAGTTTGTCTTACGTGCAAATTTTTGATTTATAATAAACGCAAATCGAGTGAATCTTCTCCGATACCAAAAAGAATTAAATCGGATTGTGATGATGATGACCACAAAGCTGCCATGGCAATATTTGAAAATTTAAGAAGTAAACTTTCTGAGACAAAGTCAAAAGATGAAAGAATGTTATTACTTTCCCTTGCCCCTAGATTTTGGTCTCGTAAAAATTTAATAGAAAGATTAGGTTGTACGGAATGGGAAGCAAGAACAATACTAACTGAAGCTACTGATGGAAATATTTTGACGGTACCGTTGAAAAATAAAGGAAAAGAGCTTTCTAATGAAACCAAAAATACGGTAAAAAACTTTTATGATCGTGACGATATCAGTAAATTATTGCCTGGAATGAAAGATTTTATTTCAATAAAACAAATTACTGGTGAACGCTTACACGTTCAAAAAAGATTACTTCTAGGTAATTTGAATGAAATTTATATTTTATTTAAAAATGAATATCCGGATGTTAAGATAGGCTATACAAAGTTCACACAATTAAAACCAAAACATTGTGTGTTGGCTGGAGCAAGTGGCACACATAATGTATGCGTATGCGTACATCATGAAAATGTCAAACTTATGCTAGATGCAATTAATTTGAAACATTTGACAAAGGATAGTGATTCACCTTTAGAAAATTATAAAGATTGTATAAACAAAATTGTTTGTAGTCAACCATCGGATAAATGTTTCTTGGGTGACTGTTTGGATAGCGTAGCTAATTTTTCAAATCTTCAAGAAATTATGATGAAAAGTTTTAAAAATCATGGCATTCCAGAAATTAAATATGAATCATGGAAGCAAACGGATCACTGCTCAATAATATTTGAAACGATAAAAGTTTCTAGCTTTTTTGAAATATTAAAAGACAAATTGATTAAATTAAAAACGCATGATTTTTTTGCTAAACAACAAGCACTGTTTATCAGAAATTTAAAAGAAAATCTTGAAGATGGAGAGATAGTAATTAGTTTTGATTTTGCTGAAAATTACGCTTTTGTTGTTCAAAATTCAGCTCAATCGTTTCATTGGAATAATAATCAAGCCACTATATTTACAATTATAGTGTATTATAGAGAAAAAAACACGAAAGTGTAGCTATTATTTCTGACAATTTAAATCATGATACCGTTTCCGTATATGAATATCAAAAAATTATTCTAAACTATTTGAAAGGTCATCATCAACTAAAAAAATTTATTATATAACCGATGGTGCAGCACAGCATTTTAAAAATAAAAATAATTTTCAGAATCTTTTTCATCATGAAGGGGATTTTAAAATAAAAGCTGAATGGCATTTTTTTGCCACTGCACATGGCAAAAGTGGTTGCGATGGCATAGGTGCTAATTTAAAAAGAGGAGCCCGTAGAGCTAGCTTACAGCTTACAGGAGCTCACACAATCCTTACAGCCTACGGTTTTTATAATTGGGCACAAAATTATAGTAAAGAAACAAAGATTTTCGACAGTAGCAAAGAAGTTTATGAAAAAAATTCTTTGGAATTAAAAGTTAGATTCGATAAAGCAAAAGCCATTCCAGGTACTTTGAAATACCACGCTTTTATTCCAGTAGATGAAAAGACTCTGCATCTTAAAAAAACTTCTTTAGCATCTAACTATGATTTATTTCCTAAATTAAAAAAGACTAAAAATGTTAAAAAGATTTGAATATTTAAAAGCTTATGAACAAAAATTGTTATGATGTTAAGTGGAGCAGCTCCGATCGCACAGCGACTCTGCAGTGACGCACGCCGCGCGCGGGGGCTGGCCGAGCGCCTTGTATTTCTTGAATAATATCTCGAAAAAATCAAAAAACCCCTATGTAGGAAAAGGCTATATCCATGTAAAATTTCCTCGTCTTTCGATCTAGCAGGTCAAAAAAAATATTAAAAATATAGTTTTTGAGATATAACACGTTTTATGTTTTTTTGAGGTTAGAATGGAAAAATTTTGAGAAACTAATAGCACCATCGGAAAACTGAGGAAAAAATACATCGAAATCACGTGGGGATTATTTTTTTTAGATACATCTTAGCCCTTCAAACACAAGCTGAAAACAGCATGATTTCGCGCTCGCGCGCCGCGCCTGGAGAGCTAACGTGAAACGCCTCATATATCCAGAAAAAACTTACAACATACAAGATAGGTGCAAAAACTAGCTGGCTTTGCAACAAAGGTTGTACTTAAATATTTGAGAAAAAATTAATAAGTTTTCGATTATCCTTTTAAATAGACTTGCAACTAGCAAGAAATTGTGATGTACTTTTTTAGTAGCAAGTATTTAAAAAAGTATTGTTCTTCATTTTAGATAAACAATATACTCACTCAAACTCATTTCAATAGACCCATTGCACTCAAAAAAATATAAGGACCAGATAGGGTTGAATACTGTAAATATCTAGGTATAATTATTGATTATAGGCTAAAGTGGGATAAACATATTGAATATATAATAAAAAAAACTAAATATATAATATATATACTGTACAAGTTATCAACATATATGCAATCTGACACACTTAAGATAATATATTATGCATTTTTTCATAGTGTCATTAGCTATGGAAATATTGCATGGGGTGGTGCATATAAAAACAACTTAAAATTACTACAAAACATCCAAAATAGGATTTTAAAAATTATAAACAAAAATATTTTCAATCAAGACAACCCCTTGAATCTAAAACAAATTTTTGCTTACGAATGTGTAACGTATCATTATAATGAACTTAAAAATTTATACTTAACATCGACTAGCAAAACTAGAAATAAACTTATAATACCACCAAAGTGTTCGAAAACTGTTAGTGATAAAGATAACTATGTCAGAGCGATACAAGTATTTAAATACTTTTGTTTATAATTTTTAAAATCCTATTTTGGATGTTTTGTAGTAATTTTAAGTTGTTTTTATATGCACCACCCCATGCAATATTTCCATAGCTAATGACACTATGAAAAAATGCATAATATATTATCTTAAGTGTGTCAGATTGCATATATGTTGATAACTTGTACAGTATATATATTATATATTTAGTTTTTTTTATTATACAATTAAATAATTGTCTTCCGAAATCTAATCCAAATCTTAAAGTTCTAGATATCGCAAAAAATTATAATAAGAAAAAGCTAAAAATTTGGATTGGTACTAATATATTCTAGAGTTTAAACAAAAAATAAATAAATAAATAAATTAAATAAATAAATAAATAAAAATTTAACCTTCCAGTATGGGTGAGATAATCAATGTGGACAAAATATATTATTTATAGTGGAATCTTTGATTCCATGCCTAGTTTATAAGTTACTTAAGTTTTTTTAGTTTTAAGTACACCGGACCTATGTACAGGTAGCGATGTCTACCTCTATAGGATGTTTGCTGCTTCAGACATGTAACTATGTCCTGAAGTAAGCAATAACATGTAATACAACATATACTACACTGGTTTAAATAAATAAATAAATAAATAAATACGGAAATACCAAGATATATATATAGATATACTAACCCATGTTATTTCTGTTCGTTTCACAAGTGAACAGACTATTCCGGTCGTTTCTCCTGTCTAACTGACAAAATAAATTAGTTAAAATAGACAATTTGAGTTAAATAGAATGAAGAAAAGTAACATTTTTTTATTTTATTTTATTATATTTTAACACAATTTGTCTATTTCAACTCTTTTTTTTATAACTAGACAGCAGAATCGACCGAAATAGTCGGTTCACTAGCGAAACGACCAATAAAAAAAACGCACCCCACATGTTGATATTCAATTACTGAACTATTTCAATCGTTTGTTACTTTAAAGCATATTTTTATCATTATAATTATGCAGATCGGTAGTTGAAGTACAAATGAATATATACTCCATGCGGCACTTGACTATCTGCATATCAACTCATAATAATTAATATTGATGCATAGTTACAAATACATACATATGTTCATATGTTTCAGGAATAATTCTGTAATATGCAGTTCCCTGCGCCTGAAAAAGGCTATATCAGACCCTCTGTAGCTACCGGAGAAGTAAAACTCAATTCTAAAAAATTTTTTTCATTAAAAAAATTTTTAGAATATTTTTGTATATTCTAACACATATTAAACAATATTCTTTTAGGTTATGTTCCAAAAACATGATAAAAACACGAAAAAAATGTTTATAATTTAATTTTAGAGCATTATCTGATGCAAAAATGGTAGTTCTGACAGTGGGATATAAAGATATAGAAATAAATTGAATAAAAATTGTTTATAAACACTTATTTAGCTATTGGTTTTGAGGTTATGTGCCAAAAACATGGGAAAAATGCTTAAAAATCGGTTTTTTCGAATTTTGAGTATGTTTCGGCTCGAAAACGCAAATTCGGACACCGCCATTTGAAAGAACGGGAAAAAATACACCAAAAATCATTATTTACAAGTTAGCCAAAAATTACCTACATAACCTAAAAAATCATTGAAAAATTAAAAATTTTTTCCTCAGCTCAATTTTTTTTTTTAAATCTGAAAAAAAATCAGGCTGTTTTCTTACTCAAAAACACATGTCTGTGAATTTTTTCAGATTTTTTTAAAGGAAGGGTCGAGCGGAAAAAAATTTTTTCGAAAAAACACGTTTTTTAGGTTAGGAGACTCAAATCATCACTTAGGGAGCTGAAAATTTGGCTAGAGAGGTTTTTAATAATGTACTTTCGAATGGTCAATCTCAAAAAAAATCCAGGTTAGTGCAATTTTGACCATCTTATCCCGCTATAGCCTTTACATAAATGGCAACATTAAATCATAGTGAAAACTATGAATATTAAACACGTTACAGCCTGAATGAAAGTAGCAAATATATATATATATATATATATATATATATATATATATATATATATTAAATTTACATAAATATCAATATTCAAATCATAGTGAAAACTATGAATATTAAACAGGTAAAACCTAAATAATTGTTGCAAATATATATATATTAAATTTACATAAATAGCAACATTCAATCATATGAATATTAAACAGGTGAAACGTGAATGATGGTTGCAAATATAAATATTTAATTTACATAAATGGCAACAGTAAATCATAGTAAAACTATGGTTATTAAGGTGGTTCTATGAGCAGATATAGTACTAAAATGTAAAATATTCTACAATGAATTGTTCTCATACTGCAAAGTGAGAACCCATATAGTATCATGGACCGGCATTTTTAGTTACGGAAAAAAATTTTCGATGAAATTTCAGTACTAACAAAGTAGATATCGTCAATGTAAAAAAGTGATGCAACAAATCGCTTTACTCTTTTTAATTTTTGCTTCAATTTGAATTTTTATATGTGACTTTTTTTTCGAAAGAGACTCAGCGTATGATTATGAGCAAGTTGTAGAGAGCGCATTTTACGCGAAAAAGACGCCTCTGCCGCGCACGACCTCAGGTCGGTTTCTGGCAGATGCTCCCATCTGCCCTTGATATTGATCCTTAGCCAACGATTTGATCGCGAGCGTATCTTTCAAGCTTGAGTTAGTAATATGCCGAGCATCACGTTGTAGGAAGTCCTTACATGCACTATCGACTAAATGAGCTGGCGGCTATCTTCGAGCACTATAGTAACTGTCGCCAGGCGAGGAGATGAAGAGTCGCGTCTATATGAGGCGTTTCATGTCAACTGCCCCAGCGCGACGCGCGAGCGCCAACTCGTGCTGTTTCCAGCTCATGTTTAAGATACTGAAATGTACTTGAAAAAATTTTATGATAAGCATATCCAATGTATTTTTTCCTCAGCTTTCCAATGGTAAAACTAAATGGTAACTTGAGGACAGGATATTTGCACAAAAATTGAACAAAGCAAAAACCTTCTTAAAAAATCATGACATTTTTTTCACAATGGCAGACAAAGGCAATGTAACTGTAGCTTTAGCAAGAGATACTTATAAAACAAAAATGAATGAATTATTGACCGATGTTAGTACGTACAGAACTCTCAAGAAAATCCCATTGAATAAACTACAAAAAGAAGTTAAGAATATCATGACACATTGGAACAATAATAAATATTTAAAAAAACAATATCATAAAAACCAACTTACACAAACAGATACAGTATTACCGAAAATATATGGTTTACCGAAAATACATAAAAACAATACTCCACTGAGACCAATAGTGTCATGTATAAATAGTCCAACGTATAATTTAGCAAAAACACTAGATAACATTATTCGCGATAGCATTCCAAAACCGAATTCATATGTAAAAAATAGCCACGATTTAATTAAAAAGATAAAAGACATTGTAGTTCCAAATGATCATGTACTAATATCACTAGATGTCACTTCACTTTTCACTAATGTCCCAATGAAATTAGTAAAAAGTAGCATAGATAGGAGATATGGATACATTAAGAAAAAATATGATATACCACTTAATGAAATTATAGATGTATCTGAGTTTCTTATGAAAAACACTTTTTTTCAATACGATGGCCAGTACTATCAGCAAATATTTGGCTCCCCTATGGGTAGTCCCATCAGCCCTATATTTGCTGATATTGTGGTGGTTGATTTGGAAGATGAGTGTTTAAAAAAGTTTAAATTTAAACCGGTTTTTTATTACAGATATGTAGATGACATTATTATGTGCATACCAAAAAATAAAATAAAGGATACTCTTGATGTGTTCAACTCTTATCATGAAAGATTGAAATTTACACATGAAGTTGAAGAAAATGGACGAATTAATTTTTTAGAAGTTAAACTAATTAGAGAAAAAGAACGTATTATTATGAATTGGTATCACAAACCGACCTTTTCGGGAAGGTTTTTAAATTTTCAGTCCGATCACCCAATAAGCCAAAAAAGAGCAATGGTATATAATTTAACGGACAGGGCCTTGTTACTTGCCGATGTAAGATTTCAGGAAAAAAATGTACAATTAATTAAAAATTTTTTACTAAATAATTCATATCCAATCAAATTGATTGAATTTCATATTAAAAAAAGAATTAATAAAATAACATATACTAATCATAACAAGAACAATAATAACAATAATAATAATAGATACAAAACTTACATCAGTTTACGATATATACCAAGATTTTTTGAGAAGGTTTCCCACAGTTTAAGTAATCTAGGTATAAGAACAATACCAAAAATAGAAAATAATTTAAACCAATTTATCATTAGAGCAAAGGATAAAACGGAAAAAAATGAGCAACCGAATATAGTGTACAAAATTAACTGTAAAGATTGTAACGGAACATACGTAGGAGAAAGTAAACGTATGCTGAAAGTGAGAGTTAATGAACATATTGCCAATACAAAAAAAGTAGACAAACAATGTGTTATTAATGAACATATGACCATAAATAATCATGAATTTGAATTTGACAACGTCCAAATTTTAGATAATGAAAGTAACTGGAGAAAAAGATTAATTTTGTACTTTTTGAGGGTGAAAATGGAAAATTTCGGGAAAACTGCCTACACCATTGGAAAGCTGAGGAAAAAATACATTGGAGATGCTTATCATAAAATTTTTTCAAGTACATTTCAGTAGGCTGGGGTAGTTGACATGAAACGCCTCATATAAAGGGTGTCCCATTTTAACTTAGACAGCTCAATAACTCGAAACCTTGCACCCACATCGAAAAATGTTTCGGACGGAAGCTATTGGCTTTCGAGGGGTCTACCCAACCATGACCTTGAAAATGTCCTTGATCTTTATTTTCAAGGTCATTTAGAGGTCGACTTCGATCTTTTTAAAGAAACCCCCTATTTTTTTATTCCGAATTCTGAAAGAGCGTAAAGTTTTACGCCTAGATTACCTATCATGTCTAGAATCAATATAAACCTCAGAGGTCATTACAAGGACGAGATGCTGATCAGAGCAGAAGGCTGATGAATTCTGGTTTCCTGGAAGAGTACTGCATACGAAAATTGTTGGGTATCGAGAGACTGACACAACCATGATCTTAACAATGCCATTGAACTATATTTACAAAGTCATTTGAAGATCGAGTGGGCACTTCAAGCGAAAACCTCTATTTTTGATCCGGGATTCCGAAAAAGTGCGAAATTTTATGTCCTGAAGACTTTTTGGATGAGTTTTTAGGGGAAGTGGGTAAGTATTAATGTATTTTGTAACTTAAAAATCTAAAATGCGCGTTAGTATCTCCAAAATACGTCAACCGATGGTCTTTATAATACAACAGTCTCATACGACTATACAAAAACCACAGTTGTAATTTGAATCGGTACAACTCGAAAAAATGTATAAAAACTGCTTTCAACAGAGATCAATTTTTATTTAATACTTTTTGCTTATGTAGCTTATGAAATTTTTCTTTATTTGAGTACCATTAACTTTGAGTACTTTTAATTTATCGGCGTTTTTTTTTTTTTTTTTTTTTTTTTTAAATCAATGTTTTTAGATACCTCTGGCACTATTATAGCATTACTTCTAGTTTTACTAAGACTATAGAGGTATGTGCCTCAAAGTTTCACATAGTACTGTACTGATTGTATCAAATCAAGACATTTTTGTTCCATGAAGTAATAATTCTTGTGAATCAATCTGAATATTCTATTCTGAAAAGTTTGTATGATTCATCAATTCTCATCCACACGCGTGTTATCATTAACTGATCTAAAAAAATTCTTCCCAAAACAACATTCTCATTACTCTTGGTGAATGCGGTAGGAATTATCGACATACTGCCCATGCCTACGCGCAGCGATTCCCAAATCGTCGCTATCCTACTGCACAACAAGTGATAAACATTGAGAGGAGATCTCGAAATAATCCAATACATCGCCAGAGGCAAAGGAATAGACTCCGGAATAACAACGATCCCAGACTCTTTACAGTTTTGGCTATGGTCCATCTGGACCCACACGTAGGTATGCGTCAAATTCAACGAGAATTAGGAGTCCCCCGATCTACGAGTAATAGATTATTGCGATCAGTCCGATACCATCCGTATCGTATCACTCTAGTACAGGAATTAAGTCCAGCAGATCATGTACTGAGAGTAAAATTTTGTAGATGGACTCTTGACGTGTTGGACGAGGATCCAGACTTTTTCTGGAGAGTTTGTTTTAGTGATGAAGCTACATTTATAAATAATGGCAGTCTGAATAGACATAATAGCCATTATTGGTCCCCAGTGAATCCATATTGGTATATCCAAGTACTCAATCAACATCGTTGGAGCTTGCACATATAGACTGGTATTTGCAATGGCCAAGTGATTGGACCACATTTTTTGAAGGGCCCATTAATGGTCTAATGTATTTGGAATTCCTCGATAATGATTTGCCAGTCCACCTTGAGAATATTCCATTTACATTGAGACTAAATTTGTGGTATCAACAAGATGGTTCTCCTGATCACTTTGCTCGTATTGTCCTGAACGACATTGCCTTAACTCGCTGGGTCCTGAACAATCTTGCCTTATGTGGCTGGGTCCTGAACGACGGTGCTTTAACTGGCTAGGTCCTGAACGATCTTGCCTTAAATGGCTAGGTCCTGGACGACGTTGCCTTAACTAGCTAGGTCCTAAACGATCTTGCCTTAAGTGGCTGGGTCCTGAACGACGTTGCCTTAACTGGATGGGGCCTGAACGATCTTGCCTTAAGTGGCCGGGTCATAAACGACGTTGCCTTAACTGACTGGGTCCTGAACATAAGGCCTACAGGACGTAAAATTTCACACTTATTCAGAATCCCGGATCAAAAATATGAGTTTTTGCTTAAAATACCCACTCGTCTTTAAATGACCCTGTAAATATGGTTGAATGGCATTGTTAAGATCATGGTTGGGCCAGTCTCTCGGTACACGACAATTTTCGTCTGCAGCACACTTCCAGAAAACAGAATTCACCAGCTTTCTGCTCTGATCAGAACCTCGTCCTTCCAATGACCTCTGGGGTTCACATTGATCCTAGACATGATAGATAATCTAGGCGTAAAATTTTACGCTCTTTCAGAATTCAGAATAAAAAATAGGGGGGTTTCCATTAAAAAAATCGAAGTCGACCTCTAAATGACCTTAAAAATGAAGGTCAAGGACGTTTTCAAGGTCATGGTTGGGTAAGCCCCTCGAAACCCAATAACTTTCGTCCGAAACTTTTTTCGATTTGGATTTCAAGTTATGGAGTTGTCTAACAAGGAGTGTATATCAGATCCGGGTCATGGATTCTTACCAGCTCGCAGGATCTTTCTTCTTTTACCTAAAAATGAAAGCCTGTGCGATGCTAGACCCTAACGCTTTGAGGATTCTAAGATACAAGCCCTTGTATTAGTTAAAAATTGAATGTTATTTTGCAATGAAATTACACTTTTGGCGGATGAACCTGCTTTAATACCTACAAACAAGCATACATACATGATTACTTGCTTGATTATGGTATCAAATGGTAAAATGTATAAAAATCTCTAATGAAAGTATCCTTAATTAATTTATATTACCTTGTTTGATGACGTATAAGCCCTTAAATTGCTTATTTGGCGATAAGACCTTGATTTAGACCTATAAATAAGCATTCAGACATTATTATCACTTAAGTAATGGTTTAATATGGTAACATATATTATACTTTTTTTCCAAAAATACTATTATTAAATTTACATTACCTTGTTTGAAGTCATAAAATGCCTTTTTTCCCAATATTTCTCATTTAAATTACAATATAAGCAATTGTCGCCTTAGAGCATGGTTTTACATTTTCAGTCCATCCTTAGTTTTCTAACTCAAAGAATAATTAATGTATTCATGTTCCAATGAGTCCTCTTTATCCATAGATCACTGAAAAATAGTTCTGTCAATATTCTAATGTCTACAATCCAAAAAGTGTTGATATGCCGTGTTGCAGTATAAAAGCTATCTCCTGAAGATAACCTGTAACAGAGTAAAAAAAAAAACAAACACAAAGTACCAAATTTTTTTTAAAGAATTATTGAATATAAATAACAAAGTTATACGTATCTAATATAAGCATAATTGAAGTCCTTGGACATCCTATTGATGGTGTAGTTTACCTCTTGCTCCTTGCATCATCTTTGAAGACGTCTTCTTGCCTTCTTGGACCTGCGTTTCCCGTCTTCTCTTTTCTTCTTTTCACTTGTTCACTACACTTTATCTTAAACCCCAATACCTGAAAGTACACTCATATAAAAACAATGACAGAGAAACAAGAGTTGATACCAAATAAGATAGACCACACCATTGCTGTCTGCTCCATGTGTTTTGACAGCCCATGGCTCGTTGCGTGCACGTTGAGCCGAATAATCGATTACATGGCACTACATCAGTGTCACCAATATCAAATCAATATAAAAAGCAATATTTATGAAGTCTGTATAAGGTGGCAAATTATTAATGTAATATTTTTTTAAATAAGAATTAATTAATTACCATAATTAAAATTAAAAACTATTATTTGCATATAAATTAATTTAAACCATTTTCTTTAAAAATTTAAGTATAATCTTTTTATCATAAAATCATTTTTTAAATTTTAATTGTAATAATTAATTTAATTCTTATTTAAAAAAATATTACATTAATAATTTGCCACCTTATACAGACTTCATAAATATTGCTTTTTATATTGACTTGATATTGGTGACACTGGTGTAGTACCGTGTAATCGATTATTCGGCTCAACGTGCATGCAAGGAGCCACGGGCTGTCAAAACACATGGAGCAGACAGCAATGGTGTCTATGTTATTTGGTATCAACTCTTGTTTCTCTGTAATTGTTATTATACGAGTGTACGTTTAGGTATTGGTGTTTAGGATAAAGTGTAGTAAATAAGTGAAAAGAAGAAAAGAAGAAAAAAGAAGACGGGAACGTAGGTCCAAGAAGACGTTTTCAAAGATGATGCAAGTGCAAGAGGAAAACTACACCATCAACAGGACGTCCAAGGACTTCAATTATACCTATATTAGATACGTGTAACTTCGTTATTTATATTAAATAATTCTTTAAAAAAACTTTGGTACTTTATGTTTGTTTTTTTTTACTCTGTTACAGGTTATCTTCAGGAGACGGCTTATTGTAGTGTATGTATGTATGTATGTATGTATGTATGAATGTATGTATGTATATATGTATGTATGTGTATACGTGTGCGAGTGTGCGCATGTGGGCGTGTGCGTGCGTGCGTGCGTGTGTGCGTGCGTGTGTGCGTGCGTGCGCGCGTGCATGCGCGCGTGTGTGTGTGTGTGTCAGAATAAAAATTGTATGTTATGGAACTTCAAAAGGATTATTAATACATTGAAGCTATAGAAAAATCACGCGCAATTATTTCTAAAACTACAGGATAAACATCGTTATCTTCAGGAGACAGCTTATTATAGTGCAACACGGCACACCAATACTTTTTGGATTGCAGACGTTAGAATATTGTCACAACTATTTTTCAGTGATCTATGGATAAAGAGGACTCATTAAAACATAAATACATTAATTATTCTTTGAGTTAGAAAACTAAGGATGGACTGAGAATGTAAAGCCACACTCTAAGGCGACAATTGCTTATACGTAATGCAGTTTAAATGAGAAATATTAGAAAAGAAGGCATTGTATAACTTTAAACAAGGTTATGTAAATTTAATAATAGTATTTTTGGGAAAAAGTATGATATATTGTACCATATAAAACCATACTTAAGTGATAATAATGTCTGAATGCTTATTTATAAGTATAAATCAAGGATTTATCGCCAAATAAGCAATTTAAGGGCTTTTACGTCATCAAATAAGGTAATATAAATTAATTAAGGATACTTTCATTAGAGATTTCTATAAATTTTACCATATGATACTATAATCAAGCAAGTAGTTATGTCTGTATGCTTGTTTATATATATTACAGGAGGTTCATCCGCCAAAAGTGTAATTTTAGTGCAAAATAACATTCAATTTTTAAATAATTGAAAGGCTTGTATCTCAGAATCGTCAAAGCGGTAGGGTCTAGTATAGTACGGGCTTTCATTTTCAGGTAAATGAAGAAAAATCCTACGAGCTGGTGAGAATCCATGACCCGGATCTGATATACACTCTTTGTAAGTTAAAATGGAACAGCCTGTATAATGTAATAGTATAGCGAGAGACTTCCAGCTGTGTTACAAATTCACCGCATCGAGAATACCTGGGAAGAGGCCTTGACGAATCTTTTTTCTTCCTCGAGGCTTGCGGACATGAGATAAGTAGATATATCGTAATTAATACAAGGCCCTTGTTATTATAGGATAGTACATACATTTGTCTGGTTATGTGTACGAGAAAGTATACTTCTACATGAGAATGTGCATGTATGTATGTATGTTTTTTTTTTGTTTTTGTGCCAGTTTCACCTTTTACACTTAAACAAGTAGGCACCGAAACACCCATGTCTACTGAGTGCCTGCGTGACCCAGTAATCGGGTCTTCCGTGTTCTCGGGTCGTCCACGCTTTGACGCCCCCAATAAGCGTATGTGTCCACCTGCCTTTAGGGTATGCGCTCCATTCACCTCGCCACTCTTGCAGTAGGGCTGCGTGGGCTTCCTTTTTGATATTCAGTAATGTGGGTGTCTCATCCTCTCGTTGCTGCCACTCCCACACCTTAGCTCTTTCCTTTGCGATATGGTCATATCGGGGCTATTCCTGCGAGGAGCAAGATTGCGCCCAGTGATATGGTACGATATCCGCTAATAACTCGAAGTGCTATTCGCCGCTGTACAGGAGCCATATTCTTCATGACTACGCTATTGTACGCATGGGAACCACACAGAGCCGACCCATAGAGTAGCACCGGGTGCACCATTCACCAGAAGTGCTCGGCTACCTTGTTTAGGTCTTACCACATTGGGCATCAGCTGTTGTAGCGCTGTACCTACATTCCCTGCTTTGGTCAATGTTCACCTGATGTGGTCTTCGAAGTTCCAGTGCCTGTCGATCCATAAGCCCAGGTACAGGATGCTATCCTGGAACTGTATCGTGTGGCCATCTAGTTCGAGTTTGGGGTATTCTAACTTTCTTCTCTTTGATACGAGAACATCCTCACTCTTCTCCTGGGCTAGTTCGAGGACATGTGCTCTCATCCAGCGGCAGACTATTTCTAGAGACTCGTTGCATTTCCACTCCATTTCTTGTATAGTTGCGGCTACTGCCCCACCATGGCCACATCATCCGCATATCCTACTGAAACCACGTCCTTAGGTAGTTTGAACCGCAGCAGCCCGTCGTAATGTATGCTCCATATCGTGGGGCCACCTACAGATCCTTGACCGACTCCTGCCGTGATCGCGACTTCTGTGGTGCCATAGTCTGTTTTCACCATCAGCGTGCTGTCCTCCAGGTAGCTGCTAGCCACCCTCATTAGATATTCAGGGAGTCTTCTGTTAAGGGCTTGATATATTTTCCAGTTGGCCGTATTAAAGGCGTTTTTAACATAAAGTATTACCACGGCACAGAAGCCTCCCGGCTGCGGTTTCATGGAGAATGCTTTGTCTACTCTTTTCTGCACTTCCTGCACCGCGTGCAAAGTGCTCCGACCTGCACCGAATCCGTATTGCATATCCGACAGCTCTTCATTCTCCGGGTCGTCTAATTCGCTCTGCGTGCGATTGAGAATCATTCTCTCATATAGTTTGCCCGTAGAGTCAAGCATGCATAGCGATCTCCAAGAGGATGGTGCCTTGGGATCCTTGTTTTTACCTTTCGGTATGAGGACCAGTTTTTGCCGTTTCCATTGTTTCGAAATGACCTCTTTCCAAACACGTGTTGAATAAGTCCAGGATTAGTTGAGGTTTTTCCCGAATAGCAGCTCGCAGAACTCCGTTGGGGATCCCATCGGGTCCCGGGGCCTTACCGGAGTCCAGCCTCTTTGCAGCTAGTTTAAGTTCGCTTATCTGGAGCAGAGGAACCTCCAGTGCTACATCGCTCGGGTAGCTGTCTCTGGGAGCTCCTTTTGGGAAGAGCGCTTCTACAATTTTAAGTATAGTCGGTACATCTGTTGGTGCGACCAATCCCCGACTCGTCTCAAGTTTCCCTATCACTACGCGATAGGATGTGGCCCATGGGTCTCGATCGACGGCGCACAGAGCTTTCCAGCATTGCCTCTTTATGGCGTTTCGGAGCGACTTTCTAGCATCCTTGTACCTATCCTCTTTCTCCTCTTGTTCGGGGCGTTTTCTTTTCCGCGCTCTTTGAGCTTTCCTTCGTTGTTTCTTACAGCTGCTCCTCAGTTCTGAGATTTCTGAGTTCCACCAGAAAGCAGGCTTATGATTCTTGTGCTGTCTTCTCCGGGGCATGTATGCATCGCACGATCGGCTCATTTCAGTTGTTTAACGTCGCGTCAGGTCGTCCGTCGTCCCAGTCCTGTCCAGTCCTGGTGTCCCCAAGATGCATTCTGCAAAGCCGTCCCGGACAGCCCCTCTTGTGAGTTTGTCTCGCGGGGCATCGCGTTTTCGGCTCTTTAACTCGAAGCAGACATATCGAAGGTCGCTGAGTGACTCTTCTTCCAATATTGTCCACTCATGTAGGTGCTTCCTCAGCGTTGGTCGAAGGAATGTCAGATATAATACCGAGGACGACGCTCTTCTTTCGAATGTTGCCATCCCCGGCTGATTAATCACTATCAGGTCGAGTGACAACATCATTTCGTCTAAAAGCTGTCCGCTTCTGTCTTCCGGGCCTCCGCTACATGACCTAGATTTGGCGTTGAAATCTCCTGCAACGGTCATGGGTCCGGGCCATTGTCTTATGCTTCTCTCCAAGTCGTCCAAGTCTGCCTGGAACGTCTCAAGCGGTGCGTTCGGCGAGTAGTAGCGGCTATAAACTGCGGTGCCATTTAGCACGTATCGTATATACCCGTTTCCTTTCCCTGTTGAGTTTACCTGCATGTTAGCTCTAGGCAGTACGTGTATAGCCGTATCGCCACGGTTGTTCGAGTGCCAGCAATTTTTTTTCGAGTTTCTGTATTGTTCGGAAATGAGCAGAATACCCGCATCGTGTTCTTTAGCCGTTTGGTAAAGCAAGTCTCGCGCGGCTTGGGCCCCGTGTAAATTTATTTGTACAAACAAATGTGTGTGTGTGTGTGTGTGCGTGTGCGTGTGCGTGTGTGTGTGGGTGGGTGGGTGGGTGCGTGCGTGCCTGCGTGCGTGCGTGCGTGCGTGCGTCTGTGTATAAGAATAAAAATTGTATGTTATGGAACTTCAAAAGGATTATTGAATACATTAAAGCTATAGAAAAATCACGCGCAATTATTTCTAAAACTACAGGATAAACATGCGGTCGAGGTCAAAAAGGTGGTTTCTCCAGAGTAAGATTAAGGTGATTTCAGCGAGTTTTTACAAATACACAAACAATTCAGAAACTATACGAAAATATTCTTTGAGCATTAAACTTTTCATTTCTGTCAAGAAAATGCAAGGTCAACGACCAAATTTTACAGAAAACTAGGTTTATAAAATGTTTCTTTTAACATGTAACCTTATCGGAAAAGACATTGATTTTGTATTTATTCCATTATAAATAGTCTTTATCAAACAGGATATAATATTGAAGATTTTTTAATGGCGATTACAATGCTGTCATAATAAATATGACTTAACGACCAAATGAAAGAAATTAGTAATAAACTTTGTAAACATGCTTCTGCGCAAGCGCACTGGGAACAGACAAACACATAAGAAATAAGAATGCCGATTTCGTTCATAATTTAACAAAACTGGGACATTTTAAGACTTCCTGAAGTAGTTTGGAAATAATTACTACGATTAAAATTTCAAAAATTGCCAAAAACAAAGATGGCCCCCACTGGGGCCCCGACTTCATGCGGCATCACGCGCCGAAGCCAGCTTATATCAAGGAACCTTCAAACTTTAACAAAGGAAACATAACATTTTGGACCGTATAACGTTCTATTTTAGATAGAAGGATACAAATGTATAGTCAGAAGTAATTACTTTGGAAAACCTTAAAAAGGATATAAATAGAATACCGTGATTAAAAAGGTGGATCCCCAAGGCAAGCCTTATGTTAACAGTCAAGGAACCTTCATACTTTAAGAAATGAAACGCAAAATGGCAGTTCCTCGAGGGCGAGGCTTATGTTAACAGTCAAGGAACCTTCAAACTTAAACAAAAGAAACGCAAAAAGGTGGTTCCTCCAGGGCAAGGCCTATGTTAACAGTCAAAAAACCTTCAAACATTAACAAAGGAAAAGTAAATTACGTATTACCTTTAGATTTAAGTAATGTTGAAAAGCATTTGTAAAATTAGATTCTGATAAAAAACATTGAGAGAAACAGATATTATAATTTGGGACGAAGCTCCAGTGACTACAAAAAAAGCGTTAGAAATTATTGATAACACTTTAGATGTCACTTGCAAGGACGGAGCTTTTAGAGGAAAGTCAATTGTTTTAGGTGGAGATTTTCGACAAAGGCTATAGCGGGATAAGATGGTCAAAATTGCACTCACCTGGATTTTTTTTGGGATTGACCATTCGAAAGTACATTATTAAAAACCTCTCTAGCCAAATTTTCAGCTCCCTAGGTGATGATTTGAGTCTCCTAACCAAAAAAACGTGTTTTTTCGAAAAAAATTTTTTTCGCTCGATCCTTTCTTTAAAAAAATCAGAAAAAATTCACAGACATGTGTTTTTGAGTAAGAAAACAGCCTGATTTCTTTTCAGATTTTAAAAAAAAAATTGAGCTGAGGAAAAAATTTTTAATTTTCCAATGATTTCTTAGGATGTTAGCTTGATCGTAGTAGTAGGCCGTCTATCTGGCTGCCTCAGCTTCTAATGCTAAAGTATTATCACTTTGATTAGAATTTAACATTCTTTCGATGATTATACCTTGTATAATATATTATATAATATAAAAAGGTTGTTGAAAAAACATGCAATTCTACAATATGCACCAGCTTTTGGTAAAAGTTTATTATCTAATTGCTGGTGAAGAAGCTTATACCTTTTACCAAGAATACCATCAACAGCCTCTACAACCCATCTCAATTTAGTAACGTAACGAGATTCATTCGATTCAGTCGTACTCAAGTTGGGTCTATTTCCCTTTAAAGCAGGTATGAGAATCTTAAAGCCAAGACTTTTTAAATAAGATATCACATCCCTAAAACCTCTATCTACAACGCAAACATCACCTTCTCTCATGATAGTTCTTATACCATCTGGATCATCCATTACTTTCATCATGATACTTGCATCATTTTCTGTGGCTAAAAACAGACCAAGGACATCAACAACGAATCCGTCTGTGGTGCAAATAGTGAATGGCTTGGCCAAAGGATATTTCTTCTGACCTGAATATGACTTTCTTTGGTATTCATTATTTTTACTTTTTTGGTGAAGTTAGTAAGTTCCATCAAAAACCAAAACAAGCTCATTCGCTAATTTAAACAGTTTTTTGCATAAATGGAAGTGTGATCACGTATGAGATCCTCCCTTTTAATACTTTTTACTCCAAAATATTTCGGTAGGACATGTTTTTCAAATGAATTAATTACTGATTGACAAAAATGTGAAACTCTTATTTCGTTTTCTATTTCGAAAATAGACGAAATAAAATTATTCGACGATCTAGTTAATAATTTAAATAAACATATAACCAGAGCTTGTGTAAAGTCTCTAGAATCCGATGATCTCATGGAAACTAATAATTTTCTCAGCTCTTGCAATTGATCAGTCGAAAGACCAGTATAAGAGAATAATTGTTTTTCGCTAAGTTCTGATGATTTTATTTTATCTAAAAATGCTTCCGAGGCTAAATCTGAATTTTTTTTTTAAAATAAACATATTTCATTTGCAGTTAAAAAACTCGTGTTACTGTATATCTGTATTAGTTCCAGGTCATCATCAAAAAATCGTTTTTTTATTAAATGCTCCGTACAAACTCGAATGCCATTTGGAATAAAGATTTGCATTTCTTTAAAACATTGCAGCCTTGCAGTCAATGGTATACGTGCCAAATTATTTTTGTATCTACAAACGCAACATGCTGTATGAGAAATCATAGTTCTTTTGAGGGGCAACTCGTTGGAAGGTTTTTTTTCTACAGGTGGTTTTAATACTACCTCAAAAACGGTCCCTGAACTCTGAGAGCTGGGTATTTCCGAGCTTGACTGAGAACTCATTGGCTGACTTTGATCACTGGTTGAAGGTTCTACTTTTCGTGTACCAAAAAAAACAAGCCTTCTACATTTATCGCAAAGTTTAAACACAATTTCAACATTATTTACATTTAACTGCTCACAAATGGCTTCGACTTCACTAGCTGAATTAATGATCTTAATCTGAGCTGATATTTTACTGAGATTTCGCTTGAAACAGTTGCAACATTGGTCAGCTGCATCAAATTCATCCATGTTTGATGTAAAAACTAAAATGGAAAATATTTAAGATATTTATGGGATCATGGATCTAATTACAAAAAATATAGGTGATTTTTTAACAGCTACAGCGTAATAATCAATCTTTTTTAAAGTCATTAAGCCATTATGTAATTATCACAAAATTAATGAATTTGATTAATATTTCATATTAAAATGATTTTTTTCACCAAGCAATATAATGCACTTAAAACTATTTTGATAATAATTAATAAATGATAAAAAATTAAATATTTCTTGAAATGTGGATTGTATTCTGTTTTTTGTTAGGTATTGTTCGAAATTGAGGTGAGGATCTATTTTAATTGGCTCGAAAGTACAAGTATAGACATAGATAATTTAAGCAAAACGAAAACGTTACAAAGAGAGAGTTTTTAATATACTCCTTTAAACGCACAACTTTGTAAGAATGAGGTTATCTATATATAAATACTTTTTTGGCAACTTGCTTGCGGAAAGCTAAGCAACATCTCGTGATTATAATCCCATACAATCACTGCGAAGGTATCATATATAAGAAAAGAAATAAAATAATTTTTATTAGCTGTGAAAAATTAAATAAGCTGTGTTCTTAATTATTTATAATATTGTTTAAAACCATCATTATTATCAATTTTCTTTAATATTAACTACTGTTAAAATACAAATAACATGTTGTGAAATTATATAGTGCAATATTTCACTATATGTAGATTTAAAAATGTGCATGACAATGCTTGATAGCAAGTTCTTATAAATAAAATATATGTTTTCAATGAAAAGATTTTATCTTTTTTTATTAGTTAATAAAAAATTCATTGGATTTGCAACATATTCCAAGCAACTAAAAGTTAGTTAATCTATACAATATTGTACTTAATCATCAATTAAGTTACCAAATATGTTGCACAATGGGTGCATTTCTCAATTTAATAAAAACCTCTACTCATTAGAAAAACCCATTTTATTTATGAGAAGATGATGTTAAGTATAGTGATAAGAATTCTTAAATCCTACATCTAATATTTTTAAAAACTTTCCAGACAAAAAAAGCTCGATTTATGACTGCATTACACAATGTTATTTCACAACGCATTCAAAAAAATTAGTAAACTGTTCAAGATTTGTTTAGGTTATACAACATGGTAAATGAGATAAAATTACAAAAAAAGTTTTGATCGCTTTACCTAGAAAGCATTAAAAGTTTAGAGAAATGAAATATTTAATAAACTCGATGCTAGTAGATTTCATATATTTTGATAATCACCAATTTCTATCAATAGTATGTTCGTGTATTTATCAAATTCAGAATTTGAGAAAAAATTAATAAGTTTTCGATTATCCTTTTAAATAGACTTGCAACTAGCAAGAAATTGTGATGTACTTTTTTAGTAGCAAGTATTTAAGAAAGTATCGTTCTTCATTTTAGATAAACAATATACTCATTCAAACTCGTTTCAATAGGCCCGTTACACTCAAGAAAATATAAGGAACAGATGCAGAAATACCATGGGTTAGTATATCTATATATATGAGGCATTTCGCCTCAACTCTCCCAGCTTGGCGCGCGAGCGTCAAATCATGCTATTTTCAAGTCGTGTTTACGATATCAATATGAATTTCAAAAAATTATGTGATAAGCGTTTCCGACGTATTTTTTCCTCAGCTTTCCAATGGTGTAAGTGGTTTTTCCGAAATTTTCCATTTTCACCCTCAAAAAGTATAAAACATACTATATCTCGGAAAGTATATTTTTAATATTTTTTTTTATCATCTAGATCGAAAGCTGAGCATTTTTTACGTCGGAAAGGATTTTTTGCAAAATTTGCTCGAATGTTTTTCTTAGAGAAACAGAACGCGAAAGAACAGACGCAGCGTCTCCTTCGTGCGCGGTATGCGGCGCGCTGTACAGCGCGTGGACTAGATGTATTTCGTTCTCTAGTAACCTTATTATTTTTATTTATCATTTTTAATTCATTATGGAATATCTTTTTGCACTTCGAATTTCACTTATATGCACGATTGACATTTTCATAAGTTATTTCGCAAAAAAAAAACCGCTGCCAATTCTTTGGCACTTAGCTTCCTCAAACTAATTCATCGTTTCCTAATTAAAAATTGAAATTCTGAAAATACATTTTTCATAAAAAGGAATGCTAAAGAATTTCAATAATACTTTGAACCGATGCGTCTTATACCAGTTTCTTGCAAAATAGTATATTACGTACCTATTTTAAAAAAAAGCTTTGACAGACCACCAAGTTTAAAAAAAATTGAGATTAAAAAGAGATAAAAGAAGGGGCTAAAAATGGCACTATTAATACGTTTTGATATTTTAATTTACTACATTATATAAAAATATTAAAATGATAGTTCTCGAAAATAAATGTATAATATATATTCATATAGATAATCACTTAAAATTGCAACACAATATTGCCACCAACAAGTGTAATAAGTAACAGTTAAAATTTCAAGTCGATAAATAAATTATTTTTTGAGATATTAATTTTTTAAATATAAAAAAGTTTTCATTAATAACAAATGACAGAGTGAAGATATTTTAAATTTTAAATTTTAAAAAAAGAAAATGTAGGTAATTTGAATACCTTTTAAGAAAAGTATATTATTTTATGTAATAATTACTATAAGATACGAAAAAATCAAAAAAACTAAAAATTCAAAATCGTTTTTTGGTTATAAAACAAAAGAAAATCAATAAAATCCCAAATCCATCAGGGTACTTTCCTTTTGCCGCAAGACGAAGCGAATAAGCTTTACCCGACGAAAATCGGTTGATTAGTTTCGGAGATATTAAGAGTTGAAATATACACACACACACACACGCACACACACACATACATACATCCACGAAATCAAAAATCATCAAAATCAAATAATATACACATATACCACCATAAAACATCTTTTTGAAGACTTTTTTTTCGAAAATTTTTTTTCACCGTTACAAAGCTTCCTCTTTGAGGAAGCAAAAACATTACAATCAATTTGAAATAGCAGACGCAACGCTTCTCACTTACTTTTTACCCAATAGGTGGCTTGCGTATAGAAAATTTTTGCCCGAGAGTAATTTGTTGTATCCAATTATATAAGTCTGATGAATTTTCGATCTTTGTTATCCTTGAAATTGTTTAAGAATTTTAACGCTGTTTCCGTTATATTTGTGTTCTTCGTGTGTTTGCTGATTAAATCATAATTTATTTTTAGTTTATTTATTGCATTTATTTTCTCGCTACTGAAATGGATCCAGCTTTGAAGCTGAAATGCATAAATCCTTTTAATAAAATTAATCACTCTGTGCGTAAAAATTTGTCGAATTTTCCTTCAATATTTAGGAGTGCGTATCCCCTCGTACCAGAAAACGCGAAAATTTGTTCCAACTGTCAACGTCAACTTTATAAACATAAGTTAGATTTACCTTCATGCGATGCCAAAAAAGCTAAAATTGAATGTACTGATGAATATCATAAAGCAGGCGTGGCAGTTCTCAACCAATTAAAAAAAAATTTTTAGAATCACCGGGTAAGGAAGATAAAATTCAGCTACTCACGCTTGCTCCTGATTTTTGGTCTCGCAGAGACTTAATCAGAGAGTTCGGTTGTACTGAGTGGGAAGCTCGAGAAGCGAAAAAGTTAGTAACTGAAAGTGGAATTTTTTCAAAACCTGAAAAGAAAAGGGGCAAAATATTTCCAGTTGAAAGTGTAGATTCAGTTAAACGTTTTTATGAGAGGGACGATATTAGTCGTGTAATGCCCGGATTAAAAGATTGTATATCTGTTAAGCAGGATAATGGTAAAAGAGAACATGTACAGAAAAGGTTACTACTTGGTAATTTACGTGAAATTTATTGTTTATTTAAAAAGAGCATGAATCTGTTAATATTGGCTTCACTAAATTTACTCAATTGAGGCCGCCGCATTGTGTTCTAGCGGGAAGCAGTGGTACGCATAATGTATGCGTATGTGTACACCACGAAAATATCAAGCTGATGTTAAATGCTATTAATTTACAGAGTTTAACTGAAGGTACTCGACTATTTCTTAAAAACTACCACGATTGCATCCAAGCAATCGTATGTAGTAATGCTAGTTCGAAATGTTACTTGGGAGACTGTTTAGATTGCCCCAATATGCCTGTATTACGGAAACATTTGCTTGAATGTTTTGAGAGAAATGATATTTTTCAAATACAGTATGAGTCATGGCTTCAGACAGATCGTTGCACAATAGTATCTACAACTGTAAATGTTTATGAATTCATGAACATACTGGGAGAAAAATTAATAAAATTTAAAACTCATGACTTCTTTGCGAGAGAACAATATCTTTTCTTAAGCGATTTGAAAAAAAACCTTCAAAAAGGAGAATTCCTTGTTTGTTGTGATTTTGCAGAAAACTATGCGTTTATAGTGCAAAATTCAACACAATCGTTCCACTGGAACAATAATCAAGCAACAGTTTTTACAACAGTGGTATATTATAACGAAAATCAAGATAATCTAAATCACGATACTGTTGCTGTTTATGAATATCAAAAAATTATAATATCGTATTTAAAAAGTAATTTCATAGTCAAGAAAATTTATTACTTAACTGATGGAGCAGGTCAGCATTTTAAGAACAAGTCTACCTTCCAAAATCTTCTGTTTCATCAAAAAGATTTTGGAGTTCCTGCTGAATGGCATTTTCATGCAACAGCGCACGGTAAAGGTACGTGCGATGGTATAGGCGCAAATTTGAAAAGAGGGGCGAAAAGAGCAAGTCATCAACTCTCTTCGAGTAATCATATTTTAACACCAGAAGACCTTTACAACTGGGCTTTACGTAATTGCAAAGAAACTAAAGTTTTTTACAGCACTAAAGAGACCTATGAAAAAGCCATTTTGAAACTAAAATCAAGGTTAAGTAAAATTAAATCTATACCGGGAACTTTACAGTACCATGCCGTTATTCCAATGAATAAAACAACATTAATACTAAAAAAAACGTCAATGAGTTCAGAATATCAAATCTTCCCTAAAAACCCGTAAAACAAAACAAAATAAAATTATCTACTTTAAAAAAAAAGAATTATTAATATAAATACTAGTTTATTGTTGCTATTATTAAGGAAATCAAAATTTTAAGTGGCTGTTAGAGAGCGAAATGCATCTAGTCCACGCGGTGTACAGCGCGCCGAAAACCGCGCGCGAAGGAGACGCTGCGTCTGCTCTTTCGCGTTCTGTTTCTCTAAGAAAACATTCGAGCAAATTCTGAAAAAAATCCTTTCCGACGTAAAAAATGCTCAGCTTTCGATCTAGGGGGTAAAAAAAATATTAAAAATATACTTTTCGAGATATAGTATGTTTTATAATTGTTGGGGGGGGAAAATGGAAAATTTCGGAAAAACCACCTATGCCATTGGAAAGCTGAAGAAAAAATACGTCGGAAACGCTTATCACATAATTTTTTGAAATGCATATTGATATCGTAAACACGACTTGAAAATAGCATGATTTGACGCTAGCGCGCCGCGCTGGGAGAGTTGAGGCGAAACGCCTCATATGAGGAACAGCGCTTATTCTTCGCTGTTCCTCGTATATATAGATATACTAACCCATGTTATTTCTGTATCTGTTCCTTATATTGTTGTTAGTGTAACGGGCCTAACGGGCCATACTGTTACATATACTAAGCTTTATATTGTTTAAAGCTGAATATATACTTTTATGCGGCACTTGACTATCTGCATATCAACTCATAATAATTAATATTGATGCATAGTTACAAATACATACATATGTTCATATGTTTCACGAATAATTCTGTAATATGCAGTTTTACACGTTCATACGGAATGCAGTTAAGGCCGCATACACAGTCTAGCGCTTTAGAGCGAAATAGCGCTGCACCATGGGTACGTTTTAAATTGGTCGTTTCAGTAGTGATCAGACCATTTCGGTCATTTCTCCTGTCTAATTAACAAAATAAATGAGTTAAAATAGACAATTTGAGTTAAATAGAATGAAGAGAAGTAACATTTTTTTATTTTATTTTATTATATTTTAACACAATTTGTCTATTTCAACTCTTTTTTTTTTATAATTAGACAGCAAAATCGACCGGAATAGTCGGTTCACTAGCGAAACGAATAATAAAAATACGCACCTCACATGTTTATATTTAATTACTGAACTATTCCAATCTTTTGTTACTTTAAAGCATATTTTTATCATTATAATTATGCAGGTAGCTAGTTCAAGTACAGATGAAATGCGGCACTTGACTATCAGCATATCAACTCATAATAATTAATATTGATGCATAGTTACAAATACATACATATGTTCATATGTTTCACGAATAATTCTGTAATATGCAGTTTCCCTGCGCCTGAAAAAGGCTATATCAGGCCCTTTGTAGCTACCGACGAAATAATACTCGATTCTAAAAATTTTTTTTTATTCAAAAAAATTTTTAGAATATTTTTGTATATTCTAACACATATTAAACAATATTCTTTTAGGTTATGTTCCAAAAACATGATAAAAACACGAAAAAAATGTTTATAATTTAATTTTAGAGCATTATCTGATGCAAAAATGGTAGTTCTGACAGTGGGATATAAAGATATAGAAATAAATTGAATAAAAATTGTTTATAAACACTTATTTAGCTATTGGTTTTGAGGTTATGTGCCAAAAACATGGGAAAAATGCTTAAAAATCGGTTTTTTCGAATTTTGAGTATGTTTCGGCTCGAAAACGCAAATTCGGACACCGCCATTTGAAAGAACGGGAAAAAATACACCAAAAATCATTATTTACAAGTTAGCCAAAAATTACCTACATAACCTAAAAATCCGCTGCCAATTGGCAAGATGCTTCCTCAAACTAATTTATCGATTCGATTTTTTAAATTTAAAAAACAAAAGTAAATTTTTCACAACAAAACTTCATTAATAAATAAAACTGTTTTCTTTGTGGTTCTTTGTTGTTTGTTAAACAATTTGACGGAATATAAAAAATATCTTTTTTGTTTTTTCATTTATGTATCCTATACAAACAATTAATTATTGTTATAAAAAATTTTAAAGAAATACATTAGTTTGAGAAAGAAAAGTATGTATTGGCAATAATAATCTAATAAATATTTGTTTTGAAACAGGTATTTAACTACTATCCTGCTCGACTTAGTGGTTTAAAGTTAATCCATCATTGTAACAATCATACAAATATAATAACTTAGTTATACTTCTTAACAAAAGACAATGAATCGTTTTGAAATTTAACAGAGAGGTAGTTTTTTTCATATTTAAGAATCGATATTTTTATGAAATATTTTTATGAAATTTTTACGAAATTCATATTTTGAAAGTTAATTATAATCGTTGCCCTAGTACACGTTGCCGCGGGACTCAATCTGAAATTACTTTCTCGGGGATATGCCCTAGTACACAATAATTATTTTATTTATATATGATATACAAATTAAATAGAACTATTGCATATTTTGCTCTAAAACTTTATATTTGTGTTTTGGGGCTAATTTGGAATGAGTAAAAAAATGTTGACCAATATAACCTCTTGAAATTTTAACACAATGTTGTACTCGATAAGTGTAATAAGTGGTAAAAATTTTGAGTCAATCAATCGAATATTCTTTTTAAAAATGCAAATATAAGAAATTTATAAAAAAAATTTTAACCTCAAATATCTTTGGTACAACGGTCAGATTTTTTTGGGCAAAGAACTAACTCCTTAGACATAAAGAAGCTAATTCTCTGCCAAATTTCAAAACGATTCATTGACTTTTACTCCTGTTATCGTAAAGGAAAGAAAACGCACTTGTTTTCAAAAATAATTTTTTCTCGGTAACAAATCAACATAACCTCTTGAAGTGTAATAAGTGGTAAAAATTTTTAGTTGGAAAATGAAAAAGTTTTTGAGATATTAATTAAAGAAATATAAACCATATTTTCATTAACAACAAATGACAGGCTAGAGATAATTTAAATTAAAAAAAAAAGAAATTGTAGGTAATTTAAAGATCTTTTAATACAAATTTAGTTTATTAAGTAATACTGGCTGAAACAAATTAAAAAATCAAAAAAACGAAATTTCAAAATCGTTTTTTGGTTATAAAAAAAAAATCGGTAAAATCAAAAAGTAGGTTATGCTCTCTCTATTCTCCTCCGAAACGAAGAGGATAAGCCTTTTCCGATGTAAATCGGTCGATCGGTTCAAAAGTTATTGCCTGTACACACGCACGCACGCACGCACGCTCGCACACACACACACACGAAAATTTTTTTTATCAAAAACAACGGATTTTAGCGACAAAAGTCTTAAAACATGTTTCTGAACATTTTTTGTTTCAAAAATTTTTTTCACCGTTACAAAGCTTCCTCTTTGGGGAAGCAAAATCATTGAAAAATTAAAAAATTTTTCCTGAGCTCAATTTTTATTTAAAAAATCTGAAAAAAAATCAAGCTGTTTTCTTACTCAAAAACACACGTCCGTGAATTTTTTCAGATTTTTTTAAAGAAAGGGTCGAGCGGAAAAAAAAAATTTCAAAAAAAAACACGTTTTCTAGGTTAGGAGAAAGAGGTTTTTAATAATGTACTTTCGAATGGTCAATCCCAAATAAAAATCCAGGTGAGTGCCATTTTGACCCTCTTATCTAACTATAGCCTTTTACCAGTCGTTAAAAGTCAATTTAGAAATACTATTATAGGAGAAACTGTTAAAAGTTCATACCTTTGGCCATTATTTAATATTTATTATTTAAAAGTAAATATTCGTACACAAAATAAAGATTTTGCTGCATTTTTATTAAATATTGGAGAAGGTATAATTAATCCGTTTTTGATTCCTGATAAATGGATTATAAATTACGTTTGCCATGAAATTTATAAAAACATTAACAAAAATTATGATAGAAAATACAATTATAGATTTATTCTCTCAATAAAAGTAATCAGCCATTAAATTACTCCTTATTCGATAATTTTATATATAAAAATCATTACAATTTTCTTAATGGGGGATTGGCGAGCGGAGCGAGCAGGCGGGTGAAGGCCCACTAGTATATATATATATATATATATATAGGAAACCGGTACTTTTGAGGATCTATACTTTTTTTCTCCAGAGTTCGTATATGCTTGACTAAAGAAATAACTCCCTCTCTGCGTTGAAGGTATTAATATAAATCCTCAAAAGTACCGTTTCATACCGAAGGAATTTTGAGGATGTCCTCAAAAGTCCGAAAAATCTTCAAAGTATCGAATCCGTGCTGACATAGATCCTAAAAAGCTGCATTTGATATATTTATATATACACACATATATATAGACACACTTATCGGGGTTTATGGAGCCCAACCCTGTATATTAGTACCTACAGCCGAGAGTTCCCTATGGCAAGTGACTAAAGAAATAATGGATCCTGGGGTTATAGACTCTAGGTCGGGCCGCATAAACCCCTATATTTAGAAATATTATGAAGCCCGGGCTGCATAATCAAAATCGGGCTCGATAAACTCCTATATATAAAAAAACGGGCTTTATAAACCCCTTTCGAGAAATGTGTATATATATATATATATATATATATATATATATATATATATATATATATATATATATATATATATATATATATATATATATATTCTTTAGTCACTTGCCATAGGGAACTCTGGGCTGTAAGTACTAATATACAGTCTTGGGCTACATAAATCCCGATAAGTATATATATATAGGTAGAATAAGGAAGGTTAAGTAGGTATATGGACCCTTTTCCGTTGGATCCATCAATGAAATTATTTCTTTAGTTTTATGGAGTCCCGGCTCCATACAACCAATATTACAGAGCGAGATAGCGCTACATAAAAATACACGTCGGGCTCCATAAACATACATACACAAACATCTGTATCAATGAGTTGTTCTCTGAGAGATCGTGCGCAAAAAATTTTGTTTCTTTGTTATCCATGTACATGTCTTCCTAGGCATCTCATGAGTGCCCCTGAATTTTTTTAGATTTTTTGGAGGCCTCCACAAAAAGCTGTTGCATCATACATATTGTCGGATCTAGCATTTTCAGCTTTTTTTGCCTATTTTCAAGCCTAAATAACTACAAAATGATGCAATTTTTACAAAAAGTGATAAATACATTTTTGCTTGCAAATTTTCTCAATTTTCAGAAAAAAATTATTTCAAAGTCATTGGAAAATGTTTGAAGGTCCATTTGTCCATTTTAAGCCTTAAAATGAGCTTTTCAAAAGGTTCGATCACAGCTAATGCCAAGCGAATAGTCCTTAAAGTAGTATTATATATCTTGAAATATAGCTCATATGGTCTCAGAATGTTGCAAGAAGTGATTTCCTTGTAAAAGTCCATTTTATCACCAAAAAAAATTCCTAAATCAGCCAATATTAATTCTTATGTATACGAATAAAAAATAACTTTTTCTTATGAATGAACACTTGAAAACCAACAATTTGACCATTTCAGACTTTCC
The DNA here is from genome assembly GCA_036365515.1 of Torymus aiolomorphi. Lineage (NCBI taxonomy): Eukaryota > Metazoa > Arthropoda > Insecta > Hymenoptera > Torymidae > Torymus > Torymus aiolomorphi. Next base: position 184,842,836 of record CM070874.1, read on the forward strand.
TATTCTCATAAGCAAGTACTTAACAGCCACTGGTTTCTTGCTTTAATTTTGTGAATTTTTTGACGTTTTTTCTATATTATTTTGTCAAGCTACTAATAACCAGTTGATTAAAATATAATTTTCTCTCTTTATTAAAATAGTTCTTCCGCTAAGGAACATCTTAAGAAGATCTCTATAAAAATTTACTTTATTTAGAAAAGGTCTACACTTTGATTGACTTTATTCATGATTAAATTATATAGAAATTTGTTAAAGTAGGTTTCACTGATAACAATTATATAAGTACCTTTTAAAAATCTTTTGCTTCGTTGTTGCTCAGCTTCTCTTTGAGTATGAATACTAAAGATCGCATTCTGATGATTTTTTGTAACATTTTTTAAAAAGTTCTTGTTAATTCTGGACATGGACCTGGTTATTTTGGTGTTGTTTAAGTAATGGTTTGATATTCTAAAATAACTATTTTAGGTGTGAGTAAGGCTATGAGTGGTTCACAAATTTTACTTACAAACCTTTTGCTAACTACGTCCAAAGCACTACGAGAGAAAATTTCCACATTATTATTAAATATTTACTTCCTGTGGCCAGCAAATGCGAAGCGAAAATTGAGACCTGAATTATCATTTGCCGTTGCTATTAAACATTTTCTTACATTATTGCTAACTTTATTTTGTTTGTTTGCAAATCACAGGCCACTGAATTTTACTTTTCACATCTTTATAATACACACATTCCACAAATAAAAATTTTCAATTATTTCATTATTGTCAACATTTTATAATTTTCTTTTAGCTGCTTCATTAACTGATGCAGTAATAGTATCCACGATGTGGGTTCACGAAATGAAATAACCACGATTTGAAACACTTCTAAATTGTTTATTGGTAAAAGATTTATTCCCTAGATTAACTTAGGCTCGTATTCACCTGTACAAAAATAGCTTAGATAAAAGATTTATTCCGTAGATTAACTTAGACTCGTTAATAATCTAAGCTTAAGCTAAAAGTAGCTACTCCTATTGTCGTCCGGAGCGTACTGAGTTCGCGAATTAGCTGCGATGACTTTACTTAATTTGAATTTCCCTCGAATGTCGTCTGGGGACAACGGAGTTCTCCAGTTCTTCTGTGCTATGGTTGTAACTGTGACTGACGTGCGCGGTGCACCTTGCTGTATTTATGACGTAGAATAATTAGGTTACAGGTGATATTAAACGATAATTTGGGATCATCTTATTAAGAAATTCTTTGTTGCGCCTTCTACACGTTTAAATGGTAGCATTGTGAAATGCTCATTTGTCAAAAATTATACACATTGTCTTTCTGGAGGTCGGTCACTCGCTACGTCACGATGTCGCATGAACGAAATGCTGCGTCGTATAATTTTGCATTCTCGTCGTTGTCTGTCAGGAAATATCTGATAGGATTAATTTTTAAATAAAATTGTAAATTTCCGTAATGCGTCTCAGAACGTACACATCCCCTTAGACTGTTGAATGTCGTAGAGATTCAACAAGTGTATTAAGCATCAGAGATTTCCTGTTACAGATTTTTTTTTTTTTTTTTTTTTATTTTAAAAATAATAAATGATAAATCAAAGTAATATTACGGTAAAGTGATTTTAAAATATATATAAATTGTTAAGGGGATGTCGTGGCAAAAGTTGCACCAAATCGCCACCAAGACGCTGGCGCTGCCGTCAGGTGGGAGATTCGTGACATTAGTCACTTTGAGCATTGATTGTGGAAAAAATAGGCATTTGCATATAAAATAAATAAGAGAGCGACGTAGCCATGACAATAATGAATCATTTTCATCAGTCAGACTTTGCCAAAGATGCCTATTTTTTCCTAGTTCTTGGAAATACAAAATACTGCCCGAGCTTGAAGCGACGCCATGTCGGCATACCATGGGAGCGTAGTAGTAACGACATATTTCCGAGAGATGGCACGGAGAGCGCTGATTTGAGCTAGAGCGCTAAAGCAAAAATATTTTTTGAGACACGGTGGTCAATAAAAGCAACTTCATATTATAGATAAACAATAAATAATAAAAAACAACATGTAAATGAATTTATTATTATTTATTGAATATTTTATTGTTTCATTTACCAGCATAAAATTTGATTCTAATACATCTAAATATACTAGCTGAATAGATAAAATAGTAAAAAGTAAGCATAGAGTTGTAGTTAGCAAAGAGAAGATGCAATAAATAAAAATTGTTTTATAAGTAATGCTTTGAGGTCAGGTGAACTTGACAGAAATCATTTTCAGCAAAGACTCGTGCTTGCCATGGACTTGATTTTGTTTTCCAATAATCATGATGGTATCTTTTAGCGATAACCCGATAAGTATCAAATAAAATTATTTGCAAGTGATCATGTTTGCTATGCGCTTGATTTCGTTTTTGAACTTTCGTCATATGCTATCTTTTAGTGATAACCTAAATTCATAGGTATCACTTATGAAATAATAAAAAGGTATGCAAAATAATAAAGGGTATAAGCATACAGTTTAGTAAGCAAAGGCGGGCATGCGCTATTAGCAAACATTTACATTAATAAATTCATGTATATATAGAAGAAGGAGCTCGATAATCTAAAGAGACAACATGTTTCCATTCTAGAAGCCAATTTTCAATCTTACATGCAATTATGGAAATAATTATTTGTGTAAAAAGCTCAGCATCTAGCAGTACGTTACTAAATAAAAATCAACTTATAGCAAAATTAGTCATGCTACTTTGGTTGCGATGACTCTGCAGCACATTGAGGCAACTTTCAACATCCTGAGAAGCACTAGATGTATAGATTGAATGAAAAAATACTCACGAAATAACTAGCACGCACTATTAGAGAAGCACTAGATGTATAGATTGAATGAAAAAATACTCACGAAATAACTAGCACGCACTATTAGCACGAATATTGTCCAATAATGATCATTGTTGTAAATTTGTAATAACTATTACGAAATTAAATAACCCTGATCTACTTTTACTTGAGAAAACCTGAAAATAAGATACATTTTCCCATCAAATACGCAATAGAGCTGGCTTTGCGAGATCTTTACGAAAAATGTTGCGCGGACGTTTTTCTTACAATTTTAGCTAAAATTATTTTCCAATAATGAACATTGTTGTAAATTTGTGATAACTATTACTAAATTAAATAACTCTGTTCTACTTCCACTTGAGAAAGCCTGAAAATAAAATTCATCTGCCCATCAAATAAGTAATACAGGCTTCACGGGATCTTTACGAAAAATGTGCCGCTCACCTATTTCTCACAATTATATCGAAAATTAGTGTTAAATAAGTAGAATATCTGTAAATTGTTGTAATTTTGTTCATATGCTGCTTCAAATTTTTACATTAGTTTTATTGCACTCAAACAAAGAATATACGCTTATATAAATCGCGGGCAGTGACCGTGGCGATATTTGTCGTTTGAATATGATTTAGATGGCGCTACATGTTAAGACCAGCTAGGTGAGTTGTGGTCTGCTACTTTTAGTAGGAGCAACTGCTCGTTTTTCTCGTGGTAAATAGTCGTAATTTTGTCCATCTGCTCGTGTTTTTTGTGTTGTGTACAAGTGTCTCATTTACATAGGTCGTTACAGGTTATGTAAGATGAGAGCAACGTTGAGATGATGTCTAATAGTGCGTGCTAGTTATTTCGTGAGTATTTTTTCATTCAATCTATACATCTAGTGCTTCTCAGGATGTTGAAAGTTGCCTCAACGTGCTGCAGAGTCATCGCAACCAAAGTAGCATGACTAATTTTGCTATAAGTTGATTTTTATTTAGTAATGTACTGCTAGATGCTGAGCTTTTTACACAAATAATTATTTCCATAATTGCATGTAAGATTGAAAATTGGCTTCTAGAATGGAAACATGTTGTCTCTTTAGATTATCGAGCTCCTTCTTCTATATATACATGAATTTATTAATGTAAATGTTTGCCAATACTGCATGCCCGCCTTTGCTTACTAAACTGTATGCTTATACCCTTTATTATTTTGCATACCTTTTTATTATTTCATAAATGATACCTATGAATTTAGGTTATCACTAAAAGATAGCATATGATGAAAGTTCAAAAACGAAATCAAGCGCATAGCAAACATGATCTTTGACTCAAAATGATTTCGATTAAACTCATAAAACCTAAATGCATGGCTTTGAAAAGATTCTTACCACTAAACCTGCATGCTTATTCTTTATTATTTTATTGGTTTATCACTTGCAAATAATTTTATTTGATACTTATCGGGTTATCACTAAAAGATACCATCATGATTATTGGAAAACAAAATCAAGTCCATGGCAAGCACGAGTCTTTGCTGAAAATGATTTCTGTCAAGTTCACTTGACCTCAAAGCATTACTTATAAAACAATTTTTATTTATTGCATGTTCTCTTTGCTAACTACAACTCTATGCTTACTTTTTACTATTTTATCTATTCAGCTAGTATATTTAGATGTATTAGAATCAAATTTTATGCTGGTAAATGAAACAATAAAATATTCAATAAATAATAATAAATTCATTTACATGTTTTTTTTTATTATTTATTGTTTATCTATAATATGAAGTTGCTTTCATTGACCACTGTGTCACAAAAAATATTTTTGCTTTAGCGCTCTAGCTCAAATCAGCGCCCTCCGTGCCATCTCTCGGAAATATGTCGTTACTACTCCGCTCCCATGGTATGCCGACATGGCGTCGCTGCAAGCTCGGACAGTATTTTGTATTTCCAAGAAATAGGAAAAAATAGGCATCTTTGGCAAAGTCTGACTGATGAAAATGATTCATTATTGTCATGGCTACGCCGCTCTCTTATTTATTTTATATGCAAATGCCTATTTTTTCCACAATCAATGCTGAAAGTGACTAATGTCACGAATCTCCCACCTGTCGGCAGCGCCAGCGTCTTGGTGGCGATTTGGTGCAACTTTTGCCACGACATACCCTTAATTACGTTGGGTGCATTGTTTAAATCGACAGTCGCATTGGTTGAATATGTATTTCGGAAAGTGCATTACGAGGTCATGAAGCTAAAAGTGCATAGTTGTCGAAATTCGCATACACGTTATTCTATGTGTCGAATAATCACTGATTTACGTTTCGTTGGATAAATGCTTAAATGATACGTCGCAGGACGTACCACCTTCCCCCCTTAGATTGTTGAGTATAGTAGCGATTCAAAAATGTGTGGAATCAGTAATTTTCTTTTACAATAGCGTTGAGACTGAAATAAGTTAATGTGTTAGTGCAATATGGGTAGATCGATGGATAGATCGATGGTTCGTTGTAAGAAAAATTTTCCTTACGAGTTGCAAGTTTTGACGATCAAGAGTTCATTAACTGTCATCTATTGAAATTCCGCAGGAGTATGTAGAAATGGGATATACAAAGCGAGGTAGGTATGCATTGAGTATCTTCAGTTCTAAATTCTTCTTCAAGTTCTAAACTGCAGAGAAATAGAAATCGACATAGCTCCTATCATCAGTGTAAGTATTTTTATTACTATTTTATTATAATCCTTTATATCTTTATGATAGTAAGTTATATTAACATACTCTATTTATTTTGATTATAAGTTCATCCTCTCGTTAACAAGAGAACAAAGAGGATTTCTTCCCGTTCTGGGAACGATTTATTCCATTCGAGAATAGAGGTGGACAGCATTCTGCAAAGGCCTAATGTTTCCCGATTTTATAGGGTAAGAGCCTAATTAAGGTAAAAGGCCATATTATGAGACAGTGTTACATGGGTCAACAGAGGTTTTCGATTTTTAAAATTGATTAAAACTGAAATCAGGTAGATTTTTTTTACATATATCTGGTTTTAAGCTTCTAGAATGATAACAAAATTTTTGTTTTAGAAAAAGAGTTAAAAAAATTATGTAATTAATTAAAAATCGCAGCTGCTTTGACGTCCGTATTATGAGACACGGACGAAACGATTTGTCCGTGTGTCTCATAGAGAATGGCGATATTATGAGACACTCTTTTACACCCTATTTATTGAAAAAGAACTCTTTTATTTCAAAATTTCTATGCTAATTATACAGTAATCTTTATTCCTCAGCATTACTTTGGTCAATCACAGATAAAAAACTAATATAAACCTTGATTAGAACCTTTATCAAAAATCATAATACAGAACCTCAAAAGTCTAACCTGACTGATTTTGATTTCTCCGAATAAGAGATTCCAAATCCAGTTGTTCGATAACTGATTTATGGGCTGGAAGACTTCATTGTAGGAAATAATTGAACTCGGTGGACCACACAATTTCATATTTGACATGATTTTATTTATTTTAGTTTATTTATAATTTTATTTTTTTCATTTTATTTTAATTATTATAGAAAATTTAATCCATGCAAACCATAACTATTATAAATTAAAAAATCATATTAAATATGAAATTATGTGGTTCACCGAGCCCAATTATTTCCTACAATGAAATCTACCAGCCCATAAATCAGTTATCGAACAACTGGGTTTGAAATCTCTTATACGCAGGAATCAAAATCACTCATGTTAGACTTCTGAGGTTATGTTTTATAATTTTTAATTAAGATTTATTTCCGTTTTCTAGGTTTCATAAATTAAAATAAAGGTGAGGAATAAAGATTGCTTCATTATTAAAGTAAAAAGTTTGTAATAAAAGAGTTTTTTTCAATAAATAGTGTGTAAAAGAGTGTCTCAATAATGGGGACAAGGTGAACCGTATTATGAGACACGTCTAATACTGTACCATAAATACGGACTTCCAAAAACCAAATGTACGTATTATGAGACAGCTAAATAATTTAATAAACTTTATTAAGTTTGTGATAACTTATCATTTATTTAGAATCTACAGCTCTTAATCTTTTAAATAAGCTAGGTAACATATTTTGGAATCATTTAAATTCCTTGCAATATATAAGCTAAATAGTCAGTGCTCTTGCTGCTTCCATTCGAATAACAGAGTGCTATCTACATAACGTTCATGAGTAAATTCTGTATTATTTTTTCTTAAATATTAAACGCTTCAAAACAACCTACAAATTCACATACTTATAGCATTGAAAACTTATGCTTATGAATATAATTTTTGTTTGATAATATGAGCAATAATTATTTTCAAAATTTAGTTTTCTTTCTGGTGTCTCATAAACGTGGACAGTGTCTCATAATACGGCCTTTTACCTTATTTCTCTCGCTTACACTCGCATGATTATCTTAGCTTATATATTGAACTTAATATTGTAACTGTGATTTCTTAATTTAATAAAAAAATTAATTAATTAATTTTTTATAATTAAATTAATTTAATTAATTAAATTATTTATTAATTTTATTTTAGTATGCAGAAATGGGATATGTAGAGCGAGGTAGGTATGCATTGAGTATCTTCAGTTCTAAATTCTTCTTCAAGTTCTAAACTGCAGAGAAATAGAAATCGACATGGCTCCTATCATCAGTGTAAGTATTTTTAATTGCTATTTTATTATAACCCTTTATATCTTTATGATAGTAAGTTATATTAACTTACTCTATTTATTTTAATTATAGGTTCATCGTCTCGTTAACGAGAGAACCAAGAGGATTTCTTCCCGTTCTAGGAATGATTTATTCCATTCGGGAATAGAGGTGGACAGCATTCTGCAAAGGCTTAATGTTTCCCCAGTTTATAGGGTAAGAGCCTAATTATTAATCTCCCTTACACTCGCTTGATTATCGTAGCATTATATATTGAACTTAATATTGTAACTGTGATTTGCATCATAAGTGAGGCTGGAAGAAGCTTCCTAATATAATAAAAAAAATATAGACATTTAATATTTTTTTTTCCTTCTTTTGTTTCAGATAGAGCAATGGGTCAACCTTGAACGTCGAGAGAAAGAAGATTTAGCGAGGCTGAATTTCGACATTTCTAGAGCTGCCTGCCTTACTGAAACAAGAGGGGTCAATCTCTTTAATGAGGGGGCGTTTGCAGCTAACTGTCGTGAATGATGGAGAGAACGATTTTCATGGATTAGATAGGTTATTTTTATTTATTGAACTAGTGGTTGATTGGCGAGTAAAGTTAACCTTCATTCAAACGTGTGAAGGCACATCTTGTTTTATAGGTGATGATTTAGTTTTTAAATGTTAAATTTCGGAAAAAAAATTACTTGTAATATAATGTAATACTTATGTAATTAATGGTATGAATAATAATGGAATGATAGTATACACAGTTTTTTCCTATTTTACGACCTCTTCCTATTGACCTTATTCCTACATTTCTTATTTTTTTACAAAGCTACGAAAACACCTTGAAGTAATTTCAGCGATAAAATTTGTCTCAAATTGATAAACTCACGAAAAACGATTTCTTCTCGGTATTTTCCGCTCTTTTAGTCCCTTTGCACCCCCCAAGCGAGAGGTTCCGGATCAAATTTCAAATCGCCAATTTTTTTATAAGGCTATGGCAAGATCTGGAAGAAATATCAGCCATAAAATTTGTCTTAAATTAATAAACTCACGAGACATGATTTTTCTCCGTGTTTTGCGAGTATATTCCGTTATTTTAGAGCCTTTGCACCTCCCAAGCGAGAGGTTCCGGATTGAATTTCTTATCGCCAATTTTTTTACAAGGCTATGGCAACATCTGAAAGAAATATCAGCCATAAAATTTGTCTTAAATTAATAAACTCACAAGACATGATTTTTTCTCCGTGTTTTGTGAGAATTTTCCGTTATTTTAGTCCCTTTGCACCCCCCAAGCGAGAGGTTCCGGATCCAATTCCTTATCGCCAATTTTTTTACAAGGCTATGGCAACATCTGGATGAAATGTCAGGCATAAAATTTGTCTTAAATTAATAAACTCACGAGAGATGATTGTTTAACGGTATTTTTCGTGTATTTTCCGCTATTTTAGCCCCTTTGCACCCCCCAAGCGTAAAGTTCCGGATCGATTTTCATATCGGCAATTTTTTTACAAAGCTATGGCAGCATCTTGAAGTAATTTCAGCGATAAAATTTGTCTTAAATTAATAAACTCACAAAAAACAATTTTTTCTCGGTACTTTTTGTGTATTTTCCGCTCTTTTAGCCCCTTTACACCCCCCAAGCGAAAGGTTCTGGATCGAATTTCATATCGGCAATTTTTTACAAATCTATGGCAATATCTTGAAGTAATTTCAACGATAAAATTTGTCTTAAATTAATAAACTCACGAGAAACGATTTTTCCTCGGTATTTTTTGTGTATTTTCCGCTCTTTTAGCCCCTTTGCACCCACCAAGCAAGAGGTTCCGGATCGAATTTAAAATCGCCAATTTTTTTATAAGGCTATGGCAACATCTGGAAGAAATATCAGCGATAAAATTTGTCTTAAATTAACCCATTAAAGCCCATGCAAAAATTTGCTGAGATAGCAACAAACTAACTATGCCATCCTTTGCATAACTGAAAAATAAAATATACGTATTTTTTCTTTTGTCATTTGCAATTGTTTATAAAAAATTATTTAAACAAAATACAAAAAATTTTATAATTTTCAAGAACTGACTGCGGGAATCGATTTTAGGGGAAAAATCGAGACGAAAACCTATATAACACTTTTTTGTCAGAGTCCAATTTGTTAGTGTAATGTAGGAATAAACAATTACATGTTGGGGAGAAAAAGTGACTATGTCAAGTCCCAAGCAAAATCAATCTGGAATAGCAACAAACTGTGTCATCCTTTGCATAACTGAAAAATAAAATATACTTATGTTTTCTTTTGTCATTTGCAATTGTTTATAAAAAATTATTTAAACAAATTACAAACAATTTTATAATTTTCAAAAACTGACTGCGGGAATCGATTCTAGGGGAAAAATCGAGACAAAAACCTACATTACACTTTTTTGTCAGAGTCCAATTTGTTATCGTAATATAGGGATAAACAATCGGCCTCCTGAGAGTGTCTCAAAAAAATCTTATAGCATCAAGCTAATTATTGCATTTATCCATCAATATTCACATAAATCGTTGTGAATATGTTCGGTAGGATTGTATTATGGTTCATTGCCATGTCCTACTTTATGATTTTTGCAAACAGGTGTAGAACATTTCTCACAATACCATTCCGTTCTTGTCAGACATGTCGATATTCCACATTTTCTAAGACTTCCATGTTTCATCACGTGTTCTTGAGATGAAGGTTGACTCTGTTTCTTTCGTTTGGGGGGACGTTTGGAGGATAACTTGTCAATATAATGTTCACAAACTTCTTGAACAATATCTTTGGAACCTTTTTTTTCGTCTGGATGTAACTTATTGTAAATCACTGTAGCGTTTGCTAAAGATGCTTGGATGAGTCGTAATACAAGGCACCATGTCCATTTCTTACTTCGAATTGAAGGCATCAAAGCATTACAGTGTTGATCATGCAGATCGACTCCACCCATGTATTGATTATACATAGAAAAACAATGAGGAAAAAGAATAGAATTTTTTGATGATTCCTGCCATCTCTGCATTTCAACTTTTGGTTCATTTCCATATTTAGAAGAGAGAATCGATACTGGCTTTGAGTCCATAACTGTAATATAATTTAATTTTGAATTCGCTTCATGCATAGGAATAGTGCATCCTCTTTCGGCTGTTTTTGGCATTTCGACTTTTACTTTGACACGATTCTGCCGAACAGTTCCCGTCGCCAATAAACCATTTTTTTTCAAATGTATCATAAGATCTGGGTTCGTGAAAAAATTGTCAAAATAAATATGATACTTTTTCAGTTCTTCTCTTTGGGTTGATTCTAATAAAGTCAAAAGTAATTTTATCACTACTCTAGACCCTAAACCAACGGCAACTAAAGGATTTCGTACATCGATTCCTGATTTACCAGTGTAAATATCAAGGTCATACATGAGGCGTTTCACGTCAGTTCTCCAGGCGCGGCGCGCGAGCGCGAAATCATGCTGTTTTCAGCTTGTGTTTGAAGGGCTAAAATGTATCTAAAAAAAATAATCCCCAAGTGATTTCGATGTATTTTTTCCTCAGCTTTCCGATGGTGCTATTAGTTTCTCAAAATTTTTCAATTCTAACCTCAAAAAAACATAAAACGTGTTATATCTCAAAAACTATATTTTTAATATTTTTTTTTTGATCTGCTAGATCGAAAGAGAAGGAAATTTTACATGGATATAGCCTTTTTCTACATAGGTGTTCTTTGATTTTTTCGAGATATTATTCAAGAAATACTTAGAATTGAAAAATTTTGAGAAACTAATAGCACCATCGGAAAACTGAGGAAAAAATACATCGAAATCACTTGGGGATTATTTTTTTTAGATACATCTTAGCCCTTCAAATACAAGCTGAAAACCGCATGATTTCGCGCTCGCGCGCCGCGCCTGGAGAGCTGACGTGAAACGCCTCATATATACCCATCAGAAGAACAGAGTGCCCATTCTTTAATTCAAAATCTGATAGGTTTATTCCTTATACACTGCTTGATACCAAACCTACCAAAGTATTCTACCATTATCTCATCTATTGATAAATTATAGTCAAAGAAACCAAATTGCATACAATTATTACGAAAGATATCATATAGAGTTCTAACTTCCAGACTTTATCATTTTGATTAGTGTCTTGAAGTTTATAAAATCGTATGTTCTTTTTTACTGTAACGAATTTATTTCTCGACATAAGTTCCGCAATTACTGGACACTGAAGGATCGCTTTGTTGACCAGTAATCACGAATAGTTTTTCTAGAATTGAAGCTTGTAATCATTATGATTGTAATAAATCTTTCTAGATCATAAATCTTCAATAATATGATTTTTCATTGATTTCGAAAAGAAAACCTCAAATAACTCCAAAGAATTTTTGGATCGCAATGATGAAATAGGTGAAATATTGAAGTTGCACTCGACATCAGGAGAAATATCATTCAAAGCATCATTTTTCCAATTGTAATTATGATTCGGTTCCAACAATTTTTGAGTACTTGTGCAAGTACTTTTAACATGTTCGTAAGAACCTGAAGGTAATTCATTTGATAATGTATCTTCATTTAGATCACCATCCGAATCTCCATCTGAACTTTCATGTTCATTAGGAATTAATGCTACATCAATATGTTGACCTTCATCAAAATCAGAATCGTCAAGTAAATCAGGTAGATCTCTAATTCTCCGTCTCGGCATTATCAGTGGCGTTACCAATGTAGAACAATATAAAGTAAAAAAGTTTATTCCGAAATTATTATTTCAAAATATAAATTCAATGTATTTATGTTCCCAACCGTTAGCCCGCCACTCAAACGTGATCTCTAACACGGACGGATTTACGAAATAAAATGAACTTATCCAATTTCAGTATACAATCTCAAAATTTATCAGTGAGACTACATCCCATGCAGAAGAGTAAAAACACATGTCAAAAGTTTATCACTATATTACGATAACAAATTGGACTCTGAAAAAAAAGTGTTATATAGGTTTTTGTATCAATTTTTCCCCTAGACTCGATTCCCGGAGTCAGTTTTTGAAAATGATAGAATTGTTTATAATTTGTTTAAATAATTTTTTATAAAAAATTGCAAATGACAAAAGAAAAAATACGTATATTTTATTTTTCAGTTATGCAAAGGATGGCACAGTTAGTTTTTTGCTATCTCAGCAAATTTTTGCATGGGCTTTAATGGGTTAATAAACTCACAAGAAACGATTTTTTCTCGGTATTTTTCGTGTATTTTCCGCTATTTTAGCCCCTTTGCACCAACAGGCGAGAGGTTCCGGATCGAATTTCTTATAGTCAATTTTTTTACAAGGCTATGGCAACATCTGGAAGAAATGTCAGCCATAAAATTTGTCTTAAAATAATAAACTCACGAAAAACGATTTATTCTCTGCATTTTTTGTAAATTTTCCGCTCTTTTAGCCCCTTCGCACCCCCCAAAGCGAAAGGTTCCGGATCGAATTTCATATCGGCAATTTTTCTTACAAAGCTATGGCAACATCTGGAAGAAATATAAGCCATAAAATTTGTCTTAAATTATTGAACACACGAGACATGATTTTTTCTCGGAGTTTTGCGAAATTTTCCGTTATTTTAGTCCCTTTGCACCCCCCAAGCGAAAGGTTCCGGATCGAATTTCATATCGGCAATTTTTCTTACAAAGCTATGGCAACATCTGGAAGAAATATAAGCCATAAAATTTGTCTTAAATTATTAAACTCACGAGACATTATGTTTTCTCGGAGATTTGCGAATATTTTCCGCTATTTTAGTCCCTTTGCGCCCCCCAAGCGAGAGGTTCCGAATGGAATTTGTTATCGCCAATTTTTTTACAAGGCTATGGCAACATCTGGAAGAAATACCAGCCATAGATTTTGTCTTAAATTAATAAACTCACGAGAACCGATTTTTTCTCGGAATTTTTCGTGTATTTTCCGTTCTTTTAGCCCCTATGCACCCCCAAGCGAGAGGTTCCGGATCGAATTTCAAATTGCCAATTTTTTTACAAGGCTATGGCAAGATATGGAAAAAATATCAGCCATAAAATTTGATTTAAATTAATAAACTCACGAGAGTTGATTTGTTCACGGTATTTTTCGTGTAATTTCCGCTATTTTAGTCCCTTTGCACCCCCCCAAGCCAGAGGTTGAAGATCGAATTTCTTATCGCCAATTATTTTAGAAGGCTATGGAAACATCTGGAAGAAATATCAGCCATAAAATTTGTCTTATATTAATAAACTCACGAGAAATGATTTTCTCTCGGTATTTTTCGTGTATTTTCCGCTCTTTTAGCCCCTTTGCACCACCCAAACGAGAGGTTCCGGATCGAATTTCAAATCACCAATGGTTTTATAGATGTATGGCAAGATCTGCAAGAAATATCAGCCATAAAAGTTGTCTTAAATTAATAAACTTACGAGACATGATTTTTTTCTCAGTGTTTTGCGAGTATTTTCCGCTATTTTGGTCCCTTTGCACCCCCCAAGGGAGAAGTTCCGAATCGAATTTCTTATCGCCAATTTTTTTAGAGGGCTATGGTGATATCTGGACGAAATATCAGCCATAAAATTTGTCTTAAATTAATAAACTCAGATGGTATCAATCTTTTTTGTCATGTATTGTCTAGTTGGGGTGGTTTTAGGGATGATTTGGGGGGATAATAAGTTATTTTGCAGTTTGTACATGTTTAATGCATATCTCTACAAGGTAATATAAAAAAAACCGAATTTGGAAATTTTCGATATTTCGTTCACGATGAACGTTCAGAACTTCAAACACATAAATGTAAAATATGTTTATGCATGTTTATTTTACATGTTTTTTAAATGATCGTCAACTTTATTAAAATTTACAAAAATTAAACAGAGGGAAATGTTTATATAAATATTACATATATTTTTCAGAAAAAATTATTATACTGTTGGTCAATCGAGAGACAAACTTGCATTCTACTTAATTTTAGTATAACTTTACCCTAATTTTTTATACTATACTGGATAGTAAAGAGAAATTCACGATGAAAAAAAATCGTTCAGAACCTACATTACCGACACATTTATTTTAGTGTCACTTACACTCATAGATTTCAGTTCCATTGTGAAACTGCAAACTCTAGAAATAATTTTATTTATCTGAAAAAAAAAAACGCCGAGACCGAGAATCGAACCCGGATCTGCAGATCCATAAGCCGCACTCTTACCGATCCGCCATGCCGCACTTTGTAAAAAGGCTGGCATTCGAGGCGCGTGCACTTTTCGTTTTTCTGGGTAAGAAGTATAAATTGTCCCTACTGAAAAAAAATCACACCTCACTTAAAAACCATAAAAACACTAAAAATACTATTTAGTTTAAAAATTATCTGCCTTATCTTTCGAGCAGTTACAAAGGTCATATTTCTTTTGTAATTACTTCCAAAATGTGTGTACATGTACACTTGTTAACAAACAGAAATTAATTTCATTAACAATATTTTCTAAGTACGTGTACAAGATCTCACGTAAGAACTCGCTTAAGGGGGTGTGGTACTCATGCACTCTGTTTTACCGGCAGAACTCGGCAAATTCTATATTATTAAAATAAATATATCGAATTACGTCTTATAAAGAGATAGTTGCCCTGTGCAATGTAATAATCTACCAGCCTGCGCAGTTTTGAGCCCAAATATCAACGGCACCCTAACAAATTTTGCGAACGAAATTTCGGTTATTTTTGTTCGCAAAATTTTTTAGGGTGCCGTTGACATTCGAGCTCAAAACAGCGTAGGCTGGTAGATTATTACATTGCGCAGGGCAACCATCTCTTTATAAGACGTCATTCGATATATTTATTTTAATAATATAGAATTTACCATGTTCTGCCGGTAAAATAGAATACATGAGTACCACACCCTCTTAAGATTTTGTATACGAAATATTCCTAAAAAAATGTTTTTACCAAAACTTTTTTTAATTTAATGTTTTTAATTTTTTTTTTTTTTTTTAATTTTTTTAGTTAACTTCAAAATCTGTTTTCTCAGCGTTCTAGAAGTAATAATAAAAAGAAATATGATCCACACAACAATTTTCAAGGTAAAACGAACAATATATTTACTAAATTTTAATACTTTTCCTCTTTTCAAATAAGCTAGGCGAGGTTTTGACGTGAGATATCAGTAGTCGTTTTTTCAGTATGGATATTATTTGTGCAATTATGGTACGAAATACTCACGAGTAATATAAATTAAGATAATCAAAAATAATAATATCAAAAATCCGTACAACAGGATTTTTGTATTTTGAGGTTTAGTAATTTGACGGAAGCAATGAATCAATATAAAATTGCATAAAAAGTGAATTAATAAAAAGTTTACTCAAATGACTAACGAATTTTCATCCCAACTTTTAACTGTAGGTTTAGTTTAATGCTTACTTTCTCACAATTTTAAGACAATGATATCCATTTTTCTATAGCTTGTAGATGCTAATTTGAAAAACGTTAATTTCAACTGATTTTTTCTGAATATTCTAATTACAATATAGTTATCAACTCTGAAAATTTTTAATCTTTCGTGACAAAGATTCTTTTCAAGCCAACACAGAACTTTTTAGGCATAATACTATTTAGAGATACATCATTTCTGAATTTTTATTTTGTTGTAATCTCTTGTGTAAACCACTTGGTAGATTCATATAGAACAACATTTAAACTACTTGCATTCCATTACTAAAAACCGATGCGAATTTATTGGCACTTAGCATCCTCCATATTCATTTATCGCTCCTATATGTATAGTATATGTTAAAATATAAAATATGTTTATTTTTTCAACATGTTTTTTCAATGATTTACATCATCATTAATATTTACAAAAATTACACATTTTTTCACATTCTCGAAATCCTTTATTAGCTGCCATTGATATTATGTCGTCACAAAATTTCTATGTTAAGATATTAATAATAAAAACACGTACCTGCCCGGAGCGCAACTAACACACATGCACTACACCATCTATAAGAACCCCTTTCCTACATTCTTATTCCCTCACAATCATCGTAGTACAATATTCTGTATAATAAATGATGTTTCTTGATGAAATTTCACACATATATTACCTATACCACACACAAAATTGTCTATAAATTTCATGTTTCCATTTATAAAAGAAAAAGCGCGATTAATATTGAAGAGCAGCCAAAGGAATTGTTAAAAGTATTTCTCAGCGTCTAATTGGCCAACGTATCTAGCTAATTTCATGTTTCGACAAAGCGTGTTGTAAAGTAACCTCAATAAAAAAAAAAGCAAATAAACAGCATGCGTGCGTCATTTCCATTTTCTAGTATTCATAAAGCCGTTCTCAAGAAATTATTATATGAAAAGACAACTAGAACATTTTTCACCTCAAATATCTCTAACAAATTTTTTTACCACAAGAAGTGATATAATAAAAAAGTGATATAAAATAAGTGATATAACAAAAAGTGATATAAAATGCATTCTAACGATAAAATGGACTTAGACAAAAATTGGCAACGAAATCGATTCCACGGAACACCCCCGAAAAGTCGAATATAGGGAGGTTGAAGGCGAAAAAAAATATTACTGCGTTGCCTTTGACATTGGTATCAATTTTCTGACTGATTATGCATTCTAACGATAAAATGGACCCAGAAAAAAATTACGAACAAAATCGACTGCCCGGAACACCCCCGAAAAGTCGATTATAGGGGGGTTGTAGGCAAAAAAAGTTCACACTTCGTTGCTTTACGTATTCGTATCAATTTTCTCGCTGATTATGCATTCTAACGATAAAATGGACCTAGAAAAAAATTACGAACAAAATCGATTCCCCGGAACACCCACGAAAAGTCGATGATAGGGGGGTTAATGGCGAAAAAAAATCACACTTCGTTGCTTTAGGTATTCGTATCAATTTTCTGGCTGATTATGCATTCTAACGATAAAATGGACCTAGAAAAAAATTACGAACAAAATCGATTGCCCGGAACACCCCCGAAAATTCGATTATAGGGAGTTGAAGGAGAACAAAAATTCTCCTACTTCATTGCTTTACGTATTTGTATCAATTTTATGACTGATTATGAATTCTAACGATAAAAAAGACCTAAAAAAATTACGAACAAAATCGATTCCCCGGAACACCCCCGAAAAGTCAATTATAGGGGGGTTATAGGCAAAAAAAATTCACACTTCGTTGCTTTAGGTATTCGTATCAATTTTCTGGCTGATTATACATTCTAACGATAACGATAAAATAGATCTAGAAAAAAATTACGAACAAAATCGATTACCCGGAACTCTCCCTTCAAAATCGTTTTTTGGTTAAAAAAGAAAACCAATTCAATACCACCAAAAATAGTTTATGGACTGCTAAATAAAACCAAGAGAATAAACTTTTACCAATAAAAATAGGTAAAATGGTTCAAAATTTATTCGCCCGTACACAGACACACACACACGCGCGCGCGCGCGCGCACCTACTTCTTTTTCTATATTTATTTTATCGTTAGAATGCACAATCAGTCAAAAAATTGATACAAATACCAAAAGCAACGAAGGAGAATTTTTTTTCGCCTCCAACCCCTATAATCGAGTTTTCGGGGGTGTTCCGGGAAATCACCTTCGTTGCAAATTTTTTTCTAGGTCTATTTTATCGATAGAATGCATAATCAGTCATAAAATTAATACAAATGCCTACAGCAACGAAGTGAGAATTGTTTAATCGACTTTTCGGAGGTGTTCCGGTGAATCGATTTCGTTGCCAATTTTTTTCTAGGTCCATTTTATCGTTAGAATGCATAATCAGCCATAAAATTGATACGAATACCTAAAACAATACCTAAAACAGTGAAGTAGGAATTGTTTTTCGCCTTCAACCCCCCTATAATTGACTTTTCGGGGGTGATCCGGGGAATCGATTTCCTTGCCAATTTTTTTCTAGGTCCATTTTATCGTTAGAATTCATAATCAGCCATAAAATTGATACGAATACCTAAAACAACGAAGTAGGAATTGTTTTTCGCCTTCAACCGCCCTATAATCGACTTTTCGGGGGTGATCCGGGGAATCGATTTCGTTGCCAATTTTTTTCTAGGTCCATTTTATCGTTAGAATTCATAATCAGCCATAAAATTGATACGAATACCTAAAACAACGAAGTAGGAATTGTTTTTCGCCTTCAACCGCCCTATAATCGACTTTTCGGGGGTAATCCGGGGAATCGATTTCGTTGCCTATTTTTTTCTAAGTCCATTTTATCGTTAGAATTCATAATCAGTCATAAAATTGATACGAATACCTAAAGCAACGAAGTGAGAATTTTTTTTCTTCGGCCACCCCTATATAATCAACGTTTGGGGGGTGGGGGTAATGTGGTGTTCATTTGTTTATGTTTTTTTATGTGTATTTAATCATTTTTTATGATAATAATTTGATACCAGATGGAAAAACCCTATTTTACAAAAATTGATTTTTCGTTGGATCCCAACGGTGCAAACTTCAAACACGTATTAAGTAATAAATTCTACGCTCTTTTTAGACAGGACTTTCGTTCTATACCATGGTTGGATCCAGTTAATAAGGAATAAACTTTTTCGGTTATGTTCTGACTTAATTTTTAATTATCTTGATTCTACTAGTGCTTATAGTTATTAATTTAAAATCTAACATGGTCAAAAAATAAATAATCTAACCCGAAAGCATAACAGCCCGGTAGAAAAACTAATCTTAGAGGCAGGACCGCACAATATTCAGAGGCGTGGTGCATGTATTAATCTCCTAGAGATTAATCTCAGAGGCAGTTGCGCATGATATTATAGGTTTGCTGCATGTATTAATTTCGAAACGTACCCGAAAGCATAAAGCCCGGTAAAACAACCCGAAAGCGTAAAAGCCCGGTAGACACAACCCGAAAGCGTAAAACCCGGTAGAAAAACTAATCTCAGAGGCAGGACCGCATAATATTCAGAGGCGTGGTGCATGTATTAATCTCTTAGAGATTAATCTCAGAGGCAGTTGCGCATGATATTATAGATTTGCTGCATGTATTAATTTCAAAACATACCCGAAAGTGTAAAAGCCCGGTAGAAACAACCCGAAAGCATAAAGCCCGGTAGAAAAACTAATCTCAGAGGCAGGACCGCACAATATTCAGAGGCGTGGTGCATGTATTTAATCCTTTAGAGATTAATCTCAGAGGCAGTTGCGTATGATATTATAGGTTTGCTACATGTATTAATTTCAAAACGTACCCGAACGCATAAAACCCGGTAAAATAACCCGACAGCGTAAAAGTCCGGTAGAATCACTTAGATATCTATTTTCGACCGCGGCATTTTATTAAATCAATTAACTAACAGCACTATAATACAACTAAATATGAGTATTGTTATGAATTTCCGATCCTCAGTTTACTTATCTCCCTGATTTTTATTCCCGCAAATTATTTGGATACCTCAACTGCAGTTTCCATGTCAACTTAGGGCATGTAATACTTAGACTATTGCTGATATGTATTACTTATGGTCAACTCTGACGCTTCACTGCGTGGATGGAGGAGTTGCTCGGCATGTAGGACTTAGACCAGAGTTGATCTATACTACTTATGTCCGGCAATGAGGAAGGGAGAGGGGAAGGAAATTTACTCGATAGATAGGTTAAAGTAAAATTTAAATAATTAATCTTTGTTACTAATTTCCATCCCTGACTTTCACCGACCTCTGATTTTATTCCCACAATTTACTTGGATACCTCGACCACAGTTTACGTGCCAATTTAGCGCATGTAATACTTAGATCATACTAATCTGTATTACTTATACCCAGTTCTATCACTTCACTGCGTGGGTGGCGTACAGACGGACGCTTATGCCTAGTTTCGACATGTGATACTTAGACCAGAGTTGATCTGTAGTCACTTATGCCAGTGTTAAGACAGGCGATCGCTACGTCCAACTCGTCTGCGATAACTTGTGCCACAAGTCGGGCACGTTACGCTTAGGCCTGGAGGACTGCCCAATAAGAGTTGCTCGGCATGTAGGACTTAGACGAGAGTTGATGTGTACTACTTATGCCAGTGCAACGAGGAGATGGAGAAGGGAGAGAAAAAGGTTACGAAAAATTGTTTTAGGTCTACACTTACTTTTTATACAAAAGTTATTGGTCGACCGAGATCTCGAACTGACCTGGTTTGTACACTGGAGTGCGGCTGGTTTTAATGACAATGCTCCTCCCTCAAAAAGCTGCGGTATCAAATCAGGACTCGCTGCTTTGGCGTCTTGTCGAAT
Source organism: Torymus aiolomorphi (assembly GCA_036365515.1). Classification (NCBI taxonomy): domain Eukaryota; kingdom Metazoa; phylum Arthropoda; class Insecta; order Hymenoptera; family Torymidae; genus Torymus; species Torymus aiolomorphi. The sequence continues at coordinate 184,863,623 of CM070874.1, forward strand.
CAGCGATGATGCGTGCGGCGGCGGCAGTAGTATTTTTAGCTGCTCCTATGTTTACAATGTTGAGCGAGGTGAAGAGTGCAGGAAAGCGGGGCCCAATAGTGTAGGGGCGATCACCCTTCCAAGCGCCACAGTTTCGTCAAGCGGGGAGAACCCTATGCTCACCCTCTAACACAGAGAGCGGACGCTCATCCCTTTTCGCTCGTATTCTTCTCGAAGAGCGAGAGAGAACGCTATACTGCGCAACGAAGACGGAAAATGAGAGAGAGAGAAAAGATATTCCTATCTTTCTCTCTACGCTTTTTGGAGAGTTTTCTCAATAAATTTTACGCATTACAAATAACTATTGGAAACGGAAGTTTTATAAATTAACTATTACATTATTTTACTAGATTTTACTCTAATAAAGTATTACAATTTTGAACGGTGATTCTACATTGATTACAGGCGGAGTTATGGCTAATATAAGAATTGTTAAATATAATATTTAGTTTTACATAAAAATAGTTAATATAATTTTACAAAAATATTAGACGCTGTTAAAGATTGTAAAACTACACAGTTGAACTTAATGTCATAAAGTGTCTGCAGGATTATTGTAAATATCGCCTTTATTTATTAATTCATATGTTTTACTTAACGTTAACGCAGTGTCATGAAAGATTTCTCTCGAGGTTACATAAAATATTGTTTCTGATTATTTCCAATCATAAAATTTGTAATTTTTATATTTATTTGCCACTTAATTAAATAATCATTTGTTTAAGCCTCAAATGTGAATTTTTGCAATTGACGGAAAATTAAATTATTGTAAGAATAAAATTATTAAGTTAACAAGAAAAAATATTAATAAATCAATGAAGTTTATATAAACAATTATATTTAAAAAAATTTTAAATTAAAATTTAATATTATATCAAAATATAAAGAAAAATTATTGCAGATGAATTGCATGATTAGATATTAAAAATCTAAAATAATTAAATAAATAATAGGCTTTACAAGTTTAAAATTGGAAAGTAATATTTCGTCGCAGGGTAAGGAAATGAAAAGGTTTCCTTAAAAAGTGCATCTTTGGTGCCTGCATAGGCTACGCAGCGTCCTAGGGGGAGATAAGATTTTCCTGATGTGCGGTACGGGGTGCATAGAGTGACCGTGAAAAAGAATGTTTTAATATTCAGTTGTCAAAATCGTTTTACAATTACTATATTGACGGTAAAACAAAATACTAAGATCTGATTTATTTAATCAAGTTATAGTTTAATAAAGGAGGTATAAATATTGTAAAATGAAAAGAGCTTAAGGCGGTCTTACACCTAGTGGCTTTTGAGGCCAAACAATGTTGTTTAAACAATATAAAGTATATATCCTATAAATATACTCTATTTCTGACAAAATGGCCCAAGACTTAACCCATTAATGCGCAAAACGCTAAATTTGGACATGAAACTTCGAGCCCACTCTGCTATTAGAAAAACAAATCCATTTTTGTGAAAAAAAATCAAAATCATTATGTTTTTTTGCATTTAAAAAAAAAAAGTCACGAATTTTTAACGTTTTTTTTTTTTAATCAATTTTTACTAACATTGCTGCATTCAAATAAGCAAATTATTGCCAGAAATCACGTCCTCGATGTCTGAGGTTTTCAAAACCCTGGTTGAGAACTTTTTTTTCCCCCCCTTAGTTTTTCCAAAATGGCGGTTTTTGTGAAACAGCATGATCTTAAATTTCATGATTTTTTTCTTGACAGCTTTGAACCTTACGAAAAAAAGTTATAGAACAAAAAATGTTTAGAATCATCCAAAAAATATGTGTGAATTTTTTCAAAAATTTTTGAGCCATTTTAGAATTTTTCAAACATAGACCATTGAAAAATTTGAAAATCACTCAAAAACTTCTGGAAAAATTTATAAATATTCTTTAGATGATTCTGAGCACTTTTTGTTCTATAACTTTTTTTCGTAAAGCTAATGCTTTTCAATAAAAAAATTATCAAAGTATTTTTCGGTTTGATAACAGTATAATCGTCACTTTACCACTATACGTATATAATATGATACAGCGTTGCCCAGTTCTCACCACGAGGACGTAGACGATAACAGAGAACCGTTTTTTTTTTGTTCTTTTTGTGTTTTTTTTATTTTTTTTTTTATTATTTTTTTCTTTTTTTTCTTTTTAGAATGTTGTTTTCTATTTTGGATATTTTCATATGAAGCATACAACGTTGTATAATTTGCAGTAATGAAATGACGATTATGCCCTGTCTTCAAACCATTGTAACTTTTAATCCATTACGTAATAAATACTTTGATAATTTTGTTATTGAAAAGCATCAGCTTTACGAAAAAAAGTTATAGAACAAAAAGTGCTCGGAATCATCCAAAGAATATTTATAAATTTTTCCAGAAGTTTTTGAGTGAATTTCAAATTTTTTAAAATGGCCTATTTTTGAAAAATTCTAAAATGGCTCAAAAATTTTTGAAAAAATTCACACATGTTTTTTGAATGATTCTAAACATTTTTTGTTCTACAAATTTTTTTCGTAAGGTTCAAAGCTGTCAAGAAAAAAATCATGAAGTTTAAGGTCGTGCTGTTTCACAAAAACCGCCATTTTGGAAAAACTAAGGGGGAAAAAAGTTCTCAACCAGGGTTTTGAAAACCTCAGACATCGAGGATGCGATTTCTGGCAATAATTTGCTTATTTGAATGCAGCAACATTAGTAAAAATTGATTTAAAAAAAAAAAACGTTAAAAATTCGTGACTTTTTTTTTTTAAATTAAAAAAAAAATAATGATTTTGATTTTTTTTTACAAAATAAGTGCCAGATTCTGAAAGAGCATCCCCAAAAACCCCTTATGTAGGATTTTGAAAAAAAATGGATTTGTTTTTCTAACAGCACAGTGGGCTCGAAGTTTCATGTCCAAATTTAGCGTTTTGCGCATTAATGGATTAATCTGTAGACCAATTTTACTCAGAGATATATCATTTTCAATTTTTTTCATTTGGCATCATTTTTTAAAAAAGCTAGTTCATGGATTTGCATGGGGGAGGGTCTGAATTACTTGAAATTTATCAAACTATAGCAAGAAGAGTTGGAAATATTAAAAAAAAAATTTTCAATCATCTTAAAATTCTAAAAATCATAAAAAATCACAAAAATTCTTAAAATTAAGTAATTAAAAGTGGTTTTTAACATTTTAAGATTATTAAAATTTTTTTTTTTAATATTTCCAACTCTTCTTGCCATAGTTCAATGCATTTCAAGTAATTTAGGCCTTCTCCCATGCAAATCCATGAACTAGCTTTTTTAAAAAATAACGCCAAACTTTAGAAAATGACATTTTGAGAAATAAGCCTGCAAAGAAAAATACCATAAAACTCCAAAAATAATCAGCCATTTGATCCCCATTCTTTTCCTTCTTGAAACTCACTTTCCTGTATATCTGTTATCTGTTCTCCCATATAAAATGGTTACAACAGAAGTTGTGGCACCTTACATAGATACTGCTAAGTCAGCAGCATTCGTTCCATTAAAAACTACTGCTCAATCTGCCCTTCTTTTGTACTTTTGATTCATCCACTGCTGAATCACTTTTTAACACATTGTACTGAGTTAGATTATTATTTATAATACTAAAATAACTGTAGAATATGCACCAGGTCTTATGAAATATGAAATCTCACTCATCCAACTCGAAACTTAAGAAGCCATCACTGTTATAGACATAAGTACAGTAGTACGTAAAAGCCGCTAAGCCCATTTTTAAAATTTTCCCTTGATTACACATCTTGAACATAAAATATATCTTGAATTTAAGCCTGTGTACTTGTGTGAGGGGGCTTTGTTGCTTTTAAGTATATCGATACATCTGGACACTTATTACAATTCACAAATCTTTTGAATTGAATTATAAATCCTATAGTGAGTTAGACTTAATTATCTCACTTTCATCTTTCTTAGAAAGAAGATGTATTTATTTTCATCCGCTGAAAATTTTTACTGCCTCTCCTTTAAAATACTAATTCAATCTTGCCAATGCACATGTTTTTCAGTATTAATTTTCATACAACATTGAACTGTAACTGTACGCTGAAACTGAAACTGTTACTGTACGCTTGTATTATAATTACACTTACACTTTTCAGACAGATATCTTCACATACACAATATATGACATTTTTAGTCCTAAATTCACTTATGAATTCAAATAATCAAGCACTATGAAAAAAATCTTTCTTCATCAGAAAGCAAAAACTCTGCAAAACAAACTGTTGAAACCACATGGTTATGTATCTTGGCTTATTTCAGATTTTGAGTGGTCAGCTGTGCAACTCTGTTGACACTATGGTATTATAGTTTTATTCCATGGTATAGAAAAGTGAGTATTAATAATATAGTAACTTATTGTCAAATTTTGGTAATGGAATAGTCACTTTACTAGAACAGAAGTGCAAAATTGTCACAACTTAAAAGACGATTCCACTGTATTTTAAATTCCAGAATATGACTGATATTATTTTTATAATAAACCCTGTATGTAAATTTATTATTCTTTTTACAATTCTTATACTAATAAGTCTTAAATCAAGTTTTTTGATATTTTAAAACACACGCATATGGGATATTTCAGGTGAAGTCAGCAGCTCAAAATGGCTGAAAATTGGTTTACTTCTAGTTTTTCATGAAAAAATAATGTTCCTAGAGTTTGAGACCAAAATTTTCAAAAATAAGCCAGTTATGGAAGATTGAAAATTCAAATTTTTTCCATTTTTGGTTATAATTCAACTTTAATAATTTTTTTACTCAAAATTTGAAATTTTTTGTATAGGACATTGATTGGGAAAAAGTTTGCATTTTATCTCTAGAATGTGCCAGCATTTTTTTTTAGAACCCTTTTCGAAACTAATAGCACCATCGGAAAGCTGAGGAAAAAATACATCGAAATCACTTGGGGATTATTTTTTTTTAGATACATCTTAGCCCTTCAAACACAAGCTGAAAACAGCATGATTTCGCGCGCGCGCGCCGCGCCTGGAGAGCTGACGTGAAACGCCTCATATATCAAAAACCTATAGAAAAGGCCAAAAAAAGGAAAATTAATGTTTTCGTTATTTTGAAGATAGTAAGATCTTTTAACGATATCATTTTGAATTTTTAAAATTTTGTATTCAAACCAGATTTTTCAGATTTAGAATAACATATATAATTAAAAAATTCAATAAAAAAAAATTTGATTTTTTCAAAATTTTTAGGTGTAAGACCGCCTTAAACAATAAAGATGCATAAACCTAAAAATTAATTTAAACAAAGACTTGGAACAAAAATATTTTAGAATACTTATAAAAATTGTTGAATAAATTGAGCCGTGGTTGTAAAAAAAGGAATAGTTTATTTAAGATGAATAAGTATATACAAGTATGATGTAGCGAGCCTCATACTCGCGGCGCGAGGTGCTTGTCGCTTGGAGTCCAACGGTTGAGAGAGAGTTTTGCGCGAGTCAGCCGCTGCTGCTCGCGCACCGATCACGTGATGCGCACTGGAGGGGAGCACACGTACACTTGTGTGAGTGCGCGTATACAATTCATACGCGACCTTTCCGCGACTCTTATATTACGCAATATAGAATGTACAATATTTAACACGCCTCCTTACATTTATATTGCGTACTTATTTTAAATTTAACAACATTCTGAATTTTACAAACTTTTCTTTACATAGCGCTTTCGTTAAAATATCTGCAATATTTTCATTGGTATCGATTTTAATCACTTCAATTTCCTTTTCTTCTACGCTTTCATGAACAAAGTGATAGTGTATTTCAATATGTTTTGAATTCTTTGTAAAATTTCCACAATTTGCTATGTTAATCGCACCTGTATTATCCTCGTAAACTTTAATTGGTTTATTTACTTTTACATCGAAAATATTTACTAACTCTTTTATAAATTTAATTTCACTCACAGCGTCTGATAAAGCTACATATTCAGCAAACGTTGATGCTTTCGCAACACATTTTTGTCTTCGTGATTTCCAGCCGACTATATTTCCAAAAACTCTAATTATATAGCCTGATGTAGATTTCCTATCGGTACTATCACCTGCCCAATCTGCGTCTACATAGCAGTCAATTAAATCACAATTTTCATTTCGTTTAAATTTTAAACTTAATTCTTTTGTCGCATATAAATATTTTAATATTCGCAATGCATACTTCCAATGTGTTTCAGTATAACAATTTTGAAACCTACTTAAGTAATTTACACTATAGCTAATATCTGCTCGCGTACCAGAACTTATGTACAATAATGCGCCAATTAAATTTCTATACTTTAAATTTGGTTCACATTTATGGGATTTTTCAATTTTCAAACTAGTTTCTATAGGAGTACTATATAATCTGCTATCTTTTATTTGATATTTATCGGCTAATGAATCAATATATTTTTCTTGACTAAGTGTCAGTTTACAATCTTTATAATTATAATCAACATTAATTCCTAAATATTCCTTTATTTTACCTAAGTCTTTCATTTTAAATTTATCGGATAACAATTTCATAATTTTGTGAATATTCTTTTGATTTCTTCCACATATTAATAAGTCATCTACGTATATTAGAAGATGTATAATATTTTCTCCTTCTCCGTAAATATACAAACATAAATCTACATTGCTTTTTATGAAGCCTATTTTTGTTAAGTATTCACCCAAACACTCATACCAGTCTCTAGGAATTTCTCTCAATCCATACAAAGCTTTATATAATTTTAACACTTTTCTCGTGCCATCTTCATAACCTTTAGGTTGATTAACATATACCTCTGTAGTTACTTTGCCATTTAGAAATGCAGTTTCAACATCCATTTGCTCTATTATTAAACTATTTTGACAACAGTATGAAAGAAGTATTTTTAATGTTTGACTCTTAGCTACTGGAGCGTATATGTCATCAATTACATCAGTTTGCTGAAAGCCTCTTACAACTAGTCTAGCCTTATATCTATTATCTGATTTCTTAGTGTAAACCCATTTCACATCTAGTACTTTTTCCCTTTCTTTTTTATCAACTAACGACCAAGTTTTATTTTTATTAATACATTCAATTTCTTTATCAATGGCTTCTTGCCAATTTTTACTATCTTTGCTATTCATCGCCTCCTCAAATGTACAAGGAG